>CM060957.1:48463351-49143351 GCA_030765055.1 Mantis religiosa
TGAGTCTGGATTATGATATCGCTAACTGGCGGTGATAACAAACCAGCAACCGTTAGGGCTACAATAAATACCCCGATTATTGCGGTAGATCTGCACGAGAGATCGGGCAATTCGGTCCACACCTATCTTCTGGTTTTCCGGAGCATAAAAATTAGTCTGTTATGTTTGGAGTAAAAGGAGGAAAAGAGAGAACAATCTGTGTGTTTTGTAAAAATGAATGGCGTGTTCATGTAAAACATCATTATTTTGTTTGAGTTTTTGATTCCCAATTTTTGCGGTACAAGCACACTCCCATATTACAGTCCACGAAACAGTGACGTAATTTAGCAAAAGACGTAGCTGTTAGCCACGACAAAAAGAAGCGAAGATGCTATCAATTCATAAGCTTTTTGCAGAGTTCGTAAGAATGATAATTGATCGCTTGAATCCTCTTTAAGAAACGTCTTGTAATTGCGAGAACTGACGAAACAAATCTTACGACTGACAGCGACTTTTTCGGTAGATGCACGCCTGCTTTCTGTACTTGACACATAAAACTGCAGCCACTGGACTTATTTAGAGGGACATGATTTCTGCATCTTCAGAACGAAATCTCTGTAGAATTTTGATGAAATAATCGAGCTAACTCCGGGAATTTCACTAAATGGGACACATCAGTACCAATATTTTAAACTGAGAAGTTTGCGACATACAAATGGTAATTTTTGGAACAAAACATATTTCGATAGTCCTTCAAAGGATTAAAAAAACTATTTTTCTCTCTTTTTTCTTGCCTCTCCATAGTTTAATACTGTTCATTTGGAATAACATTCCTTTGTAACGAACGTTTTACTCCTTCGCCACTGCCTCGTTTCCATTGCATCTCCAATTTTTACCAGTATCCCACCGAATTTATTTCTCTCTTCCAAATCTTTTTCAACAATATTCCTGAGAACCAAAGCAGTTAAAAAGCTTCAGTACTTGCCGTAAATTTTCATTTCACACGATCTATTTATTCTTCTTTATTGTACATTTCAGATACATCTACTCCACAACACTCACATTAGTTAAGTTAAACTAACTGCGTTAATTTAAATTGGCAAATGGACTGCTTGCACTGCACAGTGGTGAAATGGGCACAAAATGCAGCAGAGTTTAATCCCAATCATGAGGGGTTAGTGCGAATTGTTCCGCTTACATGATCGCAGGTAAGATTCGCGGAAGTGCTGAGAGTTTATCCCGGCGTCAGGACCTGCTGCACAGCCAACACTTAGGTCCGATGTCGACAAGCATCCCACACCCTACATAGGGATAGCGTCCAGCACCAAGTACAACATTAGTACACAAGCATCCGAGCCTCAAAGATGAGATGTAAATGGAATGATGGAAAGGAAATCGCGGTACGAAAGTCCTTCAGTATTCGCCTAAGTGTCAAGGGAAATTATACAAATATAACAATTTGTAACACAAGCTTCACTTAACTTAAGAAAAAGGTGTTAAATTTTCCTTCTAATTGATATTCTTCTTTCTAAATTGAAGAAAAACATAAGAACATAGTAATACGAAAAAACAGAAGAACAAGTAATTTCCTTAATAACGAATTTGTTTTCTCCTGTGGTTTTCCCTGACTGAAGATGTGGACAAGAGTTCGTGAAATCGATATCAATTAGAAAGAAGATTTAACATCATTTTCTTAAGTTAAGTGAAGCTGGTGTTACAAATTGTTATATTTGTATAGTATTCATTGCTTCACTGTAGCTAGCTTCATTTTCTACATAATGTCAAGGGAAAACCACGAAAAACCCGTCAGAGTATGCGGTCGATTAGGATCGAACCTGCAATCTTCTGAATGTGAGACGTGCGCTTTACCTTGCCTCCATCTCGCTCGCTAGGTATGATACTTCAATTCAGCCGAATATTAAAAAGTAAAATTCATAGGTATGTTAATGAATTGATATCCTAGGTTTTCAACTGTTAGAATAGCTTTACTGCCTAAGAATCATTGCAAGAAGTTAGTTAATAAAGGAAACTAAAGTATTTTACTAATCAATGTATGTTAACAACAAAGCATAAGTCTGTTTTCACTTCACAAAGTGGTGATAGAAAACTAGAGGCTACTTCCAACAGCGTTGCTACATCTAGGATTAGGATTACTACGCACGGTATTTGGCATTTTGTCTTGATCTATAGTACTTGTGCGCCAATTGGGGCATCCCCGGGATGTAGGATGAGATGAGAGGAGACGCCCGCCTCGATAGCGTAGATGGTAACGTGTCTGCCTCACGTTCAAGAGGTCCCGAGTTCGAATCTCGGTCAGGGTGAGTTATCTGGATAAGGTTTCTTCCGGGGTTTTCCCGTATCCTTAAAGACGAATGTCGGGTAACTCTAAGCTCTATGGACCCCGGACTCATTTGAGCATCATTAAATTTAAAAAAATGAGAGGAGATAGAGAGTGGCCGTCCAAAGGAGCCACGACAGTGCAGAGAGCAGGGTCCCTACATTTTACTTAGATGGAAACCTTCCCCTGTAGGCCAGGACAACGGACATTCCGCCTCCCTCTACTGTGATTCATAAGCGGTCCCAGCAGCCGGTTTGGAGACCGGCAACCATCCTACCGGAGGAGAAAGTGGTTCACTCAGAGCATATCATCCTGCCATACACGATGAAGACACTTGCCGACACTTCTACCTTGACAGAGACCACCAGATGCGACATGATGTGAAATGATAATGGAGGGACAGGAAATTCGGCTCCCTGGTGACCGCGTAGGGGAAGGGATCCGTCCCCTTCAGCTGCCATGGTACGGGCGCTGCGGACCTCGTGCAACCTCTGACGTTACTACCAAGGCGGCCCGGGTTCGATCCCAGGCGACCGCAAAGTGAGATTTGTGGTGGACAACACGGGACCTCCGGTTTCCCCCGCCATCTCATTCCACCGATGCTCCATCTTCATCTCATATGCCATCAGTGTCACCGCCTGCGGTGCCGTACGTAGTAAAAGCGGGCGTTAAACACTACACATCTGACGTTACTAGCGGAACCTCGGGCCGAACAGCCGAGCCCCTCCGTAGGGAAGTTCTTCGGATTGGGTTGGACTTGAGGGGGTAGTGTGTTCCCGACACCCATGGGAGATTGGATACGTCTCCGGACGGGGTTGAGGGAAGCCATATATTCCCGCGTACTAGCCTGTATAGCTAGTAGAAGGTGTGCTAGATCACCAGGCGGCCCCACCGAGGTTATATCGGTAGCCTTCCCCTTTGGGGTTGGCGCACGTAAGTGGCGTATCCACTTCCACCCATCTTGAGTTCTCGGATCAGATGGGGGAGGGCTTGTTAGCGTCTAGGTCTTGCACTATGGAAAGATTCCTGGAGGCGCCGGGCGCCCCTTGGGGCAGCTCCGTTTCCTCCTTGGTTGTAGCCGCGCCGTGGCTCAGTGGCTAGACCGCTTGATTCTCACCAAGGCGGCCCAGGTTCGATCCCAGGTGACCGCAAAGTGAGATTTGTGGTGTACAACACGGCGCTGGGGTGGGTTTTCTTCGGGACCTCCGGTTTCCCCCGCCATCTCATTCCACCGGTGCTCCATCTTCATCTCATGTATCATCAGTATCATCGCCTGCGGTGCCGTATGTAGTGAAAGCGGGCGTTAAACACTACACATTTCATTTTTTTGGTTGTAGAGGGAGGTCGGTCTTTACTCCGTGATGGCCACGCCGTGGCTCAGTGGTTAGACCGCTTGGCTCTCAGCAAGGCGGCCCGGGTTCGATCCCAGGTGACCGCAAAGTGAGATTTGTGATAGACAACACGGCGCTGGGGTGGGTTTTCTTCGGGACCTCCGGTTTCCCCCGCCATCTCATTCCACCGGTGCTCCATCTTCATCTCATGTATCATCAGTATCATCGCCTGCGGTGCCGTATGTAGTGAAAGCGGGCGTTAAACACTACACATTTCATTTTTTTGGTTGTAGAGGGAGGTCGGTCTTTACTCCGTGATGGCCACGCCGTGGCTCAGTGGTTAGACCGCTTGGCTCTCAGCAAGGCGGCCCGGGTTCGATCCCAGGCGACCGCAAAGTGAGAATTGTGGTGGACAACACGGCGCTGGGGCGGGTTTTCTCCGGGACCTCCGGTTTCCCCCGCCATCTCATTCCACCGGTGCTCCATCTTCATCTCATACATCAGTGTCACCGCCTGCGGGCGTTTAACACTACACATTTCATTTTTTTGGTTGTAGAGGGAGGTCGGTCTTTACTCCGTGATGGCCACGCCGTGGCTCAGTGGTTAGACCGCTTGGCTCTCAGCAAGGCGGCCCGGGTTCGATCCCAGGCGACCGCAAAGTGAGAATTGTGGTGGACAACACGGCGTTGGGGCGGGTTTTCTCCGGGACCTCCGGTTTCCCCCGCCATCTCATTCCACCGGTGCTCCATCTTCATCTCATGTATCATCAGTGTCACCGCCTGCGGTGCCGTATGTAGTAAAAGCGGGCGTTAAACACTACACATTTCATTTCATTTTACTCCGTGAAGGCTGCCCTCGTAGATACCCTCGCGCCAACATGGTCGCCTAGCGACCCTGGAAAACCCCTGAAAAACCCCATTGGTCAGGTAGGTCGGCCACGGGAATCGAACCCGGATCTCCCGAATGCGGGCCACAGACGAAACGGCCTGAGCCTTCCCGCTCGGTGTTGCTTCATCTAACAAACTGTCACAGCTTCATTCGATTTGCGTAAACCATTAGTTGATGCCAGCAGAGAATAATACAATAATACTTACAGCAATAGTTTGAGGTAAACTACAATAAAAACACGTAATCTGTATGATTTTAAAAGCATACATTGGTTATGAAATATACTATTATGACTTTAAAAATAAACTGTGTTATGTTTTTATTAGCATTATGTCTGCCTATTTTGAAAGTTATAAATGCCTAAACATCCAAGCTCTAATTACTATTAATGTATTTAATAACGTGTGCTACCTAATTAAATTATTTGGTTATAACATTAAATTAATCGATGCATCTGAGACCGGCACAGTTACTTCTCTGTGAAGCTTATGTTGACAAAGAAACCTCAGCACTTGTGGGGGGTGGCGTGGGGACGGGTTAGAGGGAAGTAAATTGATACTCGAGACTACACCAGATGTGACTTATGGGAGGAAGCGGCGGAACAAAGAACACTGAACGCAGCGACAGATAATGAATAGAAAGATAAATGGTAACAGAAGTGGAGTTTTGTTCTTGGAATATTTTATCACACTAGTTGGTCCTGAATGAACGTCATGACCCACATGTGAAGCGCGGGAAAGAGAGTAAAACGAAGCAGACAGCTGGTGAACACAACTGCAGTCACGCAACCGCTGCATAAACCCCTGCTTTGCTTCGGAGATTTTGAAACCAGCTTGTAGTACAACCCCACTTAACCAAACTAAAGGAGTCACAAACATTTCGGATAATGCTATTTTTCCCCCCATTCACATAGGAACATTGACACTAACGCGAGGACTTGAACGTGACATGAACATGAAATTCACTTTGCCATTCACTATGACATTATAACGTCAACATCAAAATAAAATAAAATTAATAATAATAAAAGTAATAATATATATAAAATAATAATTATATACAAAGAAAGAAAAATATTTATAGCCTACCTAACCTAAAATTTCTCACAAAGTCGATAAATATCATAGTAAATCATATAAATAACTCATGCCTACCTTCACATTTCAGTTCATTTGCAAGTTGCTTCCAAATATTTCCTTGTGTTAATTATCTTTGTAGGATTTACGCTTTTTATAAAAAGGCAACAATGATTTTGAAATAAAATATTCGATTCCTCGTCAAACGATTCCATTTGTCTCTCTCTCTCTCTCTCTCTCTCTCTCTCTCTCTCTCTCTCTCTCTCTCTCTCTCTCTCTCTCTCTCTCTCTCTCTCTCTCTCTGTCTCTCTCTGTCTCTCTCTCTCTCTCTCTCTCTCTCTCTCTCTCTCTCTTGTAATTTAAGTCCTCCAACGTTAAGTCATATCGGATGATAAATGGAATGGACGAAATGATGCTCAAATAAGCCCAGGGTCCATAGAGCTTAGAGTTACACGACATTCGTCCCATTTCTCTTTGTTTCTGTTCCTGTGCAGTGCGATTGTGCTTTTTTTTATCTCTTTCTCTTTTTTTTAATCGCCAAACTCGAACATGAAAGCTTGGAGTTTGCAAGGTTTGGCGTCAGCGTCTGGCCACAATGTCCATGTTGCCCGCCTCGGTAGCGTAGATGGTAGCGTGTCTGCCTCACGTTCAAGACGTCCCGAGTTTGAATCTCGGTCAGGGTGGGTTACCTGGATAAGTTTTCTTCCGGGGGTTTCCCTTATCCTTAAAGACGAATGTCGGGTAACTCTAAGCTCTATGGACCCTGAGCTCGTTTAAGCATCATTTCACCCATTTCATTCATCGTCCGATATGACTTGACGCTAAAGGACGTAAATTAAAACAAAACAAAAAATGTTCATGTTTATGTTAACGAAAATAATTTTGAATGACCTTATTTATTAACCTGGCAACAAGCTTTAAAAAATTAAATTCTCCCGACTATGGCATTGAATTTTTCAGTCTGACTCTGCCTTTCACACACGACTAGTGTGAAAAAACAACTAACTTCCATTAATTGACCTAATAATGGTCCGATCTGCCTGAAAGTACTTATTGCATAGTAAATTGCCATTAAGGTAGTGTGAGAGGCACTTCACCAGGGAAGGTTTGAATGTACTCTGTGCAAACACGACTTGGTGTTTTCCATTTATAACAACTTTTACACACGACAGTGCGTTGCTCTAAAGTCAAGCGCCTGTTCACGTTATTGGCCGGTACATTACTGCCGAGTGGAGTGCACATCGCTAGCCCTCGAGCGCAACGGAAGCCGGTGGATCCAGCAAGGTCGCAGAGAGGCAAAACGCCGTGTGCTCCGTTAGGTTTTAAATGAAGAACCCTGTATAGCCTTATAATATGCTAAAATAGCGAAGACTCATAGGCTGCCGTTACACACAGTCGCGTAGACGGGTCAAAACAGCATGAACATTGCAGTGACCGCTTACTAGTGATGTGACGATACGGAGGAAAATAAGTGGCTAACGATGACAGGCTACAGCGCACACTGAAATCAGCTGATTCTTCTAGTCCGGTCATGACCCAAAGAAGGTAAATTACTTCTATATTCTTTAAAATACAGTTACATATCTACATCATGATGCTATACAGTGTTAACCATGTTTCAGACTACCATTACTTACTACGCAACTTCGATTAGCGCCATAGTCTATCTTAACCACGCGGGAGATGTATGTAATGTTAATGCACTGCAGTTCTGGATTTTGCATTATGGTCCTCTTGTTGTAATGGGAAACAAACAGTTTCAAAAGCATTAGAGGCTTAAGAAACGGGCTACTAAGTCTGAACTTATATTAAAGCACTAACATTTTGTTACCGGATTTCAAACATTCTGATACACGTTGTAGAAAGAGCGGGAGACAAAGGAAAAGAGAGAGAGAGGGAGTGGATTAGGGGAAGAGATAAGTTTATTATTATTATTATTATTATTATTATTATTATTATTATTATTATTATTATTATTATTATTATTATTATTATTATTATTATTATTATTATTATTATTATTATTATTATTATTATTATTATTATTATTATTATTATTATTATTATTATTATTATTATTATTATTATTATTATTATTATTATTATTATTATTATTATTATTATTATTATTATTATTATTATTATTATTATTATTATTATTATTATTATTATTATTATTATTATTATTATTATTATTATTATTATTATTATTATTATTATTATTATTATTATTATTATTATTATTATTATTATTATTATTATTATTATTATTATTATTATTATTATTATTATTATTATTATTATTATTATTATTATTATTATTATTATTATTATTATTATTATTATTATTATTATTATTATTATTATTATTATTATTATTATTATTATTATTATTATTATTATTATTATTATTATTATTATTATTATTATTATTATTATTATTATTATTATTATTATTATTATTATTATTATTATTATTATTATTTAATTCACGTCCTCCAAGAAGAGATAAAAGGTGGAGAAGAAAGCAATGAGAAGGATATACAGAATGTTCCAAAATTAGACCGACAAACTTTGGGAACTGATAGATAAAAATACTCCCATCACTTTTTGTAAAGGAAAGTTTTTTGTTTTTTTTTTTTTTTGCTGCGAGCGCTAGACCTCCCACGCAGTTGGTTTAGATACGCAAATTGCGTTAGCAGTTATTTAACTGTTGGAATTCACATATTTGGACCTTCGAAAATCCCCATGCTATAAGTGGGCTAGTGTTATGGATAACTTTTTGATGGAATCATACATTTTTCTGGCCCAAATCAATGCTTACCATTACTTATTATTTTCTGCAACAGATTTTGGCTGAGCTAATGGAAACAATTCCCCTTCAAATCAATCAGGACATATGGTTTCAACAGGATGGGGCACCAGTTCACTGTGGTGGATAGTTTTGTTGTTGTTGTAATTTACGTCCTCCAACGTTAATTCATATCGGACGATGAATGCAATGGGTGAAAGCCCAGGGTCCACAGAGCTTATAGTTACCCGACATTCGTCTACCAGGTTAAGGGAAAACCCCGGAAAAACCTTGCCCAGGTAACTCACCCTGACCGAGATTCGAACTCGGGATCTCTTGAAACTGTGGTGATGAATGTCATCATCTTGCGGCTACCACTGGATAGGCAGAGGTGGACCCATTGCCTGGCTGGCACGCTCCTGTGACCTTACCCCACTTTACTTCTTTTTGTCGGGGCACATGCAGACTGTAGTGTATGAAACACCGGTTGAATCTGAAGAGGACCTTGAAACACGAATGACCAGCTGGCAAAATCATAGAAATGGCCAGTGTCTTTGCGAGATTACGGCAGAGCACTCTCTGTGTTAATCGCAATGGGAGTGCTCTTTGAACAGCAAAGCTGTGATTAAATGTAAACAATGAAATACGTATTTGTCTTTTGTTTAAGTTGTGTGTTTGTTTCTTGGATTAAGATTATTTGCCTTACTAAGATAAATGCAATACTAATTTGCATTGTAGATTTTGCCATAAATACTTGTACTGGATGGAAGGTAGTACTGACATTAACTCGTCTAGCGCTATTTTTTCTAAATTTTGGAATTTTTAAAATTATTTTTAAATAGTTTAATATATCTATAATAAGAATATAACAGTTTATTTTTCGAATTCGAGATTCTAAGGGCGTATTATCTGTTATTTAATGTCACACTGTACATGCTGGTTACGCCCCTTTTTCTTAGTTTATGGACTAAGATGTATATATATAAATTTACGTCCTCCAACTTTAAGTCATGTCGGACGATGAATGAAAAGGGTGAAGTGATGCTCAATTAAGTCCGGGGTCCATGGAGCTTAGAGTTACCTGACATTCATCTATCAGGATAATGGAAAACCCCGGAAAGAAACCTTATCCAGGTAACTCACCCTACCGAGATTCGAACTCAGGACCTCTTGAACGTGAGGCAAACACGCTACCATCTACACTACCAAAGCGGGCTCTAGAATAGAATAGAATCTTTATTGTCACATAACGTTTACATTGTAAGCCTAGCTGGTAAACTGGTGAGTCGTCAAGTTATACATAAAAGAAATTTAAAAGAAAAACTAATTCTAATGTATATGTACATAAATTATCAATTACAAGTAATGCAGTAGTTATGATATTGTGTCATCCATGAATTCCTGTATGGAGTAATATGTCTTATGTAATAACAGATCTTTTACACTTTTATTAAATAGTTTCAGAGTTTTTATTTCTTTGAGTCGTTGAGGTAATTTATTGTATATTTTTATACCCATATAATAGGGTGTTTTTTCATATAATGTTAATCTATGCATGGGGTATTTTATGCTGGACTCTTTCCGAGTGCCATAATGATGACGATTTTGTTTTTGGATAAGTTTCTCATAATTTTTATATACATAGGTGGATAACTCTAAAATATATACTGAGGGCATTGTTAGAATTTTTAATTTTTTGAATAGTGGTTTGCATGAATCTTTAAAGTTAGCATGTAACATTATACGTATTACCTTTTTTTGAATTTTAAAAACAGTTTCCCATCCCGATGCATTTCCCCACAATATTATACCATAGGCCAAGATCGAATGAAAATAGCTGTAATATACAATTTTTTTTTTTGTTTCTATATTCATCATATTTGTCAGGCATAACATGTTACAGCAGGCCGAATTCAATTTTTTGGTTATATGTTCAATGTGGATATTCCATTTTAAGCATTCATCTATGTGCATTCCTAATATCTTACTATAACCCTTTATTGTAGAACTATTATTATTGTCTACATTATCTTGTTTCAGATTAGCATTAGCAGCAGTTTTAAATTGTATAATACTAGTTTTTGTTTTATTTAAGCTCATACCATTATCAGTGAACCATTTGTCTAAGTTATTTAATGCATTGCTTATATCAGTTTGCAAACTATTATGACTTATATTTTGTAAAATAACTGATGTGTCATCTGCATACAATATTGGATACCCATTTATACTATGAGGTAAATCGTTAGTGTAAAGTATATAAAGCAGAGGACCTAGCACAGAGCCTTGCGGTACACCACTGGTATTTTCTCTCCATTTTGATTTATAAATTCCAGTGCTGCATTTACTAATTACACTTTGTTTGCGATTGGACAGATATGAATGAAACCACTTTAAGTTTTGATCTCTAATGAAATGATACCAGGCAGGGAGTAGATTGTGTTCTATACTAAGGCTTCCAAAGCCACCAACTAGATTTCAACCTTTAAGTGAGAAAACTACTGTATCTCTAGAAAAGGTGGTAGAGGAATTGATGAAGAGAGCTGCAAAAGAAGCAGTAATAGAAAATGGACGAACAGACAGGCCATCTACAGACTGCATTTTTAGTGACATTAGTGCACTTTTCTCAGAAACTATTAAACCTAGAAGGGTGAAATTTTTACACAACAGAAACATTACCTATCCTCTGTACAACAGGCTCAAGAAATTGGTGAAGTAACAGAAGCATTTAATATTAAAATGTTTTGTAAGTTTAATGAAACAAATTGGAACTAGAAAAATTATTTCTCAGCAACTACACAGAAAAATCTTAATACTTTTTCCTGTTGCATACACATATATCTGGGAAAAAATACCACTCAACATTTCAAACTTCTATCTCATATAGTTTCTGAAATAATTGCAGCTAAAAGTGATGAATTTAACATTGGTAGGATGGGAAGTACAATCTCTCCTTAACGAAGCACCACAGCACAAAAATTTCCTTAACAAAAAGTGTTTAGAATAATGTCGGTCTAATTTTGAGACACTCTGTATTGTTAACGTAACAACATGAGAGGAGCTCTGGGTTCTGTTAGTACTTGTTAGTAATGTTGCTACACAGTCTGGGGGCAATTTTCGTGACTGAATATGTGAAATATCTATTTTTTACTCTTTACAGATGTTGAATACAATTTTAAGTATCGGTATTCCTAGGATAGACGGTCAGTAGCTTCATTCTTTGGACACCAATGTGATATTTTAACATCCTGTCAAAGGATGTGGAATGTCATGAATGCTGAAGAAACAATCGCTTTCTTCCTTTAGCGGTCGTCTGAATGAGCTACAATTAACCAGAACTATTTCGTTTTCTTTATCACAAATATAACTACATAGTTATAGTTTTCTAACGCATTCTCTCGTTCGATTTATAGAAAGCCTTTTACTTAAATACTTACGGCAGATGTTAATGTGGGGCAGTAATTTCCTCAGTGGTTTGTGCGAAAGAAAGAGAGCGATCTGAACTTGAATGAACGTGTACGAACGAGTAGGTATAGCGGACTGTGCTGGAATGCCGATATCCCGTTAATCCAGCAGCAAACTCTGGCTTGCGGTTTGACTGTATGTGCTTGTTCCTTTTCCTTGGTATTGCGTGTACTGACATCCCTTTCTGTAGCATGCGAAGTTCCTTAGCAGTGAATTTCAAAGTAAATTTGTTTTGTTGTTATTGTCATGCAACGCGCTTGCAGCTGCTCTTTGTTCCCACAGTGTTTTGATTGAAACATAAACAGTAAAAGCATCATAGCGTCCCTATCTTCGAAAAGAAGATTCCATACAGCGACAGACGCGAAATAAACATATAACATATAACATGTGCCTGGGTGGCACATTCCTCTCAGGGACTTACTTTGCGTTGGTGGACAGTATATATACAAGGCCTTAGGTTTATCCCCTTAGTCACAATAAACTTCAACAGAGAAATAGAGTTCAGTCAGATAGATTCAACATGAAAAATTCAGTGCTACGGCCGGGATTTGAACCACGGATCTTCTGGTTTCCGTCCAGTCGCTCAAACCCATTGAGCTACCATGGCCAACTTGCCGTCACAACATTACATTCTCCATTCGACTCATTTACCCGGTAGACCACTAAGGGCTCTAGCATTCGAGACACGCAGTTTGTGGCGATTTATTATCGTAAGTACTTGAGTTCCAGGCTTCATTATTTAACTCTTATTATTTTAGTTATTTGTAGGAAATTAATCATTTCTTCACATTAGCCGTATATAGGCTAAGGCCTTTGTTTAGATAGGGTCAACATGAAAAAGTCAATGCCATGGCCGAGATTTGAACCCCGGATCTCCTGGTTTCCGTCCAGTCGCTCTAACCCATTGAGCTACCATGGCCAACTTGCCGACACAACATTAAATTCGGCGTATCTCGAATGCGAGAGCCCCTAGTGGTCTATCGGGGAAATATACGAGTCGAATGGAGAATTTAATGTTGTGACGGCAAGTTGGCCCTGGTAGCTCAATGGGTTAGAGCGACTGGACGAAAACCAAGAGATCCGTGGTTCAAATCCCGGCCATGACATTGAATTTTTCATGTTGACTCTAACAAAGACCTTAGCCTATATACGGCTAGTGTGAAGAAATGATTAATTTCCTACAAATAACTAAAATAATAAGAGTTAAATGATGAAGCCTGGGACTCAAGTACTTACGATAGTAAGTCGCCACAAACGGTGTATCTCGAATGCGAGAGTCCCTAGTGGTCTACCGGGGTAGACGAGTCAAATGGAGGATTTAATGTCATGACGGCAAGTTGGCCATGGTACGTCAATGGGTTAGAGCGACTGAACGAAAACCAGGAGATCCGTGGTTCAAATCCCGTCCATGGCATTGAATTTTTCATGTTGACTCTATCTAACAAAGACCTTAGCCTATATATGGCTAGTGTGAAGAAATTATTAATTTCCATCAATTAACTAAAATAATAAGAGTTCAGTCAGATAACAAAATTTATACAACAGTTCTTCTACCGGATTTCGTTTACCGTTTCATGCACTACAGCTGATCGAAATGTTCAACAAGCCACACTGTCACTGTAGATGTGTAGGTGAGAATATTAAGAAGTTTGATATTAATGTTAACAAATGCGAAATAATACAACAAAATAGATATTTTATTTAATAGTTAAAGGAAATGTAGAAAAATAAAATAACCGATTGTATTTAAACATCTAATAAAGGACATGAACAACTACACTATCTTATTTCTACGCAAATGTACAATAAAAAACAAAAATTCGGATTTGGGGGGAGGGGTTGTAATTAACGTCTACCAACGTTGGGTCATATAGGACGATGAATGAAATGGGTGAAATGGTGCTCAAATGAGCCCAGTGTTCATAGAGCTTAAAGTTACCCGACATTTATCTTCCAGGATAACGAAAACCCCGGAAAAAATCTTGGCCAGATAACTTCCCTCCGCTCAAATTCGTAATTGGACCTCTTGAACGTGAGGCAGACACGCTACCACCTACGCCACAGTGACCGGCAACTTGGATTCTGACATATCACCTTTTAATTGTTGTATCGCAGGCATTGCTAACGTGAGCGGTATGGCTCAGACAGTTTCGTCTGTAGCCCGCATTCGAGAGGGCCGGTTGGATTCCCGGGGCCGACCTGCCTGACCCGTGATTTTTTCGGGGTTTCCCGGGTCGCCAGGCGAATGCTGGGTAAATTAATTACCCCGAATTTCCTGTCCCTCCATTTCATCTCCATTATCATTTCACATCATCTCATCTGGTGGCCTCTTCCAGGGTAGAAGTGTCGGTGGGTGTCTCGGCGCTGTCGTGACTCCTTGGGTCGGCCGCCCTCTGTCTCCTCTCGCCCCATCCTTCCTCTCGGGGATTTTTTTTGTTGTAATTTACGTCCTCCAACGTTAAATCATATCGGACGGTGAATGAATTGGGTGAAATGATGCTCAAATGAGTCCAGGGTCCGTGGAGCTTAGAGTTACCCGACATTCGTCTTGAAGGATAAGGTAAAACCCCGGAAAAAACCTTAACCAGGTAACTCACCCTGACCGAGGTTCGAACTCGGGACCTCTTGAACCTGAGGCAAACACGCTACCACCTACGCTATCGAGGCGGGCCCTCTCGGGGATGCCCCACTTGAGGCTTAGGTACAATAAACCATAGGTTTCGGTGCCTAATCTCCTCCGTAGTAATCCTAATCCTAAATAAATCTTTCCTGTGGGCCCAGATTATAAAAATGGTTATTTATGTGGTAATTTTTTGTGGTGTTGTGACAATTTCTATTTTAGGGTCTTTTTTTATTTTATGCCTTTATTATCATTTTTGTTTTGGCCTTTGTGTCTTTATTTAGCCACTTTCTTGCATTTCATTGGATATACAAAGAGTTTTATATTACTGACATTTTATTAAGGATAACTTTCAACACCAGAAATTCCAATACTCAACAGAGAAACAAGAATAACTTGGTACATTCTTCACTCGCATTCTTGGGAAAAATATACAAGTTCTTATGATTAGTCTGGAAAGGGTGGAGAGGTAGTAACTATTTTCAGGGCTGGAGGTATCATTATAGTTATCAGCAGGGCTTAGTTTTGGGTCAAGGGGACAACAGACAAGTTGGGAAGCAAGGGGCTGAGTTGATGACCTGGGCCATGGATTGTGTTAGTACAGGTTGTTGCATAGTGAAGGTCACTGTCGTCATTCGTAATGCTGCTTTATAAGTTACAGACTTTATAAATACATTTGATTCAGAAAGTGCAGTGGCTATTGTAAGAACTCTCGTTTCGCAACGATTATTGGAGTATTTTCTGTTCACTAGTGTACATTTTGAAGACTTCTTTAAAACTATCACACAGGCGTCAGATGTAGAAATGCCTAAGGCTATTTGTAAGTTTTGGTACTGAAGCACAGCGAAAACTGCATGAATGAGACACTCGGTATTTGTTATTGCAAGGGTGAAAGTTATATATTCAAAAATGTCCTTAAGAGAATCTCTCCCTTTTTTTAACACCCTACAACGTAAGTCATATCGGACGATGAATGAAATGGGTGAACAGATGCTCAAATGACCCTATGATCCACAGAGCTTATACCCGACATTTATCTTTCAGGTTAAGGGAAACCTGAAAGCCCTGACCGAGATTTGAACTCCGGACTTCGCGAATGTGAGGCAGACACGCTACCACCACGCTACAGACGTGGGCACTCTCAATTTGCAGCATGTGCGCCATAAATTATATTTTATTGGATTGCAAAAATGAATGCGAATCCATAAAGGCTGATTCTCTAATATCCCATTCATGTGTTAAGCACCTGTCCTTCATGAGATGCAGAATCAAGCTTGTGCCTTGTAATTCGGTGCAATGATTTGTGAAGAAGTATACTGTATTATTTGGATTACACGTTTTTACGATTTATTATTTATTTATTTATTTATTTATTTATTCATTTATTCATTCATTCATTCATTCATTCATTCATTCATTCATTCATTCATTCATTCATTCATTCATTCATTCATTCATTCATTCATTCATTCATTCATTCATTCATTCATTCATTCATTCATTCATTCATTCATTCATTTATTTATTTATTTATTTATTTATTTATTTATTTATTTATTTATTTATTTATTTATTTATTTATTTATTTTTATTTATTTATTTTTTTATTTAATTATTTATTTATTTATTTATTTATTTATTTATTTATTTATTTATTTATTTATTTATTTATTTATTTATTTATTTATTTATTTATTTATTTATTTATTTATTTATTTATTTATTTATTTATTTATTTATTTATTTATTTATTTATTTATTTATTTATTTATTATTTATTTATTTATTTATTTATTTATTTATTTATTTATTTATTTATTTATTTATTTATTTATTTATTTATTTATTTATTTATTTATTTATTTATTTATTTATTTATTTATTTATTTATTTATTTATTTATTTATTTATTTATTTATTTATTTATTTATTTATTTATTTATTTATTTATTTATTTATTTATTTATTTTCAGTACATAAGTATTTGTTTGTATGGTATGATTAATTTGTGAAGAAAGTATTTTATGGCAATGTTTGTGCTTTGTCCTCACACATTGAGAATTATTATTTCGGCATGCTCAATTTCTTCTCGGGCAGCAAGCCAGGTTAG
This sequence comes from Mantis religiosa, assembly GCA_030765055.1. Taxonomy (NCBI): domain Eukaryota; kingdom Metazoa; phylum Arthropoda; class Insecta; order Mantodea; family Mantidae; genus Mantis; species Mantis religiosa. The sequence continues at coordinate 48,479,950 of CM060957.1, forward strand.
AAGACGATTAGAAAAAGACGTTTCGGGAGTGTGCGTCTCTCCCATCATCAGAATATTTATTAAACGTTATAAGCACAAATGAAACACTATCAAAATTCGTATTACTGAACAAAAGACTTTTCAGTAAATTAAATGCCAGGTCAGGAGATAGCGTGAGTATAGAACATTAATTAGGTCAAAGAAACGTAACTACTTAACTTGATTATCAATCTGTATTGATCTGTGCTTGTTAAGTCGACGGATTTCCATTTTAGGGCCGGTTTCCAAGAGGAGCTGAACTGAAATCCAGCATCATGGCTAAGCGTGCTCCTCTCGGAGGAAATGACCAAAACCTCCTTAATTCTCCGCTCCCAGTAACTGTTGCACATTGCCAAGATGCACGTCTGCCGAAAGTTGGCTCTATGCTCGTTATCAAAACAATGTTCTGCCAGTCCAGACTTCTCAGGTTGCACTAAACGAATGCTCCATTCATGTTCGTTTATTCTGGTAGCGATGGTCCTTCCTATTTGTCCTATATACGGTGTCCTACATTCACAGGGAATGCGGTACACTCCCGGAACTTGGAAGTCCAGTTTTTCTTTCACTGGTCTCAACAGATGTTTAATCATCGGAGGTGGCTTGTGGATGGTCCTGGTGTTGCATTTGGCGAGAATTCTGCTGATTCTGCCGGATATATTGCAGGTAAATGGAATGCAGGCTGTAGCGGTAGGCTTATCTGATGCTTGCTGTATTACAGGTTTCCCTTTCCTAGCTTTGGTGATCGAGGCTTCAATGTTATATTCGGAGTAGCCGTTTTGACGGAAGGTGAGTCTCAGGTGATGTAATTCTTGTTTTAAGTGGCTGGGATCAGAGATAGACAAAGCTCTGTGGGCCAGTGTATTGTCGATTTCTAATCGTCTTTTCACCTGGCTTGCTGACCGAGAAGAAATTGAACATATTCGTCGCCAGGAAAGCTTCAGGTCTTATTATTTCGGCATGTTAAAACTTGTGCTTACATGAAAATTTACTTGAAACATGTTATGTTAGACAATGATTTTGCACACTAGACACTGGTACATAGGAATATGTATTTTGTGCCCTACTGTGACTGGATGTTTACATGTTGAGGCAAAGCTCTGCACAGGCGTCTTCCTTCTTCCACGAACAACTACAAACACTGTCGTTTGTGCGCTCTTAACTTCAAGAGTGTCGAAACCATGAGGCGAGGCCTGGTTATGAATTCATGTCCCAAACTAGTTATCATTTGAAGGGAATTTTAGATATTGCTGCAGTATTTTGGATAGTGACCCGTTACAAAAACAATTTTCTTAATTTTACTAAGCGTCTTCAAACCAGAGAACGCATACACACATAATATAAATTAATATTTTTTCAATTATCTCATTCCTATATCTACCAACATTTTTCGGTTTGTTAGCACTTATAGCCATGTATAAATTAATTTATCAACTACTGTGTTTAATTAAGGAAATATTACTGAAAATGCGAAACTAGTCTCTTGAATTCTGTGGAAGTTTAATCTATTTTCTTGCAAAAGATAAGTTAAGTAATTGACAGATATTTATATTTTATGTACTATTTATTGCTTCACTATTGTTGCTTCAGCTTTTTACGTATTAATTCTGTACCTAATTTTGATAAATTAAATAAACATCAGTTTTAGGTGATGTCTACGCAGAGTTTCGTATTCTGGAGGTCCCGAGTTCGATTCAATTCGAACGCGCACTCTTACCTTGTTTTTAGCGGTTTTCCCTGGTTGGCAAGCGAATACTGGTACAGTTGCTCATAATTTGCATGAATTCCCTTTCATTCTATTTTATTCTCATCTTTTAGGGGTGCTTCTTGGTTTCGTGGCGTATGATGGTGCCAGACAGATGGCGCGGATGCTACGTTAAAGGAAAGAGTATTCCTCTTTGACTCTAGAGGGCTGTTTGGTCGAGTCGTACATCGCCCTTCTAGGCAGCTCCAGCAGTGGACAGGACTTCGAGTCTGGAGCTATTAGGGACTTTCGCGCGTCTCTATGACCTGTAGCCTCTTGCAGGACCTTCATTTCATCCCTTCCTCCTATCATCTTCCTGGTGATAGCCAAAGTAGATGTGCCTAGATCGTAGTACGCGATGTTTACCTTCGTATAGGCAAGGTTTGCAATTACTGTGTCAGTTTCTTAAACATTTAGAGTAATTTTACAGGTGTTTTGACAAAGATTTCAGATCATAAAAATCTGGTCTCTGGTAATGATGTTTATACTGAAATTATGTTTAATAAAGGAGATTAACAACTGAACTTTCTTATTTTTGTACGAATAACCAATAATAAAATGCGAAACAGGCATACATTTCGCAATAATTGTTTACACCAGTTATGAAGAAACGATGGAGACAGAAGTGCTCGCACGCCTGTGTTGTGTAGTTCGGTTATTCAACCGCAGTAGTGATGTCATAACTCCACAGCAAGTTACTACGACTTGTACAGAACAAAAATGCTAAGTTGTGGCGAATCAAAGCACTTGAACAAGAAAATAAACTTACCTTCAAAAAGCTAGGCGTAGCTATTCTATATTTAATAAGCAGGCAGAGAAATTTCTGTCCTGCGCCGTGGCGTAGTGGGCTAAGGCATCATGCTTTGGTTCCCTGCCACGAAATGCGGCCCGGGTTCGATCCCACCCTTGGGGGTGCGGATTTTAAGTCCCGGATATAGGACCGGTGCCCACTCAATATCATGAGGAATTTGGGGAGCTTAGGATAGGTAAGCGGTCCTGGTCAAGAAAGGCAACTTTCCGACTGGGGGATGCCGAGATGCTGACCATATTCTCCTCCCCGTATCGATTGGATCGCCCACCTCTACCTTGCGTATGGGGGCCTGAGGCCGGTCGTCGGGTTGGCAGCTTTCTATGGGCTGTCGCGCTATGGGTTGCATAGGAATTTCTAAGCATTAAAGTTGCCCGAAAGAAAATAAAGTTGAACTGCAGACAGCTCTCAGTCCGGTTTACTGCCTGACACCTTAGCCTCTGTTGTTTTGCATTCGTTGTAGTGACTATTTCACACATACGTCGTGTAGACCAATCAAGTACTAGAATTCGTCAAATACCGACCATCGCTGATTTTTAAATCGATAGTTGTACACCAAGCACAATTATCGCTCAGCAATTGCCACACGTTCCTTTATTATTTTCTTATAATCAATTAACGCCACCTGACAGCCTTAAGACCAAAGGTGCTTTCACAAGTGTTAACTTGTGCACGGCCTGTATACCGTGACTTGTGAGGTTAAGTTTCATTCATGTGCTAATCAGGCGCAAAAGACGACAGTTTCATGAAACAGGTTGGATGCTGCACCACGATAATGCACGGCTGCATAATTGCCAAAGTTGTTGCTGAATATCTTGCAAAAATCAACGGATAGTTCGGATTTAGCCCCATGTGACATTTTTCTATTCCCTAACTTGAAGAAAATCCTTTGTGGAAGGCATTATCCATCATCAGAAGAGTGGTGAAGGCTGCGGAGGCGATTTTGAAGGATCTCTCAAAAATGGTTTCCAGCATGTCTTTGAAGACTGACAGAAACGCTGGAACAAGTGCATCGCATTCATGGATGACTATTTTGAGAAGGACCATCAAAATTATGAGGATTAGTAAAACTACGTTGTCAAAAAAAAAAAAATTGTGATCGTTGTTTATTGAATAGCCCTCGTATATGTAACCACTGGTGCGACAACCCTAAGAGGACCAAGGCCTACCAAACCGACTGCCAGCCTCACACCCACTTACGCTCGGCAGAGGTGGGCGATCATCCAACCGATACGGGGAGGAGATGTGGTCAGCATCTCGGCATCCCCCAGCCGGAACGTTAGTTTTCGTGACCAGGGCCACTTGCCTATTGTAAGCTCCTCACTTTCCTCACGATGTTGAGTGGGCACCCGTCCTATACCCGAGACCTAAAATTCATACTCGATGGGTGGGATCGAATCCGGGCCGCTTTCCGTGGCCAGGGACCAAGGCATGCTGCCTTAGCCCGCTACGCCACGGCGCAGGAAGGCGGCTCGTCCTTACGTGCTGCAGTGCTGCAGCACGCTATTTTGTTTTATAAATCACACAGTAGAAATTTTGAAAGACCATATAAATGTGCATTATTGTAAGTATAAGAAATCGAGCTCGAATAAAGTACTCTTTACGCATAAAGAACACCTGCGTACCTAATGGAACACATCCTCGACTTAACGTGCTGGGAGCGAGCAAGCTCGGTAGATCAATACTGCGCATGCGTACAACCTCTTGCCTCCCTGATGGTCCAAGTTCCCATGATTTTCGCACAAATGCATGCTGCGTTTCTGTGTAATGCGGTATTCATTACTTGCACTAAAGCATATGCTTGGAGCCGGCGAAGCAGGACTACCAACACTCATAGTTATAGCTGTGGAACTTGAACATGCACTGCAATTCATTAAACACATTAGTTCTAGAAACTAACTCTATGCCTTCTTACGTAAACAAATCCAATATCTAATGGTTATTAAATCGCAGGGTCGATTGCTGGTGAAGCAAATATAAGTTCATGTTGGCACGCCCCATTTCCGCGAACGTAACAACCCTCATAACAAGTACACGAGGCTCGCATACTCGCATTTTGTATCAACATTTTAAATCAGGAACATAGATGATGATAATGATTATTGTCTTTAAGGGCACTCAACTGCTCGGTTGTCAGTGCCCTAGTCAGGAAGATAAAAGGTGCCCTTCCGCTGTTGTAGTTAATACTGAAGAACACTCTGCAGGACACTTTTAGTGAAGTCATACGAATGCTTCAAGAATTATTGTGACAACTCTAATGTCTACTGCAGAACCAGAAGACTGTTTCTCGTTTTTGAAGGGGATAAAACGTGTCCGAGGAACACCATGCCTCAGGATAGGCTAACCCCTCAGCGATGCTATCTATAGAGCAGAAGCTTATCACAGGTATGCAGAGTGATCGGCCACAATCTTAGTTTAACCCTCGATTCAAAATAACCTGGAACGCACACACCACTGATCTTACCAAGAAACTTAGACAGAAAATTCATCAACTAAAATTTCTAATATCAGATACTTCTCCTTTTCCCTTATCTTCAAAAAGGCGTAGCTACTTCTCACCAATGAGACCTATTTGGGTATATGGTTTTAGAGTTCAGCATCCAAAAAGCAAATCAACAGAATACAGACTTTACAAAATCGGGTTTTGCGCCTAATAGTGAATGCACCTTGGTACATTCGCAATTCAACATTACACAAATACAGTGGCGGCTGTTGGGTTAAATTATTGGTGGTGCAAAAATGAAAAAAAAAAAAAATACAGAGTGGTAATGACTCACCTATTTATACAGATTCTCTGCTGTACTCTCCTTAGACCTGGCGAATCTATCGATAACTTTTGTGTTGAAATCACTGATCTTCATAACAAAATCTCTCTCAATGAAAGCATTGCTAATGCTGTCAATCGGTCCTGTGACATTGTGTTCCTAAGGAAAGTTTTTATCCTTTTTAAAGTTGAGAAACAGCATTCTGCTTCAGCGGTAGACATTGGCATAGTTAACAGTACTCGGAGGAGTTTGACATATTCGCTGAATGTAGTACATAAATTGTTTTCCTTATTGAAGTCCGTCAAGCACAATGCGCCGGACATTCCACGAAATTCCTCCTCTCGACTGTAAATTACAGTCAGTTCTCTACGAATTTTTGTTCCAATGATAAAAGGATAGAACCTTATTGTTCCTCTAAGGTAATCCTCTGGAAATGTCTTAGAAATTTTCTTGATGAAACAAAGTTGAGGCTACCAGATGCCCCGTGAAGCTAAATCTGTCCTTTGCTTCTCTAAGAATGTCACATACTTCAAGAGCTTCTCTTCTTTGCACATCATGATCTTCTATTCTTCTCCTCTTACTTGCAATTTCTTCGTGTTCCTCGATATCCACGCTATTTCATACCTTTTGCACTTCCCTTTTAAATGCGTTTAGCTGGGCGATGGCAAATGTTGCATTGCAGTCTCCTTTCTGCAGCTGATTGTACAAAATTTCCACATGGGGCACGATCTTGTAGAAGAAAGACAGCCAGAATACAAAATTATAATCTTTCAAAGTGGCCATAAACCCAGAAGCCTGAACAAGTGTGGAGGTGTTCGAAAAGCAGAGCACACAGAAGCTAAGCCTGAAGGTCACGCTATAGCCGTTGCTAAGAGTAGGAGGAGCTAGGTTTATAAACCTCCATTTAAGCAATGTATAAGAAGCCCCTTGCATCTCTTCACCTTCCCGCAACCCCCTCAGAGAGCCTACATTTGGGTGAAATCTTAGGTTAACTCTTCACTGCAAACCTGCGGCTCCTACAGCTAATCACTGTTTATTTCGACTTCTGCGGTCATGGGCAGCTACAGACGATAAGCTTAATTGAAACATGTTTCTATATAAAACAATGCCAACAAGTACAGCTTTAATGTGCAAAATGCACCTGTTATATATTCAGAGTCAGTGGGTGCAGCGCAAACCTGCAACCTTATGGAGGAACCGGCCCTGCACAAATATCTACTTACTCCAACAATAGAAGATACTCTTCAGTCCTGCTACACACGCCTCTTCACTTCCTTTGGTGAACATGAAAATGAAATTCTGGGATAGATTCCTCAGCATATGCCACAAGAACAAGCACGGAGAAGACTGAAGCGAAAACGACACACAGATCGTCTAATTTGAAATGAGCCCAAAACAGTTTAAATAAGGACGGTCACTGGACTGCAACCTCAATACACGTTTACTATTCTTTTGAATAATTTTATCTTTGTTATCTAAACTAAAATGCTTTGTATAGGTATAGACAATTTTCAATAAATTTAAAAAAATCTGCATGAAGAAACATCGACACATGGACTTCATTTTTCGAAACTAGGTGAGAAGCATACAGTTTATCTGGTAGCACGAGCCACCACTGCATGCACCGAACATAGCAAAGTGTTATGCATTCTGTTCGTTTACAAACACAGTTCTTCAACCGGTTACTTGTCTGCAACCAATGCCAAATGGTCTCTGTTTCAGAATGTTGAAACGGTACATTTAACCTTTCCACATCATCACATTGCACATGGTAATAAAAACCAAATGCTGAACTCGGTAGCCACAGCTGTGTATAATTTTTTTTTTCATTTACTTTTTCTCCCTCCCTAACATGTACGCTTAGCAATGTGATATAATCTTGTAGAGAGCAATAATTCTTGTTATCTTCACCGACATCCTTACGATTGTATATTGTACACAAGCACTAATTTAAAACAATCCTGGCATAAATACTGGTAAGTATATTAAATGGTTAGTTCATACAGATATTTGATTTTTACATGCGAACTTGCTCCTGATAAAGAATGTTGTGTAATATTTTCTGCAGTGAAATGGAGAGAAAATAATATAATGTGACACATTCACCTCGCTTTCTCTACCAATGAAAACCCCATAAATAACTCTTATAACACTAGGGAACACGTTTTTTGTACCCGAAACAAAATAGGCTAATTCTTATGCAAAATGAGTAGCTGATTCCAAAAATGCCTCTGAAAATGCTGTATCACGTAACGTTTTTGAGATATTCTTTTATATACAATTACAGAAATGAGGTATGATACCAACTCATATTGACTTAATTTAAAACAATAGCCATTGACTCTTCTAAATACAGCTTAAAGGCAGTGTTGCTTCATAATGGCAATTTACTACCTTCAATACCCTTATTTCATGCCATAGGAATGAAGGAGTCATACGATTCCATGTCCATCATTTTAGATGCTACTAGTTATGAAAACCATGGCTGGGAAATTTGTAGTGACCTCAAGGTAGTTGCATCGCTAACGGGACTGCAGGGAGGTTTCACAAAATATTGCTGTTTTTTGTGCTTATGGGACAGTATTTTATAGTGAAAGAGTGGGGGAAAGGGAAGACTATACCCCTGGAGCAAGCAATGATAAAAGTATGTGCCTCCAGTAGACCCAAACAAAGTTTTTCTCCAACCACTTCACATAAAGCTCGGGTTAATGAAGAATTTTGTTAAAGGTTTGGACAAAAGTGGAAGTGCATTTGAGTATTTAAGAAGTATCTTTCCCAAAATAAGTGAATCTAAATTGAAGGAAGGTATATTTGTCGGTCCTCAAATAAGACTACTTCTTAAAGACAGTGTTTTTGAATCAAAGCTTAAACGTGTTGAACTGGCAGCATGGAAATCATTTAAATCATTGGTGGAAGGCTTCCTGGGCAATAACAAAGAAGAAAATTATGAAACTTTAGTCTCAGAACTATTAAGGAGCTACAAAGAAATGGGTTGCCGTATGTCACTTAAAATCCACCTTTTGCACTCTCACCTTGATAGTTTCCCTACAAACCTAGGAGCTGTAGTAAGTGATGAGCAAGGTGAGCGTTTCCACCAGGACATTTCTGAGATGGAAAGACGTTACCAGGGTCGCTGGGATTCAGCGGAGACTATTGTTGGTTCCTCAAACAGGAGAGTCAATACAAAAAGAATCAACAGTGAAACACTTCTGAGATAATTCAGGTATTGGTTTTCATCACTATCTTGTGTTTATTTATTTTAATAATAATACTTAATAATAATAATTATTATTTTCAATGTTATTTGGCAATAAAATACCTATTATTTTCAATTAATCAAATATGAGTTATCACATCGCATTTCTGTAAGTTTTCATAAAAAAATATGAATACCTAAAAACGTTACGTGATACAGCATTTTGAGGGGCATTTTTGGAATCAGCAGATCAGTTTACATAAGAATTGCCTATTTTGTTTCGGGGATATCAAAATATTTTTTTTTGTTCCCCAGTGTAATTATAGCGTGCATTAATATAAAAACTAGCACTTCTAACCACATTACTCCTGTTTAACTTTTGTTCAGGAAAGATTTCAATATAAAGAAGCCGAAGCCACAATCAAAAGTTTGAAAGGAGTTGCTACACGCTGGCCTTAAAATTCTATACTCTTTTCATGATATCACAAGAAATAACTGACCATATCAGAAACAACACAAGGTTGACGAATTTAAACTAGTAACAATGAATCTATCAAAGATGGCAGACTGAGTTACAGTTATTTGAAATATGTATGTTTTAAAGAGATCTGATTTCTTACATAGTAACTTTTTGTCCCTGTCTTATAGTTCGCCAGCTATACAAAATTAATTCCGAATGAACAAATCTTCACATTACCAAATTCTAAACATGCGGTGTCGTCTTCTTCTTCTTCTTCTTCTTCTTCTTCTTCTTCTTCTTCTTCTTCTTCTTCTTCTTCTTCTTCTTCTTCTTCTTCTTCTTCTTCTTCTTCTTCTTCTTCTTCTTCTTCTTCTTCTTCTTCTTCTTCTTCTTCTTCTTCTTCTTCTTCTTCTTCTTCTTCTTCTTCTTCTTCTTCTTCTTCTTCTTCTTCTTCTTCTTCTTCTTCTTCTTCTTCTTCTTCTTCTTCTTCTTCTTCTTCTTCTTCTTCTTCTTCTTCTTCTTCTTCTTCTTCTTCTTCTTCTTCTTCTTCTTCTTCTTCTTCTTCTTCTTCTTCTTCTTCTTCTTCTTCTTCTTCTTCTTCTTCTTCTTCTTCTTCTTCTTCTTCTTCTTCTTCTTCTTCTTCTTCTTCTTCTTCTTCTTCTTCTTCTTCTTCTTCTTCTTCTTCTTCTTCACTTCATGGCATAGGCAATCAAGTGCCTGTTCCGCCTTCGAAGTCCTCCAGCCATCGTTTCCTGGGTCTGCCCACCGATCTCCTACCTTTAGGATGATACTGTAATATTTGTTTTGTAAGTCTATTATCTGGCATTCTTTCAACATGTTCCTTCCATTTTTGTTTGAGATCTTTTAACCTATCATTCATACTAAAAATGTCCAGCTCTTCTCTTATATTTTCATTTCTTATTAAGTCCCTCTTCGTGCATCCTTTCACACTTCTCAAGAATTTCATTTCTGAAGCTTGTATTTTACTCTGTTGCTTTTTAGTTAACGTCCAAGTCTCACTTCCGTATATCAGTATAGGTACACCCATAATTTTGTAGAACTTTAATTTTGTTTCTTTAGGTATTTTGTTTCTAAATGTTCTATTTATTGTTCCACACACTCTTTGAAATTTGCATATTTTATTGTAGACATCATATTCCTTGTCATAGCTAACATCAGTTCCCAAGTAGTTAAAATGGCTTACCTGTTCAACGCAACGATTATTTATAACTATTTTTGTTCTAATTGGCTCTTTCCCAATGAATGCCATTACCTTTGATTTTATAAAAGAAATTTTCATATTATATTGCTTACAAAGTTCACTAAGTTTAAAAATAGATTTTTGCAGGGCAGACTCGCTATAACATCCTAGCCATCTAATTCAACAAATTCTATCTAATTACAGTCCACATACAGCAATGAGGAGACTGAAAATTAGAAGATAATACTGACCTAAAAGTTCGAACGCCAGTACTTCCAACGGAACTTCAGGACCATTGCTGGATGACCTCCTGAATACACATCTCAAACGTTTGTTATATTTTTATTTGCAAAACCTTTAATGCATTTACTATACAATGAAGTTTACTTGAATTAAAAAAATGTTTATTAATGGCACTAAGCAATTATTGTAAAGTTGCAGGAATCTACAATCGTAAATTGCAAGCATGTTAACCCGCCTCAGTAGCGTAGATGGTAACGTGTCTGCCTCACGTTCAAGAGGTTTCGAGTTCAAATCTCGGTCAGGGTGAGTTACCTGGATAAGGTTGTTTTCGGGATTTCCCCTTATCCTGAAAGATTATGTCGGGTAGCTCTAAGTTCCATGGATCCCGGACTCACTTGAGTAGCATTTCACCCATTTCAGTCATTGTCCGATATGACTTAACGTTGGAGGATGAAAAAAAAGTCAAGCATGTTCGTTAGGTGGCGCTTAGCTGGAATACTCGTATTTCGATGCGGAATTACTCGAAAATAACAAAAGAAAAATAGTTTGGCATAAATTGTTTATTTTAATAACCTATACACTTTGCTGCATAAGTTAATGGCTGTCCTTTGAGATTTCCTTCTAACTTAACACAAAGTTCAATGAAATAAAGAAAACCACAAACTATCCATAGAAAATCCCATACAGGCATTTTATTTCTCATGTCAATCGCTTAAACATATTATGTTTTAATCATCGTAATGGCGTTTTGGGGAAAATAAAAAAACTCATTGAATGGTAATTTAGAGGTGAAGGATTTTGCTGAAAATCTTCGTGATGCTTGAAAGTTACTGAACTTACATAAATACACTTTTCGCATTTAATCCAGTTTTCTTTGAGTTATGCTGTTCGCGGGCATAAACCCAAGACCTTTTCTGTTTTAAATGAGTGAAATATGCACTCTAAATGCAGAAAACTTTGCATTTTCGCAGTACAACATTATTTTGATACGAAAATTTCATTTCATTTCGTTATCTCCTACTCGTCAATCTCTCTGTCTGTCCGTCTATATATGCGCGCGCACGTGTGTTAAAGAGATGATAAAAACGTTTGGAAAGGTAGTACGACGTAACGTGGCAGAACAACATAACTTACATCTTCTCTGAAGAATGTTAACTGTAAAAATATGCATAAGAAATTTGTGTGCTTGAATTTAAAGAGCTACTTTGCCGGCAAACACGGTACCTGCACAAAAAAAAAAAAAAAAAGTTCTCATTAGACCAGCCACGTTTCCAAACGAACTGCACAATAACATCCGTATAAACGAGAAAGGGGCAGCTTTCCTAACAATTTTTAAGTTATCCGTATATCGTTGTTAACTGTACTCCTTTTTAATGTTACTGTATTATTACAATATAAATTTAAATCAGGAAGTCCAAGGAGGCCTTATGCTGTTCCCTTGCTCTAAAGCCATATTGTTATGAAAAGATCTATAAATTATATTTGTAAACGACACTGTCAACTGCCAGAATCGCATCAATGCCACCGGTGTGCTAGAATTTCTCTTGCAGGAATTCTTTTAGTGCCAGTAACTCTCCTGCATAGGACTGTATTTTTAAACATGTACTTTAACTTTAAGTTCATATTTTTTTATCTCCATTTTGTGATGTTTATTAAAACTTGAAGACTGCCACATGCTCGCAATGCACGCAACACTAGCCATGGCATCCTATAAATATCATTACCAAGTCAAAGAAACCCAATAAATTTTCCAAAACCCAAAATAAAAAAAAAAACCAATATGACTTATGAGACAACCTAATAAACATAACTCCATTTTCCAAAATTTAATTATTCACGCAATAGCTATTATGCACCTATATAGGTATATATAGAAGACTATTTTCCTGCCAGCGAGTCCCAGCGATCTTTTACCTAGAGAGTGATAACGAAGCATACCTCTTGGAATCCTATCAGATAACATTGGCTGAAGATTATTCTGGTCCGTGGCTTCTTTATTTCTTTTTTGGTCCCACTTTGTTTAACCTGCATAAATCACAACTCATTAGCTGTAATCCTACACTGTCTCTAATTATAGTTTCATTACCATAACTTAGCATCTATTGGTCTTACAAGAATGTGCAAGAGGCGTAGTCTTGTTATACTCTTATACAAATACTGCAATGCACCAGTTAACAGAGTATAAAGACGCATGACAAGCACGTAGGCTCCCGAATAAATTAAATAAAAACCTGGGTTTAAACCAGCAGAAAGGTAAATGAGGCAAAAGGTTCATTGGAATAACTTTCCGGGTGGCAAAGAATTTTATGGTTGATAGAAGGAATTTGTGGCCGATGAAATACTTTTTCGCAGGCAAACATCTCTTTTCATAGTGCGTCCTACACACGGCTAGTGTAAAAGAACAATTAATTTCGATCTCTGAACTTTTTTTTTTTTTTTTTTTTTGTAGCTTACGTCCTCCAACGTTAAGTCATATCGAACGATGAATGAAATTGGTGAAATGATGTTTAAATGAGCCCGGGGTCCTTAGAACTTAGAGTTACCCGACATTCATCTTTCAGGATAAGGGAAACCCCGGAAAAAACCTTATCCAGGTAACTCACCCTGACCGAGATTCAAACTCGGGACCTCTTGAACGTGAGGCAGACATGCTACCACCACGCTACCGAGGCGGGCGCTGGAATGTTAGAATGATCAGATATTGGGATCCTACAACAGGTGAATTAATCTACCTTGTGGTAATCCAGAAATAATGGTGTGCTTGAATGTTGGTGGTTGTTCCACTGATATTGACTAACAAACATTTAGCAATGCCTCGGGTATCTATAATATCCTTACAAGGATAAAACGTCAACTTTAAATGAACCGTAATAATAATAATAATAATAATAATAATAATAATAATAATAATAATAATAATAATAATAATAATAATAATAATAATAATAATAATAATAATAATAATAATAATAATAATAATAATAATAATAATAATAATAATAATAATAATAATAATAATAATAATAATAATAATAATAATAATAATAATAATAATAATAATAATAATAATAATAATAATAATAATAATAATAATAATAATAATAATAATAATAATAATAATAATAATAATAATAATAATAATAATAATAATAATAATAATAATAATAATAATAATAACAACACATGGGTCATTCAATAATTAATAACAACATTGCTTGCATTTGGCAATATCAGCGGTAAATTATGTATGCTAAGTGTTAACAATGAAAAATAAGAGTAATGCTTGTTAGCTGTGAGTTTGAAGACAATAATTTTAATTAATAAGACATTTTAATAAGTTTAATTGTATGCTGTTATCTTTAGTGCTCTAAATATGTTTAGAACAAAGATGGCTGACCCCATAACTCAGTCGGTAGAGCATCTGCCTGCCGTACTGGGGGTCCCGGGTTCAATTCCCGGCGGTGGAGGTGGGGATTTTTCTCCGACCAAGATAGTTCCTCATCTTCCCCAGAGTCTGTTAAAGGCGGGGTATAAATGCAACAAAAAATGCTTCATAAAATTCAGGTTGCAACGTTGCACTGCTCGAAAGTGCCATATAGAATTATTGGAAACTTAAGGTAGACAGACTTTACCATATCGTACCTGGCTAGGTGGCCGAATGCATTTCGTAGAAGAAGAGAAGACGTTCATCAAAAACGTGAAGCTGGCCGACCGCAATCAGCAAGTGATGATGTGATGTGAATGTTGTTAGAGCACTGCTGGAACTAGCAGTGTACTAGTTCTTGTACTGAACTAGCAAGGGAAGTTGGAGTTGCTTCTGGTACGATTCTCCACTACTTAAGAAGTTAAAGACGAGGAAAATCTGCGCTCGATGGGTTCCACACAATCTTACAGAGGAAACAATATGGCAGAGGATGAAAACAGCGAGATTACGCTAAGAACGTGAAGGCGAGCATTTTCTTCGACGTGTGATAACATAAAATGAAACCTGGGTTCAAGCTTAACAACCAAAATTAAAGAGAGTGGCAGCACATGGCAGCACATTGATTCCCCACGGCCAAAAGAAGTATAGACAAGAACAGGATCCACTTAAAGTCATGTTCATTGTTGTTTATTATTTTTACGGTGTTCTTATCACTCATTCAGCTCCTCAAAGGAATCGTGCAAATGGTGCATATTACAGTCACTTTATGGAACACCATATACGACCAGCTGTGCGTCGTAAACGTCCAAATCTCCTGAATTCCCATCCCATTGTGTTACATGATGCTGCTCGCTCTCACATGTCTGTCCCTGTTAATTTACTTCGCAGATGGAACTGGGAAATTCTGTAGCATCATCCATACTCCCCAGATATGAGCCCAAATGATTTTGACCTTTTTGCGAAAATGAAATGATCACTTAGAGGAGTTCGCTTTAGAACCAGAGAGGCAATTACAGCAGCAGTAGAGCAGTATGTTCGAATATTAGGACAAGACGCTGTGTATGGCATCCGTCAGCTCCCTGATGTGTGGAGGCGAGTTCTTCATGTTGGAGGAGATTACTTCTAAGCACTGCAATAATTTGACTGCTCCAAAAATATTTTATTTGTTGTTCATTCAAATGTTGCCACTAATTATTGAAATAACCTATGTATTTTTAGAGTGCTAATAAGCTATATCATAAAATGAGATATAATCCAACAGTGCCATTTTTAAACACACATGTACTGGCTGATGTAGTTTATTTTGAGGTTAGCTAATTTTTGTTCTCACTGTTGTTAAGTATTGGTAAGTAGGGACTACGTAATATGTTTGACTGTCCATTCATTTAGTAGATATGCCGTGATCTGACAGCTAACATAATGGTGAATTTGATTTTAAACTACTCAAATATATATATATATATATATATATATATATATATATATATATATATATATATATATAATCCGTTAGATTTATCTATGGAAATGTAATAAATCCTACTCGAGGTTACAGTTTCATTAAAGTATGTAAAACATTTACGTTTTCAGTTGTGTTTGTGCACGTTCAATTTTTTTATTTATTTGTCCTCCAAACTCTCATACCGGACTAAGAATGAAATGGCTGAAATGATGCTCAGGAGCCCAGGGTTCATACCGCTTAGAGTTATCTTTGAGTTATCCAGATAACTCAACCTAACCAAGATTCGAACTCGGAACCTCTTGCACGTGAGGCATAGGTACACGATACCACCTACAGTAAAGAGGCGGGCTGCATGTTAGTTACAGTTGTACTTCAATGGCCCAGCTCTGTCATCTAGAGATAGGATGATTGTGTCAATTTGGAGGGCTGCAGTTGATACTCGTTGGGATGGACTGTATTACTGCATTTGATTTATTCTAATAGACAATTCTAAACTCAATAAATTCAAGGTTATTTATCACTAATTTAATTCATCTGATACCACAACCTGTTAAAGAAACAAACTTCAACTCACCTACAATAAAGAAAGAAATTAATTTTAACACAAGCCATTGTATATTTTTATGGGAAATAATCAGCGATTTGCGTATGTTTTGTTTACTACTTTGAAGAATTATAATCTATTACAAATTAGGGATTGTAGTTATTGATTTCATATTGAACATCTCGTAGTATTTCGCCCACTAATTAGCATTGCAAAGTACGTTAACACAGATGAGAAAAATAGTACAATTTAATGCCTTTTAGCAGATTAAGTAGGCTTGATTCTACATTCCGCATTAGGGTATATCGTGGATGGTAAAACAGATGAAAGGTGATATTTTCCAAGTTCAGATGTCAGTAAAAATATAATACAAAGTAGTACAAACAGAAAGAAATTCTAAGGCCAAGTACATAAGTACCGGCAGATAGGTATTTAATAAAAATGTTGGGACAGATAATAATCACAAAATAATACATCGTAATAATTTATGTTCGGTTAGAACGTATTTGCAGCGACTACACTAGTTCCGTGGCCTTAACGGTAAACGGTACATCTCTCTTTCTACCATGAATGTCTGTTTCAAAACATCTCCGGCATCTCAACAAGAACAAAAAGAGAATGAACGAGTTAAATAACACGTGGTCAAGCAACTTTGGTCCAAAAATGAAACTACCGCTATTTTTGTTCATTTCGGAACCGCTCTCGAGGGGTACGCCCACTGCAATGGATACTCACTGGTCTTATTTTAATTATGGCCTTGTAACGTTAATGCTAATTAAAAGTATAATAATAATGCTTTAAGTTTAAACATTAGTGTTTAACACATTAATCAAATAATTGTAATGTTATCAGTTAAATATAAGGAATGCTATGCACTTTAAAGTAATCGGTTTCGTGGCTGTAAACGAAGGCTTGGCAGTAATGTGACCTGCAGAGACATCGGTATTTTAGTGTTCTTGTGATACTTCCTAATGAAATTGGTGTGTAAAATAACTCCTGTGGGACGCTGATAGGACCCTAGCAATTAAACGGCAGCCATTAACAAACATAATTACACACACACACACACACACACACACACACACACACACACACACACACACACACACACACACACACACACACACACACACAAACACTAGTTAAATACATAAACAGTTACATTTCAGGTGTGTTCGCCAAATCCTGTAACCTATATTCTGGTATGGGTATTTTAGGTAACTCTCCTAGGGAACTCCTCACGTAAACGTTTTTGTATAGTTCCAAACTTGACTCGTATCGATAATTTTTTTCAACTGTATGTACAAAATGCTAATGCACAAAACTACAATTCAATACAAATACTCAATAAAACTATAGTGTAATACGATGGTGAGTCAAATGAAAACCTTAAATATATTTTTAAATATTATTTATTGTGCAGAAGTGGTACAAAGCTGCATCACTTTTCAACATAATCTCCCCCAACCTCAATGCAAGTCTTCCAGCACTTACAATGTGCATAAATACGTTTAGAAGAAAATTTAGTTCGCGCAGCCACTCATACACCGCATGGCGTACCCTTCATCGGAACGGAACTTCTTACCTTCCATTGAGTGATCCAAACATATGGAAATCACTTTGGGCAAGGTATGGTGAGTATGGCGGTAGAGGAAGACACTCAAAATGCAGGTCTATGATTGTTGCAACTGTTGTACGGGCAGTGCTGGGCCTTGCATTATTATGTTGCCAAAGGACACCTGCTGGCATCAATCCACGTCGCTTTGATTTGACTGCAGGCTGCAGATGATTTTTAGGTGATCTGTGTATGCTGCACTGGTGACAGTCGTAGCATAACCTTCCCTGCTGCTGGTTCTGTTCGAAACTTCTTTGATTTTGGTGATGAGGGATTCCGCCATTCCTTGCTCGCTCTCTTCGTTTCCGGTTGGTGGAAGCGAACCCAGGTTTCGTCCCCAGTAAAGATTTTTGCAAGGAAGCATTCACCTTCCCGTTCAAAGCACCGAAGAAGTTCTTCACAAGCATCAACAGTTTGAGTCCAGAGGCTCTACTCCCATTAGCCTTGAACCCGTAGGAACAAGACCCGGGCCTCCTTCAACCAGGGAGTATCCGAGCTGTCCCAAAGGACGCTCGGCATTCTCCGAGGGGCTTTCCATAGGGCAAGACCTAGAGACTAACAAGCCCCCCATCTGGTCCTAGGGACTCAAGACGGGATGGAAGTGGATACGCCACTTACGCGCGTCAACACTCAAGGTGAAGACTACCGAAAAACCTCGGTGGGGCCGCCTGGTGATCTAGCACACCTTCTACTAGCTTAGCAGGCTAGTACCCGGAAACTTAATGGCTTCCCTCAACCCCGTCCGAAGACGTACCCAATCTCCCACGAGTATCGGGAACACACTGCCCCCTCGAAGTCATCCCAATCCGAACAACTCCCGAAGGAGGGGCTCGGTTGTTCGGCCCGAGGTTCCTCTAGTAACGTCAGAGGTACCACGAGTGCTAGGGGTCCGCAGCGCCCGCACTTTGGCAGCTGAAAGGGACGGATCCCTTCCCCTACGGGGCACAAGCATCAACACGTCGTTCTCTCATTTCAGGAGTCAGCTGCCGTGGCACACATCTTGCAGACACTTTGTGAAACTGGAGCACATCATGCACAATGTGTTGCGTTGATCCATGACTGATCTGTAAACATGCTGCAATGTCACTCAGTGTCACTCGGCGGTTTTTCTTCAATATGGCTTCAACTACTGCAATGTTCTGTGGAGTCACAACTCGTTGTGCCTGACCTGGACGTGGAGCATCTTCCACTTAAGTCACACCATTTGCGAACTTCCTACTCCATTCGTAGACTTGCTGCTGTGACAAATACGCATCATCGTACTGAACCTTCATTCGTCGATGAATTGCAATAGGTTTCACACCTTTACTACGCAAAAACCGAATAACAGAACTACCTTTTTTTTCTTTTCTTTTTTTTAACTTGTATGGGATCCGTGAAGAACTGCATTTGGTAGTGACCTGCGGGCCAAGAAACCAACTGGAATACACATGGTGGCGACTACTTAACTTCCCATATAGGCAGCATGATTGCCCATCTCTGCCGTGTGCCTGTGGGAGTAGTGCAGGTCTGTATATCAGCGAGGATTCCGGCGCTGCAGCCGAGGGCTTATTGTGCATTAGATCCCAGGAGCAAGGATGAGATGAAAAATATCTTACAGGCAAGTCAGAACATACCACAGGCAGCACTACAGGCACGGTGACTCCCTAATAGGTGTTGGCAGTTTCTTCAGCCGGACGGGACTCCAGGTCGCCATACACAGGACCTCAAATCTGCACTCCTATGGCTGGGATATGTTACAAATACTGTTCTTAAATGATAACAACAATTATCAAATCAATCCAACAAACACAGCATAGGTTCAAACTCAAGCCCTCGTATATAAAACGTTAACCCTGTATGTGAACTGGCTACCGTGAAAGAACAATTAATTTACATTAATTGAGCCAATAGTGGTCTGAACTATAAAGCCAGGGCCTTAAAGTACTTACAGCACAGCGATTCGCCATTAAGATAATTGTCTCGTGAATTTATGAGGACCTGCACTGGTTTATCGGGAAAAATACGAATCAGTTGGAGAATTTAATGCCATACTGACATGTTGGCCATGGTAGCTCAGTGGTTAAGAGCAGCCGGATGGTGGCCGGAAGATCCGTGGTTTAAATCCTGGTTATGACATTGAAAATTTTAGTCTGACTACCTTTTTATTTGTAAAAATTGTTTATGGAGTATTTCCTTGGAGGTACAATGATAATATGGGAGTACAGTTAGGTTTAAGTAATGCTAAAATAATTTAAGAGCTGGTCGATGTATGATACCTTTGAACATTTTTCCTTGTGCATCAACAAGAGAAGTGAGATTATGGCTATCTCTTACGGTTTAGAAGAGCTACGCAAAATTCGTAACATGAAAGGAACCGCAGAAGATTTTTCTAGAAAAGTCAAGACATAAAAAATAAACTGTTGGTATTTTAATCAAAATCGTTAGTCATTTTTTAGGAAATCACTATTTTCGAAAAACGTTGCATGTAAAGGATAGTTTGGGATGCGAAAATTTTCTAAAAATCTTCGTGTGGCATCTTTGGAAGACGCTCACTTATATATGTACCAAGTTTGGTTTTTAAGCAACTTTACTTTTAGAGTTTGTTGTTCATAACTGAGATAGAGACGCTCGCACGCATACACAGATATTTTTCTAGACATTCCTTTTTTATTTAGCAACCTCGAAATCTGTAATTTCGCTGAAACGCCGAAATTTAATTTTTGTATGGAATGAAACACTTCCTCTACTTAATCTTTAAGCACGTAGCACAAAGAATAATAAGCTTTCATAATTATTATACTCATATGTAGAAAGTACATAAGAATAAACGATAGCAGATAGAAGCTGAAGGTAATACATTTGATTTATGGGGAGAGTAATGGTCGTTGTATTTATGCCCGAGTTCACCAACAGATGTAAGACTTAACACGGGTGTAACAGTAGTTATAACAAAAATTGTATTTCACCAACAAGTGTTAGCGTAACATTCGTGTTAAATCTCTTGTTAAACTAAAAGGTCGAATTTCTGATGTTAAGTGCATATCAATTGTAAATAGTCAAGATGGCGGGCGTGAACGCAGTTGCTGTTGTCGATTTGCTATATTTAAGACCGTCAAAATTGCATTCGTAATAGAGTACGGCTTATAAGGAGAAAGTATTTTGAGGAGCTATCAGAAGAAAATTTTCTACAGAGGCATAGACTGTCCAAACAAGTTGCTATGAAGGTTACTGCGGAAGTACAAGAGAGGTTAGAACATGCATCAAAAGGGATATGCCGATCTCGCCTTTGCTTCAAGTATTAAGAACTTTGCGATTTTATAATTCACTGAATTATGTGGATAATACGCTGTCCACCTCCCGTCTTGAAATGCTCAAACCACTCGTCACGTACTTCTTCGCACCTCGTTTTAAATTTACGTAATATTGAAGAAGCTGTTTCGTGTTTCTAGTAATGGCACATGCATTTGAATTAAATTCGTTTCCAATTTTATCCCACGTGACATCTTTCTCTTTTACATTCACCGCATTCGTCCTCCTATTTTCTAAGATATCCTTATACTTCGTCACCAATTCAATTAACAGTTCTTTCTACATCGATGAGAAATTTGTTTCACGGCTTTTGTTTACCATTTTGTCTATCCGCCATTGTTTTAGCCGTGTGCAGACGAAAATGAAAATAAAAGCGCATCGCAGTACGTTTAGAACATAATACTACTCATTCATAGCCTTCTATAGCTGTAATAGTTACAAGTTTCTTGGCGTTAACACGTGTTTGTTAACATTTTCAGAAAACAGGTTGGTGAAATGCAAGAAATTTAACAGCTTTGTTAACGTCGATTTTAACATCTGTTGGTGAAATCGGACATTATTTTATCAAACCATTGTTCCCAAAGTATAATCGCCTCACTATTAAACTCAAGTTGATACAAACACATAGCATATTTAATTAATTAATCTGCGATACGCAAGAAACCAAAGCACAGCATAACATACAGCGTGATTAACTGCATGTTTTGAAGAATAATATTAATAAAACATAGTTCGAAACATTTGATTAATATAAACAGTCGCGCTTAGGTGTGCCTCCGCCCTGCTCAGCAATCCAACATAATGTTGCGACAAGACCAGTGTCATGAAATGCATTTCATTCTGAAAGTCGAGAATAAGTCCCTGGCACCACAACAAAAGTCCATTTTGTATTTGTGCATTGCAAACATTTGTCTTCTATATCTTGTTATTTCCTTGCATTGCAGCTAAGCCGAAGAGTGACGAAAGTTGCCGAAGAACACACTGATTGGGGTGCAGAGAGGTTGTGCCCATGCCTTACACACCAGTTGCTAGCAGACGAAAACTGCAATCACTGCAAGAAATTTAACAAAGCGATTTATTTTTTAATTTACGTCCTCCAATGTTAAGTCATATCGGACAATGGATGAAATGATGCTCAAATGAGTCCAGCGTCCACAGAGCCTAGAGTTGGGATTGGGATTTCATTACGGAGGGGATTCGGTACGCAGGCCACCATGCTGGGCCCATTGTTCCTATGCCCCCAAGTGGGGGCACCCCCGCGAGGAAGGATGAAGGTGAAGGAGACAGAAGGTGGCCCACCCAAGGAGCCACGACAGTACAGAGGGCAGGTTCCCCACAGTTTACTTGGATAGAGACCTCCCCCGACTGGCCAGGACAACGAATCCGCTCCCCTACAGCGGGACGGCAACGAGCCCAGCAGCCGAGCCCTAATGGTACCAAGGCAGACGATCCCAGCCCCAAAGTTCCCTGACAGGCGGTCACGAAACGGTCCCAGCAGAGGTGCGGAAATCGGCAACCGACCTACCGGAGGAGGAAGTAGTTTTCCTCAGAGCATATCATCCTGCCATGCACCGCCGAGACACCCACCGACACTTCTACCCTGTAAGAGACCACCAGATCAGAGATGATATGAAATGGTAATGGAGGGAAATTCGGGGGATGTAATTAAGCTACCCAGCATTCACCTAGCGGCCCGAGAAACCCCCGAAAAAACCCATGGGTCAGGTAGGTCGGCCACGGGAATCGAACCCGAGCCTCCCGAATGCGGGACACAGACGAAACCGCCTGAGCCATCCCGCTCGGTGAGTTTAGAGTTACCTTTTCAGAATAAGGGAAAACCCCGGAAAATCCTTCGAACTCGGAACCTTTTGAACGTGAGGCAGACACGCTACCATCTATGCTACCGAGGCAGGCTTTAATGAAACGGTGCAGATGCGAATATTAATTGATGAAGTTCCAATTCCAGAAATTTAAATACATTAAACGGTTTCCATTATTTATACTGGAACTTAGAAACATTTTACATTTATCTGATAAACTGGTGGGTATATTTTGAGTCCCTCTTTGAATTTTCCCCACCATCTGCCGGCACTGAGTATGAAATAGCAAATGATACAAGTACTAAACCTAAAGAAGGTTGTAGCTTCCTTGGAGTCGTTTACCTCTGTTCTGCATGCATACGATAAGGATGGCCAGTCAAAGCTGATAACACGAGGCTGACGTGCACGGATACAAAATGTTTTGTTTACATCATGCTTGGTTTCAATACGATTACTAAATTTTTAAATGCTTGTTGGTCCAGCCTACAGATACCAGAAGAATGGAAAATGGCTTTAATAAAGCCAATATGTAAAACAGGAGACAGAAATGAATGTAAAAATTATAGAGGAATCAGTCTCTTAAATACAAGCTATAAAATATTAGCAAACATTTTAGCAAAAAGATTAAATATAATAACTAAATCACTACTCAATCATGAACAACACGGATTCGGGCAAGGCAGATTCTGTGCTTATTGCGTCTTAACAATAAAACAAATAATACAAAAGAGAAGAGAATTTAATTTAGAGACCCATATATTATTTGTTGATTAAGTAAAAGCATTTCACAAAGTTATACAGCAAAAGTTATGGGATATAATGACTGAAAACGGATATCCTCAACATTTAATTTTAATGATAAAGAAAATGTACAAAGGGACTTGTATTAGTATGGATAATGGTTTTAAGACAGAAACTATCAACCTAGGTGTAAGACAGGGCTGCCCAATATCGCCAACTCTCTTTAATATTTATATAG
Organism: Mantis religiosa; assembly: GCA_030765055.1. NCBI lineage: Eukaryota > Metazoa > Arthropoda > Insecta > Mantodea > Mantidae > Mantis > Mantis religiosa. Next base: position 48,503,517 of record CM060957.1, read on the forward strand.
ACGCAGCAGTTGCCGAATGGCTCAGTTGAAAGTAGACTTTAAGTTAGGTCGTACAATCTTAAATACAGTCCTGTGGCAGTTGATCAGGTCATTCTGGCAGATACTGAAGACAGATTACAAATAGCTTTGTACTAACTTGACAAAACAATGTCAAAGTATAATTTTATCATTTCAGCAGAGAAAACGAAAGTGATGGCTTTTATTGATAAATACCCAACATGGTCCAAAATGCTCCTCAAAAACAAATTACTAGAACAAGTTAAATATTTTAATTACTTAGGATGTGATATTTCCTATGGATGTGACAGAGATTTAAAACAAAAGATCTATAAATTTCAAAACATATGTAGCACTACAAAACGAACATTGAAAAACAAAACAACAAGAGATACCATATTAAAGCTTTATAAAACTATGGCAGTGCCTGTTATATCTTACGGAGCCGAGACCTGGACCTTGAACAGAACTGATAAAAGAATAATTGAAACGACTGAAATGAAATTTTTGAGGTACGTAGCTTAAAGATCACATTAAAAGTGAAACAATAAGAGAACAACTAAAAATATTTACTTTAAATGACAAACTCAGGGAGTACAAACTGAAATGGCAAGATCATCTCTCTCGAATGCCAGAAGAAAGACTCACCAAACAGGCCTTGCAGTATAAACCAGTTGGTATTAGAGATGTTGGAATACAGACCACGGAGACGCTGGGAAGATCCCATCTGAGCCGAAACAGGCCTAGCTGGCCTATCTTGAAGGTTGATGATGATGATGATGATGTTTGGTTTCATGGCTGGATCGATTACCTATAGGCTATAGGCTCTTATGACAAAATACTCTTAAAAATTCTCATCACCCTCATTCTTCGTTGTTTTATTGAGAAAAATATTAAAATAAAATATTTTTTAAATATGGCTAGCTTGAGCTGCATAAACAGTCATGTTTTCTATATCAGTCGTTTCCAGACTTTTAATTTTCTATTGTTTCATATAAACAATTATTATTAGAAGAATATAATGCTGTTTTTAAGAAAAAATTAATATAAGCAAAACAAGCATATATACGAAAACTATCATAGTGTGAACACATTGTCAAACATCGATTCTATGGGAGGTCCACAGTTTGCTTCTTAAAACATTTCACAGAGCACAGAACTAAAAGTACACTTCCAAATATACTGCAACAACTTACTACTTGTATTCGAGTGTTCATAATCATAGACCATAGGCAGACCCAGGAAACAACTGAGAGGGGCCATAGCAGACCCTTAATTACAGAAATAGTCTGGTGATTGTTATATATATACATAAGGTTACGGTTTGCTTGACTTTGGTGAAATCAAAACCAATACTTTTATGTCTATCCTATTCCCATAAACCACGGAAACCTCTTCAGTGAGTGACTGAATTTATGTTACAGCGATGGATTTTATCTCAGATGTTCCATTAACTAGGGAAGAAAAAAATAGATAGGCCGAAACAAATACGCCACACATTTATTAGTAAACTAACTGAAACACTCCGCGTTGTCCGTGGTTGAAGATTTGTCCCCGTAACATTTAGACTTAGGTTGCTCTTCCCCATCCCCAATAGCCTTACGTTTGTTTGTAGACATTTAACACAGTCACGTAAACAAAGCTTTAATTAAACTGTTAGAACACAATAAAGAACAAAAAACAAACAAAACAAATACGTAAATAAAAACAGAGAAAGCACTATGCCGGCATGTCGGCATGTCATGTCGGCACTTTGGCCATAGTAGCTCAATGGTTAGAGCGGCTGGACGGCAACCAGAAGATCCGTGGTTCAAATCTAGGCTGTGTCATTCAATTTTTCAGTCTGACTCTATATTTTCATACTTTAGCCTACACACGGCCAGTGTGAAAGAACAATTAATCTCCATTAATTGACCTGATAGTGGTTAACTATAAAAGCCCGGGGCTTAAAGTACTTACAAGTTGGAAGTTATCATTAACGTAGTTGTGTCATGTGTTTATGAGAACTACTAAGTGGTTTACCGGGAAAACCACGAGTCAGCTGGAGAATTTAATGTCATGTCGGCACATTGGTCATAGTAGCTCAATGGTTAGAGGAGCTGGCAACCAGAAGATCCGTGGTTCAAATCCCGGCTATGGCATTGAATTTTTCAGTCTGACTCTATCTTTCCATACTTTAGCCTACACACGGCCAGTGTGAAAGAACAAGTAATTTCCAAAATTTACATTATTATGCTAGTTTGCTTATTTTCCTTATGATATTCCAGAGCTCATAAATTATTACAATTTATTTCGTCTGGTATCCTATGAAATATATACAGTAAGTTTGTCATTAACTACACAGCGATATCCAGGATTTGACTGGGTATGTCCATATGCGGCCCAAAAAACTGATTTCTGGTCCAAAAGAAGTATAAAAAGTTTTAGGTGATCGTCCTGGTGCGGCTCCAAAGTCTAGATTAGGGGAGGACAGGCAGTCTTGTTACAAAGTAAATGCAACATAACATAATGTCATTTTCCCTGCAAATTAAAAGGCAGCTGTACAGAACAACACTGCCCTTCACATAAACTACAATTGTCATATTTTCTCACAGCATAAAGCTGAAATGTAATGGTTTAATCTGGGACCAACTGTGTAATTAAGACGTTAGTTGTGTTCTTAACACCAGATATATTTCCTGTCTTTCCTGTTTTGCAGCATGCATCCTGCACGCCTCATACTATTTCCTCTTCCCCTGTGACAGCAGGTGACCATACGCGCTAAACTGCTGTTCATATTCTTCACAGCGGTATACGCTGACGTCACACCGGTACTGCCTGTCCTTCCCTGCTTTAGATGGTCCAAATGGTGCCTAATTCATTTTCCTGCGTATTTTGCTATTTTAAGAATGCCGGTAACAATTTGATGACATGGCCGTTACAGGTATGATTTAAAATGTTATTTGAAAGCTGTAGCTTCTATTTCTTCCAGGTATGCCACTTGATTTTTAAACTGTAGCAATTTGAACAAAACTGAAGTTATAAGAAGAACTTCGCTGCAAAGCTATCATTGGTTTTCTTAAATTGTTCTTTTTCTTTGATGTTCTTATTCTTGGTAGCTTGTTGACTTATAAGTTTTACATACCTTTCTGTTTGGATATCCTCCAAAACAATCAATAATAATATTATAACCCATTAAGGCGTAAATTAAAGAATTCTCAGACTTTTGTTGTTCTACAAGTCGAAGTAACAAATTCTGCCTCAATCTTGGGAGGAAACATTGCATTACTTATACAATTAAGGGGCGGATTCCTATGACGTCATATTTTTAATGAAGCCTATAAGTTTCAATTAAGTAAAAACATATGTACATGTCTTCTGATGAAAATTATGCAATTTTTATTGGGTCTTAAAAGTCATATGTCTCACTTTTTCAGACATTTTGTGCTTATTTCTATGATAAAGTCATATTTTGGGGATATGCACTATTAGAAATAAAATAAACCTACATTATCTCTGTATAAAAGTCGCTAGCTCACTGGCCACTTGTTTTTTAAGATTCCTTTAGCAGGTAACAAACGTTGGTACATGTGGGCTTGAAGCAAAGTTTAAAGATTCTGAACCAGAATTTTCTCCAGATGAATTTACTTATTTCAAGCATGCTCGTACTATAACCCCATGTGATGTGGAACGTAATTTCTTCAGATATAGGAACATTCTGTCCAACAATAGAAGAGGCTTCCAGTTTGACAACCTAAAAATGCATATTGTCATTCAACATAATTTTGTTGCTGATGAAAACTAACCCTCAGGGATGAATATTTTATTTCTCTTAGTTATTATTTGTTTAAGTTAGAATAATTATTCTTCTCTAATTTAGAACTTTTTAAACTTACAGATTCCATGAAGTGCTGAATTAAGAAGCAGAGAAGAACCTTTTTCTGCAGAAACGATTGAAATATTTATGTAAAAACAATTATTAATTGTTGATTTAAGTTTAACTGTCCATATAATATGATTAATAAATTCATTAACTTATAAAGGCCATATTTAAGCTATTTTTAGGTCTTAAATGCATACATATTCTCCATTTTTAGTTCACAGAAATCCGCCCCTGAAGTATAATACGTAATCGGTACGTACATGCATTGTGATGAAACATATATGGGGCCGTACTTAGACTATAGTGTAAAATGAGTCTCAACGCGACTTCTTTCTTTGGTCAAAATTTTCGTCTCGGCCGCACCTGGACGCTCAGTTTGACAGTTTATCCCTACAACATTTAGCCGTACATTTCTTTGGAGCATTTAAAACTATTTCACAAAATATACTGGGCAAAAAAAAAAAAAAAAAAAAAAAAAAAAAAAAATTAATAATAATAATAATAATAATAATAATAATAATAATAATAATAATAATAATAATAATAATAATAATAATAATAATAATAATAATAATAATAATAATAATAATAATAATAATAATAATAATAATAATAATAATAATAATAATAATAATAATAATAATAATAATAATAATAATAATAATAATAATAATAATAATAATAATAATAATAATAATAATAATAATAATAATAATAATAATAATAATAATAATAATAATAATAATAATAATAATAATAATAATAATAATAATAATAATAATAATAATAATAATAATAATAATAATAATAATAATAATAATAATAATAATAATAATAATAATAATAATAATAATAATAATAATAATAATAATAATAATAATAATAATTTTTAATGCTTCGATTACATCATGAGGCAATTCCTACTAATTTTGGGTTGAGAAAAACAAATATGACAATGAAAAAATTTTATTAGCTCTAGTTTCTACGATATACACAAGGTGGAAGTATTACATATTAACGGATTGACAGAAAAGGATACATTTTAATTACATACATGCTAACAACAATGAAATTGCATTTGATTTTTTAACTGGTAATTATATGCTAAGAGATCTAAATTTCTGGAAAAATACTTCGCAGATAGTCGTGTCTGAAGAGAATCATGTGGTGGCCTATTGACTTCGTCGTCTTTTAGCTTGTCTCTTGTGATGGAGTTCCGCAGAATCCCTATACAAAGACCAACAGTAATCCGCAAGCATTACTTCATTCCAACGGCCCTGATATCTTTGTTCCATAACAGAAATGTCCTGATGGAATCTCTCCCCATGTTCATCACTAACAGCTCCACAACTAGGAGGGTAAAAGTCTAGGTGGGAATGAAGAAAATGGATCTTAAGGGACATGTATCCAAGGTTACGGTATGTTTGCAGGAGCACTGCCACCAAATGCTTGTAGTTGTCATCTCTTTTGTTGCCTAAAAATCCATGAACAACATCCTTGAAGGCTTTCCAAGCTTCCTTTGCTTTCCGCTCCAAAATTTGGTCAAATGCAGGATCCTTTACAAGTTCTCTTATTTGTGGTTCGACAAAAATGCGTTCCTTAACCTTTGCATCACTTAATTTCCAAAATTGCTCTCTAATTGTGTTTTGTTATTTGACAGGTGTGCCAACTCCCAAAAAAATCCCCCAAATATAAAATCTTCACTCTAAAAATGAAATGTCACTTTATCTTCAAAACAAGAGTTGGTTATTTTTGAATTCAGCAGATGGAAATACATGTAAATTCGCTATTTTTAAGCCCGAAACATTATCAATGTTGCCCAGTGATATTAGCAATTTAATTATAACTAGCTGCACTTTTTTTTTTTTTTTTTGCTTTTTTATTTATACCCCGCCATTAACTACATTGGTCATATCGGGGGCTCCTTTGGAACAAATCGATGGTGTTAACTCGTATACGTTGGGTTGCTTGTATTTTGTATTTTAATCATTAGAAAGAAAAAAAAAACACACTCTCTCTCTCTATCTTTCATACTTTCAGACTCTGGGGAAGATGGGGGAATCATTTTGGTTGGAGAAAATCCCCATCCCAGCCCGAAATCGAACCCGGGACTCCTTGCACAGCAGGCAGATGCTCTACCAGCCCACTTTTGTTATTTGTGAGGCTGTGAAAACGTGTGTAATTATTCTTGTGTTGGCAATGATCGAGCTAATTAACATTATTTCAATTATTTCTTAAACAGCTTTAACCAACTTATATTTCAGGCTTTTAAGTTAAAATTATTTTTAATAATTTTTAATTGTTTTAATTTTAATTATATGTATTATTTATTTAAATCTCTTATACGCTTATCGTTGGCAACTATATAGTTTTGCGAGATTTTATAGATATTACACAAAATTAAATTATCAGTTGTGTGAAATGGAGTTTCGATTTATAGGATAACGTGGTAACTTTAGCCTTGTGTCATAGATCATCTTACTAAGTTGGATGGAAATTGGTGCAACAATGTAGAAGCCTATAAAGAAAACACACACACACACACACACACACACACACACACACACACACACACACACACACACACACACACACACACAGAGAGAGAGAGAGAGAGAGAGAGAGAGAGAGAGAGAGAGAGAGAGAGAGAGAGAGAGAGAGAGAGAGAGAGAGAGAGAGAGAGAGAGAGAGAGAGAGAGAGAGAGAGAGAGAGAGAGAGAGGAGAGAGAGAGAGAGAGAGAGAGAGAGAGAGAGAGAGAGAGGAGAGAGAGGAGAGAGAGAGAGAGAGAGAGAGAGAGAGAGAGAGAGAGAGAGAGAGAGAGAGAGAGAGAGAGAGAGAGAGATTCTTCTGAGGAAGAAACGATATTAGCAGAAACTTATACATGAACTTTTGAAATACAAGATTATTAACAAACATTTTAATCAGTTTTGTAAAAATTAAAAAAAAAAAAATGTTGCTTACAAAGAACTATCCATGGATCTCTTATTTCATATTTGAAAATCTAAGCGGATAAAATGCTTCATTATCGACTATAATTTACTCATTGGCAAGACATACTCTAAAATCTGTTAATCCCTTTCTAAAGCAATCCTGTATCCGCTTTACATAGACAACTTTCAACTTTTACTTCTAAGTTGTCTGAGAGATATTTCCGTTTCCTGAACAAGCCAGTTTCGATCCTTGAACGTGACTGTTGAATCATAATTGTAGGAACAACGATGAAGTAAACATGGAAATTCCATTTGAAAACGGCCAGTATGACATTGCACCTGCTGAGAACAACGTGGCTCCTACGCGTAGACAAAGGCATGCTTTAATTAGGGCTCCAATTTCCAGCGACATCCATTGCGCCTCATCAAGAATGCCGGTCGCGTCACCAACATGTCATCTCCACGTCCGTTCCTTCCTCATGATGCTATTGGCAGAAAAGAAGCTCAATAGCAAAAGCCACTTTGTGTTATACCGAGAATTGCCTTCTTTCAATATGTCGTACCAAACTCTTGCAAGCTTAACGCCCCTCTTCTTGGAGTTATACTAACTGAAAACTGAAGTCGTTAAACATTTGGTACACTAAATTTATACAAAGTTGGATGCAATACACTGTGAACATTAATTTAATTATAAAATGGTAGCAAGAGCAAAAGAATCCGTTGCATAAGATTTCCTGCCGACATGGCGCTCTTCAGGGAAGGAAAAAATACTTAAGACACACCGTTATGGTGAGGAGTAATCTTGAATTCTTGAACTATTTTAAAAATCGTACACTGTTAGCAACTTCCTCGTAAAATTTTTTCTTGACTATTTATAGATGTGAAACAAACTACGAACATAAATGTTAACTTATAATATTTTTCCTTCACTTCACTTATATGTCCTCATTTAAATAATACCAACATATTATGTATTTTTTGCTGTTCCATGTATAACCCGCCTTTAACTGCAATGGCCATATCGGCGGCCGTTCTCCTTTTGGTACATATCGCCTATTGGTTAGCTAGTATACGTTGGATTGCTGGTACTTGATATTTTTAATTATAATCACATCACGCACACATTCGCACTCGTACTCATGCTTCCAGACTCTAGGGAAGGTGGGGAATCATCTTGGTTGGAGAAAAATCCCCACCCCCAGCCGGGGATCCAACCCGGGATTCATCGCACGGCAGGCAGGTGCTCTACCAACTAAGCTACATATCCGATATAGTTTGTTCACACTCTTCAGTATATAGTCTATAAACTTATAAAAATAGGAGGAGTTTTATCGTTACATTGCATGAGACAATGTTATATTTACTTTCAATGGTGACTTTGCATTGTTTTAATTTGTGTTAAGGCACTCCCAGGCCCATGACAAATTTTAAATGGTTTAAGAACTCTAAATTCCTGACTATAAATTTAAAATAAAGTGGTTTCCTCTTTCATTAGAGTTGAAGATGAAAGTAATTAACGACCTAACAATCTAGATGACAACTTGAATGACCGCTTGAGAATCGAAGCCCTGCCTTTATACCAGCAAAATTTAACAGCGTTGCTTTAAACAGTTTATCATGGTTGGCGTCCCCTTCAGCTGCCGTGGTGCGGGCGCTGCGGATCCCTAGCACTCGTGGTACCTCTGATGTTGCTAGAGGAACCTCGGGCCGAACATTCGAACCCCTCCCTGAATGGGAGTTGTTCGGATTGGGTTGGACTCGAGGGGGCAGTGGTTCCCGATACCCGTGGGAGATCGGGTACTTCTCCGGACGGGGTTGAGGGAAGCCATATATTCCCGCGTACTAGTCTGCATAGCTAGTAGAAGTGTGCTAGATCACCAGGCGGCCCCACCGAGGTCATATCGGTAGCCTTCCCCTTTGGGGTTGGCGCACGTAAGTGGCGTATCCACTTCCATCCCGTCTTGAGTCCACAGGACCAGATGGTAGGGTTTGTTAATCTCTAGGTCTTGTCCTATGGAAAGCCCCACGGAGGCACCGTGCACCCTTTTGGGACAGCTCGGTAACACCCTAGTCATTAGAGGGTGGGGGGGGGTCAGTCTTCACTCTGCGTGGATTGCCCTGGTAGATACCCTCGAGTTTATATATAATAAATTACCTAACAAGGTTTATATTTTCCCGCTCTTTTACAGCCAATCATGTAAAGTTTGAAAGCGTCAAGCCTTTCTTTTTAAATTTACATCCTCCAACATTAAGTCATATCGGACAATGAAATGGGTGAAATGATGCTCAAATGTACCCAGAGGTCATAGGGATTATAGTTACCGACATTAATCTTTTAGGATAAGGGAAAACCCCAGAAAAGTCTTTTCAATAAAATACCCAGATCGAGATTCAAACTCGGGGCCTATTGAACGTGAGGCAGACACGCTACCACCTACGCTACCGAGGCGGGTATGCCTCAGTTCGAAAATATTCAGTTGTAACCTTGGTGTGATTATTCTTTGTCTTAACTACCCTTAATTTTGTATCGATTTCAACCACAATGTATTCACCATCTAACCCATGTTTGATTTTCTACTAATTTAAACCTTTTAAAATATATATCGAAACTTGTCCTTTGAACTCCTATAGCAAGTAGTCATAGTCTCATTTTCATAAATTAAAAGTTCGGCGAGTTGTTTTCCTGAGTGCAGATGGGCAGACGAACACAGCTACACTGAGAGATTTTCACTTGGTGTATTCAGAAATAATCTGTGGAACTGCTTTGAAAATAAATAATAATAGCGTCTGGCGAATATTACCGATAATTCTTCTTCTTTTAGAGATATTTATCTTCACTTCAAAATGCAAAACTTGGAAGAAGTTTCATCTTTTATCAACGAATTTAAGTGATGTAAGAATTAGAACTAGGTTATGCTCTGAAAGATGTAATGCTAAGAGAATCGGTAGCGGTTCTTTGAGTAATAACACAGTCAGAATATGTCCCACGGTTACGGATGAAACGTTCTACTTAACCAGTGGAGCAATGAAGTGTGATATAAACGTGTTAAATCTTCCTTGTTCACTGTTCATTTCCGCAGCTGTACTGGAAATTGAGCTTTTTTTTTGGGACAAACGTTATGCATGATGAAGTGAAGACGTAGGAAACTATCAGATTAGATACTAATATTACTCTAACAATTGCATCAATATTAATTTTCATAGGTAGGTGTATCTACTTTACCAATTTACATTAACAAGCGTTCTGTTTTGTTTTTAAATTAAGTTGCATAATGACGTTTAGTTTTTATGATCACATCGAAAGCTTTCACTTGAGAAAATACTCGATCTCTAGAATAAGGAAAAACAAAAACAACTTTCGGTTTACATTACACTGGAAAGCGAAAAAGAATGCATATCGATAGCAAAGATAAAGTCGATTTTGCGCGCTGTGATATTGTTTATAGCTAGAGCCCGGATTTCTAAGCAAAATGCTTATATAAGCTTTTTGCATAAATGCGGTGTTTGGTTGTTCATTTTATGCTTTTTAATTAAAATAGCTTATTTTAACCAAATCTTATTAATTTAAAATTAAATTTTCACTCCTAGCCATCACGTCTCGCCGAAAGAGTCAGGAGCCAATAGGAGCCGATATACGAGGCATGTTTTTTTTAAGTCAGTACCGTTTTGCGATTCCACCGTCGCAGTACGGTCGGCGTTCCACGCATGCGCGCTGGTTACCTACATCTCTTGTCTACGCACTGACGCCATTACAGTCTGATTCTTCATTGTATACGTTGGTTACTGAGTGTTTAAGATGCCTCCGACAATCGTGAGTCCCGCCAATTGCGAAGTACGGGCTGTTATAGGATTTCTTAGTGCTGAAGGCGTAAAACCGATCGATATTCATCGTGAGATCTGTGAAGTTTACGGACAAAACATTATGAGTGATGGAATGGTAAGGAAATGGGTGAGAGTATTTAAAGATAGCCGCACAAATGTGCATGATGAAGAACGGAGTGGGTGTCCTTCGGTCGTTACTGAAGATTTGGTGCAGAAAGTGGACGAAAAGGTGAGAGAAAACAGACGCTTTACAATTTCATCATTGTGCGACTATTTTCCTCAATATTATCGTAGTGTTTTGTATCGCATTGTGACCGAGAACTTGAAGTACCGGAAATTGTGTTCACGTTGGGTTCCAAAAATGTTGACGGATTTGCACAAAACCCAACGTTTAGGCAGTGCATTGATTTTCCTTGAGCGGTACCACAATGAAGGTGAAGATTTTTTTAGACCAAATTGCTACTGCTGACGAATCATGGGTGGCCTACGTCACACCATAATCCAAACAACAATCTATGGAATGGCGACATTAATCATCACCCACAAAAGTGAAGTTTAAGCAAACAATTATTGCCCGGTAAATCATTTGCACAGTTTTTTGGGACAGAAAAGGAGTATTGCTAGTGGAGTTTCTGCCTGGTAATGAGACAATCTTATTGTGAGACATTGCAAAATCTGCGCCGTGCAATCCAGAACAAAAGACGTGGAAAATTGAGTAAAGGTATCGTTTTGCTGCATGACAATGCCCATCCACATGTGGCTAATCGGACCAAAGATCTCATCAAATCTTTTCAATGGGAAACACTACATCAACCTCCATACAGCCCTGATCTGGCGCCCAGCGACTACCATTTGTTCCTGCACTTGAAGAAACATCTGGGCGGTCAGCATCTTCAAGACGACAACGAAGTCAAAACAGTTGTCATACAGTGGTTAACACGTCAGGCGGCAAAATTTTATGAGGAGGGTATTCAAAAACTGGTGCCACGTTATGACAAGTGCCTCAATATTCACGGAAATTATGTAGAAAATTTGATTAAGGTACAGGCTTTCATGTAAAAATAAAATGATTGCGATATCTATGTACGTCTTTTTTAAATTCCAAAACGGTACTGACTTAAAAAACATGCCTCCTAAAAAAAAGTGGATCTTCTCGTCTCTAGCGTAAAGAATGTGTACTGTCGCCGATTAGAGTTAAAAAGTTGCATTTAGTCCTTCCAAATTTGTATTTACCTCCTCAGCCAGTTTTAACTCGATCGGGTACTTGATTAAATGCTGTGTCATTTTACGCAGAATATTTCAATGAAATAAAACAGTGTTGCTACTCTTAGATGCAGAAGATACAAGCAGCATCGCCACAGTACGAGAATGTTTTGCTAACATTGGCATCCAAGATAAGATAGAGTACATCCATAATCGCTTCTCCAAAATACTGTTGCAAATCAGGGTGAAGGACTTACAAACCTAATCAAAACTGGGGGTGCTGAAAAACTGAAAGGATAAGGGAGCAGATGATAAGAGCTAAACAGGTCAAAGGGCAGTGGCATGATTAGGGTTAAATTAAAGTGATGGGTTCTCCATAACATTGACAAATATATTTTAAAGATTGGGGAAGTCAAATCAAACAAAACTCTCCTTTATCTTGAAGAGATAAAGGGTGCCATCAAGACAGACATTGAATCAATTAATACACAATAAATGAATATTACCTTTTATGTAGGGTAGCGTAAAGTTCTGAACAAGAGGTGGCTGGTTCACTTTGATGACTTAAGTTTTGTAGAAGTATTAACAAGTTCTATGATGAGACTAGAGCAGCAGCATCCAACCTTCCAACCAACTGACGATTGACTAACTAACCCTTCCTTACTGGCTGTAATCGTTTAAATAGAACTGACTTCCAAAATGTCTGCTATCATACGACTCAGCGGTTCCTCACAGAGGGTCTACATCCTATGGTGCAATCTTGTACAACCCAAGAATGACTCTTCTTAATTTTTCTATCGATTTAACAGAAAACATGAGCTGGCAGGTCAATACCACTGCTTACTCTGATTACTGAGTCATCCAACCTGTCTCAACATGTTAATTCCTGCTAAAGCCTGGAACTTACCACGAAATGAAATGTGAACCTCCAGTAATTAAAATATTTCCCAGTACGCAACAATACCTACTATTATAACACAGTTGGAAACTCGAAATAATACATTGGAACATTCACTTTCTTTGATAGATGAAATTTTAGTAACGTTGTCTTCAGAAATTCACAGCATTGCTAAAACTGCCTTTGAGAAACTCAGTAAGGTATCAATGAAAAATCCTGGTTACGAGACACTGTAATATTTCTACAAAACTTCCTGTTACAGAAATGTATATATCTAAGGGAAGTTCATTCAAAAAGAAGTGTGGTGCTTTTCGCATGTTCCAGTAACGTCATGCAACTTTGACAGATCCTTTCCACAGTATACAATTTTTTTCACTTAAAAACGCAGGAGCTTCCCATAAGAAAATCTCAAAGGGGTCCCGGGTTTGACTCCCGGCTGTGGGGTTGGGGATTTTTCTCCAACCAAGATAATTCCTCATCTTCCCCAGAGCCTGAAAGTATGAATGAGAGTGCGAATGTGTGCGTGATCTAATGATTAAAACCCAACGAATACGAGTTAACACCTTCGATATGTTCCTATGGAGAACGGCCGCCGATATGACCACTGGAGTTAAAGGTGGGATATAAATGGAACAAAAGAAAAATCTCAAGATAACTCTCTCGTGTACTGTAACAAGCGTGGGTAAGGTAAAATTTTTACCAAAAAATACGTTTATGATTAAATTTTTGTATGCTTGTTTCATTTTTTCGTGTTTATTTGCTTGCTTATTTCATCATTTGATTGTGCTTACAAATCCGGGCTCTATTTATAACTGACCTAAGATATTGTTTTCCCATTTGATTCCAATTATTCAAGATAATGATCATCTACATCGAAATTCGATAAACATTTTCTAAACGTGAAGCCATCATTATTCTCAATTCCTCTAGTGAAAGCGTCGTGCAGAAGTACCTTTATTAACAGTACACATTAGTTATTGCTCTCCAATGGCCAATGAATCTGAGGAATCCAGCACGTACATTTGTCGAAATTTCTTCTGGTTTAAACTTAGATGGTCATGGATTTTTCCAGTTGTTGATTATAGGGAGTTCTTCCTCTATTTTCGCTACAGCTGGAAAAACAAGTGAGTGTAGCAAGTCCATTGCTAGGAAACATCTACCATATTGCTAGTGTTACCATTTCACATTACACATATTTATTTGTTGCTTGAATTCATTCTCCGTGTTATGCGGGGTTCACAATGGAGCGACGAAACGCTTGACCAAAAACAATTACGCACAAATGCGACAAAGGTCACGCGACAAGAGAATTGAAGTTAATTTTTACCCCGTAACATGAAGCGGTTTGTGCGTTCTAGTGAAAATCGTATCAGCCTCAAGGAAAACGAATGTTTATTGGAAGAAATATTAAATTACCAATGTTGTATGATTTGAGTTCAAATACTCGTAAAAACATACCGAAAAGTACTTTTTATCTCGCCCGAGTAATGCCAGATATTACTGCCCCCCCCCCTTCTTATTGTGAGCACTAGATTTTGAGGACCATCAATGTCGCTCCATTGTGAATTGGGCTTACACTCTTGGTTTCAGACTGTAATTATTGTGCCTTGGTTTTGCTATGTGATGTCCATTCACATGCAATAAGGTCTGCTTCCCAATTCCTGTTTATGTTATTAGTTGTGAGAAGTTTTACTGTCAGTCGTTCTGTTGAAGCTGTCGCTGCATTTTCGTAAATAACTGAAATATGGTGGAGTGTATCAGAAGTATCTATAAATTTCTCTTGCCCTCTTTTATTTAATTTGCAGTTATAATGAAAAACTAAAGGTGAGGCGAAATTACGTATTCCTGTGTTCATTTTTTCGTATCATTAATGTTTTGGGTCGATTCATGTGAATTTAATACACGAGCCTTTAATGTCTAATATATAGAGAAAGCTTCACGAATATTTTTAAATTAATCACAAATATATTTATGTTTCACATTTTTCATTCTTTTGAAAAACTGCTCCGTAAGAAATTATTTCTATAAATCAATACTTTATAATATAACTCTTTAATACATTTAGCGACCAATGCTTATTTATTCTGTTAGTTTGCGAGAAAATAAAATATTAAATACGAGACTTCAATGTTTTGCTTTAAAGCGTAAACAGTAAGAATTACAAGGTTAAGTAGAATGTTAAGGAATACAACGTTAGGGCTTTTAATTCTACCTATAGAATAAAATAACATTGCTGAGATTACCTACCTTAATGTTAAAGTGTAATTTATTTTAATTGTATATATATTGCCCCGTATATAACGCTCACGTGACCTAATCACCTTTCATTGGATGCTGTACAAACTGTTGTGCAGTAAAAGTGAGTTCGTTATTTAACATAATGATATGTTTAATATGTGTTGTCACATTTATAATTTCATAATCGTATGGATTAAATATATTACGTAACAGAGTTAATGTATCTGGAGTGCATATTAATTCTTAACAGGAAATAAAGAGGAAGATCCTTTGCTTAAACCTGCCTCTCGGAATGAGAGACGATATCTCGGAATGACTGACGTGCGTTTATCGGTAGTCGTGACATAATTGTTTTATATTAGTTTTATCACTGACCTTGCTTTGAACTGGATTTGTCATCATTACTATTCAACGTGAGTTGAGTTTCAGTATAAACTTGTACTGTCTACCCAACATAAGAAGGCAAGCGAGCCCTGAAGAGAGAGAGAGAGAGAGAGAGAGAGAGAGAGAGAGAGAGAGAGAGAGAGAGAGAGAGAGAGAGAGAGAGGGGTGGTGGCTTTATCTATTTATCTGCTCTGGCAGTGAATCTGTTTACTACGAAATGAGTGTATGAGAGTGCACATGAGTTACCAATGCTGCCAGATCTAATGCTCGTTTCAGAAAGTGCAGTAATAGGTATTATACATGAGTGAGTTTGATACCGAAATTAAAGGATTGATATAAGTAAAGAATCATGATGGATTTCAAAGGAATGTTGGTTCTTTGTTACAACACGTGCAGGGGCAGTTGAGTCGAATAGCAGTTAGGGTGTCCTTAGCAGAGTTTAAAGGGTAGCACTTGACTTTGTTTGAATAGGGTATTCTTCGGACCTTTAATAATGGCATGACAAAATAGTCACAAAGGAAATCTTTGGTTGAATAAAGGGTTTCTAGAAAGTGAAAGTCACACACCCACGCGCAGCTGTGCCCAGGAAGGACAGTCAGTCCATGGCGTGAAGCCGATTAGGGCAGTCGTCTTCTTCTGTCTTGGTCGAGGGCAAACCAGAAGCGATGAGAGAAGATATTTTTCGGTTCATATATACGTGAATAACGAATTAAGTTTTATCGAGTAATAAGCATTTCACATATAGTAACTCTAAACAGTGATATTGGTAACCCTTGGTCGGCAAATGCGAGTTTAATGTAATGATAAAAAGAAGCAGTCATTAAACCAGTTTGAAACGGGCATTCCAGTGTCATTAGAACCATCCTTCTCATACATATCCATGCATACCCTGAGATAAACCTCATTGCTTAACCCTGAGCTATCCATTTTATCGCTTCAAGTTGTATGACAACACTGTGTATTTTACATGAACCTAGCATTCTTATATCCAGATGGCGAGCATAAACATAATGCAGACAGCAAACGTTATTATGATACACATTCCTCTGCCTTGCTTTCTTGTGTTTGGTGGACGGTACATGCCTCCACATCTTAATTTGCATGATTTTAATAATCTTCCTGTCAATTATTATGATGTTTACTGCAGGTTTTCACGAGGTGTGAAACAACGCCTACGACTCCGAAAGTAATAGCTAATCAGGGGAAGCCCGCCTTGGTAGCGTGGTTGTAGCATGTCTGCCTCACGTTCAAGAGGTCTCGAGTTCGAATCTCGGTAGGGTGAGCTACCTGGGTAAGGTTTTTTCCGGTGTTTTCCCTTATCCTGAAAGACGAATATCAGGTAGCTCTAAGCTCCATGGACCCCGGACGCATTGAGCATCATTTCATCTATTTCATTCATCGTCCGATATGACTTAACGTTTGAGGACGTAAAAAAAAAAAAATCAGGGGAAAGGGGAAGGCAATGGTACGTGGAGGGATACTTGTTAGCGGAACGAGGTTATTTCTAAGAAAGATTAGCTCAGATGCAGGGCCATGTCCTTTATACCTATCCTCCAAAAGGAGAGACGATTTTCTGCAAGGGATTCAGATGCCATTATTCATTCTTATTCTCCTTATTCTCCTCGTCCTATCCTCCTCCTCCTCCTCCTCCTCCTCCTCCTCCTCCTCATTATCATCATCATCATCATCATCATCATCATCATCATCATCATCATCATCATCATCATCATCATCATCATCATCATCATCATCATCATCATCATCATCATCATCATCATCATCATCATCATTATTATTATTATTATTATTAAAATAATTTTCTGTATCAGTTTACATTAATTAAATAATGTACATGTTTTCTTGATTTGCTCCTGCTCATTTTGGCAACTGTAATATTGTGCTGAGAAATTGTTTCCACATACATATGTGTGCACATACTTTATGTCTGAGAATGAAATTTGCTGTACACGAGAGCTACCTAGATGATTTCCGACCCTCAGAAACCTCAAAAGGGCGATTTTCCGTAAAATCCAACACACACATTTCGAGAACTTACTTAAAAGTTTAGGATACGCGGTTGATAGAATTAAACCCAGAATATGTGCACTGCAAATCTATTTTGCATCTTTCGCGGCTTAACTGCGCAGCTCCTGAATAGCGAAGCAAGAAAACGGCTCCTTTCGACGTAGTAGGTACTTGGGTCACGGAACGCCCATACATCATTAAGTGCAATTGAATTTAAACGTCTGTCGCCTACGGTCACGATTTTCAGTCACTTTGTATTGGGAGTAATATCGTCGACGTTATTATTTCAGCTACAGGTAATATAGTCACATTTACACTTCATAAGGCGAAAATTAAAGCGTTCTACCTGTAGTTTTATCACATTATACATCGGTGGCACATAAAGTACTACATTCTACCCAAAAATCAAAAACACATGTTTTGAGACCACCTGAATCCCTAAAAAGAGGGCGCGTGGGGTGTTCATGAGAGTGTGTGTGTGTGTGTGGTGTGTGTGTGTGTGTGTGTGTGTGTGTGTGTGTGTGTGTGTGTGTGTGTGTGTGTGTGTGTGTGTGTGTGTGAACAGCAACAGCTTATCACGTCATTATGCTCTGTACTGCTGTTGCAGGGAAAGAAGAGACATAATTTGAGGTGTGCAGGATGCAAGAGTTTAGGAAAGACAGCAAGCATATCTGATGTTAATAACACAACTAACATCTTTAAACTGGTATCATGACATCACTCGCTGAACTCCTGTGTGCTGACGTCACATCGGCACTGCCTGTCATCCCCTGGAACGAAATTTGGGAAAACAACGTGGACACGAAGATTTTCAAGAAAATTCCACAAATCCAAACTTCCCTTTTCTTAGACAAATATTCAATATTCTTTTCTGAAACATGGCTCTAACGATGCTTATTAAAATATTTAAGATAGAAGTAAATAAAATGTATATCTTGAATTTTCTAAGAGTATATATTTATTTACCGAAATATTTTCAGAGCAAGTAGAGATAACCTAAGCAAGTAATTTGAGATATGATACATAGGGCCTGTTGGTTCAAATGTGGAAGTTACGGCTATAAGTTTAAAAGTACCGGTACGCCGTTCATAACACTTGAGGGTTTTTTTTTTTTTTTTTTTGTAATTGACCTCCTCTAACATTAAGTCATATCGGATGGTGAATGAAATGGGTGAAATGATGCTCAAATGAGTCCAGGGCCCATGGAGCTTAGAGTTACCCAACATTCGTCTTGAAGGATAAGGGAAAAACCCGGGAAAACCTTATCCAGATAACTCACCCTGGCCGAGATTCGAACTCGTGAAGCAGACACGCTACCATCTACGCTACCGAGGCGGACAAACACTTGAGTGGCAGCATACAAAACTGAAGAGACGTCTCGGAGCAGTCCCTCCGGCGCAGTATTATGACATTAGCTTTCAAGTGAAAGGTAAACCAGTTCGAGTCTCATTTCCTTTTTGATCGTTTTTATTTTTTGTTTTGTTTTTTATTGTATTTTAATGTTTTGTCTAAGCTTTTAATACTTGTATAAATGTATGCATTTTACGGAGTAATTTCGCTTTGTGAGTGCAATTAAATGCAATTCTTTCTAACAAAGGTTGAATCCTACGTAATACTTTCCCATGTTGTACGTCTAAATGGGAGGTGGTTTAAAGGATGAATGAACTTACATAAAATAAAAGTAAATGCAATTCTTTACGTCAGGTTTATAGGGACTGCTCGAAATGGCGACCTGTGTTTTCAATGCAAAGTTGGCAAAGGCGAAGAAATGACTGTCATACTCTGTCCAGAATTCATTGTGTGTGTCGAATAACTTCACATGTTGCTATTATTTGGGCAGTTAGGCCCTTTTCTGAGGTACTATTGAAAAGACGCAGAAAGAGACAAAATTAACTTTATGACAGGAACCGAACCAGCAACCTTTGGAACTCCAGTTATCGGCGTTACAAATGAAATGTGTAGTGTTTAACGCCCGCGTTCACTACATACGGCACCGCAGGCGATGACACTGATGATAGATGAGATGAAGATGGAGCACCGGTGGAATGAGATGGCGGGGGAAACAGGAGGTCCCGGAGAAAACCCGCCCCAGCGCCGTGTTGTCCACAACAAATCTCACTTTGCGGTCGCCTGGGATCGAACCCGGGCCGCCTTGGTGAGAGCCAAGCGGTCTAACCACTGAGCCACGGCGCGGCCCCATCGGCGTTACAGAAATACCACTACAGTAGGTTACATGATGCAAGAAGACTGTTAAACACTGTTCAGTGTTGCACTAGCAGGAGATTTCTTCGAAATTTGATTGATCTTTGAGGCATTAAATCTTGAGAACGCCAATAACAAGCTACTGAGAATCGATATTTCTATACTGGGAAGCAGTTTTAAAGACATTCTAATGCAACAACACCATCCACCTTGTTTAAATACCAATTTACCAGCATCTGATGCCAATAGGTTTAACACAAGTAACTGTGTTACATTTAGCTACAGACCATGCATTGCCTTATCTCAATTAACTTACATTAGTCACGTCTAAAATAGCTGAAATTATTTCTGTGTAGTTCATTAACACGCTGTATTATTCAATTTTCACGGAAAGGGCATTGAATTTTAAGGCCAGCAAATAGCGACACACTTTTAAAGATTTGAGTATCCTGGCTACTACTCTCTTTGGACCGCAGTTTGTCTACTCCTTGATAGGAAAGTCAACCCATGTACCCACTGGAGATGTAAGTCTTCCATATGTTCCATTATTGTATGCATAGTCTTGGGGTTAACCCTAAAGTCTCAGAATTACAAATTGAAATTATATAATATACCTAAATGCTGCTTATTTTTCTTCCAAAAAGAGTTATAATTTTTAGGAGTGTAAGACATGCGTATTTCAAAAACGTTTAAACAGTATTTTGAAACGACAGAGTGAGACTGTAAAATTCAATGTCATAGCTGAGATATGAACCACGGATCTCCGGGTCTCCGGTTTCAGTCTGACTACCTACCCAAACCTTAGCCTACACACGGCTAGTGTGGAAGAACCATTCATTTCTATCAATTAACCTATGGTTTGACTATGAAGCCTGGGACTACAGCAGGTAAGTCGCCACAAAAGGTGTGTATCTCAATGCATATGAGAACTCCTATTAGTTTACCGGAAAAAATACGAGTCAGGTGGAGAATTTGTCATGCTAGCATATTGCCATGATAGCTCAATGTTTAAAAGCAACCAGATGGAGACCGGGAGATCCGTGATTCAAATCCCAGCAATGGCATTGCATTTTTCAGTCTGTCTCTATCCAAATCTTAACCTACATACGGCTAGTGTAGGAGAACGACTAATTTCCACTACTATGAAACTTAGGTATATTATATTCTGTTATATAAGGATTACTCCAGCTCTTCAAAAAACACAAACCTACATTCTTTTTCTGCATCCAGACAGTCAACACTCTTGACACTGTGAGCAGCCATCGTAAAACGTTCTGTTTTACAAAGTCATTCTTGTTCTATAGATGAACAACTAGGTCAGAAAGGATTCACTTAGAGGATGACCCTGAAACACTTCACCGTGCGGGTCTTTGTTATGACCTGGGTCCCGATTTTGGTGACAGCTTTTCTTCCCCTCCCCCACCTTCTGCAGTATGCATAACTCTAAAATATTAAAATCCTGAACACGAATTTCTGGTTGTAAAAATATTATTTTTGGGCATTTTTGTATATTTTCTGGCTTTTTAAAGGTTTTTTAAATCAATCTTTATGTTATTTTTTTTAGTTTTACTTCATTTTCTGTTCTTTTTCTATTTTCTGTTTAGCAAGAAATTAGTGTAACCAAAACTATTAAAACATTTGACATTTATTTTTAATTGTACGAAATAAATCATATTTGATCGTGCATCAACAATATACATGTTGAGAATTGATTTCTTTCCTATAAAAATTGCATGACAATATGCAAGTTGTACAGTGAACGTTTGATTTGATATGTTCATTGGTCACAGATTTAATTACTTACAGATTTTTTGAGAACTTTTGACATTCACTTCAATTTTCCGAGTTTCATTCGCCCAATTGGACTGTGCAGTATCAAAGATGAAACTTTTTGGCACACCTCTCGTTAATTGCTCTTCAAGTCAATTGCTCACGGTATTCCACGTTCACCAGAAACTTTCATCATTTGGATAGATTAAAAAAAGTATTATTCTGATCATTTCCAGATGGTGAAACGGTAATCGAATCCTGACGATGCTACTGCAATTATGCAGGTAAAATAGTATTTTCAAACAGTAAAATTGAAGGATAGCTAGCCTTCACAAAAGCAAGCCTTCAGTTACTAAACACAAGGAATCAACGTGAATTGGGAAAGGTGCAAGTCTGAAGATCTCTCTAATTAAGTTAGCAAAACTGTATCTGATATGAAAAGTGAAGGGGTAGAAATTTGAAGAAGAATATCTAGAAAATGGAAATTGTTCTTTTAAAGCTCTGGATACATAACTTTCTGTCGCATTTCTCAATTGCTAACCGATAAAACATTTGATACTTCTTGCAATGAAGATTTCACTTCCAATGATTTAGCGTGTTTCAAATATGCTCCAGTGTAACAGCAGATGCGGAAAGAGTTTCTCACAGTACAAAAACGTGTTTTCCTCAACTTTCGAGAACCTGAGATTGCTTCTGGTTACCTATTACAATAATTCTGAAAAATATTTGTTCCAGGCGTAGCTCTGGACGAATTGATTAGGCGACTCTGAAAATTGGCTAACCTAAATTCTCAAAATCAGCATCGCAAAAACGGATTTTATACTGGAATAGTGGTTTTAAATTTCGATGGGCTTCCTTCTATATATGAATCCAAAAGTTCCTTAAAATTATCTTCATTTAAAGAGTCCTCGCTTTCCTTATGTCCATGAAATGTCATTTCTTGTCTACTTCCCTAATGTGATATTGCATGAAAAGCCTGTTAAGCTCAACTTTCTCATTTATTTTACAATATATAGACGTGAGCTTTCCCGAAGAGCGTCTGCAATTTTGTTAGGTTGTTTTTTTCCCCCTTAGATCCTTTAGTCCTACACAGTTATGTTCTTCATAGCAAGGAGTCTTAAATTTCCTGGTGTACTTTTCACAGATCACATAAAAAATTACGTATTTACACAGGATGCAAACTGATAATAAATAGTAGCATATGACACGCGGAGCTCGCTTCAAGCGGTTACCACTTCTACCAACAAATTTATTTTCAAATAAACGAAAAAAGTAGGAAGAAGGTCCTGTATTGTGTTGGTAACACGAGTTGTTGCGGAATATACGATTATGCAGATATGCAGAACATAAAGCATAATCCTATAAGTTATTCAAAAACAGGTAGTTGACTCGGCGATTCAAACGCATCAAGGAAGAACCGCCCCTGATTTGTTCCTTAGAACACAGAAGTAGAAATTGTGATGTGCTTCATATTCAGAAATGAAGACCAACATTTTTAAAGTCACTTTTACATCATTCTAGACCATTTCATTAATCGTTTTTAAATATATATTTTGTTATAAAAATTCGAGTCCTGGTATGACTATGTGATGAACTAATTTGAGGTGAACCCGCAGATTCTTTTGAACAAATTTTAGTTTAGCAGATGGCACAGTAAAACGTTTCAAGACTATTTTTATTATTTTTGCATGTAATGGACACTTGCAAGAAGTTTATACCAACTGTCTCATCCATCAGAACTACAGAACTACAGATGGAAAACGTATTTTTAGTTTGTTGCCTATGGTCGATTTATTTATTTTGTTAGATAGTTGTCTCTCCGTATTCTCTTTTCTTCCACTTTATTTCTTTTCTTTTATTTAATTTCGGTTAAATTGTGATGCAACACGAGATATAGGATATGAATCATTGTGTCATAGTTGTTTATGGTCCTGCTGCATTGTCACTTTTCTGTGATATTTATGATATTATTATTATTATTATTATTATTATTATTATTATTATTATTATTATTGATTACATCGGAAGAAGATTTCTGGTATCGTGGTATTGTAGTTTTTTCTGTGGATGTGCATACAAGCAACAAGTCTCATGTAGGAGAGATGGCCTTAGTACATAATCACCTTCCTGTTCAGTGTTCTTGACTAGTTTTTTCATAGATATGCTTAACTATAGTATACGAGGCGTGTCCGTAAAATAAGGTGTCCAAGGCGCTGAACGCTATTACGTGACACCCGGCAACACTGGCGTGTAGCTTGGTTTCATCCCTTCAAATCCTCACCACAACGAACCCGTTGCAATCATTAGTCTTGGCTGGGCAGCCGATTGCGATGGAGCTTCCTATCACTTCCGCCAAGTGCGAGTTGCGTGCAGTGATCCCTTTTTTGAGTTCCAAGGGCACTACCACCTCTGAAATTCATCGTTAGTTATGCTAAGTCTATGGGCCACAGTGTGTAGACATTAAAAGCGTGCGAAAGTGGGCTAGAGAGTTCAAAGACGGACGTACACACGTCCATGACGAACAGCGTTCTGGTCGGCTTTCGGTTTCGGCCGAAACAATTACAAAAGTGGAGCAAGAAATGCTTAAAGATCGGCGTGTGACAGTTCGCGAGCTGTGCGAACTTATCCCTAAAGTCAGTAAGACTACGACTGACAAGATTTTGACCGAACATTTGCATTATCGGAAGGTGTGTGCGAGGTGGGTCTCCTGGCCCAGTTCGGATGGGACACCCTCACCCATCCGCCCTACAGTCCACACTTAGCAACTAGTGATTATCATCTGTTTCCTGAGTTGAAGTCACACCTGGGTGGAACACATTTCCAGACCGACGATGATTTGAAAAACGAGGTTGAGCGCTACCTGAGCGGGAGAGTGCCATGACAAGGGTATACAAAAACTGCCACAGCGCATGCAAAAGTGCATCGATCGCAATGGTGATTACGTTGAAAATAGATATAAGCTCCGCCTTTCCATCAATGTAACATTCATTGACAATAAACATGTTTTCTTTATTAAATAAAATTGGAGACCTTATTTTACGGACACGCCTCCTATCTTCAGTTTTGCTCTTAGTTCTTTTATTCTTTTTTTAATTTACTGGAAACTTACTATACCTATATAAAGTATTTTTAGTTTAGATAAAAAAGAATAGTAAACGTGTATTGAGGTTGTAGTCCAGCTACTGTTGCCATTTAAATTGTTTTGAAATCATTTCAAATTAGTAGATCTGTGTGTCGTTTTCGCTTCAGTCTTATCCGTGCTCGTTCTTGTGGCATTTGCTGAGGAATCTGTTTCAGAATTGCATTTTCATGATCACCAAAGGAAGTGAAGAGGTGTGTGTGTGTAGCAGGACTGAAGAATGTCTTTTATTGTTGGAGTAGTTCTGATGTACAATTCCCAAGGCACGTAAATGAAAATAGTATCTAGTCCATTACAACTGTCTACTTAAATATTCTAATTTCACTCCAGCTCAAGCTCTAAATGCAATAAACAGAACTCCAGGAAGAAATCACCTGGACATGACATGATCACACTGCCACTGATTAAAGTTTTTCTCTTATTTGGGTATAAATTGGGTTATGTATTACAAGTGTTTATGGGACAAACCGATATTGAAAACATAGTCACATCGGTCATTACATCTATTTGAATTAGATATTTCTCCAATGCGAGCCACGGATGGTATCTTCTGACCTACGGCATCTCATTCGGTTGGTTTATATTTATCATTTTGCCTATACATCCAAATAGAGCAGAAGCTACTACCGCTATCTCCCATGTCACGAAGCACTAGAATTGAGCACCAGCAACGAACTTGAGCTGATCAAGGTTTGGACCTGAAATCTCTCAAGCATTAAGCGAGAAGGAAACCTACAAATGTTTAAGTTTCTAGCCTCAGAGCGGATTAGAAGTACTCGTGGTGCATGTAAAACTACTTGAGGTTATAATTTTAGCTTTTAGCCAGCCAACTTCCCCCAACAGGGATCCAGCCAGGCCGCCGGATATTATTTCGCCATGGAGGTATGTGGAGAGGATGAAGGTGACATTGGACCAATTCGCAAAATTAACGATAGGAAATGGGGGAACCTGCAGAAAACGTGCGCAAGCGCCATAAACTACGCATTACAAGGGGGCGCTGACAAGGAAGTGCGTTGCAATTTTATCTCTAAGGGCAGGTTTTAATCTCAACTAATACGTACGATAGTAGTCAGATAATCAGCTACGTAGAAGTATATAATGTACATTAACTTCAGTTAGTCTTTTAAAGACTGTAACCTTAAACGTATATGTGAGACAGAGCTTTATGTTCAAGCCTTCAGGCAAATATTTCTTTAATTTACAGAGATTAGCGTGAAGATTTGTTTTTACTTCATTAAGTTAATATAACTAGGTATTAAAGAAGTTTAAAGAAGTAATATTAAAATTAATTATAAATAATATAAAATGACGTACTATATTCTTGTAAACCCATTCTTAAAATGCTTATTCCTCTATCTGCCCTATGTTAATCGCAGTGGCGGCTGGTGGGTTAAATTATTGGTGGTGCACAAATGAAAAATAAAATACAGAGTAGTAATGACTCACCTATTTATATAGATTCTCTGCTCTACTCTCCTTAGACCTGGCGAATCTATCGATAACTTTTGCGTTGAAGTCGCTGATCTTCATAACAAACTCTCTCTCAATTGAAAGCATTACTAATGCTGTCAATCGGTCCTGTGACATTGTGTTCCTAAGGAAAGTTTTTATTCTCTTTAAAGTTGAGAAACAACATTCTGCTTCAGCGGTAGACATTGGCATAGTTAACAACACTCGCAGGAGTTTGACATATTCGCTGAATGTAGCACATAAATTGTTTTCCTTATTGAAGTCCATCAAGCACAAAGCGCCGGACATTCCACGAAATTCCTCTCGACTGTAAATTACAGTCAGTTCTCTACGAATTTTTGTTCCAATGATAAAAGGATAGAACCTTATTGTTTCTCTAAGGGAATCCTCTGGAAATGTCTTAGAAATTTTCTTGATGAAACAAAGTTGAGGCTACCAGATGCCCCGTGAAGCTAAATCTGTGTTTTGCTTCTATAAGAATGTCACATACTTCAAGAGCTTCTCTTCTTTTCACATCATGATCTTCTATTCTTCTCCTCTTAATTGCAGTTTCTTCGTGTTCCTCGATATCCACGCTATTTCTTATATTTTGCTCTTCCCTTTCAAATGCGTTTGGCTGGGCGAGGGCAAATGTTGCATTGCAGTCTCGTTTCTGCAGCTGATTGTACAAAATGTCCACATGGGGCATGATCTTATAGAAGAAAGACAGCCAGAATACAAAATTATAATCTTTCAAAGTGGCCATAAACCCAGAAGCCTGAACAAGTGTGGCGTTGTTGTTTAACAGAGCTCTCTTCTGAATAACCTCCATGCATTTAATTAAATTCTCCCTGTGTTCGAAAAGCAGAGCACACAGAAGCTAAGCCTGAAGGTCACGCTATAGCCGTTGCTAAGAGTAGGAGGAGCTAGGTTTATAAACCTCCATTTAAGCAATGTATAAGAAGCCCCTTGCATCTCTTCACCTTCCCGCAACCCCCTCAGAGAGCCTACATTTGGGCGAAATCTTAGGTTAACTCTTCACTGCAAACCTGCGGCTCCTACAGCTAATCACTGTTTATTTCGACTTCTGCGGTCATGGGCAGCTACAGACGATAAGCGTAATTGAAACATGTTTGTATATAAAACAATGCAAACAAGTACAGCTTTAATGTGCAAAATGCACCTGTTGTATATTCAGAATCAGTGGGTGTAGCGCAAACCTGCAACCTTATGGAGGAATCGCCCCTGGTTAATCGAGGTAAACGTTATCTTATTACTAAATTTTTGGATGTCCAAGAAGGGTGTGCGAATATATTAGGCTTTAAGCCATCAAGTCTTTAAAGAGCTGGTCGCTATGTGATGTTTTTGAAATTCCGTTCTGTTGGTATGGCCAAGAGTGAAGAAATGAATGGCTTACCATTTGAGAAATGTATAAGAATTGGACCAAGAATATCTCCGAGGCGATTCACTTAAAACTAGATATAAACATAAGTTGTATGCTTTAATGAGATTTACAGTTTTGTTCAGTAACATTTTGTCTATATCTTATCGTTTCCGAGTTATACAAAAGTCATTCAGAATGTAGCAAACTTGCGTGTGCTATACATATTGGTATCGCATCACACAATTCCATTTCCATTGAGTGGGAAAAATAATTTTTAAGCTGTTCGACAACATGCAAGTTGAAAAGTACGCGCTTCTCCCTTATTTTCACTGCAACAGGTTTAGTTATTTATAGATTTTCTGAGAGGAAAGTTTGGTGTTCAGTTCAATATTCGTAGTTGGATTGGCCAGTGTCAAACACAAAGAAAATGTCTGCTCTTTAACTGCTCTTCAAGCCAATGGCTCCCGGTATTATACTGCCAAGAACCTGTCATCATCTATCCGCGGCAGTTCATTATTGCGATCATTTCCAAATGGTGAAACGTGTTATCCAAACAATGCTACTGCAATTGATGCGGCTACACTATTTTAAAACAATGAAACTGAAGAATTCTAGCCTTCAGAAAAGCAAGTTTCATTTACTCAATACAAAGAATCACAAGTGCTTAGGAGAAAGATGTAAGTCTGGAAAGTTCTCTTAACTCTACTTAACAAAATGGATCTGATTTGAAAAGTGTAGGGAAAAAAGTTGAAAGAATGGAATCTAAGAAGGTGGGAAATGTTTTTGATAAAAACTTGGTACAAACTCACATTTGGCTGACCCCATCGGTAGAGCACCTGCCTGCCGTGCGATAGGTCCCGGGTTCGATTCCCGGCTGGAGGTAGGGATTTTACTCCAGCCAAGATGATTCCCCCTATTTCCCCAGAGTCTGGAAGTATAAATGAGAGTGTGAATGTGTGCTTGATCTAATGATGTAACCCAACGTTTACGGGTTAACACCGTCGAAATGTTCCAAAGAGTAACGGCCTCCGATATCACCTCTGCAGTTAAAGGCGGGGTAAAAGGAACAAAAAAAAGGGATATCTCAAGAGCAAATCGGTGAAACATTCTGCAATGAAGAAGATCTCTTTACCGGTGACTTACCGAATTTCTAGTATGCTCTAGTTCAGGGGCGGTTCTCCCTTCATGCGTTTGAATCGCCGAGTCACCTACTGGTTTTTTAATAACTTACATAGTTATACTTTATGTCCTAGCATTTAATTGTCAATTACAAAAGTTCTCCAAATTATATTTTGTAATGGAGCGGCTCTCTTGGTGGCCGCGCGTCGATAATGCAGCTAGCTTACTTCCTGACTAGTGATTCGTTATTAAACGGCCGAGGTGACCGTAACAGATGCGGTGGGCTAGGAGAGGTTGGAGGGGCAGAATGCATTGCTGGTTACCATGGCTACGGATTCGATTCATACAAGCTGTATATTCCGCACCAACTCGTGTTGCCAACATAATACTACTTCCCGCTTGAAGCGAGCCCCACGTGTCATGTGCTACTGTTTATTAACGGTTTACATCCTGTGTATAGTAAAAACGAAAAATTTTATGTGATCAGTGATTATTGTGTGATATGTAAAGTGTTTAATTTTTCATATTTAAGGGATTTATAATGAATCCAACACAAGATTTGGTGTGTTCCATTCTCCAAACACCCTATTCTTTATGGAAAAATGATGACAAACGCGACGTGGTAAATGTCGGATGGCCAACATCAGTGCTCGGTTCAGCAAAACTTTGCGGCAGAGCATCTTCAAAACACATCAGAACATGTAAGACTCGTTGGTATGAGGAACATAATTGTGTGAGATTGAAGGACCTGGGGAAAAACACTAACAAAATTGCAATATCTCATTTTGAAAGTAGACATGAAATGGCATTTCGTGGACATAATGAAAGCCAGGCCTCTTTAAATAAAGGTAATTTTAAGGAACTTTTGGATTCATATACAGAGGGAAGCCCAATCGAATTTCAAAACCACTATTCCAGTATAAAATCCGTTTTTACGATGCTCAGTTTGCGAATTTAGGTTAGCCAATTTTTCGAGTTTCACCCAGAGCCACGCATGCTCTAGTTATATCAAAGGATGCGGATTGCAGTACAAAAATGTGCTTTTATGACAATAGGCTTCTAACTTTAGAACGTACGCATGGTGTTGGTCACCTCCTGTAGTAATTCTAAATAACACGTCCATCTTTCTAGAACATAACAATTCAAGTGTTTAGTTTAATATTCATCTTTAATTTCAGACCTAACGTTACAGAACTAAGAATTACGTTGTACTCTTATATTCTTAAATGAGGAAAAACGTTTTTAAGAAACTTATTTATTGCTGGTCATTAAATCAGAACGCTGATGATGGATCTATACTAATAGATTATATCACTGAAGTTGTGTTCAGTTTTACTAGAGACCACTAAATTGTTTCAGTTAGTTGGGACTATTCCTAACACAAGTGCCAGAGTTGAGAGAACATTTTCATGCTAGAGGAGAATTAAACGTTAACTTGTAACTCTCAAGGTCTGGAGAGGCTTTTTGTGGTTGCATTAATTAACAGAGAGAAGGGTCTCCTTGAAACACTGCTATCAACTCCCCCAGCTTCAAGAAGTAATAGAAGAATGTTTAGGAAATCTCGAAGAATGTATCTGCAATTCAAAAACCGAGGTGTGATAATTAATAGTATAGAAATATATAATATTTTAAATCATATCTTTAATTTGGCAGAACTCAGCTTTGTGTAATCGGCCAATCTGTGTTGACTATTTTTCATGCTTTTTAAATCAGTACATCCCAATAGCAGCAAGGCAGCCAGTCAGGAGAACACTGGTTAATGTATACTGCTTTTCTGAGGCAGAAGCCAGTTTCGAGTGTTTCCCCAGCTTGTGGTTAGCACAATTCTAGCGGTTATGTCTTGAATAATTTCTACAAGACAAATCCGTATCGTTCAAACGATAGTTCGGGTTCTGTTTACACTCTTTTTTGTTCATGAGAAGATACTGATGAATAGAGGAGTTAAACAAGGAGATAGCCTCAGCCCACTCTTATTTATTATTATGATGGATGAAATATGGAAAATTTGCAAAAGAAGAACAGCAAGAACTATGATTAGGATATAGAAATTTAAGACCAGTTTGGGCACAATCTTTGATATATGCTGATGACGTCATATTAATAGCAAATAGTAATAATAATTTACAATTAGCGCTAAATGAATGGAAAGAAGAATTAACTAGAAAAGGTTTAGAATTAAACATACCCAAAAGTAAAACCATGTATATAGGAAGGAAAGAAGAAGAAGCTAAAATTAAAAGTAATGATGAAATCTTAGAACAGGTAGACAGTTATGAATACCTGGGTACAATTATAAATAAGGATGGAAAAATACAGCAGGAAATTTTAAACAGAATAAGAAAGGCCAATTCGGTCTACTATCAGATTAATAATACTATTGTCGGAAAAAAGGAAATAACAAAAGATACAAAAATTATAGTATTTAAAACAATAATACTACCAATTCTATTATATGGAGCAGAGAGCTGGACTCTCCTACAGAAACAAGAAAGCAAAATAACAGTTATGGAAATGAGATATTTAAGACGAGCTGTGGGGAAGTCAAGAAGAGATATGATTAGAAATGTAACAGTAAGGGAAGAGTTGGGTACACACTCCGTTAAAGAAATATTGGAAAAAAGATAACTTAAATGGTATGGACATGTACTCCGCATGTCAGAAGAAACAAAACCCAAACAATATTTAGAAGCAAGACCAGAAGGTAAAAGAATTAGGGGAAGGCCACGCATGTTGTATCAGGAATACATTGAGAAGTTGGGGAAGGATAGAGGGAAAACCATGACAGAAATGAAGAGAATGATGATGGACCGAGAAAAGTGGAGGAAATGGGTAGAAGAGGCTTGTACTCCACGCTTAACAGCACAAAGGAGTTAGAGAAAGAAGAAGAAGAAGAAGAAGAAGAAGAAGAAGAAGAAGAAGAAGAAGAAGAAGAAGAAGAAGAAGAAGATACAGTACAAGTAACTGGAACTACGCACAGTAATTTGGCCTAAGCGATATGTAATAACGACGAGACGACATCTATTTCCCACATTTTTCATATAACTAAAAACCGCCATGCTTAATTTTGATGTGTCTTGCAATGTCTTAGCATCGGCAGTGTTGAAGATCCTTGACATTGGAATATGTATGTGAATACAAGCTACAGGTAGCTCAATGAATTAAGTGATTAGTTCACAGCAGTGAAGCATTTATTACACAACCCACCACTCTCACCTAAGTCCAATGGTGTTGATATTATTATTTGTTGTTGAATTTAACTGCACCATAGAAACTATGTCCTGCAGCATTTCATTTATTCGACTTTAGAAGTCTATCACATAGCAGAAATGGTCAATTATTGCTTTTCCTTTACAAATTACTTCATAATATGATTGATGACCCTAACCTAAGAGAATTAATACGTTTTTACGTTCCAAATGTTGCACCTAATAAATTTCGTATTATTTTTCTTCCTCGGATGGTTAATACTGATTCTTATAAATATTCACCTATGCATAGAATGCAGTCATTATACAATAAATTACATCCCTTAAACATTGATATATTTAGTATGAAAAACAGAAACTTTGCTTTATCCTGTAATTATTTATTACCAAAAATAGAATGATTGACTTACTGTACATGTGAACCAACGTTACCAACTTGTTTATGTTTTGTTATCATTTATTCTGTAATAAATTTTGTGTTGTTTTTGATACATGTTGTTCATATTGTAACTTTATAGTGGACATTGTAATTGGGGAAACCTGCAATGTTCATATTAAATAAATAATAAATCAGCAATAAAGCAATCCACGGTGTAACAGTCCACAAGCGAGCCTGAGCCTGTCAAACCGACTGCCAACCTCACGCCCACACACGCAAGGCAGAAGTGGGTGTTCATCCAACCGATACGGGGTGGAGATGTTGTCAGGATCACAGCACCCCACAGCCGGAAAGTTTCCTTAAAAGTAGATATTGTGACTTTGTGAGTTCGTGAAATTAAAAGTCCAGTTGCACAAACTCAAAATGTTCTTTATTTCCACCGAATTAAAGTTGGAACACTTGCCGATTACATAGAATTACGTAGCGCACACAATTACAATCCACCAGTTCGTCTGTCACAGGTCCACTCCACACTCACAATTACGTACAACTCCTCTGATACACGTACGCAGTCTTCCAGTCCGTTCGCTAGCTCTGCGCTCTACACAGCTGCTCGCCAAGAACTCAACTGACTCGTCCACTGCATCCCTTATATACGCAGATCACTGTGTCTGGAAGTTTCGCGGCTCAGAACATCATCCCGATTGTTCGAGACGTCAGGGGAAGGGGAAAGAGACGGACAGTGCCTAGTAACACTTTCCTAACGATCCCCTATGTTAGCGTTACAAGATAAATGGGTGGGCGTGGCCTCAATGCCTCCTGTCCCCTACCCAGCTCCAGTTGGTCGTGCTTTCCGATAATTGGGTGACAATATGTATGTGACAGGTGCGTAAACAAAAACAACAGGCTTGTTATAGACTGAAAATAAAATAAAAATACATGAATTAATTACGCACGGCATTTTCTTAGCAGGAAACTTTGTGTTTAACAGATATAAGTGTCAAGTGTTCAAAATAAAATCAGTTTTTATTGAAGTCAGTTGCAGGCAGATTCATATATCGATTTATACAATTTCTTTAGACCAGATTAGATTCACAGCTAAATTAACAGCGAGGGCAATAGTAGTAGCAGTAATAATAACAATAACAATGAATAAACCTCTTTCAAACTACGGTAAAAAAAAAAGAAGGAAGTCGTTAAAAAGAACGCCAATTGAAGTCAGTTGCAGGCAGATTCATATTATTGATTTCTACAATTTCTTTATACCAGATTAGATTCACAGCTAAATTAACAGCGAGGGCAATAGTAGTAGCAGTAATAATAACAATAATAATGAATAACCTCTTTCAAACTACGGTAAAAAAAAAAGAAGGAAGTCGTTAAAAAGAACGCCAAGCCATGGTTCCCAGCACATATTACTCCATAGAACAAGGTTTCCATTGTTCCACAACCGTTATGAACCTAGTTCCGTACTTAGGCTTCCTTACAGTACTAAAAATTAATGTATGTTATTTTAGTCTTAAGGTAATTATGATACCATGCTTGTGAACTTAAGGGCCGCGCATTTTGTACTGCACTTTGAGTAGCGGTGTGTTCAAAGCTCGCCCAATTATCAGATTAATGTCAGGCAATGCCTGATGTCGCACTATATCCCACTGTCACTCAAGTGTGACTCATCTAGAACACAAGAAAGACCTGTGTTAGAATGCATGACTACAAATGCCGTCAATATGACACTATTGAACTGATTTCCAACAAAATACGAGGGTTGATCAACAAAGACTGAGACTGATTTTTTTCACAGATGTTTATTACTCCATTTCAAAGAATACATGATCTCTTACAAAGTATTACCCTCCTACTTCAATGCACTCTTCAGAGAGTCTCTGCCAGTCCTTGAACACGTGCTGCAGGCCATTCTGTGTCAGGTTCTCGAGAATCACCTCACTTTTCTTGACTGCTTCAGAGTTCTCAAATCGAATGCCCCTAAGCTGTGCCTTTAGTGATGGAAATAAAAAACTCACAAGGTGCAAAATCGGGGCTATGAGCTGGATGCGGCGCACAGGTAATTTTGAATCAAGCCAGAAATTGCATGACCTTTTATTGCGACGAGAGACCGTGCATAGTCATAATGGAGTCGTCAACCAGTCCGAGAAAGCTCTGGTCATTTCTTTGCAATGTGCTTCCTCAATGTAGCCAATACTGATTGTAGTATGCTTCTTTAACAGTGGTGTGAGGGCGAACTGCATACTGCATCACAGTCAAAAAATGTAATCATCACTTTCTCTGCACATGGAACCATTTTTGTCTTCTTTTGGTGTTGGGGAACCTGGCGATTTCCACACTGTACTGACTTGTATTCCTTCAGGATCACAATGATGCAGCCTGCCTCATCACCGGTGATAAATGATTTCAAAAATGCATTCCCTCAATCAGAAAAGAGACGTGTCACTCCATTGTCTGCATTTGAATTATCATTTCAAACTTTAAATAAATATTTTAAATAAAACTTAGTTTAAAATAAATCGGAAGAGTTTATTCAAGCTTCTCCTCTCAACATCTCTATTCACTGTCAGGCAGACATGAAGTTATTTAAGAGATAAACGAAAAGTTACTGCACAGCAGCTGTGGAACTCGTTAAAATACACAAATATGTCAATTACAATAATGTATTGCAAAGTTACCCAATTACGATATATTATAATTTGTTGATTAGAGTTCCCAGATACTTACTTAAAGGAATGTAATTTTTAACTTCTTAGTTCCTATTCCCTTTTTCATTCAAGGAGAACTAATACTTCAAATACACCAATCAGTGCTTCGCTTTTTAAATATCTGATTGCTGCTTATATCACATTATCCCAGGTATAAGAACAAAAAATGTGCAAGGTCTTTCTACAGACTTAAGACAAAAACAAACTTTGTAGAAGCTCGGGTGGAGAAAGTCATGTGAATATAATAGGGGAGATGCGACCAGTACCGCACGGTGTCAGTATCTCGTAGTAGTCCATAGATAGTAGAAGCTCATGGTGTGTATTCAGACAATCCACTATCTTTGTTACCAACGGAGAGTTTTCCCTCCTCTTTGACCGTTGAATCAGAAGTTATTGTTCAGAGAAGTCGTGTACTGAACTGGAGCTGTGCTGTTAATAACTTGCTGACACTGCTGCTGCCTTGTCCGGTGAAGAACTAAGTATTTGTACTCATATTATTTGGTATTAAGTAGACTACACAAACACAAAATACAGTGTCGGTTTAAAAGAATCGGGCTGTGTTATGACGTTATATATACGTACGCGTGAGTTGCTCAGTACCGTACGATAGAAATTTTCCCAGTACCGTACGCGAAGGTATATTTTTATCCCCTGAACTTGCACTGACATTAAATTAATTTTTGTTTATAGATATTCCTGTCAAAATGGCGGTCAAAAAGAAAGGAAAATGGTTAGAAGAAAATATGAAACAAGCAATAAAGAATGTGATAGAAAGATCAATGAGCCTGGGAGTAGCAATATATATTGCTGAAACATTAACATCGACTCTGTATACCTAAGTTGATTTTGCAGGAAGAGGCACAAAAATAGAAGAACAAACCAATAGCAAAGGGACGTAAGACTAACATTAATAAAACTATAACTAGAGAACCTAGCTCTAACTCTGTGCCAACAGAAACTGGAAATAGTGAAGAGCCTTAGAAGACTAAAAGAAAATTAAATTTTGGAACCAAAACCAGTGTCGATTGAAGTGTTCTAACAGAGTGTATCATTTGTTTAGAAATCACAGACGACGCTTGGGTTTAGCGTAATTAGTGTATCGTTCAAGAGTTGGACACATATTGAACGTACAGGGCAAGAAAACATTGATTTTTATAAATGTGATCACTGTATTAAAAAATGTTTCATTAGTTCTACGACATTTTATTTGGTTGTGATAATCTCTAGAGAACGTTTTGAAAAACATATTATCATGCTACCGTGTTCCGTTTTATCTCAAAATACAATAATTATAAGAATAATTATCTTGTGATCTATTATGCGCTTCCTCTTCCTTTATTTAGAAATATGTATTTATTTACATCTGTCCGGCACTGGGAAACACTTTTTGAGATGCGCAATTATATTTACTTTAGTTATTAAAAGTCAAACTAACTCGCGTTCATGAATGTTAATTACTAATGCTGTTTCTGTATGTTATTCGTTTCATGATAATAGTAACGCGATAGTTATTCTCCATTGCATTTTCTTTAAATTTTGAAAAAACCTTAGGTGCACGGTACTGGACACATCTCCCCTATATTACACGTGTTTTTATTTTTTACTAACATGATAAAAGCACATCCCTGATTACTTATTTATTAAAAGCAAATAATTCAACGTAGATTTTTTGGAACCCCCCCCCCCCTCCTTCTAAATACGCGTCTGATTGGTATGCGAAATGCATGTAGCGTCTACAAAACAGAGCATTACTACCAACCTACCAATGTGAGAGTGCTGCAACCTACGGACATTATACACAAAAACATACTATTTTCAAATATTTATGTTACAGATAAGAAACTATCACGGAAGCAACAGAAAAAAAATCAATCTGTCATTGTTGATCAGCCCTCGTATGGTTTCCTTACTATGACTACACAGTAGGTACAAATTATTTCCACTTATATATAAACTATATACTCTCAACATTTACCTAAACAGCTCTAAATCCAATATATACAATATGTCATTGTATAATGCAGTGCAAAAATTAAGCTCAGAGTTAGCAGCTGTTATTGAAATACATTTATTGCTCAGCAATTGCCATAATATGGTTTTCTTATCAATAAAATGTAATAATTTGTAAATGTGAAGAAAACTTTAAATATGCCTTTAATTAAATGTCATAGAACTCATAATTGTGATTTTGAAAGAACTGTTGCGTACGAGCATACGTCATACCAGATTCTAAATTCAATATTACCTTATCTTTATCCAATCGTAATTTATGCGGAAGTTAAATCATGTACTGATTATTAAAATGGGAACAAAAATTAAACGAAGGGATTTTACTAGAATAAATGCTGAAATAAATTGGGATAACTGTCAAGAAAACATATTTCGTCTATTTCCAGAAGTAACGTTTCGTCCATACGGCAACTAAAATGTTAACTTCAAACAGCACAGTGATGTAGTGCAGGGGCTGTACCCATGTTAGAATATCGCGCAAATTTCTGCATTTATGTTAGTTTTCAATCGTCAATAAATACGCATTGATACATAAGTAAACTTGTGATCAAATCCTCACTCCTTGTTTAAATTCCCCAATATTTGTTCTTACGTAATTTTACAGCAAAGCTTATATATTCGGCTTGATTTTTCAAGAGTTGACGATCTCCACTGAATATTTTGCAAGCCTACATTTGTAATTTTCTTAAATTTACGTCCTCCAATGTTAAGTCATATCGGACAGTGAATGAAATGGGTGAAAAGACGCTCAACTGAGTCCAGGGCCCATAGAGGTTAGAGTTATCTGACATTCATCTTTCCGGATAAGGGGAAACCCCAGAAAAACATTCAGATAACTCACTCTGTCCAAGATTTCAACTCGGGACCTCTTGAACGTGAGGCAGACACACATTCACTCACTATAGAGGGGGACTGCATCAGTTATTATTTGTCGTGAATCTTCATAACAGCAGGAACTAGATAGAGACTCTATTTTAGATAGAAAAATATAACCTTTTTGTACAAATAGTTTCTAGAACAGAAAGGAAAATTTATGACGTTGAGTGGTAAACTAAAGGACGCGCCATGGCTGAGTGGTTAGACCGCTTGGCTCTCACCAAAGCGACCTGGGTTCGATCCCAGGCCACCGAAAAGTCTCAACAAAGTCGACAACATGGCACTGGGACGGGTTTTTTCTGGGTCCTCCGGTTTCCCCCATCAGCATTCCACCATCGTCATCGTTCCTATCATTCATCTCGCCCTCATTTATATCATCCACTTCCTTCACCTTCACACCAGGCATTGGGCTGATCCCCTATCCTGGTTCTCTATTAGATCCAAAGCTTCGATTCCACAGACCCGACCTTAAAAAAGGGGATAGAGGAACAAGAATTCCCTAACATCACAACAGTGACGTAAGTAGGGAAGTTAAAGCAGAAGAGTAGTAAACTAGACATTTGAGTGATTGCTACATTAAGCCAACTTCTGCAACAAAGGGAACAGAATGCGAGAATCTTTTTAATTACAAGTTGCTTCGCGATACCATTTAGCCTGTATCTTTTAAACCACAGTCCAGAAGAGGCGGGGCTTTGTTAAAAAGAATTAGATCATTATCATAATTATTATTTCACTTATATTTTAAATTTAATCAATTCAAGTTGTAAATAAATTGTAATTGCTTACGCGGGTGATCGAAATACTACTGGCAGGCTCTGTACAGGCAGAGTAATGTTGCTGCGTGCCATCCTAAATAGGATTTAACTGCAAGTGGTAAACTTAGCTATGTCAACGCTAGTTTCTTAGATAAATCCTGCGCAGATTAAACAAAATTCCTCTCTCCCATGAAGGCATGGGCCAGTCCAGAAAATTCAGCAGGAATAGCCTTTTAAATTACTATCATCCATGCGCTTACAATGACACCTTAAAAAAAGTCGCCTTTCTCTTCCGTCGTTTGTTCCTGTTTTCTCGTTGCCTGATCCTCGTACCCCTTTCACTTTCATTTGGATCTTACCATTGGCATTGAATACCAGGCTTCACTACAGTCATACTAGAGCGACAAAGCAAGCTTTCCTCATTTATTTCCGTTCTCTGAAAAATTATATCGCATATCTTTGGAAACCTCGTACGTAGCAATTTGTTCCTGCCATGAACTGGAGCACTCCACCGCAATTAATGTATTGAACGATGTTGAGAATGTAAACAAACCAAAGCTGCTACCTGTATTACATGACCCAATTCTGCGAGTAAATGGAGAATTTACTGCTAGAGGAGCGCCAATATACCAGCGAAGTTAACTTACATTTAGTGCGAAAGAAACATGAATTAATTCAGTTTATTATTGGTGTATTCTGTGAGAGGTACATGAAATGTAGCAATATATTGTTGCAAATGATACTGTGGACCGGGGAGATTTATACTATATGTTGTGGATAGGACTGTGTATACGTAAAGGGATTTCACCTTAAGGGTTTACAATCTACTCTTAAACCGGGAGCTTAGCTGAAAGGATAGGAGTTCAGACGGTAGAACTAAATGGTAGAGGGAGTTTGTAGCTAGGTTAAAGCTAGATAGAGACAATACAGGGTTATATAACATGTCGATTTACTACAGCCTAATGACATTGGGCAACAATGAAAATGTTTCGGGCTTAAAAATAGTGAATTTACATGTATTTCCATCTGCTGAATTAAAAAATCACCATAAAAATGATTAGCTCTTGTTTTGAAGATAAAGTGACATTTAATTTTTTAGAGTGAAGATTTTAAATTTGGGGGAATTTTTTGGGAGTTGGCACACCTGTCAAAATACCGTAGAGGACAACTAAAAGCATTTGGTGACAGTGCTCCTGCAAAAATACCGTAACCTTGGATGCAACATGTCCCTTAAGATCCATTTTCTCCACTCCCACCTAGACTTTTTCCCTCCTAGTTGTGGAGCTGTTAGGGATGAACATGGGGAGAGATTCAATCAGGACATTTCTGTTATGGAACAAAGATATCAAGGTCGTTGGAATTTACTGTTGGTCTTTGATTAGGGATTTTGCGGAACTCCATCACAAGAGGCAAGCTGAAAGACGACGAAGTCAATAGGCCACCACATGATTCTCTTCAGACACGACCATCTGCGAAGCATTTTTCCAGCAATTTAGAACTCTTAGCATGTAATTACCCTTTTTTTGTAATTTTACGTCCTCTAACGTTCAAGTCATATCGGACGATGAATGGAATGGGTGAAATGCTCAAATGAGCCCAGGGTCCTTAGAGGTTAGAGTTACCCGACATTCGTTCTTCAGGATAAGGGAAACCCTCCAGAAGAAACCTTATCCAGGTAACCCAACCTGACCAAGATTCGAACTCGAGACCTCTTGAACGTGAGGCAGGCACGCTGCCGTCTACGCTATCGAGGTGGGCTAATTACCAGTTAAAAAGTCAAATGCACGTTCATTGTTGTTAGCATGTATGTAATTAAAATGTATCCTTTTCTCTCAATCCGTTAATATGCAATACTCCCACCTTGTGTATATCATAGAAACTAGAGGTAATAAAAATGTTTCATTGTCATATTTGTTTTTCTCAACCCAAAATTTGTAGGAATTGCCTCATGAAGTGCTCGAAACATTCAAAAATTATTTGTTTGTCGCCCAGTGTAATTGGGTTTCAAGACAAGTCACTCCCGAAGTATTGAAGAGACTTGGGGTGAAATGGTGATAATTACATTAGTACATCAAAGATCCAGCCTGGCTTACCTTGGTGATGTGTTTGTATATAGCTGAGGATGCAAAGTGTAGAGCAGCCACGACTAGTCGGCGGTATGATGAGCCTGAATTTAGGACCAGCGTGAACTCCGGAGAAACTAGACTTAATGAGTGACCTGCCGCATGTTCCCGGAATGAACTTCCAGCATAAAGTCATTGCGTGCGCTAACACTACCAAGCGTATACAGAGGTCCTGCCCAAAATGGCAGCTAATAGCCAAATCAGCATTTCCCACGCTAGCTAAACCTTATTATTTTCCTTCCAAATATTGAATCATCTTGTGCCATCACTATTTACGTAATTGAGAACGTGTTGAGACCTGTCACTGGCCACCTGTGTATTGTTTCCCCTTGATCAGCACGATGTGTGATTCACCAGTCCAAAGTACATGTTTTGCCAGTCAGCAAAATTTAAGATTAACCATGAGCAAACAGCTTTGCCCAAATTCAAGCCACGGAAAATGAATGTTAAATAACAATGATTAAAGTAATTTCTAAGTCTATTATTTCTAAGTCTATTTTTATTTAAAGTAATTTCTAAGTCTAATTTCAGCCTATACACGTAACAATATCATACTTCCTCAATTGTCATTTATTAATCATAGCTTTTTATAATAAAAGAGCAGCCTTAAAAAAAGAGAAACAGTGGCCCAAGATATGCTTAGACCACTTGGAAAAGATATGCTTGGACTGAAACTCAAGAGAACAGTAGTAATCCTTAATTATTATGTGCTTAAACTCAAATTCTTATGACAACAAATAAAAATGGGACACGCTAATACTCGTACTATGAATAGATTTACAACACTAAATGGCTAATTTTTCAATTCGTAATGTTTTGTTCCATTACGTGGCCGGGGCGAACGAATCCGCGAATAAAAGTGAATAAGAAAAACAACTAAAGAAACACGCACCCTCTCTAGACCTACGTATCTACGCTTTATTCTCTGGAGGACCCAAATATAAATAAATTATAGCTAAAAAAAAAACAGGAGAATACTAAGACAAAGTTATGAAATTCTTCTATTGTAATCGGTTCTTGATAGGTGTGCTTAAGTTACAGACAATAAAAATACACACATGCATAGTACATATATACATAAAAGTTTATTTAACAAAGCGTGTTAATTAAAACAATGACACATTCGTAAAGTAGGTAAAGGCTAGGCAAAACCTAGGTCCAATCTTATCAGGTGTTGGCAGGCTGAGGATAGCCCGAAAGTGTGTATGTCAGTTTATCCACCATCCGTCCGTCTAATTGCTTAACCATTAAAGAAACGGTACCAGAGGTGGTTGAGTGTGAATGAGGTTGTTCTCAGTGGTTGCAAATCAGGGTGCAACGACCCTTATACACCACTGGTGTACGGCATTTTCCTAAACATTATTTTCAGAGGATGCCAGGAAAATTTGACTATCCAAACACTTCTTGGAATTGTGTAATAGCTGAGCTTTAGATATTGTGTAGAAATACAAATCCAATTTATTTTCGGGGCAGACAGCATACATAGATTCCTGACAGCTGTTAGCGCATTAGAAGTCACGTTTTATCGAATAATTTGGCCAAACAGAAGTTATATTGCATATTTAAAAGATGCTCCTATGTAAGAGTTGTCTGAAATGATAAACTGCCTGAGCATGTAGCATTACGTTTTGTATTCTATATATGAGATCGTTTGTCAAGTAGTAAAGAAAATTCGTTCTGTATTAATTAGAAAACTTAAAACACTATAATTCACTATACCAATGAAAAATGAGCTCCTGCTCATAATTTGTAATTAAATTTAATCTACCTGTTATTTAGCTTATACCGGCTGATATATTCCAGGCCTCTCATAGAGATGGCGCCACTGAGCCAGTTTGACGGATAGCATCATATAGTTTTAAGCCTAGACTAGATTGTATCCATAGTTCTCCGTAGGGCAGGGGATCCGTCCCTTTCAGCTACTGTGGTGCGAGCGCTGCGGACCCTTAGCACTCGTGGTATCTCTGACGTTACTAGAGCAACCTTGGACCGAACTGCCGCACCCCTCCCGATGGGGAGTTGTTTGGATTGGGTTGGACTCGAGGGGGCAGTATGTTCCCGACACCCACGGGGAATTGGATACCTCCGGCCAGCTACGGCTGCCCGGAGGGGGTAGAGGGTTGCCTCATAAGTCCCGGGTCCTAGCCTGCATAGCTAGTAGAAGGTGTGCTAGATCACCAGGCGGCGATGGATACTCCGGGGCTCTTTCCATAGGGAAATGCCTGATTTCTTAAAAAGTCCCCCCTCCCATCGAGAACGACGTCAAGACGGGATGGAAGTGGATACGCCACTTACGCGCGTCAACCCCACAGGGAAGACTACCGAAAACCTCGGTGGGGCCGCCTGGAGATCTAGCACACCTTCTACCATCTCTGCAGACTAATACCCGAGATTTATGAGGCAACCCTCTACCCCCTCCGGGTGGCCGTAGCCTGGCCGGAGGTATTCGATTTCCCGCGGGTGTCGGGAACACACTGCTCCCTCGAGTCCAACCCAATCCGAACAACTCCCCGAAGGGAGGGGCTCAGCAGTTCGGCCCGAGGTTCCTCCAGTAACGTCAGAGGTACCACGAGTGCTTAGGGTCCGCAGCGCTCGCACCACAGCAGCTGAAGGGGACGAATGCCCTCCCCTACGGGATTGGAGCTCTACCGTAAAAATCCCTGTGAATTTTTCGGGCGGCTTATTAACATGGATGAAGCTTGGATATATCGCTACACTCCAGAAAGTAAATCACAGTCGGAACAGTGGATTGTTCCAGGTGAACCAGCTCCAAAAAAGGCAAAGTCAATTTTGTCAGCTAACAAGGTTATGGCGAGTGTTTTCTGGAATGCACAGGGGATTATTTTTATCGATTACCTGGAAAAGGGTAAAAGTATCACTGGAAAGTATAACACAAGCTTACTGCAACGTTTGAGTGATGAGGTGAAAAGAAAAAGACCTCATTTGGCAAATAAAAGAATATTGTTTCTTCACAATGCTCCGCCCCATTGTTCAGTCATTGCAATGGGGAAAAAATGTGCAAATTAAATTTTGAATTGCTTGAACATCCACCCTATTCCCCAGATCTAGCACCCAGTGACTACCACCTGTTTCCGAAACCTCAAAAAATGTCTTGGGTGGGCGAAGATTTCACAACAACGAGATCATTGATGTGGTAAACAGCTATTTTGAGGACCGAGATAAATCACACTAAAGAAATGGTTTAATTAAATTAGAACCGCGATATGACAAATGTATTAGCCTTTCTGGAGAATATGTTGAGAAATAAGGCCCGAAACTTACCAGCCGACCCTCGTAAAAATGCATGTCTAACCCTTAAGTTAATTTACCTCCAGACACTAAAATAACTAAAATTATAATTTCGAAGTCAATAGGCCACCACTCAAGGTACACAATAACTGCAGTTTCCTAATAAATAACTGCCACGTGCTTTCATGAAAATTCGATTGACAGAAGCTCATTGTTACCCCAGCAACTATTCCTTCTTAAGGCGTGATTTCATCGATTAATTTCGATTACTGAACCCCCTGTTATAAAATGACTACTTAGGTTAAGTAGTGAACAAAAATGAAACGATAAGAATATTTTGTTTGGTGTACACATATATACCGCGTAATGAAATATAAATGTGCCACAATGATTTGAGTATGCTAATGTATGTGCTAATTAAACAATCTCGATTTCAGAGTTTGACTAGGTATTCTCCGTTGTGGAGTATTCAACTTGTAAACCTGCATAACAAGAAATTGTATAAGATAAATGCTACAATCGCAAAGACACTCTTCCTTTAAGGATATGTATGACTGAAATTT
Organism: Mantis religiosa; assembly: GCA_030765055.1. Lineage (NCBI taxonomy): Eukaryota > Metazoa > Arthropoda > Insecta > Mantodea > Mantidae > Mantis > Mantis religiosa. The sequence continues at coordinate 48,547,815 of CM060957.1, forward strand.
CATGAAAATCGTGAAAATAACGACTTTTTTTATTTTAATTCTATAAAATAATTTAGACATTCCCGAATGTGAAAAATGCATAATTTGCCTCCGAACGCCATTTTTAAATGCTTATTTAAATGGCGGTGGCCTTTAAACTCTGTCAGAGTCACGCCCTCTTTTGCCTACATCCACATTCTTTGTCTGTTTTCCGTTCTTAAATTTTCAATTCAAGAAAAGAAAAATAAGGCTTTCAGACAAAATAGTTCCTAAAATGTTGCCAATATATCAGAGGCTGGCTTCTACAACATTACTAGAGAGGTGCAAAACAGGAAAAACACAGAATGCCAATGAATCTTTGCATCATGTCATATGGAATAAGTGCCCAAAGGAAGTTTTCATATAAAAACAAAAATTGGATCTTGCTGTTATTAAAAGCATCAGTGAGTTTAACATGGGTAGTCTTAAGTCATTGGAGCTGCAGCAAAATATCAGAGGTGAAAGTGTAGTAGACTCAGCAAGGAAAATTTCAGTGCAGCGAGATCAGACTCGTATCCTGCAAAGCAAGAAGCGAAGTTGTGCAGAAGAAAAGCAACATCTAAAGAAGAAAAAGGTGGAAAAAGCAGCAACAGAGGAGAGGAAAAAGAAATCTGAGGGTCCAACCTATCAGCCTGGTGGATTTTAATGTGAGTTGTGCAATCAAATCTTTAATCGCTGTTTTCTCAATGTTCATATTTTCAGCATTTTTCTTCTTGTAAAATGCTCCTTGCGATGCAGTTTTTGTACTACATTCATGAAATTTCCTACACAGGTTCAGAATATCATGAGGAATGGAAATTGCCCTAGGTTTTATTGTGAAATGTATATAAGCATATATTTTTAATTTTCAAACACAAAACTTACAGTTTTTTAGACAAAAAAAATGATATTTGTAAATTAAAAAATTTTTGTGACCTAAACTAAAGAAGACACAGAAAAACCCAGGGCAATTTCAAAAAGTATGTGTATTATCAACATAGGGTTAAAATATTAGACCAAAATTCAAAATATTTTGTCGCAAGGGACTTTTTTAGTGACGTAACAAAAAACATACAAAATTTATCATAATTTCTAAACTGCTGGAGCAAAATGGTTTAAATTTAGGTTGTAACATGTTTACATTATACTACACCTATGGTGTAAATTTGAAAAAGCTAGCATTATTAGTTCAGAATTTGAAAATTTCAGTCATACATACCCTTAAACATCTAACGTGTATTACACTGTTTTAACATCAAAGAACGACTATTTAGTGTTAATTTGCATTATTTGCACTGTTTAGCTGTAGAGTAGTACTTCGTACTTAGCAGAATCGGACGTTACAACTCAGTGTGGAACAGGAAGCATGCATGAAGTAATGGAAATGCTTGACCCACAGAATTCGTATTTTGTATAGGAATTCAATCGGAAATAGCATTACGGATGCACATACCAATAGCACCGAAAATATTGGACAATCATGCATTTTGAGGCTTGTTATATTGTATTCCATGGGAACAGAAAATCATGTATTTCAACAAAAAAAATCGTTGTCAATATTTCACCAACATGTTCGTTATGGGACTAGCCTTGTCTACGCTACGGAGGAGACTGGGCACGGAGGTCCAAGCTTGGTTTATTGTACGTATATGCCAGACGGGGTATCCTTGGGAGGAAGAAGGAAGCGAGAGGAGACAGAGTACCCATACCAATATGTCATGACAGTGCGGAGGGCAGGGTCCCTACACTTCACCAGTTGGAAACTCCCCGGCTGGCCAGTAAGACCGGCATCGGAAACGGCCCACCAGGCCGGGTTTGGAGACCGCTCTTGGAGAAGAAATTTTACCAAGAGCATATCATCCTGCCATGCAGAGCCGAGACACCCACCGACACTTCTACCGTGAAAGAGATGATATGAAATGATAATGGAGATGAAGTGGAGGGACACAAAATTCGCGGGGTGTAATTAACCTATCCAGCATTTGCCTGGCGACCCGGGAACACCCATGGGTCAAGTAGGTCATTCACGGGAATCGAACACGGACCTCCCGAATGCGGGCTACAGACGAAACCGTCTGAACCATCGCGCTCGGTATTCGCTATAGGGCTTGTCTGAATAGCATAATGAAAAATGTTAGATAAATCCCAAATTTCGTAGTTAAGTTCAGAATGTTAAATATATGAGGACTGATCAACAAAGACTGAGACTGATTTTTTCCTGTAGCTTCCGTGATAGTTTCGTATCTGTAACATAAATATTTGAAAAGAACGTGTTTTTATGTATAATGTCGGTAGGCGGCAGCACTCTCGTATTGGTAGGTTGGTAGTAATGCTGTATTTTGTAGACCCTACGTGCATTTCGCATACCAGGCAGTGGAGGTGACGCGAGAGGAGCAGTACAGCGCAATCAAATTCTATTTTCGTTTAAACCATACAGCCACCGAGACTTATGAAAAGCCGAAGCAGTGAAGATGCACTATCTCGTGCAATAGTGTTTAGGTGGTTCAAGGACTTCAAAGAAGGCCGACGTGTCTGTGTTAAGCAAGGTGGGCCTGGTGTTTTGACTTCTGCTGTGTCTGAAGTCAACATCAACACAGCTGCTGTGATTGTCCGAGAGGATCGGCGTATAACATTGCATAACCTCAGTGAAGTGTTGAGAATTTCATATGACAGTGTGTTTACAATTATGCACGACCATCTCCATATGACCCGAGTTTGAGCTCGTTGGGTGCCACGTCTGTTGACTCCGAAACTAAAGGCTGTGCGAATGGAGACAAGCCGTGAGGTGCTGCGTCTCTTTGCTGATGGAGAGGATGCATTTTTTAAATCGACTATCACCGGCGATGAGTCATGGCTGCATCATTATGATCCTGAAGGAAAACAAGCCAGCACAGTGTGGAAATCGTCAGGTTCTCCAAGACGAAAAAAAAAAAAAAAAAAAAATGCAAAAATTATTCCATCTGAGGGAAAGTGATGGTGATGACATATTTTTTTTTATTATTTTTTTTTTTTTACTGTAATGGAATAATTTACCAGCAGCAGTTCCCCATCACACTACTGTTACAGCAGCATACTACACGTCAGTATTGGCTACACTGAAGAAGCACATTGCAAAGAAACGGCAGAGCTTTCTCAGACTAGGTGGCAACTTCATCATGACATTGCACGGCCTCACGTCGCAAATAAGTCATGCAGTTTCTGGCTCGATTCAACATTACCTGTGTACCACATCCACCTTATAGCCCCGATCTGGCACCCTGTGACTTCTTTTTATCCCATCACTAAAGGCAAAGCTTACGGGTATTCGATTTCAGAACTGAAGCAGTGCTCAAAAAAAGTGAGGCGATTCTCAAGGACCTGATAAAGAATAACTTTCTGGGAATAGGCTCCTAAGTCCTTTCTCTCAATGGAATGAAGAATTTATAAATCTTAAGAAACAGACAAAATACTCTTATTACAATAAAAATTGTAGATGTGAAACAACACAATTTATGCAGACTGTCTTCTTTTTGAGTAAACAATTCTTGCTATATTCCTTGCAATTTAATTTTCAAATATATATATATATATATACTCTTCTCAAACGAGAATTATTACTTTCTTTTTTCTTTTTAATTTCTCTATTTAGTATTACTTTAACCTACTGGTATTCATATCACAATGTAATTAAATTTTTGTGACACAGTTAAGTTAAGCTTGTTTAAAGATTTCAGTAATGTTACAAAAATAGAAAAGTTTTTCAATACACAGGATTTACAAGTACTTTTGTTACTTTGCGGGAACATCGGCATCCATCAGCTTTTGTTAGTATTTCATGCATACTATGGCTTAAACGGCTTAAAACCTGTTATATTCACTTAAACCGCTTCCAGCTATGTATAAGGACATTTATCTCCATTAACATTATATGATGCGCAATTGACTTTTCTTGTATCTACTTAAAGTTGGCAACAAAATGCTTCCACTACTCTGTGTAGGTACAAGGTAGATTACAGAAGATTGAAGCGATAGTTTGTGTTGGTACTGGAATTCTATATCAACTCCTTTTATGACCTCGTGATAAACAGTTGCATGGTGACCAGCTTAACAAAATAATACAGTACTCATATTTAAACCAATGACAAACGAAATCTCACACTGCCTCTGAGGTCTGTGGTTAGTATGTCAAATCCAGAAGTCATGGATTCGGTTCCCAGTTGAAGAATGGAAGTCTTTCTTTGAGAATCATTGTTCCTCTTTCTCTTTAAAGTCTAGAAGTACGAGAAATTGTAAGTGCGTGTGCGTGTGTGTGTGTGTGTGTGTGTGTGTGTGTGTGTGTGTGTGTGTGTGTGTGTGTGTGTGTGTGTGTGTGTGTGTGTGTGTGTGTGTGTGTGTGTGTGTGTGTGTGTGTGTGTGTGTGTGAAATTTGCTTAAGAAAACCCAAAGATAACACAGTAAACGAGTGAATCCGACGCCAGAACATGAAATATTCTATTTTACAAAAACAAGGATTTGAAACAATTTAATTATAACCAAACTTATTCTTAACTTATAAATAACTTATTCCAAAAGTTAAGCCACCCCTACAACCTTAGATGTTAAAGGCAGTTAAACATACTCGTATGTATAATTTTTATGTAGTTAGTCCGAAGAAGCGGACTCCGCAGGCTATTTATTCCCAGGAGTTGCAAAAGGTGCGTTTTATTGGTTACATTTTTTTTTTAACAAGAAATAAGTAAAATGTTCCCATACAAAAGGCTGGTTGTTGTTTCTTCTTCCTTCTTTTTTATATTAGTGTTTAAAGAGCATAATTGGAAACGCTAACCTTAAATATGAAGTTTCACTTTATTTGATCTTTAGTTTTTGAATTAAGTATGCTCTTCAGATAACATACACACATACCAAAAGCATACGCACGAACATCCTTCACATTTCGTATTTGGATACCTAAAAAATACACACTTTAAAACATTATTTTTCTAGATATTTACGTCAAGTTAATTTACATAAAGGTTTGTAGAAATGGTTTCATTACTTACCTCATTATAGCTACAAAGGAAACATGAGAACGCAGTAGGCTTAAGCGATAGTCAAATCTAAGGGCTATTCGCAATATGACAGTTTTCACTTTCCATTCACTTTGCATGCCCGGGATTAAAATACGAATGACTTCCTATTGAGAAACATACAAATATTTTAAAATTCAGTAACATCGAATATCTCGAAAATAGTTATTTCACACAAATCTATATTTTTTGTGTTGTAAGATTTTGCCTATCTCTTACGGTTTAGAGTCGTTTTTGAGAAAGTACAAATTTTAAAATGTTCCCTTTAGAAGACAGGTCAAGGAGATTTTCTGGAAAATCTTCTTGTCTCACTCTTTTCGAGTTATGCTCGAAAATTAACTGGAATTGAGCTGTTTACAGACATGTGTGAGAGCGTGCGCGCGCACGCACTTTTCTCTAGAAAGACGTTTTTGGGTGTGGGGGCCTTAAAATGTATCTACATTTCCGGTGAAAACTCAATCAAAGCTTTGGACTGAATATAATTCTTCTGCTTAGTATTTGTAATTTATTTATCATCTTTCCTTTTACATCAATTGAAAATACAAAATCAAGATTACAATTATAAAATCCATACTGAAAAACATCATATATTCCTAAATCCTGAAAATCCTACCATGTTGCTTGCCATTGAATAATAATTCAGACCCCATATACCTAACCCTAGGTTTTTGTGTATTGGAAGCCCTCTACTCCTTTTTAAACATTTTGCCATTTCACCTATCTAAATTTTTCTCTTAATTGTTATTAGCCATCTCTCTTTAACTTTCCCTAAATAATTCCCTATATTTCTCCTGTTCTTTTCTCCTTTTACTGACAAAAATTTTCTAATTACTACTTCACCCCCCAAATTATCCCATGTACGTAACCAGGCCTACTCTCTCCCATAACTTTATTCTGCTTACTATACGTAATATACAGATTGAAAAATAATGTAAAAAAAGGTTCACGGATATCTGTCAACATACCACAAAAATTAAAAACCGGTTAAGCACCAAACTTTATATTCAAGTTATCAATTTTCCAAAGACGACACAAAACTTAATATAAAATAAAAAGAAACCTCAAAAGCAAACTATCTTTTACTTAGGAAATATTAATATTTTAAAAAATGGCTTTAACGGTTTATATTTAAAAGACCACATGCTTCGTGAAAAATGAAGTTGATATATTGATATTCTTTTTATTCTTGGAGAATGCCGGTAACTAAATTTCTCTAGGTAGGGTTACGAGCCCTAAGATGGTAAAGCCTGGTAATGGGGTGAAGAAATAAGAGAAGAAATGAATATATGTAACTTAAAAGAAAGGATTAAATAGAATAAAGAAAATTGGAGACGATATGTACAGAGGATGAACAAGGACAAATTTCCTAGAATAGTGACAGACTACCTTCCAACTGGTAAAAGAAATATAGGACCGAGGAAACAGACGGAGAGATATTGATTGATGGGGACAGAACGGGTCCTAGAGTCCAAACCTTGAATGATATTCTGAAATGTCTGGCAATATCTTCTGAAGTCTGTCCTGCGCCGTGGCTTAGTGGGCTAATGCCTCATGCTTTTAGCCCGCCTCGGTAGCGTGGTGGTAGAGTGTCTGCCTCACGTTCAAGAGGTCCCGAGTTCGAATCTCGGTCCGGGTGAGTTATTTGGATAAGGTTTTTCCGGGGTTTTCCCTTAACCTGAAAGACGAATGTCGGGTAACTCTAAGCTCTATGGATCCTGGGCTCATTTGAGCATCATTTCACCCATTCCATTCATCGTCCGATATGACTTAATGTTGGAGGACGTAAAATTACAAAAAAAAGTATCATGCTTTTGTTCCCTGCCACGGAATGCGGCCCGCGTTCGATCCCACCCATGGGGGTGCGGATACTAAGTCCCGGGTATAGGACCGATACCCACTCAGCATTGTGAGGAAATTGGGGAGCTTACGATAGATAAGCGGTCCTAGTCAAGAAAGCCAACTTTGCGCCTGTGGATGCCGAGCACATCTGTCCATATCGGTTGGATGATCGCCAACCTCTACCTTGCGTATGTGGGCGTGAGGCCGACAGTCGGGTTGGCAGGCCTTGGCCCTCTATGGGCTATTGCGCCATGTGTTTATTATTATTATTATTATTATTATTATTATTATTATTATTATTATTATTATTATTATTATTATTATTATTATTATTATTATTATTATTATTATTATGCTCTGAAGTCTCCTTCCATCTAATTACTTTTGCAGAACTGGTAAATCGTAAAAGATAAACAAAATCTTACCGCACAAAGAATGTAGAATACGTTATATCTTTAAAAAATACAAATTATCTTAAATTACTTTTTTTTAAGTTAACCATTTCTACAGATATCCTTTATTGGCTTGAATTTTTCTCAAACAGGAAATCTTTTTCCCCTTCTTTTCTCTTAGTCATGCAAAGAGAATTGAATTTGAAAGCCTTCACATAATGACCAGCATTTAAAAGATTTGACTTAAGCTTAAACCAACTGTATTTCCACTATTACCTTGTACCTGCAAATAAATATACTCAGTAGCTCACATTATTTACGTAAATATACAGCACTGCAGTGCTTTGAAATCAGTCAGGTCGATATTGCTTGCTATTTGATAGGAAAAGGAAAACAGAACTCAGCAGCAAGATTTATCTAGGTTCACTCCAAACACATGGGGTTCCGTTAGTAGTTGCCGTTAAAATGCATGTGATCGAGAGGCGGTAGCGCATTCACGAAGTCCTAAGTTCGAATCCTCGTAGCAAGCACTGATAATGGAGTTCTCCATGATTTGTACCAGTTCGGGTGGCGTGTTTACAGCTCTCCTCTTTCGCTTTATAGGACTCCCTGGTCTGTGTATCGATAGCGTGGTGACTTGCGATTTGGAACTTGTCGGCTCCGCCAAAGGGTGACCGTTTGACCCTCCCCCTCTGGAGAGGACTCCTGGACCACCTTCCGGAAGTTTGGGCCGGTCGCTACCAGGCATCACCCAGCCGGGTGGTCAAACCAGTAGAACTGGCGCAACGAAAAATGCCAATGTGCCAGATGCGCAGAATATCTCGTACTGTACATACCATCAGCCTATTGCCGGGCGACATGTCCGTCTTATGGGCCTCAGTTTCCAACCAACGTCTAGGTGTACATATGGATGAATGTGTGTATACTGTGCGGAACTGTCGTTTTGTGGTTTGAAGGTGACGTTTTATTTATCGGTTTAGGATATATTAGTTAGCTATCATACCTCCGTTAAAATCAAGATTATGGCCGCGCCGTGGCCGAGTGGTTAGAGCGCTCGACACTAAGGCGGCCCGAGTTCGATCCCAGGCGACCGCATGCGAGATCTGTGGGGGACAAAACGACGTAGGGACAGGTTTCCTTCGGGTGCTCCGGTTTCCCCCGCCATCTCATACCACCGGTGCTCCATCTTCACTTCATGTACTATCGCTGTCACCCCTTGCGGAGCCGCATGTAGTATTTGTTCAGCTTCGACTGGCAACCTTTCATTGCGTTACCTCTACAGTTTGCCATTGCAAAGAAAGTCCCAGGCGAATGAGGCGCAGGGAGAAAACTGTTGATTAGACAAGGTTCCAATATCCTGCCTGGTAGATGTTTATGACACTCACGTCAGTTCCGTTACAGCCCTTTCAAAAAAAATTCTGACGTCTTCTGATTTTGTAAATAATACCTTCTCGGCCCACCAGGTCGGCCTGGAGCCGGAAACCGTCCTACCGAATGAGGAAGTGCTTACCAGGAGCACATATCCTGCCATGCAGCGGCGAGACATCCGGCGATACGTCTACCCTGAAAGAGACCACCAGATGAGAGAGGATGTGAAATAATGGAGATGGAATGAAGGGACGGGAAATTCGGAGGGAGTAATTAACCTAGCCAGCATTTGCCTGGTGACCATGGGACAGATACGTCGGCCACAGGAATCGAACCCGGACCTCCTGAATGCGGGCCACAGACCAAATCGCCTGAGCCATCCCGCTCGGTTAACTCACTGCCTACATGCAATATGTTCCAAAGATAAATCCGCCGAAACGACCTTACATTTAAAGGCGTGGTACCTTGGAACAATTAAAAATAATTATTATCGATGGTTGTTATAATCTGTTCCTGTAAAAATAAAGTAAACGTCAAAGAAGCACGTGCCGGAAATTAACCGCATTGACTGGTGTGTTTTAATACTCCCGTGTTCTTCCACAATATAGTTCCGCGGTTTATTAAGCTTCTTGCTTTACCTACTTTCAATAAACCATTCAAGTTGTTATAATATAGAATTAGCATTATAAAGTAATTACAATAAGGCCAATGATTCTCAAAAGTTAAAAAAATTCACTGGTTGATGTAACAACAAAGATTGCTAAACTCCGGTGTCGGCATTGTCGTTTAGGTGCGCATGCGCAAATGATATGTTAAACAATATACTAGGAGGCGGAATGCGGAGTAACACTATTCTAACAGCGGACACATTATACTAGATATACCTGGATAAAACATGAGTTTTCTCTACACCAGTTCAGATTGCTTTGTATTCTGTGAGGAAGAAGGAAAACGAAGAAACAAAGAAACATTTTGGTTGGATTCGACTATGGATCGAGCACCTAGGAAGTCATTGTTAATGCATCGCGGTTAACCAACTACACTGCTCTTTAGAAAAGCTGATACATCACAGTTCATAGTATGTATGTCAACAATCACCTAAAGTCTTGTTTCTAAGCATCTGATGTCGTTTAAAGACCTTATAGTGCTTTACACTAAGCAACACTGGTGTATTATGTGGCATCCATTCTATCAGTATCGTTCTGTTAACCCCGAATAGGTTCCGGGAAGTATTTTTGCAGCTTAAACTGAATTTGCGAGTTGCATACAACGAAATAATAAGAAATAGGATAAATGCGTTTGAACATTTTGATTATTGCCTTTTCAAAGCATTACGTCGTCTGTATTTTCTTTGTGCCCAAGATAAAATGTGTAATTAAATCATTTATGCAAATATTTATGTCGACTAACTTTAGTTTAAGATAGAAAAATAAACCTTCGTAACAAACGAAAGGAAGCGAACGTAATAATATTCAATGTATATTCTTCATGGACGCTATTTAACTGATATTGGGCGTGAAAGACTATCAAATTTTGCTTGATGTTTCTTTGCCAGTATGAAGTTTTTTCTATCTCTCTCGTACATACAGCAAATCTATGAAACAACACCTACACTCTACTTTCCTTTCAAAGGAGCCATGCTCAGCATTTTTACGTTCGAAAAAAATTGCATCGCCTTCCGCCGGGTTTGAAACCGTAACCTCGGGGAGCAGAAGTAGGTATGTTACTCCTCGATCAGGGCAGCCAATACAATTTCAATCAAAGATCCCATTAAAACTAGTGAAAACTAACATGTACACAAAAAAAAAAAAAAATTCTAAATTGTGGCAAGGGAAGAAAATTAAGCTATGTACCATGTATGCTGTTCGAACCTATATTTCAATAGCGATTGTGTTAGTTCTATACTGTTCTATATTTCAATTGGGACGCAATGAATAATTCCCGATTTTACTTTACTTAAACAAGTGCTCAAAGATCTAAATAGTATCACCTTAAATTATCTGTGCTAAAGAGTTCTACCTGCTATGAGGATATCTACCCATATATTACCTCTTGAACGCACAATCCTTACTCGATGCAAAGCGCGTGCACAACCTAACCAGCTAAGTTGTGTGGCATTATTGCTGTAGCAGTTCTTTCGTGGTATGTACTAAAGATACTGCTAGTGTTTCTTTTCTCTTAGCTCTGTGACCGTGTGCAATGGTACTGTAGTTAGACGGTAGTTTCGCCTACCAGTAAGGTACACCTATTTTATTAATACTATGTTTATGTGTTGGCGTGCCTGCGTGTGTGTGTTAAGCTATGTTTTCACACAATACAGAAGCCCTTAAATACACAACGAAATGGTGAAGTTGGTAAATACGAACATTCTCCTAAAGTTGCAAGTTAAACAAGCGCTTTGGAAAAGACATAGTCTGCGATCCCCGAGAAAAATATTTTCAGTTGTTAATTATAAAACCTCAGTGACTAATTTCTTAAGCTACCTGGGTACAATTTTCTCTCTATATACAACTTAAGAACTTTGAAACGAAATAAAACTTTCTTTCAGGATTATTAAAAGAAAACATTTTGCCCTAGTATCGTATCCATTACGACCTTTACAAGCACATTCAGTTCTCTTTAGTTGCTACTGTGTTGCTAAATTGTGACCATCTGTATTGTAAAGGAGGCTGTGAATGCTTAGTGTTAAAGGACTGAGTGTGAGTTATCCCTGTCCACCACATTTGTTGTTATCCCCCCTAAAGAAGCTAAAAAATTGAACGTTCAGGGACAGCCACTGGTGACGGTACAAGCCGGAAGTACGCGCTTCAGTTTTGCACCGCACTGTTTCCCAGACCACACGATTTCCGCATATCTAGAAGATTCGATTTCGACAATATTCCATTCCTTCGATTCGAGAGTTTTTGGTTTTCCAGTCCAGTAGAGTCCAGAGGTTCTACTCCCATTAGCCTTGAACCGTAGGAACAAGACCCGGGCCTCTTTCAACCAGGGAGTATCCGAGCTGTCCCAAGGGCAGCCGGAGCAGTTGTGAATCGGTCAAGAAGAGCAACGAACGGCAGTTTGTTGAAAGTTGTCAGAGCAAGCAGAGCAATGTTAGAATGAGTATAGATCTGCGAGCAGTGAACACCGATACAGATCGAGCAGTTCAAGTTGGTGTGTACAATAGACGCACAGGAACGTTAGACTGACGCGATTTCTAAAAGGTGAAAGAAATTATTTAGCACCGAGATAATTCTAGTGACAAATGAGTTTAGTGCAACTTCGTGTTGTCATTAGTCACAGACTATATTGCTTGCAATGGAATACCCATGACATTCAACTTATTTTGCATGCTTTTTCGTGCCTAATCGTTACTATTTCCTACTCTGTGGTATTCTAATTTAAAAGTCAAGGCCTCCATCGCAAGTACGTTCTTTTACAACTTCAATGAGTTGTATCTGAGTACATACTCTTTGCAAACCTGTCTTAGCCATTTGGTAATTCATGAATTGATATTACGTATTTTATAGCGCATGTCCGTTAAGAGAATGAGAGAATTTCAGTGGTGAAAGAACTATCAAAATTCTTTGGGTGGTTTGAAATTACCCTACGTACACATACAAACACAAATATAAATACATTTCTCTCATAACATTAGTATATGATTATTGTCATATATAACTCATTTGTTCTATCCAAATTCAATATGTTGCACAAGCATTCCATATGGTGTGCATAAGCCTGTGCAAATGCAATGTCTAACAGGTTTGTTTTTAGTGAATCATACCGACTTTCGAGTATGGCAGAGTGCACACACAAGGGTATAAGTACAAGGCTATCTCCTTGAATTAGTGAATGTCGCAGACTTTCCCGCTCGTAAGCTGCACAGCAAATTCGAATTCCACTGAATGTGATTGTCCAGATAAAGAATTAAGTGCCGTCGTGCGGATCAGGAAGACGAAGTGTCTATTCCGGACGAAAGTGCAGCTTCAGAAGTAGAAACCAATCCATTCCACTTTGTAATTTCTAATTTAGCAATTAACGGGAAAATTACTACACAAGTTAATACTCACGACAGTTAAAATGTCTTTTTATAAAATGTCTAAACTTAAGTCAACAGGGATTTATATCGAATTACCTATGCATATTGTTATTTTAAACGAAAAATTCAATAAAATCACAAAAATGTTGACGTTTAGGCGAAACGTCGAAGAAAACTGAACCACGCTTACAAGATCAGAACACGTATAAAATGTTAACAACGTCGGTCGTGAAAGCTGAAATTAAGAATTGCTTAGAAGATATCATTAAGTTGTAGCCAAAAACCTGTTACATACAACCAAAATTTTATTACTGAATATCTCTACAGGTTTACCTGAGCCGGATACTGTGATACCATATCGAAATTGGGATGTCAGTCTTTTTCTTTTTTTTTTTAATAAATACTACGACTTTAAGACATCCACACTTTTCATCCATGTCTTATATTTCAGCAACTACACAAAATTCCTTCTGAAAAAAATGCAAAATACGCAAATCCTTAAAAAACAGCATACAGTAATCAAAATCCTGAACAAATTTTCACGAAAAAAAAAAAAAAAAAAACATCTAAAGGGATGTCTAAAGGATGGGAGGGTATTCTACAGAAAAAGTGTTTCGTACTTGATAGATATTGAACATAAATTACTGGTTTGGCATTTTCCCGACTTTTTATAATTAGTTACGCTCTTCACTGATACCCACGCGTGCAACATACTGTTTCCTGCATTTTGGGGAACCTAGAAACCTGAATCCAATTTCCAATTGAATTTTGGGTGGAAATTATGAACTTTTCACACTGAATATTACGCTGGAATGCATTTTTTTTTAAATTAGCAGTGGACGTAAAAAATATCTGAGTTCTCTGACTTCTCTATCAATAACACGTATTTTTATACAACTTCTACAAACGTTTTTTCGAAAGCTTTCATTTCCATTTAATTCATGTAAATGAGAGAACGTTTGTAACATTTCAATCTGTACCTTTCGTCTTTATCTACATATGTACAACGGGACACAGAGGAACAAAGCCAGGTATCAGTGTTCAGAAGAGATAAGCTATATACCGTCCAGGAAATTCTATATTTCTTCCACATTACGATAAACTGAATGACAGCACTTCAAAAAATTAAGCTCAATAGCACATATCTCAAAAAACCGACTGATCGTTAAAAAAAAGTAATTTTAAATCAAGAATTCTCTTATAGCTTGCGAATTTACATTATTCCTTCCTTGGCTATTCCAACCTTATTTATTTCTCACCATAACACGTTTTATTTATCCTATTTTAATTAAACTCGTTATAGCCAGTTTTGGGTAAATAAAAATTGGGAACAATTTTTCTATGTTGTGGCGAGATTGGGTTAACTTATATGCCGTATAATTAAAACAGTGAATTCAAAACGTTAACTGTTGATTTAAGCATATTTACTAACTATGCTCCTTACCTATACTGAGTTAAAATAATGTATTCTACCTTAAAAAAGAACTCCATATCGAAATTTCAACTGAAACGCAAACTCAAGTTTCCCTTTATATAAAAAGACCGCAAGCGAAACTTGTCTGTTTACTTCACATATTTTTCTCCGTCAATTTACATCGTATATCGATAGTCAGATATTACCCAAAAATAAAAACACCACACAAGATAAAGCTAAAACTCAGTTTATCTGTGCTATGGTAATACGAATGGTCTTATTTGCAGTCCTCAAAACAGAATGTAAGGTGCGCATATCCGGGATTAAATGCCACGGCTAGCCTATACTAAATGTCTGTCACGTTCTAAAACGTTTTAACAGGCGACCGACGTCCAAGTGGAGCATGACAAAATATGGTATCATGCATAAAACAATGAAGTGAAAATTCAGCATGGATTTGTTTACATAGTGTTCCATCACGAGAAGTTCGAATAATTGAAGCTTAACTTTTGATTAGTGTTTTGTTTTCACTTATAACTAATCCCACTGTCTGACAATATATATAAGTTCCGCATTAGCGTGTTATTTCAACGAAGTGAAAGTTTCCGTATTAGCTTGGATTTCCAACTTTCGCCGTGCTTTTATAACGAAAACTAGCTTATATATTAACTGCACTAACTCACCGTGAATTTCACCGACGATGGGCACAGCACTCATGATGTAACCAAAAAATAAATACAGACCAAAAACCACGCTCCTGCTAGTTCTGCCCATTTCTTCTGGACATTATTTGTTATTTAATTTCGACACCGAAGTACTGTAAAACGAAACCAACGCACGTCAACTTACACATCACATACACACCACCTTTCTATCCAACTGTTACTTGACAACTGCCTCTCAACTCACGAATTACAACTAGTTCAGGAGATCACCACTAGATATCGCCACAGACGAAATGCAACTTTGGTCTCTAGATGGCACCACAGAACAGGTCTTCACCACATCAAAATAACTAAATATTATAACAGCTTCATTTCCCAACCACTCCACCCATAAAAACAAATCAATGAGAAGGTTTTCATACAAATCTATTCTGCAACATTATTTACATCCCAAATACAATAAACAATTTTTTTTTCGTAAATTGTTTTTAATTTCTTTGTTACAGTTTGTTCATGGACTTTTGTTAAAAGATGAGATAAGGATATTACAATAACATGGGCCAATGCATATGTTTATTATTGTATATTTTAAAGAAATCCTTTTAACAGGTTTCCAAGGAATGATGGTGACATGAAATAAAATGGTAAGATTCATACACTTTTTCTGGGGCTGTTCCTATGATCAAATAGATATACCATGAAAAAACTGATGAGAAATGTTATCAAAAATGAAAACATTTCATCTAACATTTTATCTTAGCCTATCTTCTGCAACTGAAATACATTCTCATGACAGCACAAAAAATAGATATATGTGTCCACCAATGAATGTCAACTAGAAATCTACATACAGAAAGCAAACTTGTGCTTGCTAAAATCAATGTGACAAATATTTACACTTTTACTCTTCAAATAATGTAAACTAATTATCCACAGATACTGTACGATGTCACTTCTTCCATTGAGAAATATATATATATTTTATCTATTTATTTTTAGAGATAATCTTTTTCTCTCCTTTCATGCACTCAAGTCATTTGGCTCTACAGACACAGCCTTGTTATCATTCACTCTAACAGTGTTTGTTTGTACATGATTCCCTCAAATAATGAACAGTAAAATGAGCAGTTAATGTTCTGGTGATGCAAAAACAGTTATTGTGACATTTCCTGAACTATCTTTCAGGATGTGTGGACTGAAAAATGCTAAATAAAACTGATTCTGGATTATGTCACTGATCAATTGCTCTTTAGAAGAGATATTCATTGCATATAACACAAATAAATGGCCTCAGATGAGTTTTCAAATAATCATCTTAAAATCAACATTAAAAAATATAAAACTGTTTTAGTAACACATTTGATTTCTAACAGTTTCAGCACATGGTTAGTAAGGAATTCCTGCCAGTGACTTCATGACCTCCTTTCTGCTCTCATTGAAATAAAATTCTATTGGTTTCAACACCAAATAGGTTCAATAAAATATGCAGCAAATCAAATTTTGAGGATTTTTGCTTTGGCTTGTCTTTGAAATCACTTTCTTTATAAATGTCTTTGCATTTGGTAAATTACATTTGTGCTTGCTGCAGCTCAGCATTTTGTTATATCTTTTTCTTTTACTATATACAAAACATTCAAACAAATAATTCAACATACCTATATAAAGAAATGGAACTGTAAACAATGATAAAAGTAAAACTTTGCTAACACTGAATCCACCCCTTACAATGTTTTTAAAATGTTTTGTCTTCAAATAGTTATTTCTTTTTGGAAAAAATTATAAGATCTGCAGTTATTATTTCAAATATGGTACCTTTTTTGAAATTAACTGCCATTATAGACAATAGGAAAGAATAACAGATAACAGCGCAGAAGAGCAGAAAGTAAAAGTCATACAGATACAAAACTCTTGATTCATTTCTGAATGCTAGCTTCTCATGACAACACTGTTGCATGTTCTATAGGCTTACCTGGAAAATATGAAAGCATTTAACTCTTATCACGCACACATGTACACTATAAACTGCAGTCGTATCAAGATGGAGTCATTTGCACAGCTTATTGGGAAACAAATCAACACACTTCACATTGTAAAGGAAAAACGACATCTTTTTTGTTTTAAAAAATAAAGATCAATAAGTAAAATGTTCTTTTTATTTCTCCTTAGGTATTAGTTGTTTGAATGTACTTTATTCATCAAGCACTATCCTTAAAAAAAATCTCACTGAGTACACATCTTGAAAAGAGCCAAGTTTGTACCAATTCTGGATAAACAGGATGAAGCATTAAGATATTTTAGATTGACCATTCTCCACTTTTTAAAGCTGCATATGGAGAATCACTGCTTATTCTTCAAACAATTAGGTAGGTAGAATGGCTTCTTCTGAAGAGTAGGCACCCTTCTGAAAGGTAAACAATTAAGAATGCTCAGTGTATGTTTTTATTAAGCAGTATTATAAGAATTACTGAATTGTAGCACAAAAATAATATTAAGGGGAAGGTCTGCTATATAGCAGAACCGGCTTTAATAAAATTGATTTTTGAACCAAAGCAGAATATGTTTACTGCAGGTCACTAACAGGCATGGTTCTCAACTCAACTGTGTGTAGAGATATCATACGAGTATGCAACTTGCAAACTAATGGCTTCTAATACTGCAGTACTGATAAACCAAATCCCCTTTATTGTGATTGTATATCAATTTTACATTCCAGTTGTCATAAAATTGGAATAATTTGAAAATTTGTTTCTTTTAAGTGAAATTTTTGAGCCGCCCCCCACCACACACACCGAAAGTATATATATATATATATATATATACATACACACACATATATAAAATTCACATAAATCAAGGTTCATGATATTATATTTTTCCTCAAGTTGTAATAAACAGTAAACTGTAAGAACATGTCAAAGAGAACCTTGTTCATGCTTCTTCCAAATACTGAAACTTACTTCATGTTGAGAGCTTTATATTGGAAAGCTAGGGGGAAAATGATGCAAATCAACTAATCCCTAGTGCCATTAGTCAACAACTTCATTTTGAGATATTTGTAGAAATAGTTTCATTACAAAATTCATCCTAAATATCAGACAGATACAAGAAATCATAATCAAGTGTTTAAAAGTGGCTTGTTGTATGCTGGTTTCAAATTCCATACTCCTTCCATGACATTAGGAGAAACAAATGAATAGGAAAGCACTTTTTCAAGGCCACAGAATTGAAAAATTAAATCAATGTGAATGGAAATCTTATAAATGGCTGATGCCAAACAACATTTAACACAAATTTGAGATCAGTGTTTTTTGTGTAGCAAGCTTTTTCTGTTCCCTATGGTTTACTCTTTATGCAACATTATTTATTCAGTCTCCATGTAGGTTCTAGTAGCCTTATAAAGAGAAATGGCGACCACAGAACTGTTATTTTATTTTCGGAAAAGGAAAAGTCACATGGGACCAAATCTGGAAAATGTAGGGGATTTCGAAGGACTCCTGATGTTTTGATCAGTCAAGAAATTGAGTGTATTTGCTACTGTATGCGAAGAAACATTGTTGCAGTGAAGCAGCACAAGAGTGGTCTTGGATCTTTAAAGTGTAGTCTTCCATGCTGCAATTATGATGGCAGTCAAATATTCACATATGACTCTGCAGTTAATGGTTTTTTGGGTATCCACAGTGACCTATGCTAAATGAGCGGTTTTTGAGAAAAAGGAAGCTATCATCTTCTTTCCTGCACTTTTGCCTTTTTGTTGGTGGGTAAAAACATACTATCAATTGTCACTTGTTTCAACATTAGGATGGTATATCAATGATTCATCTCCTGTAATGTTATAAACATTCTTGTTTCTCCAAATAAATTTTTCCAGCATGAAATGACACCATTTCACACAAGATGTTTTCTGATCCTCTGTACACAAATGCAGTACCCGAGAACAATACACCAAGACTTGAAGATGTTCAGTAAAATGAACTAAGCCATTGATCTAATGTTAAGGGTATTGATGATAAGGATGATTTATATGTAAGGGCGCTCAACTGCTTGGTCATCAGCAGCCTTTCAAAAACTAAATCATGGCAATAGCCAGAGATAAATTTATCTAAAAATTAAAACATCAAAACAAAATAGCAATAAAATTAGGGGAATGTACAATTAGGGGAAAAGACAATGAAAAGCTATAAATAACAATAAAAGACAAAAAGGCATAAAAAACAGTTTTCAATATCAACTTGGCATGACTAAATAAACTACCTGCCCAGCAGTGGTCGAATCAATTTGTTCTTTTTTTTTTTTTGTGGTTGGGCTAGTATTTTCAGCAGGTTTATCCTGGCACAAAAGTGAATCGAGAAGATATTGACACAGTGCTTCACACACACTGTTTTTTCACAGAACATGTTTCAAGACCTCCAGCTCAAGTTCCAGCTGATGATGAGAGCAAAAGCTCTTGAAACATGCCCTGTGAAAAAAACAGTGTGAGTGAAGCAGTGTCAATAACTTCTCAATTCACTTTTGTGCTAAGTTGTGCTACACTGTCTCTACACTTCTTTCAAATTTATACTTTGAGGTTTACCCTGCCTTGTTTTCACTGTCGTTCCGGCAATGAGGACAGGATCTTCCTGCTCCACATCCTCTATGGAGGAGGACCACTTTCCAACTGATAATTGCGGTTCAAGGCTCTCGAACCGATCGGAAACTGATCGACAAAGATGATAGTTGCCGATCTGAGTCCTTTCCAGATGATTCCTTAGAAGATTATCTATGAGGAGATGGTCGTGGGCTTTTACGCTGGTTTTTCTTGGTACTAGCCTTTTTATTTTCCCTGAGGAAGTCGGTTCTTTCAAATGAGATTTTGAATATCTTTGGCGATGCATTATATATAACTGGTTCCTCGGTAGCGTGGTGGTAGAGAGTCTGCCTCACGTTCAAGAGGTCCCGAGTTCGAATCTCGGTCAGGGTGAGTTACCTGGATAAGGTTTTTCTGGGGTGTTCCCTTATCCTGAAAGACGAATGTCGGGTAACTCCAAGCTCTATGGACCCTGGGCACATTTGAGCATCATTTCACCCATTCCATTCATCGTCCGATATGACTTAACATTGGAGGACGTAAAATTACAAAAAACTGGTTCACTTGTCATACTTGAAGTAGATGCTTTTGGCAGTGAGTTGGCTGAAACATTCTTCTTAAGACTGAACTTGGTAGGCATGCTTACTTACCATGTTGGCCATGGTAGCTCGATGGGTAACAGCAACTGGACAGAAACAGGAGATCCATGGTTCAAATACCGGCCATGGCATTGAATTTTTCAGGTTGACTCTGTCTATCCTAAACCTTAGCCTATATACGGCTGGTAAGAAGAAATGATTAATTTCCATCAATTAACTTAAATGCTTATTGTTGTTTGAGCTGGTGCTGTTGATTTGGCTGTGATCTTGGTGTAATTGTTCTTTCTGTAATGACTGCTCCATTTAAGTCACTAGTTTGTGTTAGGATTTCATGTCTAGGTACCAACTAAGCTGCAACTGCACTATAAGTAATGGTCCTAGGGACAGAAGGCTAACAAATATGGAAGAGCTTTCAGTCTTCCAAGAAGGACACATTTCCTCTTACCCGGATCTCTTGGATCGCCTTTTCCTCCAAATAATGGGGGCATTCTCTGGAGTTCGATGAATGATTACCTCTGCAGTTGACACATGTTGCAGGTGAAGTACATGCATCATCATGCTTGACTTCCCCACAATCATTGCAGGCAGCAACTCCATTACAAGAATCACTTGTGTGGCCAAAGCGCTGGCATTTGTAAAACCTCAATGGATTGGGTATATACTGCCTCACTTCAATAGCTACAAACCCTGCCTTAATCATTTGCAGATCTACCCAGTCAAAAGTAAGAAAGAGGATACGAGTGGACACCAGTTCACCTTGTTCTTTGCGGTGGACTTGATATACATCGGTCACACCTTGTTCCCCCAAATTTTCCTGAATTTCCTCATTAGACATTCTGTTCAATGCATTGGTGTTTTCAACACCATGCGAGGAGTTCAGGGTCCTATGCATTTCAATATGCACTGGATAGCTTGCAAGCATATTGGCTTTCATAATTTTCGCAGCCTGTGTCAGTGAAACAGTTTCGACCAAGAGCGTGCCATTGCGAGATCGAATACATGATTTTACAGGACCAGCAATATTATCTAAATCCTTGTGGATAATAAACAGGCTCAGGGTAGTAAATTTTCGACCTTCCTCAGTTCTAATAATCACCAAATAGCGAGGACCACAAGACTCAGCTACTTCTTTTCCACTTTTCTTAAGGTTTTTGTTTATTTTTTTTTTTTTTATCAATTCCCATAACGACAATGTCCTCCACCATTACACTTATCTCCGATGGTGTGCTCACATCCTGGGCACCACCCCGACTTAGGTGAGAGTCCTGGCCTGGACCTTGCTCACCTCAGGGTCTCACCTCCCAATATACAGAGAGCGGGTCGCAATCGCCTTCAGGAGTGTCTCAGCTCATGCAATGTCCCCTCCCCGGGACTGACCTTTATCAGTTGATATAAACAGTACTACATGATAACCAGGGACTGGGAGTTTCGCATTACCCTGTCATCCCTGCACTCCTCTACGCTAGGTATCCATCAGATTTGTGTTCAGGGAGGTTAGAATCAAACACAGATGTGAACTGAAAGTTGTTTGGGCATTTAGCAATATCTCTCCCATGACACAGAGGCATCCAATTGAGAGATTTAGCTTGGGACCCCAGGATCGTCAATCCTGATAAAGGGTATTCTAAATATCAATCTAAGTGGTGTAGGGATCCTCTGTAAATGACTTCTACATGGTTATAATTGTTTCTGGTGTTACCACTGTGTGAGAATGACCTGCATAAGGCCCAGTTTCCTCTCTGAAACTTGGAAAACCAGTTTTCAATGCTAGCTGTGTGGATGGTAGAGAGTCCTGAAAATCCAGCAAAGATGACACTTTGACCATTAGAGCCGTTTTGAAATTACAGCAAATGTAAAATATTACATCAATAGAGCACAAATGAAATTCACGATGTATTGCAAATTGTTAAAATCCTTTTGATACATTGAAATTTCTTTTCCCTAAGAAGTTTTCTGCTTGCCCTGCATAAGTTTTCTTATTATAGGACCTCAAGTTACTTTCATTGCTTATTGAATAATCCATGTCAATTTCATATTTGCATTTAATTTTGTCCTGTTCTTTACAATAGCAATAGTGTGCTACTCCAGAAATGCCCAGAACTCAGCTGCCATCATATTGTGTGTCCACTATAGATGGATACCAAATATAAAATTCTTTATTCATTACTCATTGGGAATTTATCTATTATTAATTAGATCAAAACCTTATAACAAGGGGTACATGTCTACATTTTGTAAATACCTTTTATTTATGATGTGTGTTTGGAGGAATTTAGTAACAGTGACGTCAAAATTAATATAAAAATTATTTGTGGTTGGTTTATTGACACTCGTCACTTACTTTTTCATATATATATATATATATATATATATATATATATATATATATATATATATATGAAAAAGTGACGAGTGTCAATAAACCAACCACAAATAATTTTTATATTACCTTTTATTTAATTATTAAAACAATAACTCCCTATATTCATAGGTTACCATTAAGAAGAAAGTTAAACAGACAAATAATTTATAAACAAATTTCCTACAGCAAAAGCATTTCTAACACTTAAAACATTGCTATGAAGGATGATAATGTAATGTCAATAGTTCAATAAATGTTTTAGTGTAATGAACAAAAAGAAAACTAAAAAGTGTAAAAGAATTGCTCAATGTGATATTAGAAAATGATATACAAATAAATTTAAAATAATGAAATATAAACCATAAAAATGCTGAAAATAAATATTAGATTCTCTAAGTCAAAGGAAAAGAACATTGTTTGTCCATAATAGTGTTTGCTTCTTGACACAGGGAGCAGTGTGGTGAATTGTATATGTTTAGTCAAAGGAGGTGTGTAGCCATGGGCTAGCTTGAAAAGACAAATATGGCCCTCCAGTTATAATGGGTGTTAAAAATAAATAAAACAACACCCAAAATGTATAAAAAAAGTACACACTCAAAAAATGGCTGTACTGAACCTCATGAAGAATCCCATTTCAGGATCTTTCTTATAATTAGCTTACACCACATGGTATGAAATAAGTTGCAACTATTAAATAAGGTATGGTATAAAGGAATGAGGTTTATCAGGGATACAAAAAGAAGAAAAAGTCTATTTCTTATTTGCTTATTATGTAGTTTCATAAATGACAAACTTTTTCTTAGGGAGCGGGAGAGGCAAGTTTAGCACCCATTAAATTGAACAGTGTAATAAGTGAATGCACAAATATTTTGCAAAATAAAAATCTGTCATGCTGCTTGAACTTACTGCGGCCCACAGCATGAAATGCAAGAATATTTGATTCCAATATTGGTGTTCACTGCATACTATACTTAATATTACTTAAAAATGAGATCTATATACATAGTCTTTAGAAGTAAGTTTTGCTTCACTTAACTAGGGGGGGGGACACATCTTAAATTCCAGTTTACACATTTCCTGAGAATGAAACATTTGTATTATATATATTTACAACTTTTACGTTAAGTACAAAGATGCATTTAGATATTCTTGCATTGAACTGTAAAACATAATATTTCACACTATACCCTTACTTCTACATAAATATAAATTATTTGTAACAGGAACTTCACTTATCTTAAAATAAAATTATGTAAATTTTTCTTATTAATTGCTGAGATTGATTTCGTAAACTCTTGCTTACATCTTCAGTCACAAACAACTGTGTTGTCAACGCTACCATCAATAGAGGTTACTACGTTTTTGCCTGTATTACCAAAATCTGAAATCGAAACCAACTTAAAAACAGAATCGAGTGTCTGTATTTCAAAATTCATTATGCAATGTTTATTTTTTAAAATAAATATTTTTTCCCTAACCATTAAATCTACTGGACCATTTAATTGTTTTAATAATTTAACTTCTGGATTTATTTCATGGTTAAATGACCAAAAATGATCTGCTACGACCGATTTATCACTCTGTTTATGTTACGAAAAACTGTCTTTCGTTCTGGTTTCCAAATTACGCTTAGTCTTTCCAATATAAAGTTAATCACAAATTGAAAAATACCAGATTTTTTTTTTTGTTAGGAAATTTATCTAGTAAATTTTCAATTCTGTATTTATTTTGAGGAACTAAAGTTATACCAAACTCTTTAAAAAATTTTGGAAAATGTTTATTAACCCAAGGATGTTAAGTTCATTTTTTAAAATTGTAATCATCTGGGAAAATCTACAAGATGATTAACTAGAAATCGTCTTCTATTTTTTTAAGGGAGAAACATCATTAGCAGTTTTTTGATATTTAAATTTAATCATTTTGTTATAAAGTCTGCAGATCGTCTTTGCATCCCTCCTGTTGTTGGGGCATATCATCATCCGCACCTCATTCGTTTCTACGTCGATCATTCCCAAGATCCAGTTGCCCTCTACAACGCGCCCATGATGAAACATGAGTCGTTCTATTTTGCATTCGTCAATTTGTACGATGTGGCCGGGATCGCCAATTTCCCCCCTTGCAGTACATTCGGTATCATTTGACATCATGCACTCTTTGCAGGCAGTAGCTGAACCAGTCCGATGCATTCTGTGAGCTCATACATTTCCTATGGAGCACTCCAATATTGTCGTGTCGTAGGATTGCTTATGTGCAAAGTAGTGCATGAGTAACAAAATTTGACCGGGCGATAACTTCGCCTGCTCAAACCATGTTCCTTTGCACACGGACTGTGTCACCTGTGTCTGGGGCATTTTTACAGAGGTTGGCTACAAGCTTTACATATCTTTCTCATGTTGGCTGCAATGCGAGAATCAGCTGGTCGTCTGCTTGCACATGCATATACTTGCACCTTTCGACTTAGAAAATATTCTTGCATCGCACAAAAGAAAGTTTCTCCATGGTTTTAATAAAGACTTTATACACAAAATGATTAAATTTAAATATAAAAAAAACTGTTAATGATTTTTCTCCCTTAACAAAATAGAAGACGATTACAATTTTAAAAAATGTATTTACCATCCTTGGGTTAATAAACATTTTCCAAATATTTTTAAAGAGTTTGGTATAACTTAAGTTTCTCAAAATAATTACAGTATTAAAAATTTACTAGATAAAATTCCTAACAACAAAAATCTGGTATTTGTCAATTTAATTGTTTAGATTGTGATCAGCTTTATATTGGAAAGACTAAGTGTAACTTGGAAACCAGAACGAAATAACATTTTCGTAACATTAAGTGTAAACAGACTGATAAATCGGTCGTAGCAGATCATTTTTGGTCATTTAACCATGAAATAAATCCAGAAATTAAATTATTAAAACAATTAAATGGTCCAGTACATTTAATGGTTAGGGAAAAAATATTTACTTTAAAAAATAAACATTGCTTAATGAATTTTGAAATACAGACAGTCGATTCTGTTTTTAAGTTTGTTTCGGTTTCAGATGTTGGTAATACAGACAAAAACGTAGTAACCTCTATTGATGGTAGCATTGACGTCACAGTTATTTGTGACTGAAGATGTAAGCAAGAGTTTACAAAATCGATCTCAGCAATTAATAAGAAAAATTTACATCATTTTCTTTTAAGATAATTGAAGTTGCTGTTACAAATAGTTGCATTTGTGAGGAAGTAAGGGTATAGTATAAATATTAAATTTCAATAAAATATAACTGAGTTTCATGTATATCGAGATTCAACTGTATTGGAACACCACAGTGAAGCGAAAAATTATTAAATTTTAGATGAGTCGCATTTTTTACACATCTGCTTCACTTTCGTACCTATTTTGAGGACATGTTTCGAAAATCTTCGTTTGCATCTACGGCTCTTGTGCGACTGACGCTAGATCCAGCGGTGTGGGTAATTCTGGGGTTGTTGCTGCCATCTGTTGATTTAGTGATGAACTGAAATGTGGGATTCTCTTCTAGCGGGATTTCAAAGTTCATTAGTTGGTTTTTATGTTTTTCTATGTATATCCTCTCCCATATGACGAGTTCACTATGTTTTTGTACGTATTTTAGTAATTCTGTGCTATCTTCAATTTCATGATTTTCAGACCAGAAATGAGCTGCTATTGCGGACTTATCAATATTTTTGTATCTTAAGTGCCTGAAGTGTTCTTTCTTTCTAGTGCCTATGTTCCTTTTTGTCCTTCCTATGTAAATTTTTTCACAGTCTTTACACTTAATTTTGTAAATGCCTGACTTTTCCTCTGGTTTTATCTTATCAGTATTATTACTGTGAAGTAGGTTTTTAATGTTGTAATTGTTTTTTGGTGCCAATGTTATATTGTATTTCTTGAATATTTTTTGGAACTTTTTTGTGGCCCAGGGGTGGTAAGTAAATTTAGCAAATCTAGTTTCTTGTTTTATTGGTGTGAGAGCTGTGATCTGTTTTAATTTCTTTTGAAGTTTGAATAATTTTAGTTTTTTATCTACAAGGTTTTTTCCATATCCATTTTTAATTGCAGTTTTTAAGATTTGATGGTATTCGTTTTGATATTCTTGCTGGCTGAGAGGTAGATTTACTAATCTGTGTGTCAGACTGTTGATGGTTGCATGTTTGTGTGGAATTGGGTTGAAACTATTTGCTTTGATGTAATTATCTGTGTGTGTTGCTTTTCTATGAATGCCAAATTCTAGTTTTTCATTGCCTTTTTTGATTTTAAGGTCTAAAAAAGGTAGAGTACAGTCCTCTTCAGTTTCTACTGTGAATTGTATGCTGGGTTCTTGCAGGTTGAGTAGTTTCAAAGCATCATCTATTAGTTTGTAGGGCACTATTGCAAAGATGTCGTCTACGTATCTGTACCATGTTTTAAACATATGAGGGAAGGCTTTAGTAATGTGTTTCGAAAAAGCTCATGTATAGATTGGCCAAAAATGGTGATAGCGGGCTTCCCATAGCTAGTCCTGAAATTTGTTTGTAATATTTTCCATCGAAGACAAAATAATTTTGATGTATACATAATTCAGTCATTGCCACATATTCTTCTATTGCATTGGCATCCAGGTTTATAGAATTTAGCCATTTTTTCAGTTGAATCAAAAGTTTGTCTAATGGAATGCTAGGGAAGAGGGAGCGGACATCAAAGGATACTAAAGTGTCATGAGGTTTTAGTTTAAGATTTTGAATTTTTTCTACCAGGTCTAAAGAGTTTTTTATACTCAGAGTATGGAATTGTGGAAAGGACTGAAATTTTTTGGTTAGCCATTTTGCCAGAAGGTAAGTAGGAGTGTTTATATTATTTACAATGGGTCTCATGGGTATGTTGGGTTTGTGTATTTTAGGCAAACCATATATTCTTGCAATGGTAGGGTTGTCTGGTTTGATAGTTTTTTGTTCTGTAGTTGTTAAAATTTTACTATGAATGATGGTTTTTTGTACATCTTTTATGCATCGGTTGAGTGGATTAGAATCTATTTCCTGGAATTCTTTTTGTTGTAGTAACTCTAACATTTTTTCCTTGTATGTAGCTGTATCTAAGATTACTATTTTGTTCCCTTTATCAGCCCTTGAGAAGATTACATCCTTTTTCCTTAAAGATTTAATTATCTGAATTTGTTTCAAATGTTTTTTTTGGCTTTTTATTTATTAAGTTTTCCAATATAGGAGCTGATTTTTTTCTAATTATAATTTTGTCCATGGTTTCCAAGCCTTCTACTGCTAATTCTATGTCTGCAGCTCATTTCTGGTCTGAAAATCATGAAATTGAAGATAGCACAGAATTACTAAAATACGTACAAAAACATAGTGAACTCGTCATATGGGAGAGGATATACATAGAAAAACATAAAAACCAACTAATAAACTTTGAAATCCCGCTAGAAGAGAATCCCACATTTCAGTTCATCACTAAATCAACAGATGGCAGCAACAACCCCAGAATTACCCACACCGCTGGATCTAGCGTCAGTCGCACAAGAGCCATAGATGCAAACGAAGATTTGCGATACATGTCCTCAAAATAGGTACGAAAGTGAAGCAGATGTGTAAAAAATGCGACTCATCTAAAATTTAATAAGAGTTTCATGTAATTAAATTGGCATATGGCATACACTATCTGAAAAGAAATTCAAAACACAGTTTTCTTATTGGTGGTGACAAAGTTGCAAGCAGAGTGGGCGACCTTTGGAGGCAGAAGCAAGACAAAGACATCTGCTTGCATGTGTTTTCAGTGCAACAATGTGGTTAAAAAAAGGATAATTTTTGGTATCTGGTGTTTAATGTTGAACAGCGGTTTTTTCCGTTCTCAGTTGCTTTTAATCAGCCATGGAGGGAAAAAAAAAGAGGAAATGTTATACTTTAGAACAGAAAGTAAAGTTCATACAAGAGGTGGCACTCAACAGACATGAAACCAAAACAGAAATTGCTTCAGACTTAGGAATTGCTTATTATTCCAATCATCAGTAACAGAAATGCTATTTTGGATGAGCTTTTAAAATTAGATGCACAATCAACTAAACACAGCTGTCAGGAGATAGGGAGATACACTGTGTTTCTGGGTCATTGTCTGAATTTGCTTTTCTCCAGACGTTTATCCTATCTGACCCAAAGAGGTTTATCTTAGTCTCGTCCAACTATGTAACGCTGTTCCAGAAGTTTTGATCCTTATGGATATGTTCCTTTGCAAATGCAACTTATTTTTTGCTGCACTTACATATGGCTTCCTCCTGGGTGTTCGGCCATGATATCTGTACTTCCATAAAACATGACAAACAGTTTGGTCAGACATCTTCTTTCTAGACACATCTTCAACTAATGGACATAATTGAGGAAAACTTAATTTTGCATTTTCTCAGATTCTGCTTACAATGAAACTCCCTTTCTATCATTCAGTCTTTTTTCTTTAGGTTTTCATGGTAAATTATTTGTAGAACCTCATTTTCTTAAATTTGTTTACTATGTACTGTATGGTCGAATGCAATTTATTTACCGTTTGCACTATTTATAATTACTTGCTTTAGATCAAAATTAAGCTCCTTTTGCTTACGCATTTTGACTGATAGTGACAGAACGTCTACAACCGTGACCACAGGAGCCTAGGCAACCTTTGAAACACATGCATATTGAAGCTTTCTCGGATGCAGTGGTCATTCTTAACCGCACAAATAGGAAAGTTGAATAAAATTGGGAGCTGCTACTTTAATACTGCTACTTCTTACAGTAGTGCCAGTTTTGAAATGAAATTTGTTGGGATTTTATGTTTTAGGTTTATCAGGCACATATAAATTACTGAAAGAAATATAAAGGTTTTTAAGCAAATAGAGAATTACTTTTTATTAAAAACCTGATGTGTACGAATACGATTGTTATATACTGTAACTCAATAAACTGCTAGAAATGTGTAGTTTGTCCCTTCAAACGTCTATATTAATCTTTGAGGAAGTGAAGAATGAACTTCAGTGGGGCCCTTTCAAAATATGAGGAAATATTGAGTGCAAACTGTACAGTGTATTACAAAGTAACTATGATTTTAAATTTTAGGCACTGTTAGCAAATATCTACAAGATGACAGTATGGAACTTCCACGAGAAATTCCTCCAGAGCTTGTTAGTGCTTATAAATATCGTCTAATCACATCTGTGGACATTGAAAGTTCCTTCTCTGCAAACAAACTCATTTAATAAACATCATACATTTCAATTCCTTTCTTGGAAGTGTTGAAAACAGTGTTATGATAAATTAACTTTAAAGAGAGTCGATTAAAGACACTAAACAACACTTACTTTTAAATTTTTCCGGAACATGTTTCTGAGGCTTTGCCTCTATCATCAGCCGGCTCTCGACTGGTTCTCGGTGTAGCTGACGATATTTTGTTACAGGTCTCCTCTGGTGGCGGTTCAAGGAACTTGCTGAACAAATCTTTCTGGGGGATGTCGAAATTGAATACTTTGTTCCTATTTTTTGAAATGAAGATTTGTTCCCATGTGGATAGTTCTTGTTTTCCTGATGTATGTTTTAGTAGTTTTGGTTCTGGATTTATGTTGTGGTTTTTTTCCCAAAAATGTGTGGCAACTGCTGATTTTTCTAATTGTTTATATTTTATGTTTCTAAAGTGTTCCTTTGCTCTTGTTTCTAAATTTCTTTTTGTTTTTCCAATATAAATTTGACTACAGTCATTGCATTCAATTTGATATATACCAGATTTTTTGTTAGATGGAATGGCATCTTTGATGTTTGAGCAAATTAGGTTTTTTTAAGGAGAAATGGTTGACTGGTGCTAGTTGAATGTTTTGTTTTTTGAAGACTTTTTTGAATTTATCATAGGCCCATGGATGGTAAGTGAATTTTTTGAAAATCATATTAGTTTCTGTAGCTGAGAGGGTTGTGGTTTCCTTTAATAGCTTCTTCTTTTTTGCTAAGTTCACTTTTTTGTCTACTAGTGATTTGGGAAAGTTATTTTTTTGTGCTATTTCAATTATTTTGTTGTATTCTGTTTTGTATTCTTCTGCTGTGAGAGGGATGTTTACCAGTCTGTGTGCTAAACTATTGAAGATTGCTTGTTTGTGGGATCTTGGGTTGTAGCCGTTAGCTTTTATGTAGTTGTCTGTCTGTGTTGGTTTTCTGTAAATGCCAAAGTTTAGTCTGTTTTTATTCCTCATTACATTTGCTCCTGAACATAAAAAAAAAAAAAAAAAGAGAGAGAACATGTACTGCAAATCATATTATAGCCTCCAGGATGACGTAATATAAGGAAGAAGATTCAAGTGAGTTGATTATCAAATTATTTTCCTATATATATGTAGTGCATATAAGCATATTTTAATGCATATTATCATAATTTAGAGCATATTTTAATGCACATTTTAAAGATTTTTACAGCATAAATGCATGCATATTTCAGACGTTTTTAGTGCATATAAGTCCAATGTCTAGTAATAACAGAGCAATTGGTAGAATGATGGCAGAGGAAACCACAGAAATCCAAAGAAAACCTGTCCCCATGCCATGTAGTCCACCACAATTCCACATGCGATTATCTGGATTGAAGTTGGGCCAGCTTGATGAGATTCAAGCAGTCTTCAGTGGCACTTAGCCACAACATGGACTAAAATTCAAACAAAAGATCAAATCCCATAGATTTGTAATATACCAAATAAACTGTAAGAATTATGAACTGTAAAAATTGTGAAAAGTTTTAACCTAAAAACCAGAGCCAAGAACATTTTTAAAGATATCAAACTGAAACAGCAGGACCTATCAGCAACATTTCACTTTTGGAACAAATACCATAACTTTGACCTAATCCAAAATTAAGGCATAATAATCCATAACACACTTATAACATGAGATCTTAATAATGAAATACAAAATTGATTAGTAACATATCATGGAATTTCAAAATTCATGACTATGACGATTTTTGTTAATGAAGATTTTTTCCCATACGGAAAGGTTTATGGGGTGATTAACATATTTTATTAGAGATGTTTCCAAGTTGATATACTCTAATAAAATATATCTTCTCCACCACCGGACATCTTTGACAAGTACATCACGCCATCTATTGACAACATGGAGAAAAAGGAAACCACTACAACTTGCACGAATCGAGTACCAGCTGATGATAGGAGCAAGAGCTCTTGAAACATGTCCTGTGAATAAACAGCGTGAGTGAAGCAATGTGTCAATATCTTCTCGATTCACTTTTGTGCCAAAATATATGTTATTCAATATAAATGCATATCTATATGCCATATAAGTTTATGAAATGTTTTTAACTCTTTGAATACTAAAAGATCTAGAAACTCAATTTGCCTAGCTTTATGATACATAAAAACAGTTTTTCTAATTAAAGCTCTATGTGAAAGCTATTCTGATAATTGACTATCAGGGCAACTTGAATAAAATTTATCATACTGTTGCCATTAACACTTTTTTACCTTGTGCTGTGTACAGCAAGCAACATACGATTCTTCATCTAGTTCCCAACCTTGTTCTCTTGCACAGCCATAATGGAGGCGCCACTCACAGCCTCGACGAACACAACCCACATTTGCACCTCCTTCACCACATTTGCTGCATATCTGTAAGTATTTTATTTATACATAAATGTTACAAAACCAATATCAGTTACATTATTGTATATTTTAAATAACACATTATGTATAAATGTTTTAAACTGGTTTAAAATTATATCGAGATTCAACTGTATTGGAACACCACAGTGAAGCGAAAAATTATTAAATTTTAGATGAGTCGCGTTTTTTACACATCTGCTTCACTTTCGTACCTATTTTGAGGACATGTTTCGCAAATCTTCGCTTGCATCTACGGCTCTTGTGCGACTGACGCTAGATCCAGCGGTGTGGGTAATTCTGGGGTTGTTGCTGCCATCTGTTGATTTAGTGATGAACTGAAATGTGGGATTCTCTTCTAGCGGGATTTCAAAGTTCATTAGTTGGTTTTTATGTTTTTCTATGTATATCCTCTCCCATATGACGAGTTCACTATGTTTTTGTACGTATTTTAGTAATTTTGTGCTATCTTCAATTTCATGATTTTCAGACCAGAAATGAGCTGCTATTGCGGACTTATCAATATTTTTGTATCTTAAGTGCCTGAAGTGTTCTTTCTTTCTAGTGCCTATGTTCCTTTTTGTCCTTCCTATGTAAATTTTTTCACAGTCTTTACACTTAATTTTGTAAATGCCTGACTTTTCCTCTGGTTTTATCTTATCAGTATTATTACTGTGAAGTAGGTTTTTAATGTTGTAATTGTTTTTTGGTGCCAATGTTATATTGTATTTCTTGAATATTTTTTGGAACTTTTTTTGTGGCCCAGGGGTGGTAAGTAAATTTAGCAAATCTAGTTTCTTGTTTTATTGGTGTGAGAGCTGTGATCTGTTTTAATTTCTTTTGAAGTTTGAATAATTTTAGTTTTTTATCTACAAGGTTTTTTCCATATCCATTTTTGATTGCAGTTTTTAAGATTTGATGGTATTCGTTTTGATATTCTTGTTGGCTGAGAGGTAGATTTACTAATCTGTGTGTTAGACTGTTGATGGTTGCATGTTTGTGTGGAATTGGGTTGAAACTATTTGCTTTGATGTAATTATCTGTGTGTGTTGCTTTTCTATGAATGCCAAATTCTAGTTTTTCATTGCCTTTTTTGATTTTAAGGTCTAAAAAAGGTAGAGTACAGTCCTCTTCAGTTTCTACTGTGAATTGTATGCTGGGTTCTTGCAGGTTGAGTAGTTTCAAAGCATCATCTATTAGTTTGTAGGGCACTATTGCAAAGATGTCGTCTACGTATCTGTACCATGTTTTAAACATATGAGGGAAGGCTTTAGTAATATGTGTTTCGAAAAAGCTCATGTATAGATTGGCCAAAAATGGTGATAATGGGCTTCCCATAGCTAGTCCTGAAATTTGTTTATAATATTTTCCATCGAAGACAAAATAATTTTGATGTATACATAATTCAGTCATTGCCACATATTCTTCTATTGCATTGGCATCCAGGTTTATAGAATTTAGCCATTTTTTCAGTTGAATCAAAAGTTTGTCTAATGGAATGCTAGGGAAGAGGGAGCGGACATCAAAGGATACTAAAGTGTCATGAGGTTTAAGTTTAAGATTTTGAATTTTTTCTACCAGGTCTAAAGAGTTTTTTATACTCTGAGTATGGAATTGTGGAAAGGACTGAAATTTTTTTGGTTAGCCATTTTGCCAGAAGGTAAGTAGGAGTGTTTATATTATTTACAATGGGTCTCATGGGTATGTTGGGTTTGTGTATTTTAGGCAAACCATATATTCTTGCAAGGGTAGGGTTGTCTGGTTTGATAGTTTTTTGTTCTGTAGTTGTTAAAATTTTACTATTAATGATGGTTTTTTGTACATCTTTTATGCATCGGTTGAGTGGATTAGAATCTATTTCCTGGAATTCTTTTTGTTGTAGTAACTCTAACATTTTTTCTTTGTATGTAGCTGTATCTAAGATTACTATTTTGTTTCCTTTATCAGCCCTTGAGAAGATTACATCCTTTTTCCTTAAAGATTTAATTATCTGAATTTGTTTCAAATGTTTTATTGGCTTTTTATTTATTAAGTTTTCCAATATAGGAGCTGATTTTTTCCTAATTATATTTTTGTCCATGGTTTCCAAGCCTTCCACTGCTAATTCTATGTCTGCAATGAATTCATCCGGGTTGCTGGAGTATGTTATACATGTTTTTAGGCCTTGGTTAAGTACATCTATTTCTTCCTTGTTAAAATTTTGCTTAGAGAGGTTAATTACACTATCTGGGGATGTGTTCTTTGCTGAAATTTTGTTATGTTTTGGTTGCCAATGATTATGATTACGTTTTAGTTTTTTATTTTGATTTTTTTTTTTTTTTTTTATTTATTTAAAAAAAAAAAAACTAAAACGTAATCATAATCATTGGCAACCAAAACATAACAAAATTTCAGCAAAGAACACATCCCCAGATAGTGTAATTAACCTCTCTAAGCAAAATTTTAACAAGGAAGAAATAGATGTACTTAACCAAGGCCTAAAAACATGTATAACATACTCCAGCAACCCGGATGAATTCATTGCAGACATAGAATTAGCAGTAGAAGGCTTGGAAACCATGGACAAAAATATAATTAGGAAAAAATCAGCTCCTATATTGGAAAACTTAATAAATAAAAAGCCAATAAAACATTTGAAACAAATTCAGATAATTAAATCTTTAAGGAAAAAGGATGTAATCTTCTCAAGGGCTGATAAAGGAAACAAAATAGTAATCTTAGATACAGCTACATACAAAGAAAAAATGTTAGAGTTACTACAACAAAAAGAATTCCAGGAAATAGATTCTAATCCACTCAACCGATGCATAAAAGATGTACAAAAAACCATCATTAATAGTAAAATTTTAACAACTACAGAACAAAAAACTATCAAACCAGACAACCCTACCCTTGCAAGAATATATGGTTTGCCTAAAATACACAAACCCAACATACCCATGAGACCCATTGTAAATAATATAAACACTCCTACTTACCTTCTGGCAAAATGGCTAACCAAAAAATTTCAGTCCTTTCCACAATTCCATACTCAGAGTATAAAAAACTCTTTAGACCTGGTAGAAAAAATTCAAAATCTTAAACTTAAACCTCATGACACTTTAGTATCCTTTGATGTCCGCTCCCTCTTCCCTAGCATTCCATTAGACAAACTTTTGATTCAACTGAAAAAATGGCTAAATTCTATAAACCTGGATGCCAATGCAATAGAAGAATATGTGGCAATGACTGAATTATGTATACATCAAAATTATTTTGTCTTCGATGGAAAATATTATAAACAAATTTCAGGACTAGCTATGGGAAGCCCATTATCACCATTTTTGGCCAATCTATACATGAGCTTTTTCGAAACACATATTACTAAAGCCTTCCCTCATATGTTTAAAACATGGTACAGATACGTAGACGACATCTTTGCAATAGTGCCCTACAAACTAATAGATGATGCTTTGAAACTACTCAACCTGCAAGAACCCAGCATACAATTCACAGTAGAAACTGAAGAGGACTGTACTCTACCTTTTTTAGACCTTAAAATCAAAAAAGGCAATGAAAAACTAGAATTTGGCATTCATAGAAAAGCAACACACACAGATAATTACATCAAAGCAAATAGTTTCAACCCAATTCCACACAAACATGCAACCATCAACAGTCTAACACACAGATTAGTAAATCTACCTCTCAGCCAACAAGAATATCAAAACGAATACCATCAAATCTTAAAAACTGCAATCAAAAATGGATATGGAAAAAACCTTGTAGATAAAAAACTAAAATTATTCAAACTTCAAAAGAAATTAAAACAGATCACAGCTCTCACACCAATAAAACAAGAAACTAGATTTGCTAAATTTACTTACCACCCCTGGGCCACAAAAAAGTTCCAAAAAATATTCAAGAAATACAATATAACATTGGCACCAAAAAACAATTACAACATTAAAAACCTACTTCACAGTAATAATACTGATAAGATAAAACCAGAGGAAAAGTCAGGCATTTACAAAATTAAGTGTAAAGACTGTGAAAAAATTTACATAGGAAGGACAAAAAGGAACATAGGCACTAGAAAGAAAGAACACTTCAGGCACTTAAGATACAAAAATATTGATAAGTCCGCAATAGCAGCTCATTTCTGGTCTGAAAATCATGAAATTGAAGATAGCACAAAATTACTAAAATACGTACAAAAACATAGTGAACTCGTCATATGGGAGAGGATATACATAGAAAAACATAAAAACCAACTAATGAACTTTGAAATCCCGCTAGAAGAGAATCCCACATTTCAGTTCATCACTAAATCAACAGATGGCAGCAACAACCCCAGAATTACCCACACCGCTGGATCTAGCGTCAGTCGCACAAGAGCCGTAGATGCAAGCGAAGATTTGCGAAACATGTCCTCAAAATAGGTACGAAAGTGAAGCAGATGTGTAAAAAAACGCGACTCATCTAAAATTTAATAATGGTTTAAAATTGATTACTTAATTAGTTTAAATTCTATTTTATTTTGCAGAACATTTGTAACAATTAAGGAATATATATAAGGGCTGTCCCAAAAGTACCCAACCTGAAATACAGATGGTGATGGTTGTTTCAAACAAATAACTATGTTAGAAAACAACATCCTTATAATGCTTAAGTTTACAGTTTGACAATGCTACAATGTTTGGCCATTAATAGTGAATGCTACTTTTTCAATAATTTAATTTGAAAGGTCTTAGCCCAACTAATATTAAAGCTGAACTACATTCTATTCCAACAGTAAAATATTGGATTGCACAGACATTATGCGAGACTGTACGAACGGCCAAGATAAACAACACAGTGAGTTGACCATACCAAACATATTGAAAATATTCACAAAATTACATTAAATGACCACTGCCTGAAAGTGTGCAAGCTAGCATACATTATAGACATTTCAAGAACTGCTGTACTTCACATATTGTGATTTGGACACAAGAAAGCTGTGTGCATGATGGATGCCGTGTTTACTCACAATGCAACAAAAACAGTGTGGTGAGGATGTTTCAGTCAAGTGTTTGGCAATGTTTTACCTCTAAAACTGCAGGGAATGAAATATGGGTCCCCCATGTTTAAAGCCAGCCAGCCAGTAATGCAGCCGAACTCGATGTTTGGGAAAAGTTGCTAATTATAAAAAACAAACAGTATACTTTAAATTTCGAATTGCCGCCTGAAAACTCTCTTTGGAAGTTCATATTACAGACAACAGATGCAGCCACAGATGCTCACTTCAGGAAACCATGGATCCAACCAGTCGGATAACTGCTGACGATGGGGACAAACCGTTCTCCGAAACATGTCCAAGTAAGGATAATTTAAGTGAAGTTTGTGTTTGAATTACCGACTCGTTACTTTCAAATGGGTCCACCACTTTACACAGTCAAAACAGTGGACTGAAAGGGAAGAATTGACTTCAAAGAAGTCAATTGCAAGGTGGTGGCATCAGTTTTTCAGCAAGCATATGGGGTAATTTTTACTGATTATCGACTAAAAAGGAAAACCAATCAATGATATTATGCAAACTTAATGCAGCATTTGAGTGATGAAACCTAACCTTTGCTTTATCACAATAATGCACCAGTTCACAAATCTACTACAACCATAGATAAAATCAATGAGTTAAATTTAAGAGATTTGCCAACAATGAAGAGGTGGAGTCTGCAGTTGATAGCTATTTTGAAGACCTCAACGGTTCTAAATATAAATAGGGTATTGAAGCTATTAAAACATCACTGGGAAAAATGTATTGCAGTACTATAAACTATAGAAGACTATATTGGATACTACAGAAAAAAATAAACAGGTGTTTTCCGCCACCATTTTTGCACTACCCGTGTGTGGAAGAAAATTTCAATTTAATTAATTTCATTGCTGAGTACAGCATAGTAAGTTGCCATAAAAGGTACTATCTCATTGTATATGAGATCTCCTAATGATCCACCGGGAAAAATACGAGTCAGTTGGACAATTTAATGTCATGCTGATGTTGCCATTGTAGCTCAAAGGTTTAAGAGCAACCACACAGAGACCAAAAGATCCGTAGTTCAAACCTGCTATGGCATTGAACTTTTCAATCTTGACTCTACCTATCTAAACCTTGCTCTACACATGGGTAGTGTGGAAGAAAATTAATTTTCATCAATTACCTTATAATTCATCAAGTATAAGCAAAATGTTCTCCGCTTTAAGCTTTTATTTCATTTTATGCTACCACATGGTAACTATATACAGTGAATAATACACAGTCTGCAAAGAAAGTAAAACTCTTTGTCAGCATCTGTATGTATGTCAGATTGTTTCACAATCCAAGTTTATGGTAGACTTGCAGCTGTTTTCATTCAGTCATATAGTCATTTTGACTAAGTCAGGGTTTAGAGCGATTTCTTTTAGCTAATGCACATAATGTTTCACAACTTAAGTTTATGGTAGACTTGCAGCTGTTGTTTTCATTCAGTCATATAGTCATTATGACTTTATCAGGGTTCAGAGCGATTTCTTTTACCTAAAGCACATTTTAAATTGTTAAAGCTCAGTGCTAATCATGACTTCAACTGTAATATAGCAAATAAATTAGAGCATTACTAGAGTGTGGCTTCTGTGATTATTTCAGAAGCTGTGGAGGACTTCTTACAGCTTGTTAGAAATTTGGATAATGGTGAATTTTCAGATTTGAGGAGGGTGTTATGGAGGTGGTAGTGAGTCAAAAAAGAGGTCCACAAACCAAGCAGGAATGGAGTCAACAACAAGCAGAAATCATGGGCACTCGCTAAGGTGAGATCAGCAATGGGACTATTGGCAATGGGACTATTAAGAAAGGCTTATACATGTGCCAATATGAAGGTAACATGATTTGAAAGGCGGTAAACAGCTAGGGTTAAGAGAAGGGTGCGGAATTAAAATATGAGGTATATAATACAGATGAGAAAACACATTTTTTATTAAGAGCATTCTGTAAACTTATTTGGGAGTGTCTCAGAGCACAGCAAATATAGGATCACTTTTAGAAATGCAGAAAAGAGTGTGAAAGGAAAGCAGTGGCAATGAAAAGAGGAGTGAAGAACTGGCACCGGGTAATGCAGTTACCAGAGGTAAACGTGTTATAAGTACAAAAGTGAATCGAGAATATATTGACACATTGCTTCACTTCACACACTCAGCTGAGGATAGGAGCAAGAGCTCTTGAAACATGTCCTGTGAATAAACAGTGTGAGTGAAGCAATGTGTCAATATATTCTCGATTCACTTTTGTACTAATTTGTGCTTCACTGTCCCTACGCTTCTTTCAAGTTTATACTTTGAGTGTTATAAGTGTTGTCTTAATTAACAAGAAAATCATCCCAATTATGACACCTGGTTGAGCAGAACAAAGGACCAGTTAGAGAACGGCAGGTTAGTGATGTATGGGTATAAAGAAATAGCATGGTACAGGGAAAAACAAAGAATATTTGCTCTAGTTGTAGGCCAACAAAGGGGAATGAGATGGAGGGGATAAGGTCAAGTCTTCTATAAATTTATTAAAATAGAAGCAAGTGTATAAACAGGTAATACATAACAGAGAAGAGGAAAGCTATGGCATGGTACAGTTTAGGAGTGTGGAAACAGAGCTTTTAGGGATAATGTAATGAAAGGTACCTGCCCAATTTGTGGGAATAATAAAGATGGAGAGCATATTTTATGGTTATATAGAGAGACAGAAGAACGCAGAAAAAAAAAAACTGCTAAGAGAAAAATAGATGAGAAGCAAAAGAAATGTTACTAAAGAAAACGTTCAAAGATCAGTGTCAAGTGAAATGATTAGGGGAATTTATATGGAATGTTAGATCAAAATAGAAATGGTGAATTGATAACAGCTGAGAATGATAGTTTATTAGCGTAAATAATAGGTTATAGAATGTTAAGGGAAAGAACTTTATGTAAAGTGTGTACAGCATTGGACATCTATTGAGTAAGTGGCCAGAGCCAATTTGAAGTCATCAAGTAATAGCTTATCACTACATAAACAAATAAAAAAAGTAGTACAGATGTTTAAAACTGCTTGACAGTAATGTAACAGAAACCTAAAAAGAGATGAAATATGAAGTGAGATTTGGTTTGGGAAGGTGTAAAAATTGCTGGAAAAGCAATAACACTGAGCAACAATGAAAATGTTTCAAGCTTAAAAATAGAGAATTTACATGTATTTCCATCTGATGAATTCAAAAATCACCATACAAATGATAGATTAGCTCCTGTTTTGAAGATTAAGTGACATTTCGTATTTTAGAGTGAAGATTTTAAATTTGGGGGAATTGTTTTTGGGAGAGAAATTGTGGAAAATAAGTGATGCAAAAGTTAAGGAAGGCATTTTTGTCGGACCACAAATAAGAGAACTTGTAAAGGATCCTGCATTTGACCAAATTTTGGAGGGGAAAGAAAAGGGAAGCCTTCAAGGGTGTTGTTCATGGATTTTTAGGCAGCAAAAGAGATGACAACTACAAGCATTTGGTGACAGTGCTCCTACAAAACTACTGTAACCTTGGATGCAACATGTCCCTTAAGATCCATTTTCTCCACTCCCACCTAGACCTTTTCCCTCCTAGTTGTAGAGCAGATAGTGATGAACATGGTGAGAGATTCCATCAGGACATTTATGTTATGGAACAAAGATATCAGGGCCGTTGGAATGAAGCAATGCTTGCACATTACTGTTGTTCTTTGTATAGGGATTCTGCGCAACTCCATCACAAAAGGCAAGCTAAAAGACGAAGTCAATAGGCCACCACATGATTCTCTTCAGACACGACTATCTGCAAAGTATTTTTCCAGCAATTTAGAACTCTAACATGTAATTACTAGTTAAAAAAATCAAATGCACTTTCATTGTTGTTAGCATGTAATTAAAATGTATCCTTTTCTCTCAATCCGTTAATTTGTAATACTTCCACCTTGTGCATATCATAGTAACTAGAGCTAATAAAAATTTTTCATTGTCATATTTGTTTTTCTCAACCCAAAATAAGTAGGAATTGCCTCATGAAGTGCTCGAAACATTCAAAAATTAGGTAAATTGTATCTGTGGCCGATTTACAATGGAAATTTTTGGTTTTGGGATGCATGTTTTTAACTTTGGTCTATTGCTGCCTTTCATATTGAGTCACAGTTTCACAGCTATTAAATGTGCACTGACAGCCAAGTGGTTATAAAAGTATGTAACAATGACAATCAAGGTTTCCTAAACATAATTTTTTGGGTCAAAAAATGCAACGTTTACTATGCATATTATTATATAATTCCAATTACTAAGGCTTATTTGATTTTAAGGCATTTATGCTCATGCATAAAAATTAAAACACTCTTTATCATAAATATGAAATGTAAATGAAAAGTAAATATATCCCTAGATAAAAGGCACATAAAAATGATTAGTTTAATACCAGGTGTGCAAACACTCCGCTTCTATTACTGTCCTTATTTTAAGACACATGATCATATAAAACGCCCAGTCAAATTTTACGAGATACTTCCTCCCAAGCATCCTAAATTGATCCCATGAAAACCTCTTTTGTCTTACATTGCCTTGTAGACCAATTTAACCCAACATTATCTTCAGCGCTACCCATACATTTCAACAGAATTCAAATCTGGCGAGCAAGGAGAACAATCTATGTGATGATATCTTGCCTTTGCAAAAAGCAGTTTTATGCACGAATGTATCTTATGCATGGAAAATATACAGCATTACCATACATTACAAAAATGCATATATACATTAAGGATTCTAATTATGTCTCTCTGCTTGACTACCTCACCGTCAAATTAAAAGCCAGCTTCCATTTATCGCAAAGCTTTGGAATGAATTTACGGTAATTTTAAATCATGTACTGTGAACACAGGTCAGTGAACACACTCTCTCTCTCTCTCTCTCTCTCTCTCTCTCTCTCTCTCTCTCTCTCTCTCTCTCTCTCTCTCTCTCTCTCTCTCTCTAGTGTAGCTCACTCATTGTGTTAAGTTGTGCACTGTAATCAGTTTAGAAAGATAGATTGCACAGAGGAAATTTTTTTTTTCTTTCTTAATGGAGAAGAAATGACTGAAAAAAGTTCAAGATATGAGAAACTGGAAGCACATTCATTTGTCTACTTAATATGAAATGTTTAATGATAGATGTATATGGTGTGAAAACTGGGAAAATCTACAAGACGATTAACAATTAGATGCTAATAGATTCAATGGAAGAGAAAATTAAAGTATTAAGAATACCGTCTAAGTGTAAAAGGATGTCAAGAAATGAGCAAGCCAGGATACAGTTCAGAATGTGAGGATTCATTTTAATTACTGTAGTCCATAGTGTCGCAAACCCGATCGCGATAAGGCGGCTTGGCACACAAAGGAACGGATGGGTTTCACGTAGATAACGAACTTGTGTAAACAGATAGCGCCGGCAAGCAAGATAACTGAGGCAAAGGCCTCGCCATAAGTTATGTTTCTCGAAGGTGATAGAATGTTTGAATTATGTAACTAGATGCCTTGTTTCCCAGAAACCTGTAGTGATTAACAGAACAGTCTGGTAATCATGAATGGAGATATAAAAGGGACTGTGACACACTAGCAGGACAATTGTAGTTGTGAAACAGTTGTTGTAAACAAGGGTGAGTAAGCAGCAGTTGTGTAACAGTCAGTATTGTAACGAGAGCTAATGTAATCAGCTGCAAGTGTTTGTTATTGTCCTCGACCTTGGAAGATTGATGTAATGTTGTTACGTGAGAATTAGACAGTGTATTGCTACGGAAATAAAGGAGATTTTTAATTTCTGCAACTTGCCCTTTTAATTCTGCGAACCCACAAAGTTACAATACATACAACCAATGGTTAAGACTTGGGAGAGCTGATTTTTTCTGTGCTAGACTTTTAAATGTACAACATATAACTGTATATAACTTAAATCTTGATATAACTGTCTGTTACAAATGAAATAAACAACCCCATTCAAAGTCATTATGAATTTCTGCATTCAATGACATCCTGACTTCACTTTTTAACTTGCTTCTATTAAAAGACAATGCCAGTTCTACTTTACAAGAAAGGCACTTTTTAATTTATTTTGGGATCACATTCAAGTAGCTGATTTTGAAATACCATAACTGAAACAAGCACATGTGTAAAAGTGTCATACCGTACGGACTGCACTCCATACAGCCTCTTGTAATCCAACAATGCGTGAGCCAACTACATGTACTCCGGCTGCCCATACGGCACAGTCTTCATGCACCCACACCTCATAACAACCATCTTCTTCGGTGGTGCCTGTGGATGCCACTGGAACCATTCCCAAAACAGGGGCATTGTCCTGAGAATGTGACCTTCGTACCTAAAACAATATTTCTGAATTATATTGATATCCAAATTATCATTATAAAAGCTTCTCTAATTGTTTCTCAAATTCTTTAACAAAAACATGTTTTAAGAAACCTCCCTCACATATCATCTGCTATTAATTCATTTAATATTATTAAATATATATTTTATATAATATTAATAATAAATATAATATATTAATATTATTAAATCTAATATATTTTTGGCAGTGCTCGAGTACCACATGATATGAGAACTGGAAGCATTCTTTAAACCTCAAGTCAGTATAGCCATAATTAAGGAACACCTCATTTATTACTATTATTAAGTTGTTTAATTGGCTATCTTTGAAAAAAAAAAAAAAAAAAAGAAAAAAAAGAAAAAAAAAACACGGTATGTTTTTACTAGAATTATGAAAAGGGTCCAAAATATGTAAAAGTCTGCTACATTTATGACGTAATGAATTTTTGTTTCATTTAAATTGGATGGTTTGTTTTTTTAAGACTCAAAATTTCAAACATTATAATAAATAAAAACACACACAATAAGTCATTTCCTCAGCTGCTATATTTTACTCATGCTGCCCAGAACTTTGTGCTGAACTTTCTCACATGAGTGATTTCCAAACATTTGCAGACATAGGTTCTTATAACATGAACTATTAAGTCTCCATTACAACCACTAGCAGTGTTTAAAAGAAGTTCTTAATCACCC
Organism: Mantis religiosa; assembly: GCA_030765055.1. Classification (NCBI taxonomy): domain Eukaryota; kingdom Metazoa; phylum Arthropoda; class Insecta; order Mantodea; family Mantidae; genus Mantis; species Mantis religiosa. The sequence goes on from CM060957.1 coordinate 48,591,783, forward strand.
TATTCTTAGTCATCCTCTATGGATAACATGCTAGCCTCTACTTCCTGGGACTTAAGATTGAAACTCGATGGAAGGTGATGGAATTTTTTTCCCCTCTGGGTTTCAAATTCTTTAACATGGCTTCCTTTGGAAGAGAAGTAAAGCTGGTGATCTTGTGTTGCAGATTTACAGTGAGTAAAATAACCTCAAAGCTGATAGAGCCTTCTGAGCAAAATTAAGCAGTCTTTCACATCCAATATGAGGGGTACAATTTATATTTTGAGCTTTGGCAACCCTGAATATTGCTGGTGCCATTTGACATTTCCAATGGAAGTTTGACATTGTTGACCGTAATCTATTTCAGACATTTTATCAATAGAGCATCATTTGTTTTGTTTACATTAATTTGAAAATTCTGTCTCAACAAAAACATGGAATTAACTCATGAAAATGTTCATGCAATGACTTCTTACAACTTCCGATATGGAGTACCAAGACAGGAGTGCATCAATCAACTAACTACATTTGACGATGAAGCTCCCTCCTTTGCTACTGTGAAACGATGGTATAACATATTTAATCATGGTCACCGTTCACTCAATGATGAAGTTTGTGAATGTCGTCCAAAATCAGTTGTTGTGCCAGAAAACAATGACACTGTGAAAATACTAATAATGCAAGATCATCATGCAACATATTGTGAGATTGAGGCAACCCTAGGCATTAGTTCCACCAGCATATATAAAATATTGCATGATTATTTAGCTGTGAAAAAGGTTTGTTCTCGTTAGATCCCACATAATTTGACATAATCTCAAAAAGATACTCGTGTAAAATATTACATGATTATTTAACCATGAAAAAGGTTTGCTCTCATTGGATCCCACATAATTTGACACAATCTCAAAAAGATGTTCGTGATGATTGGTGTACAAAAATGCTCAAGAAATACAATGGCGGTGTCTCAAAAGACATATTTAAGATAGCAAAAGGTGATGAATCATGGATCTATACGTATGAGCCGGAACGTAAACAGCAGTCGACTGTATGGGTGTTTCAAGATGCAGCAAATCCAACAAAAGTTGTTTGCACTTGAAGCACTTTGAAGCAAATGGTCATCTGCTTTTTCAGCAAAACTGGCCATATGGCAACAATACCTTTAGAGGAACGTAAAATGGTCAATGCCAAATGGTACACAACCATTTGTTTGCAGGAAGCCTTCAGTGAAGTAAGAAAAACCAATAAGAAACCGTGATCGTTTCTCATCAAGACAATGCCAGCGTACACACATCTCGTCTAACAACAGAGTATTTGAAAGTTCAAAAAATTGAATTGATGGGTCATCCACTATAGATCCCTGATTTGGCACCCATTGACTTCTTTTTGTTCCAGAACATCAAGAATAAATTACGTGAACAATGTTTTCATTGGCAGAAGCAGCCATTGATGCCTTCAAAAACTGTGTTTTGGAGGTGTCTCAAGAAGACTCGAATAAATGCTTTGACAAATGGTTCATAGGAATGCAAAAGTGTATTGATCATAAAGGAGAATATTTTGAAAAACAATAAAGCAGTTTTCAATCAGAAATTACTTTGTTTCAATTATTAGGCTCAAAATATAAATAGTGCCCCTTGTATAGAGTAGAATGCCAGGTATCACAGCAGTTAAAGAGCATCCTAAATTTTAAAAAACTATGTAATTATGCTTTATATAACTTTAAATGGATTTTTATACACAGTACTGCCAAAAGTTCTGTCAGTAAAATCCAGACTCGCTCTAGGAACATAACTGCAAGTGAAGAAGCGTGGCAACACTATATGCCATTGTCTACAATGTGACCTTCACTACAGCGTGAGTAACCAGCTGGCAGTGTGTCAGAAGGAGGCACAAGAGAAAGATGAACTGGGAAGTGTAAGAGAACTGTATCGCTGTACTGGCATTATTTCGTTGTGGAAAGCGAGCTAACAAAGTTTTTTTGAAGCTGAAACCGCTTGGTATCAACAGGCAATTTTTGTTTTGGGCAATAGCATGGTATAAACAAATGGGTCAAACTGTTGATCGTTTCAGATTGAGCCATCCTAGGAGTGTACAGACCAAAGAAGTTGTGAATACTGATCATGCAAGGATTCGACACAAGCCTTTGCATAAACAAACAATTTTGTCTCGTGATATGAATATTTCTCTACGAACTGTCATGCACTTTGAAGGATGATTTACATTTTTGTGCATATAAAAGATACACACAGCACTTACTAACCGAAAAATTAAAGGAGATACATCGAGTTCGACCCCAAGCCTTGTTGACGACGTAGGGGGAGAGTCAGTTTCATGACATCCTTTTCACAGATGAAACAATGTTCACCGTGGAAGAGTCGTTTAACAAGCAAAACGATTGTGTGTATGCATGGTCCTCCAAAGAAGCATGAGACAAAGTTCCATATTGCAGCGAGGATATTGCCCCGCTTCTGTCATGGTATAGTGGGTGGTTTCCTGGCCAGGAGCTTCAGAGGTGCATTCTCAATCCATTGGATTATTCTCTATGGCAGAAGCTTAAGGCGATAAAAACGGCACTGCAATGAGATGTTGAAAAAAATCAGTCAGGTCGACGGTGAAAAAAAATTCCACTGGACACGATTCGTGCAGCTATTGATGAGTGGCCTGAATGTCTTTGTTGCTGTGTTGCCATACGTGGTGATCATTTTGAATAAGAGCTGAATCAATTTGTAGCATTTTCTGTAGTATTTCAGAATATATGTATATCAATGAGTATGCATTGTTTTAGTTATATGTATTGAAAATACTGACAGAACTCATTGCAGTACTGTATACATTAGGGGAATTATAATTTTTGTCAAATACATATTGTCAATTATAGTAAAAGTCAAAACTCTCTTTTCTCCCAAAAATTCATCTGACTCAATATCAAGCAAATCCTACTCCTGAAATCTCTGTTCTTCCATTTTACAAGTATTTGTCACTTATTAAAAAAAAAAAAAAAAAAAAAAAAAAAAAATACATACTTAACATCATGCTAAGGATTAGATCACTGTACTGTACCATATTTATGGTACATTAACTTATTTTGTCATGCATCATAGTACTATTATGCACTCAAAATGCTAGAATTTGCATAGCAAATAAATTATGTCCTATGTTCACTTGAAGTTATAAAACTACTTTGATGCTATCATGATTATGCATTTTCTATACATAACGTATTGTTTAAGGCTCAATGAATTACCTTTCTAGACATTTTCTGACAAAATTGTTCCACCATGTGTGCTCCCCGTAAGCTACGTTTATTTCTTCCACCACTGCGTTTTTGTTCTTCTGTGATGTCCCTTTCATCTGCAGACCCATCACCATTCATTTCTAATTTGTCAGGTGTAGATAACAAATAAGGTCCAAACAGATCTCCACTGGTGCCACCACCACCTACAGAAGAGTGTGGGCCACGTTTGCAGAACACACAAATCCATGTGCGATCTGTTGTATGTGCATCATAGCGAGCAGATAATGTACTACTGAACATAGCAGTTCCTGTTGCTCCACTTGCCGTCACTTTACCTGCAATACAAACAAATGGGCATACATAATATTCAGTGACATGACACACCCTTACAAGAAGAATATGTTCAAAATTTTTACAGAATACTTTTTGTTTCATTTGTACGGCCCCATTAACTTATATGGGCATATTAAACTTCAGAAACAATGTTGGTTTTCTGCTTCTGAACTGTTACGTTTCTTAACATTAGATTTTCTTATGTTTTACTCTTAAATACTCTAACATTCAATTTCCGGATTCTGAGGGGGATAAAGAATGATCCTGATTAAGGAAAACTTTCATCCTCTATTGATGGCATATGTAACACTACATAATAAATGACATTCACATTTAACCATTAATACTCATTCTTTCTATGACTGCTGTTATCTACTTACATTTAAGTTATGACTAACAAATTATCTTTGTTTGTTTCTTCTGTCCTATTTTTAATTTAAAAGCATATTCGACTTTGTTTTTGTGAATTTATACCACACCTGTATTAGATCAACATGTTACAGCTGCTGCATTGTTTAAAACATATGCACTATATATTCCCTGACTATTTCTAGTATCCATGTAACATTTACTGACATCTCTTCTGTACAACTTTTCTATCATTAATTTCTTCATTTAACTAAATAGCACTGAACATTGTTACAGTGTCCTTCAGACCTATACACATTGCAACCACACTGTGCGAACATAATGATAGAATTTCTGAGCTGTAGGTAAAAACATTTCCTGATAAAACTGGGTGTAGAAAGGATATTGCTGTAGTAAAGCTAAATATATTTTCTTCTGGATTATTGAGAAATTCAAATTACCACTGCTATTTGCACATGCACATACCTCTCATTGTAAACACGAAAATAAAAATGAAAGTTATTTTGCAGAGGAAATTGAATCGGCACTACAGCCAACTATGTTACCAACTGAACATTGGCAAGGCACAACATAAAAACTATTCACAAACCGCCTGCAAAAATCAGACACTTTATGAGACCGGTCAAAGACCAATTACAACTAAACGTTCCGGGGGTGTACCGCATTCCATGTGAATGTGGAGTGCCATACATCAGAGAAACCGGCAGGACCATAGCTACCAGGATCAAAGAACACGATAGAAGCATCAGACTGTTGCAACCTGAAAAGTCTGGGCTGGCGGAACATTGCTTCCAGCAAGACAATAGGGCTAACTTCGGTCTCACCACTATTTTGGCTAAATGCAGTGGCTACTGGGAGCGCAGAGTTAAGGAGGCATTGGCTATCTCGGCAGAGAGAGTCACTCTTAACTGAGATGCTGGGCTACAATTTAGTGCAGCATGGAATCCTGCATTAAAACTCGAAAAAAAAAGAGAGACTCAGGAAACACAGATCTGGCTTACTGAGCAGCGACCAGAGCAGCAGTGTCTTCTGAGAGGTTGTCATATTCACCAACGCGAGCCCGCTCGCTGAGTATATATATGGGTCACCCCAGCCCTAAGTCATTCAACATCCTGAAGATGGGAGAGATGTACGCTCCCGAAACGTCGATGTCTCAACATCTGCTTAGCTGGCTCGAAGCCCGAGAATGTCTAGAACATTCAAAGTATAAACTTGAAAGAAGCGTAGGGACAGTGAAGCACAAATTAGTACATAGAACATTCTTTAATTATATTGCCATCTTCCAAGTTAGTGATTCTGTATAAATATTTCATTGCCCTTGACAAGATTTTAATTTTAGTAGAATGCCTGCCTAGTTCTAATTGTGCTGCCCCATTAGGTGATGCTATTGGTAATCCCAATATGTATTTACAAAAGGATCTATGCACTCTATCAGTCTCTCTCCAAGCCTCATCTATTCCCCATACCTCTGATCCATGTAACATTCTATTTTCTACTACTGCCATATAAATCCTCTCCAACCATTTGACATTTATATCTGGCAGTTTACTGTAGCATGATCTTATTTTCATGGCCATTTTACCTTTTGCCACAGACATCTTTTTTTTGTTCTTTCCAGCTGCCATCTGAACTCAACCTTGTACCCAAATAATCAAATCTCCTTACTACCTCTATTTCTCTTCTATTAACCTCCCATTTCTCATCCTTACGCAACCTGTATCCTTTTTTGAAGACCATAATCTTTGATAAGTTGTAAGAATTGTGAAAAATGCTACATAGGTCAAACTAAAAGAAATCTAAAAACCAGAGTCAAAGAGCACTTTAGAAACATCAGATTGAAACAAGAAGATAAGTCAGCAGTAGCATTTCACTTTTGGAATGAAAACCATGACATTGATCCAAATCCAAAATTATTAAAAGGCGTGATAAACCAAAATAAATTGACAACATGGGAGAACATATTCATATGGAAAAATAAGGATCGCGTAATGAACTTTGAAATCCCACCAGTAGATAATTTGACAAAGAAGTTCATAGTTCCACCACCAGAGAGAGAGAGCAGACAACAACAGATGCCAGTTGGAAAGAGATTGAAAATGGGGCGAATGTCTTTGAAACTAGTCTCTCATAAATATAAACAAGTGACGAGTATTAATAAACCAACTACAAATAGTTTCTGAGATTAAGGATTGTTAAATTTTATTGACATAGGCCTGCTTGTCTCATTCACTACCTCCACTATGTTAACATGGGAGTCAACTGACATCCTTCAGTCTTTGTCATCTTAATACCATATTTATTACCAATGTAGATATATGTAACATCATTAAGAACTTATCACTTGCTTCTTTTCCTCTTAGTTTGGCCCATACTGCCTTCCGATTGATATATGGAGGTTAAGGGTATCAGGCTTATTCTACTAATTGAAATTTGTTCAAATTATAGTTAAGTAACAGTATTGGCATGTGTGTTGAGTTAAAAACAGATCATACGCTAAGGAAGAGCGTGTGATGTTGCTAGAAATTACTTCAGAGCAAAGTATGAAAGAAAATAAGTCCGTAGAATGAATAACCTCATTCCTTCATTACAGGAAATATATTTTTACAAAATCTTCTTTCTAATATACAGTCCTATTCTTAGCATTGTTACAAAAGAAATAATGTAAGAATTTGCTATATTACAGCTCAGAATGATAAATTATAGTTTCACTGTTAACATTCTCTACTTAATATAAAAATAGTAATATACTAAGATTTTTAATAAATGCTTAATGTAAAAAACCCATACATAAACAAAAAAATAAGATATAAATAAGATATTTTGCAAAGTATAAAGTTAAATAACAATACTGTCTATATGCCTTGTAAAGGTACATACAAAATAGGTAGGATGATTTTATAAATATTCTGTTAATATTGGTTGTGTTTAAGAAAATATTACTGCTATAGGAGTTAAGCAATTATGAATAAGCAAAGTGCTGGAAGTACTCAGAGAGTCAATGAACTAAGAATCACCGGTGCAATGTTTTTCCTGTCTGCACCTCAGTATTTGTTGCCATCTACCAATATTAAGAATGGTGTGGATACAACCCATTTTTAAAACTACTTTTAAGTTTACTTAATTTTATGAAAGAAGATGCTGAAACTGGCCACTGTCGTCGTTTGAACATTTTAACTATACGTCATTTGACATAGTTCATAGCAATTTTCAGATGGATAATTCTTTTTAGTTCATCTAGGATGTATGGGTTTGTTTTGTACACTTTATGCCTTAAATTACCCCAGAGATAGGAAGATAAATCAGAAGACCAAGGGAATTAATAATCATTAACATAATTAATTAATAATAAATAATCCATTAATAATTATTATAAATATAATTAATAAATTCCCTTTCTGTTGTTTAAGGACTTGATACAATGAAGCACAAAATTAATACAATTTTGAGTCGAACTAATACTCAATGCTCCATTTATTGCTAGTATTTACCTAGAACGCATTTCGTTAGGTTCTTCCTAACATCATCAGCTGTTGTCGACTAATGGATGCCAGTTCAGTGAACTCCTCGGAGGTGATAGGTGCGTCTCTGTCGGTATCTTGATGAACTTGAAATTGGGGTTGTCTTCAAAGGTAGTATCGAAATTAAACAATTTACTTTCATATTTCTTTATAAAGATTTTTTCCCACATGGTTAATGCAGCTGGACCTTGGACACTTTTTAGTAAGTGAATTTCTCGTTCTATGTCATGATTTTCCTTCCAAAAATGGTACGCGTAACATGACATAGAACGAGAAATTCGCGTACCATTTTTTGAAGGAAAATCATGACATAGAACGAGAAATTCACTTACTAAAAAGTGTCCAAGGTCCAGCTGCATTAACCACGTGGGAAAAAATCTTTATAAAGAAATATGAAAGTAAATTGTTTAATTTCGATACTACCTTTGAAGACAACCCCAATTTCATGTTCATCAAGATACCGACAGAGACGCACCTATCACCTCCGAGGAGTTCACTGAACCGGCATCCATTAGTCAACAACAGCTGATGATGTTAGGAAGAACCTAACGAAACGCGTTCTAGGTAAATACTAGCAATAAATGGAGCATTGAGTATTAGTTCGACTCAAAATTGTATTAATAAATTCCCTATTAATAATTCTGTTCTCCAACACTTCACTTGCTGTCAGCAAAAATATTGGCCATATAAACAGTGGTAGAGTCTTGTTGAAAGTCGAAATCATGCTATTCTCTTAAAAAAATAAAGGAGGGGCAAAGTTGTATTCATGATATGGGTGTCATATATTGACTAGAAAAAACTGATCTGTAAGTCTTTGCTCATGTGCACCATATCCCAACTTTTTCATCATGGAGGGACATTTATGAACATAATTAGGTTCGAAAAATATTTGTAGTTGGTTTTTAACACTTTGTCATTTACATTTTTAAATTGAGGGACTAGTTTCGGAAGCCGTTGCATCCATTTTCAACCTCCATCCAAATGGACGCAACGATTTCCAAAACTAGTCCCTCAAACATATAAAAAGGTAAGTGACAAAGCATCGAGATTCAACTGTATTGGAACACCACAGTGAAGCGAAAAATTATTAAATTTTAGATGAGTCGCATTTCTTACACATCTGCTTCACTTTCGTATTTTATTTAATACATGTTTCGCAAATCTTCGTTTGCATCTACGGCTCTTGAGTCGCACAAGAGCCGTAGATGCAAACGAAGATTTGCGAAACATGTATTAAATAAAATACGAAAGTGAAGCAGATGTGTAAGAAATGCGACTCATCTAAAATTTAATAAGTGACAAAGTGTTAAAAACCAACTACAAATAGTTTTTTTTTTTCAATTAATTTTGACATCACTTACTAAATTCCTCCAATCATGCATAAATAATTAGGTTTATCTATATAGAATAAAAAGAAGTATTTCAGAAAGTGGAGTGCCATTGTTACTAAAATTAGGCAAATGAGTCAACCTTCTCCACTTACAAGTTACAAACTTGACTCATTTGCCTATTTGCAGTAGATTTATCTAATAATGTTTTGTACACACATATGGATTAAAATGGAACCAAGCCTCATCTGTGAAAAATATTAAATATGGGTTATATTTGCCATTGTACGAGGACCAGCTGTTAAGTCCCAGGCCTCACATAGAGATGGCGCCAGAGAGCCAATTTGATGGAGAGCTTCATATAGTTTAACACTAGACTAGCTTGTATCCATAGTTATAGGTCAATAGCTTATTTAGTTTTTCAATGACAGCATTTTAAACAAGGTAAGTGTAGAGATTTGTTGAAAATGGAGGATTTGGAAAAATAAGCAGTGATTAAATACTTCCACTTGAAGGGGTCAGTGCCTAAAAAAATTAGGGAGGAAATAGACAATACATTGAAAGACTTTGCCCCTTCATATACAATGATTAAAAGGTGGGTTGCAGAGTTTAAAATGGAGCCCTGTCGAAGTCACAACTCCAGAGATCATTGACAAAATTTGTTGTTTAATACTGGAAGACTGCAGATTAAAGTTGTTTGAGATAGCAGAGGCTGTAATCATATCAAAAGAATGTGCAGGTAATATTTTAAGTAATGTTTTGGGCTTTCACAACGTCTGTGCAAGATGGGTGCTGCATTTGTTGACACCTGATCAAAAGTTGCAAAGAAAACCTTTCTGTTAAGAATTTGAAGCTCGACCATAAAAAGCCAGTGAATTTTTGAGACAGCTGAAGGTCTTATTTTAGCTTATTATGATAGATAAAAGCTGGATATATCACTACCTCCAGAAAGTAAATCACAGTCAAAACAGTGAATTGCACCAGATGAACAACTACAAAAAAGGCAAAGTCAATTTTATCAGCTAACAAGGTTATGGCGAGTGTTTTCTGGGATGTACAGGGAATTATTTTTATTGATTACTTGGAAAAATGTAAAAGTATCACTGTTGACTACTACACAAGCTTACTGCAATGTTTGAATGATGAGGTGACAAGAAAAAAAACCTTATTTGGCAAAGAAAAAATATTGTTACAATTCCTTTCTTGGAAGTCTTGAAAACAGTGTTGTTATAATAAATTAAATTTAAAGGGAGTCGATTAATGACGCTAAACAACACTTACTTTTAAATTTAGTCTTCCTGCAACATCGGAGAGTTGCTACTTCTCTAAGGAACAGAATTTATTACTAATTACATCACAACTCCAGCTTCTCACTCCACGTAATCTCTGAAACCTCTTTGTCACATAGAACCTACATACAATTAAATCTAAAATGTTATTTACACATATACACCATAATGAATACATACCTCGGTACTCCAAATCATTGTGATAGCTGCTGTTCTTTCTTCTGACAGCTGTTCCTGTTTGCTTTTTACTACTGCCACGTTCCCCTCCATCCTCATCTTCACCACGAATTGGAGTATTTATAACCGATACATGGTAAGGATTGTCTCTTGGGCCTTCAATATGTATAACGGGACCTCTTGAACGAGTGGTACTTGTATTGCTACCACTATCATATAACGAAGCAGACTGAAGTGAACCATCCCGACATGACAGCTCGCTCTTCATAAGATTTTTCTTACGTTGGAAAGGAATATCACCTGCAAAATCTCCATGGAACAATTTTGCTCGCTTTGTCTTCTTTTGCTGTTGGCTTGAAGATGGAGACTCATCAGCTTGTCGTTTTCCTAATTTCTTCTTCTTTTTCTTTGGTGTGCTATCTGTGGAGGAAGGACCAAATATACTTTCTGATGATCGCCTTGTGCCATTTCTTGATCCTTTGGGTCTCCCACGTGCTTTAGTACCAGATACTTGTTTGGTCTCAGTTGTGGATGTTGAATCAATGTTGGTTAAACTGTCCAGATTTTTTGTACTTGGAGAAACTTCCATAGGAATTGGAGAAGCAGTATCAAGCTTAAGTGGATCTACACACTCCTCAGTTTCTACAATACCAGCAAACATTTTTTCCAGTTCCGTTTCCACTTCAATGAAAGCATTCTTCACCTCAGGTTTGGAATCTCCTAAAGAGTTTTTATCACTCTGGTCTGTTACAAGCACAGCCAAAAGATCACCATTATTTGAGCCATCCTCCTGACGATCATTAGCAGATTTCCTTCGCATTCTCTGGCCAGATGCTGACCAAGCTGCTGTTGGTGAGGTTGCAGAACCTTCACTTGATCTTCGCCTACGGTTGCTTTCTATCTTCTCATCTGCACTTTGACCATTAATCACATCCACTGTAATTGTCTCTATTGGCTTTGATGGAGCTTCTTGATCCATGTTTGTTGTGGATGATGGACTCTCTTCAACAATTAATTCTTCTTTGCTCTCTTGATTTCCTTCATTAAAAGTTCCATCTTCTGACTTTTGACTGTTTTCATCTTTTGGTGTCAAATCTGGTTCACTATTAGGACATTTCTCTCCATCACCCTCACCTGGTGCCTTTGATAGACGGTGTGGCTTGTCTAGCTTTCTTTTACGTCGAGGCTTTCCATTTTCTGAATCATCTCCACCAGAAGTTGGAGAGACGGCATCCTCCTCTAGAATGGGTGATTTGTGTTGTTCGGGTGGTGGTTTCTGTTGGATCCCAGGTGAAGCAGCAGAAGCTTCATGTCCTAGACCGCTGCTACTATCTTCACTTGTTGTTACAGGTGACACAATAACAGAAGCAGGAGCAACCACTACTGGTGTTGCAGAACTAGCTGAAGTCTGAGGAGCTTGCTCCCCTATCAGTGCAGTGCTAACTGCACCTCCTAACTTTTTTGTGCCACTTTCCACAAGATTTTCCAAAATGGAGTCCACTTTCTTTGTCCGCTTGATTGGCCCACTTTTTGGTGAACGGACAGGAGATGTAGAATCTTTAGATGCTGGTGAAGGTATAGACAAAGTATCATCAGGTTGTTTGGTGAACGAAGTAGTAATACTACTTGATGATACAGCAGATTCTCTTAATGTCTGTGGAACATCTGACGTACTAGATATTACCAAAGCACTGGTTTTTTCACCATTATCTTCTGCAGCTTTGGGCATAGAACTTTCTTTCTGAACAGGTGCTACTTCTTTGTCAGTCTCTGAAGCAGCTACTTTAACAACTGTTGTTTCACTTTCTTGCTTGATGTTTTCCACTTTTTCAACAACAGGAGGGGGGCTGGTTGTCATAATCTGCGGTGAGGGGGCTGGTTTCTCTCTAACTGGTGCCTGAGCTATAACACTCACAGATTCTTTTGTCAGTGGCTTACTTTCTGTTAAATCAACAGTTTTTGGTTTACTTGTATCTGCAATTGTACTTGAAGAGGAAATGGGCATTTCAGAGGCAGAAACAGAATTTGCATTACCATCAATACCGCTGTCAGAACTCACTTCCCCATTTAAAGGCGTTGGTGGAGAAGTTGCACTTGTGTTCGCTAAAGCAGATGACGAGGTAGTAGAAGCAATAATACTCCCATTTCTTACAGATGCCTGCTCTGGTAATGGTTGTTTATCACTGCGAGTCAAAGGAATGGGTCCTGTCTGCTGAGGTGATAGTCTGGAGTAGTTCTCGGCACTGCTGCTTGTCTGAGATAAATCAACTGTTTCTTGCTGGTGTACCATTGATGCTGCTGGCCCACGGTAGGAGTTGGCTTGCATCACAGCTGCAGCTGCATTACGATTCATCTCCTGGTTAACCAACATTTGCAGACTGAACAATGGGTTCCCTCCACCAGCATTCCCCAAAGAACTGTTTTGCTGTGGATGTGAAGATGGGGGAGGTGGTCCATGTGGAATTGATGGTTTAGTAGTAGGACCTCCTGCCACACTATTCCAATGACCTGGTGCAGGAAGTGGAGAACGTCTATCTCCTGAACTGGCCATATGAGCATGTTGTGGTGGTCCTTGTGGGCCTCGACCTGGACCAATCAGCGAAGGATGTGGTGCAGGATAATAGCCTGGACCTTGTGGAGGCGGTCCACTCATCATTCCTCCCGGGTGAATATTCATTCCTGTAATCACACATATGTTATTAAAAGAAATATCTTTCCAAATGCGCAGTGTGTAACACTAAAAGCACAAAGTCTGATGGGCATTTATTACAATATTCCAGATATAAAAAAGACACTGAAAGGTAACAAAATAAACCAATATGAAAAATATTTTATTTATAAATGTGTGCTGTCTTTTTAAATATAAAAGAAAAAAAAAACAAGTATACAAGAACAGAAATAAGTGCTGCTATGAACGAACATGCTTCATTATATTTTCTTGCATGTACTACTAAGTAGTCCTAGAAAACCTATTTATTTTTTATCCAGTTTATCACACATATGATAGTGGACATGTCTGAAATACAATTACAATTTGCAGTAACATTTGAGAAATATACTATGGGAACTAAAGGTATGCACAATAATCCTTTAATTCTCACATTTAATATTAAATTCTATAAAAATTAAAATTAATTCATATGTTACCATGCATACAATAAATTAATTTTATGAAAACTTCTGCCAAAATGAAGTCTAATTTAAATTTATGATTAGCAAAATTAAGCATGACAAACACTACGTCACACTATTAAAAACCTTCTAGAATTTGAAAATGTGCTACTTACAGTTCTCAGAGAACATACAGAAACAGTTTATACCAGAAAACTACAAGTATTTAAACACATAGCCTGTAAGGTTCACTCACTTGATAACTAATCATTAGCTTAACCATGCGAAGTTCAAAATAGAATTAGTACTGTAGCTTTCATAACAAAAGTGAAAAGTCTCATTATAGGAGAGGTTAAGCTTCTGCATTAAAATAAATTTCTTGGCAAAACCAAATCTGTCATAAATGTGCAGTGGTTCTTGGCCTCTGAAGTAAGTAAAGAAAAGTAGCGATTTTAGATTCCCACTGAGTCAAGTAAGGATGACAAAAAGTTATATAGGGTAACTTATAACCAGGATTAGCATTTTTAGATGCACATTTTAGATGAAAGGAAAAGGTACTCAAGGTTAAAAAAAAAGGGGCGGTGACAAAAAGGTGCTGGTTTATCCAACTAATTCAATTGCTCTTATCTCTATTCTAGTTTACTGAATTATAAACAAGTGCATCACATTACTAATCAAAAGGAAAAAACATTAAGCTGTTGTACTTCAATACATTGAGTATCTCTACATTTTCTAAAGTCTGATTCTATTAGGACATAGATGATAAAGCTTCTTTTGACATCCACAGAAACCAGTGGGGCACACTGTGTATTCACTCAGAATGGTAACCCTACAGATGTGCTGAATTCCTCTGAAGACTGACTAAAGTTTGTGTTTGGCAAAGGCATCAAACTGCTTTATAAGGGGAGGCCAGTTCTTTCTCTGAAGGCAATAATGCAACTTGGAGCTTTCAGCAGAATCTTCTTCAGAGCAAAGATGAATATTTTGTATTTGTATAATTGACAGAGGAAAGAATTTTCATTATTAGTATGAACTTAGGTAGAATTTTTTTTTATTATTTTGTTACCAAAGATTCAAATTTCTAACTACTTCATTACTTACGTTACCTTTTGTTACCAAAAGACACCCTGAATTATTCATTTTAAAACCTATATCACCGAAGTGCAGAATCAATTTAACTGTTTTTGTTACACTAACTTCACTTCCATGTTAAAATTGTCACACATAAGTTGTGGTGCATTAATAAAGTTTAAATAAAAGATTTTATTTCATCTTTGAAAAATAAATCATTAGATTTGCAACTTGAACACAAGGAATTACAGCCAAGTCATAGTTTGGATACAAAAAGCCAAGCTAATGAACATGGTATAATTAAAACAGATAAATCAATCACAGTCACAGCTTTACTTAAATTATATATCCACTTTCCTTAAAGAATATATCTGTCAAAATTGAACAGTTAGTCATGATTAATTACCATAATAAAGATTTTACTTTATTCAAAAGGTTTATCTTTTTATTTGGGGTTAAAGATTTTTTTTAAGGTTTAAATGAGCAAAAATAAATTGTAATAAGGGATTTAAAAACCTTTCAATTAGAAGAGCAATATTTGGTCAACTAAACAATATGTAACTCAACTTCATTCACACTCCCATTCAACACTTTCACAAATTTGGAGGAGTTCAAAATTAATATTTTGAAAACTAAAGAAGGTCGGAAAATCTAGAAGGTAAGATCAGATGGTATAATTTGGTAATTACTGGAATTGAGGAAAGAGCAGAAAGGCATGTGAGAGGGAAGATACAGAAGCTTTTAGGAAGAATATTAGGTGTACAAATAAATGTTGAAATATAAAAAGTCCTTACATTTGGTAAAAGAGGGAGAAAAAATATATTACAGTTTGGCCGCTGTATCTCAGGCTCTGACGTTTTGCGATTGGAGGAGGTGGAGCGAGAAGGTTGATAGAACCAACATACAATAATAAGCAACTGAAAAAATAGCCTCAAAATTATCTTTAGAATGAAAGTGTAAGATTATATTAGCTTTAAAACACTGAAATCCAACTTGCAATTTCATTATCATGCAAGATATTCATTACAACACCACTCTATTCGAATATTTCTTTCACACACGGCTTCTGTTGGTAGTACTGGGAGTCTGTACATCCGGTGTCGTGGTCAGGAAGTTAAAACTGTCTGCTAGCACCAATCAACACTGTTGTTGCTAGGTATGGCTTCTGTATTCAACACCGTGTTGCCAGTTTAATTTTGTTTGGGCTACATGCTACAATTGCTTGCGCTGGTGAACTTTCTTTTCTATTTTGTGCATGCACGAATTCAGATTTTTAGTGTCTGTAAGTCCTATTATTATCACTATTATAATAATATGGCTACTGGTTCGTGAAATATGTAAATGCCTGAAATATTTAAAATATGTATGTGCCTCTGCTTGAAATTCCCACTAAAGAACTGGCATCAGCCCGCTTCCCCCTCTCAAGAAATGTCAGAGCCGGAGAAATGGTGGCCAAACTGTAGTAATATTTATAAACACACAATTGGTAACAAATGTAATAAGATAAACAAAAAACCAAGGGAATTTACCTTATAAGAAAACATAAGTTTTAAAACATTTAATAGAACAAAAATAGGTACACAAGCAAGGAAAGTAGATACAGTAGCATCCAGTTATGAATTAATGGCAAAATGGCAGAAGGTACATCAGAACGAAAAAACAAAAAGACAATGAACCAGGAAAGTTAAAGCGACACAAAGGCAACAGAACATCAGGATACTGCGCTCACATATGATGTAAATGATCAAGAAATGAACATTCCTTGACAAAACCTATTGTAATCATTGTAATTACTAAATGGTGTATAAAATTATTGTTATTATTATTATTAATTAAGGAATATGTGCAATAACTGGTCATGGGAGGAAACAACCAAAATGAAGCTGTGGAACAAATACAGAAAAAGGATAAGTAATAGGGAAGAAAAGCATGAAAGAATAAGTGAGGTTAGTGGAGCAGTGAATAGTGTGTGTAAGAGTGCAGTTGCAAAGTAGGATAAAAGTGAACGAAGGTGAAACAGTGAATGAGGTTGTGTGGGAGGACAAAGAAACAAGAGTGAGTGAGTGTGTGGGGTTTTAGGGCCCTTCGACAGCAAGGTCATTTGGGCCCCAAAGAAACAAGAACTGTGTACAAATGTACTGTATGGCTGAAGTGATCAAAATCAACCTGCTGATGGAGGATGTTCATTCTACATTCAATTTGTTAACTGTGTTATGCTTTCACAGGAAGTAATGTATCAGATTCTTATTACATTTCTCTAAAGTGCTCTTCTCTTAAGAATTTTTCAAGAGCTTTCAACTCTGGAAAGATATATTTCCAGATGTTTCTTAAAACATTCTTCTGTGACCCAGGGATGTATAAGGGAGTGTAAAAGCTAGACAGTGATTAAAGTCAGTCAATTAGTCAGTGAATATTTAACGACGAAGTCAGTAGATCAGCAGAAAGTAGATCAGTAAGTTAGTGAGAGTCAGTCAACCAAGCAAATTGTTCTGTGAGCATCGAGAAGCTACAAGTACTGCATGATGCTATGTGCCACAATCCTAAACATTAATGCTATAGAAAGTGGTGTTTGCTTTGTGCATTTGTAAATGAATGAAAGTATAAGCACTGTCCTAACATTTCAGTGACACAGTAAGCTGCATTGTTCATGTGTGGCCTTGTTCTCAAGCATTTGAATAATGAAAGTTGAAAACATTCACTTCCAGAACTTTTTTGCATGACCAGCAGATATAAAATGCGGTGCAAACTTAACAAATCCAATCCAGTTGAGTCAGACAAGTTCACAGATCAATTCAGAGTAAGTCATGTGTGCAGAACAATCCAGAGTTGTGAATTAGTCTGCAAGCGTGCAGTACATTTTAACTCCATAGTGATGAATCTGCGGGCAGCATGGGAACACAGTGGAGAGTTGACCAATGAATAATGAAGTTGTGTCAAGTCAGCAAGCAAAGCAGTGTAAAAGGGAAAGCATTATATGGATGTCATAGTAATTACAAGCAGTGCAAGTTGATGCATACAAGAGACAAAAAGAAACATTAAAGAGATATATTTAACTTGCGTATTTATGAAAAGAAAAGGTGACTAAGCATTGGACTGTTTTAGTGACAAATACAGCAAGTTAAGGTGAACTTCATTTTTGTCACACTATAATAGTAAAGTAATACAGCATTATGATGAATTGCTAATCCTATTAAGAGAAAAGTTTTATAATGTTAACTTCAATACAAACAGATATGAATAAGGCAACAGATTAGCCTACTGACATCTGATTAACTATAAACTTATGTTAATAAATTGTTCAGCAACCACAACAAGCAGTTGATATAAGTGCAGACATAACTTCATTACTGACTACCATAATAATTTCAGAAATTCATCTGGTGTTAAACCAACCTTGACCCTGACCTACTCCATGATGACTCCAAGATGAAAGATTGTGTCCCTGAGCTGACTGAGAGGGACTACCCATTGGTGGATGTCTGCCATGATGGTGTGCTGGATACTGCCCTGACATTGTTTGTGATGGCGGTGGCGAATGTAGTGGAGATGGAGTGTGAGCTGGTGATGGTGATGATGCTGACGGCGAAACAGTTAATACAGAGGAGTGCTGTGGAGAAGAACCAGGGTGGTGCTGTGCAGTTTGCTGTTGCCATTGTGGACCACCTGCAGCATTACTGTTGTTGCTACTTGGTGAATATCCTGCAAATCAATAATAAAATTCTAATTGTATTATTAACATAACAGTTTAAATCAGCCAGAAGAAAGTAAAAACTGCTAGAGATTATGCTATGGAATAACTTTTTATAACAGTATCACTTATAAAACTCTTTTCTTCTTCTGCAAGGATAGACTTAAGGATCAAAATTAGTTGATGGCTATAAAACTTTAAACTTGATCTTTAAATAGATGCATTAGGTTCCATCCTCAGCTTTAGACTGACTGGCAATACCTGATATACCTTATATTCTTGTGGAGACATCTGATGTTAAAGATGCTGTGGATGTCTTGGAAATATAAATTGACAAATATGCTGACCTCATATGTGGGAGGTGCATCAAACTCCGTAACAATAAACTTGTTCATAAAATATTAAACTTCTCCCTTACTGGCAATGCAGCTAGACTTATAATTATTTATTTGTGTGTTGAGCAAATACATACCTGAGTATAACAAGCATTCAGGTAAGCCTCTTAGTCATCCTACCCATCCAACATAATTACTTCTACACACATTTTATACATCCTGTGGCTATCTAAGGAATTAATGGCAACAAATTATTATTTATTCTGATTCCCTCTGTACAGACCAGTTCCATTTTTTCTTGACTTTACTTAAAAACGGATCTAAGCTACTGACCTTCTTTCTAAAAATCTCTCTTAATGCTGTTCTCTTATCCACCTTCAATTTCAGTAGACTGATATTAGATCTGAATGTTGAAGAATAAGGATTGCAGCTAAAGAAGGAGCAAATGTTTCCAAAGTATGACATAATCAACGCAAGTGATCTGTTGCTACAGCCATTTATCTACATTTTTTAGCCAATTTAATGTATATAAGTTCTCGTATTTAGAAGTGTTCTTGCTTTAACATAATTAGCTCTGCATCCCCTCTCAATGGAGAGGGAAATACCCAGCAGGCATTTTTACTGCTCACCTATGGTTGGGACCGTCAATCCCCTTGACTAAACAGTAACCCTGCAGAATAATAGCTATTATGCATTGCATTCCCACCATAGAGGATTTATTTTGGCCATGTTCAGTAGTTTGCCTTTCAAGAAAGTTCTTTTTGTATTTGGGGCTTATATGAGCGAACTGACACCTGGAGTACAATTGATACAAATGAGTTCAATGGATAGTTGCAAGTGGATAGTGCTACCTGTGAAACCCAAAGATTCTGTATTAGCTGTCGCTAAGATCTAGAAAACTGTGGGCATGCCAATGAAATGTTAGGCGAAGCTTCAGACGAAACATCTGGAAGGAGAAGGAGAACTTTCACTGGACCACGGCCCACAAGTTCAGATAATCATTTTTTATGTAATGACACCAGGCATGAAAGCTTATGCAGTTTAATTAACACAAATATTGTCATCTAAAATTGCAAAAACATTATTTTCCTTGCAACAAGGTAACAATTATTCAGGGATGAATTTTCAAACTTATCATATGCATCAAATACATAAACCAAGAATTTGTGTTATTGTTGTACATTGTTGGGAAGCTTAGGATTCTGATTACTTACTTTTAATACTAGATGATGCTTTAACTCACTGGTCTACCTAAGTACATTACTATCTGAATAAGAAACCATCCATTTCGATGGACTGGACAAAATTGTATGGGTGCAGTCCATTATTCCAGTTTCTCCATATCTTGTAGCATGTGATAGTTTATCTCCTTTAAGGATAATTAAAGTACAAATATTGCAACAGCCAACAACAGATTGGGCAGTTTATTTCCCCCCTCATTAAGACAATCATGCATTTTGATTCCTTCTTCATATGCCTATTAAAACATATGACATTTGATATTGAAATAATTAGTTGCTATACTGACCGTACTAACATCTGGATTTAAGATGAAAATATAGAGTTAACAGATTGACAAGTTATTAGTGGTCTTTTTTCTTTTTTTTTCTTTTGGAGCATGGCTTTGTTATGTTGGTTGATTTGAATTGGTATTCTATAAAAATGTAAGAGGACAAAGTAATTACAGATAAAATTTAGCACATTAGCACTGTTTATTCACATTATATTTAATTTAGCATATTATACATATAAACAGAATTGTTGAAATATATTGGGCCGTTAGATGTTAGACCCGCAAAAAAGCCACTATGGGAGGTGTGTGTGTGTGTAATTAATAATGAATTCATTCTCCTTAATTATTCTCAGTATTTTGATATTAGGTTTTCAAAAGCCACAATTTTTAAGATGTTCAGTGGCCAGTCCATTAGTATAGAGATGTTACTATTATAATTTTGTCATGTTTATTAAAACAAATTCCTGTAATAACTTTTAATATAGCAACATATGGTTTTCTAGGTATTCAAGGATTAATTGATAATTCAAAATTTCTTCAATTTGGGCTGTTCATTTTGAAATGTCACCTATAGGTTATAATTAGATGATTGTATTTTAATGGTTTAACATATGGAAAGTTTTGTTTTACCACAAAGTTGGTTTCAGTTCCCTTTTTGCTAAAATATCCAACATTTCATTTCCAAAAATACTGCTGCAACTAGATAATAGTCAGTACAAAAGTTTGTACTAATTTGTGCTTCACTGTCCCTACGCTTCTTTCAAGTTTATACTTTTAGATAATAGCTATCTAACAGACAGGAGAGCCTTCATGTTCTCTGTGACAGAGGTCAAGAGGAACCAATCTGGACAATTACCTAAGGTCCCATCCTTCACCTTCCCAGGTGCAGCTGTTAGTATGCATAGTTGTGCATGTTTAACTGAAGGAACAAGCTGCTCTACAAATGGAACTGGTTAGCCTGATAAGTTTAATAACCTCATTATGACTATTGTGCTGGCCTCAGCAACACAATGTCATACTGCACTGAACGCATGAATTGTGTTTTCAATTTTCTTTACTAAATCAAATGAATTCTTTATGCTTAGAGATTCAAACTTTTCAAACCTGTCAAATTCTTCCACCAACCATTTTGCCAGTTTGTAAGTCGGGGCATCTATATTGTTAATAACGGGTCGCATGCTGTTGTCTGTCTTGTGAATCTTAGGTAGGCAGTATAATTTTGGTAAATTAGGGTTGTTTATAATTATGCTATTTTTCATCCTATGTGGCACTATGGTAATTTCTTTAATTGCTTTTTTGGTGGTTTCTATGTATTTCTTTAATGGGTTTTTGGTTAGGGTTGTATATTCTAAATTTTGTAGATGTTCGACTCGCTGGTTGTAATCATTATGGTCCATAATATCTACCGTGTTTCCTTTGTCTGCTTTCAGATATAAAACTGGTTTTTGGTTCAATGTTTGAATATTTTCTTTATAGTTATTTTCCTGTCCGAATGTCATCCCCTTGAGAATTTCTAAGCATTTTGATTTAACTAATGTTTTTTCGCTACCATTTTCCAAAAAGTTCGAGGTTATGGTGACGTCAGCGATGTAATCGTCTAAATTGCCCGATTTGCCGACACAAGTTTTAAAACCTTTGTTTAAAAATTTTAACTCTTTTTCAGTGAAAGTTCGGGAAGAGATGTTGACTACATTGTCTGGTGTTTCTGTGACATGGCAGTACTGGTTGCGTGGGTTTCTCGTCGGTCTCCTTAAGCGTAATTTCCATACTTTCGATTTAAGAATTTTTTCTTTCATGTTCAATAGGTCCCGAGTTCGTATCCCGGTCAGGGTGAGTTACCTGGATAAGGTTTTTCCGGGGTTTTCACTTATCCTGATAGACGAATGTCAGGTAACTAAGCTCCATGGACCCCGGACTCATTTGAGCATCATTTCACCAATTTCATCCATCGTCCGATATGACTTAATGTGGGAGGACGTAAATTAAAAACAAAAACATAGTTTTGAGAGCATTTATGTTACATGTTTTCGCAAACTCAACAGCTGCAGAGCTTTCCTGATTTCTTTTATAGAGGTATCAATATAGTTTGTCAAAGGTATTTATCTACCTGTTTACTTAAAGGAAGGTTCCTGTATTACTGTATCTAAAGATTAATATGAAACAAGGCATCTTTTTTTTTAGTTAAATTTAATTACTACACAAATAAAAATATTTAGTAAATATTCTCCACTTAACTTAAGCCGATGACAATACTTCAATTATGTTTTTGTGAGATTAATTTCATGGACACTTGCCCACATCTTCTGTTCAACACAATTCGTTAGTTGCAATTAGATGTAATAATTTTTTCTGAACAGGGACTTAAGATTGAAGAAATAAATGTAAATAGTTATGAAAATTATACTTTAGGTACCAGTTTTTGCAGAGCAAAACATAAAAGTGGGGGAGTTGCAATTTATGTTCGGGAAATATGTTCATTGAAGTAAACAACCAAGTGATACAAGATCCCATAAAAATAGCAAATCACTTCAATGAACACTATATAAATATCGTAAAATAATTAGGAATAAAACAAACTCAGTGTGTACCAATAAATGAAAAGAAAGTATGTAATTCAATGGTGCTTAGTGAAATTAACGAGGGTCAAGTTATTTCACAGATAAATGCAAAAGATCGAGTGAACTGAATGAATTTACAAATTAAATGATTAAATATTGCAAATACAAAATTACAGATGTACTTATCTAATCAATCTTTCAGTTCTGGAATATTTCCAAAGAAATTAAAACAAGTTGTCATCAGACCAATTTATAAGAAAAAAAAAAACTCAAAATTAATAATGGAAAATTATAGACTAATATCTTTATGCTCAACTTTCTCTAAAATAGTAGAAGTATTATTTCTAACACAGTTACAAAGCCTTTGCAAAAAATTTCAAATTTTATCAGAATGTCAGTTTGGGTTTCAAAAGAAAAAGTCTACAGTAGAAGCAATTTGCAGAGGAAATGACATTATTATAAATGCCCTAAATAGAAAAGAACATGTAGTTGCTATTTTCCTTGATCTTTCCAAGGCTTTCGACTGCATTAACATAGAAATCTTAATGTCAAAATTGGAATAATGGAATCAGAGGCTTCCGACTACTATGGCTTGGCTATCTACAAAATAGAGAACAATGCGTGAAAATAATACACAATTTAAATGGAAAGTTAATGAAATTTCGATCATCATTCAAAAAAAGTAACACATGGAGTGCCTCAAGGCTCAAAATTAGGACCGTATTTATTCCTACTGCATATAAACAGCTTATTTCAAATAATAAAAGAAGCAGGGGGAATAGCAATAGGCTATGCGGATGACACCACGATTTTAGTAACAGGAAAAACAGAAATAGAAGTACAAAATAGGGCAAGTAAACAGACATTTAGCAAACTTAGGCATGATATTAAACACAAACAAAACAGAGTGGTTACAAATCAGTCTTAATAACAAGAAACAGACAAATATAAAGTTAACAATAGGAAACAAAGAAATTCAACAGGTAAATGAAACAAATTTCTTAGGATTAGTAATAGACAACAGATTGAAATGGAATGGACATGTTCAAAAAGTAATAAAAAAAGTTAATTCAGGTATATATATATCTCTTAAAACAAACAATACAAATAATGGATAAAACATTCACTCTCACTTGAGCTATGGGATTGTATTATGGGGCACAGTACAAAAAACTTTAACTTTTAAGACTATTTAGATTGCAAAAAAAGAGCAATACGTTTGATGGCAGGAATACAGAAAAGAGACACATTTAGAAATGCATTTAAAAAACTAAATATTTTAACATTATCTTCATTATATATATGAATGTATCAAACTTACATTAAAAAGTTATGATCAAAACAAAAATAGTAATATCCACAAACATAACACAGAACAAAAGATAATTTTAGAAACAGACTTACTGGTATCCTAAATAATAAATGCATAGAAAATAGCATCAAAGATTTGTATAACCACTTACCAGCTGAAATCAAACAGATAAACGGGAAAACAAAACTAAAGGCTATCAAAACATATTTATTACAGAAATAATTTTACTCCGTTGAAGAATATAAACAGATTAGGTAGAATATGCTATTTACCCTTCTCAACTTTGTAAACATGTCTGTAAATATTGTATTAATTTTATGTATATACAAATTGACAATCCATGTAAAAAGCTTCACAGTTGGAAATAAACATCAATCAATCAATGCCACCCAATATTTCAATTTGGAGTGTAACATGAAGATTCTCTGAACCAGGTCCTATAGCTCTGACAATTAACATCACTGGGCACATGAATGATATTAATCAAAATAAATATTACTTTACTGAAATATTCATTGTGCTTATCTATGTGAGAGAAGAATCATCTGCTAAGTTGCAGCATCTTTGACAACTGCACTGCAATTTCTGGATCAACTGAAGTTTGAAAGCCGTTAATTTCAGTCCCTTATGACAACTCTTTGAATGGTGGAATGAGGTAAATTACACTCAGCAGATATTACCTTGTGATATTACACAAGGAGATATTACACTTATGCAACATGTTATCATGACGGGCTCTGAAGCTGCTGTCAGTCGAGTAGTAAGAACGCATTACTGTCAGAGGCATTCATTGGCATTGCAACAGCTATAGGTTGAAAGCAAATTTATGAATAAATCCTTTCATGGAAGTGTTGAAAACAATGTTGTATAAATTAAATTAATTAGGAGTCAATTAATGACACAAAACAACACTTACTTTTAAATTTTCCTGGAACCGGTTCCGGGAAAATTTAAAAGTGTTGTTTTGTGTCATTAATCGACTCCTAATTAATTTCAATTTATGAATATTTTCACAAATATGTACTGATCAGATTCTTTGTTTGCAAGCACTTCATTAAGCGAATGTTCAGTAGAATTATACAGAGTGTTTCTGTAAGGATTTAATCATTGTAAGTGTTACATTATATTCAGAACTTTGCTGCCTTTTATATGCTGCATATATTAGTCTTGCTGCTGCAGCAAGTAAATATGGCAGCACAAACATCATAGTAAGCAGACTCGCTCACCTAATAAATTTCTTAGGTCTTCGTACATGCCTCACAAATAGCTTCCACTTGTTCAACCCAAGTGTGCTTCTTATCACTGCCATCATATTGCTTAAAGTTCCCATTTTCAAGCGCAAATGTCTTGCTACTGAGCAATTTTATCAGATTCCAGAGGGGACTTCTTCCAGCAAAACGGAATTCCTTATTATTGGGGACAAATTGTTCAAGCTTTAAATCATCTTTTCTGAGAGTGGATTGGTTGTGGTGGTCCTATTATTTTGAAACTTCAAATCCACTAACCAATAATGGCAATGAATTTTTCCTTGATGTGTGAATGGAGTCATTTTGGAAAACAATCTGTACATAGTAATAGGAATAACAGGTCTGCCAATTTCAGAATATTAGTTTTGGTATTGTTTAGTGCAAGTTGTATCTTTTATGGATGCCTAGTTATTTTATTTTTTATTG
This sequence comes from Mantis religiosa, assembly GCA_030765055.1. Classification (NCBI taxonomy): domain Eukaryota; kingdom Metazoa; phylum Arthropoda; class Insecta; order Mantodea; family Mantidae; genus Mantis; species Mantis religiosa. The sequence goes on from CM060957.1 coordinate 48,617,269, forward strand.
GTAGCTTTCATTTCAAATGCTCTGTGCACTAAGATTTTAGGGATTATATTTCTTTTGTTTAATGCAAGAAAACCTGATTAAAAATATCATGGTGCATGGAGTCAGAAAACAGAACCAGTAACAAATGCCTAGAATGAGCTAAAAGATGTCTGTATCAAAACCATGGCAAGAGCAAGAATACCCACTTGGTCTTAACATCTATGCAAAATAGAACTGAATGTATTTAAAGATGGACTCTTTGATAATGAATACCATTTAAGGGCCTAATTGCAAAGAAGAAATCTGTGCCTTTTGGAAAGGGTTAAATCACCAGATTCTGCACATAAGAAGGCTTAAAAGCTCCATAAGCTAAATAAACCCTTTGAATATGAATACCACTGATTTTGTGTAATGAAGATGATCAAGCAAAGTAAACAACACAATCACTAATCTACTCAGCACTATGTAACAATAAAAGAGAAAAAATTATATTTTGTTGGTGTAGGACATAATTTCACACTATAACTGATATTGCATCACAGATGGATTTTTCATGGAACTGGATTAGAAGAAAGCTCTTATTTAAAAAATTTGAATGTATCACTGATTTTGCATATAGAAGATGGTCAAGCAGAATAAATAGCACAATCACTGATCTACTCAGACCTATGTGGCAATAAAAGGGGGAAAATTACCTTTTTGTTGGTGTGGAACATAGTTTCATACTATATCAGATATAGGATCACATATAAACTTTTCACTGAACTGGAACTGAAAACTCTTATTTCAAAAATGGAATTTTAATTTATTGTTTAGCTGCAGTTTTATCTTTTAAACATGCATTAACCAAAAACATCCATATGCACAATATAAAATACATACAAATAGATAATTGATGAAGTAAATGAAATGTGTAGTGTTTAACGCCCGCTTTTACTACATACGGCATCACAGGCGATGACACTGATGATACATGAGATGAAGGTGGAGCACCGGTGGAATGAGATGGCGGGGGAAACCGGAGATCCCGGAGGAAACCCGCCCCAGCGCTGTGTTGTCCACAACAAATCTCACTTTGCGGTCGTCTGGGATCGAACTCGGGCCGCCTTGGTGAGAGCCAAGCAGTCTAACCACTGAGCCACGGTACGGCCTAATTGATGAAGTACTAATTCTAATACACTTTTGAAATTCCAATAGAATAGAATAGAATAATTTATTCGTCATAAACATTTACACTGGTTGGGCAAGAGCCCAGTAAACAGATGACTCGTCAAGATTAACATTAGAAATACAAGAGAATATATAAAAAACAATTAAAGATAATATGTACAGTGATGCTTAAACAATTATGTGCAAATGCAATCTTGTAGTTGCTACATTGGTCCTAGAGACTGTCTGCCATATATTCTCTTACTGAATAATATGCTTTTTCAGCAAGAGTCTTTTTTAATGTGTTTAGAAACTGGGTTTTATTTTTAATTTCTCTAAATTTTGGCGGTAATTTATTATATATTTTTATGCCTGCATAGAAAGGACTTTTTTCAAATAATGTAAGTCTATGGGCCGGCACTTTCAGATATTTTTGTGTTCTGGTCCCATGAGTGTGTTCATTCTGTTTTATATAATAATTATCAAAATTTTCATACATGTATTTGGTTAATTCATAAATATACTGAGAAGGCAGAGTAAGTATATTTAATTTACGAAATAAGTTTCTACAGGAACTTCTGGAGCTAACCTGCATCATAATACGGATAATCTTTTTTTGTAATTTAAATATTTTATCAAAACCCGTGGCTGCTCCCCAGAGTATGATACCATATGCCATTATGGAGTGGAAATAGCTATAGTAAACAGCTTTTCTTGTTTGTATGTTAGTAATTTTTGTTATGCAATGCATGTTGAAGCAAGCACTATTTAATCTTTTACTAAGATATTGAAAATGTTCTTCCCATCTTAGTTGTTCATTTATGTGTACACCTAAGATTTTGCATGTAGATGCAGAACTTACTGGGATGTTACTTGTATAATTTGTAGTATTTGTTTTTCTTGAATGTGTTTTAAATTGTATAAGTGCAGTTTTCTTCATATTCAATTTTAAACCATTTTTATCGAACCAATTTTTTAGTGTGCTTAGTGTTTCTTTTGTATTCTGAATTAAATCAAATTGATTACCACCATGTAGAAGGATGGAAGTGTCATCCGCATACATTATTGCTTTAGCTTTAATATTGTTTGGGAGATCATTTGTATATATTATATATAAAAGGGGTCCTAAGACGCTTCCTTGTGGAACACCAGATTTTAGTTGTTTCCAATTAGTTATAACAGTTTTTTCTCCATCGTCTAAGATTATTCGTTGCTTACGATTTTCCAAATAAGATTTGAACCAATTTAGCGAATTATTTTTTATGCCATAGTGTTCCATTTTTTTTAACAAAATTTCATAGATTACACAGTCGAAAGCCTTTGAGTTATCACAGATTAACACTGATGTTTGTTGCTTTTCTTCTAATTTTTGGGAGATTTCATTTACAAGATTTATTAGAGCAGATATGGTGGAATGGTTTCTCCTAAAACCGTGTTGTGAGTCAGTCAGTTTGTTGAAGTGTTCTAGATAGAAAATTAATTGGGATTTTACTATTTTTTCAAATATTGTTGAGAACGTTGGAAGAATCGAGATGGGTCGAAAATTTTTATATTCACAGATTCCACCTTTGTGAATGGGCGTCACATTGGCATATTTCTTTCTATCCGGAAAAATGCCCATAGCTAGTGACTGATTTATTATATCTGTTAATGGTTCACATATTTGGTATTTAATTTCTTTTATAAGAAAGGGTGGAAGTTCATCCCAACCCATAGATGATTTAGATTTTAAGTTACTAATTTCTTTTACTATTTTATCTGGGGTTATGCTGGAAAATAAAAAAGGAGGTGTTAACCTCATATACTCAGTAGACAGTTTGTCTTCAGCCTCGCTTATTGAGGGAGGAACATCTCTAATTTGTTCACTAACATCTACAAAGAATTTATTTAATGATTCTGCATACAAGTTGGTGTTTATATTCTTCGGCATAGACGTGGGAAGATTTGATTTTACTATTTTGTTTAAACCTAATTCTCCTTTTACAATTTTCCATGTGGCTTTGCTTTTGTTGTTTGAATTTATTATGTAGTTGTCTATGGCCATTTGTTTAGCTTTTCTTATTACTTTTTTATAAATTTTATTGTATTTCTTATAGTAACTTATGATGAGTGGGTTGTCTGTTTTTTTATATTGTGTATATAATAATCTTTTGTTCACACTTGATACCCTTATTCCCGTTGTACACCAATTTAGTGAGTATTTTTTAATAATTTGTGTACAAGTAATTTTTGGAAAGCACTCATTTCGATGATTTAGGAGTTCACGGAGAAAGTTATTATAATTTATATCTACTGAATTTAGGGGACTTAAGGGCCAATATATATTTTTTAGTTTTTCTTTAAATGCATCTATATTTTCCCTACTATACACGCTTGGTTATACATTTCCTTGGTTTATTGAGATTTTTCGTATCCGGTAGATTAATAATAACAATTTTATGGTCAGAGATCCCAGTTTCTAAGGTCTGACAGTCCCCAGGGCCATATGTTTTATTAGTAATTATATGGTCTATGCTAGTAGATGAAAACATTGTGACCCTAGTTGGATATCTGTGTTTGTGATTAAAACCATATCTCTGTACAATTTGTTCATAATTTCTAGCAACACTTGAGCTTCCCTTAATTGTTTCATTTATCTTGAGTACGTCAATATTACAGTCTGTGGCTAATATTATTCTTTTTTTTTTTCATTCTGTAGTTTACTTAACAGGGTTTCAAGTTTGCTTAGAAATAGTTTAAGTGTAGAGTAGTAGGGGACTCTATATATTGATATTACTATTAAATTTAAGCTAGCAATTTCAATTATAGATAGCTCAAAGATGTTCTCTTCATTTAAGAATTTTAGGTCATCTCGTATTTTTGTTTGTTCAATAAGTTCATTTGATACAAGTATACCGGATCCTCCTCTTTTTGCAATTATAAAACACAAACAGTTATAAAAAACATGACATTTTAATCAAAATCAAAACCTTTGTAACATGTTCCTTCCATGTTAAGGGTAGTTTGTGATGGGAATGCATACATGCACACAGACCTTTTCTAAAAATGTTTTTCAGTTCAGGGAATCTCAAAATGTGTATTTGCAGTAAAATCTTGATATCAAATTTTTGGGTGGAATAAAATTTCTCTACTATGTATATTAGAGAAAGCACAAAAAATATAAAAGTATGACATCATTTATAGGAATTACATATACATTGCCTATTTTTCTTTAAATTTCGGGTAACCTTTAATTTTTCCCCTCTCTTCATTTTCATCCTTCCAAAACATTTTACCAACACACTGTCAATAAATGCACCTCTATAGTTTTTACATAAGTGAATAACATATCAACCTTTAGACATCTTTAATCTTAATTTCTGCTGCTCAGAAACATAGTGAAACTTTTATATTACATATACATTATATAAGTAGAATTGTCATGGAACATGAATTTATAACTAGATTGTGAACAAAATGCATTTGGAGGCGTGGCTTACCAACTCTAGCTTTCCTCTACCGTCATTTCAGGTTGCCTCTCATTCATCGTGCGGGCTGCACTGTTCACCTGTTTCACTCGCTTTCGCATTCACTGTTACATTCACTCTCTGCATTTTCTGCCAAATCACTGCTTAGTTCCTCAGGGTTCACAGAAACTATGATTCTACCTATTTGTTGATCGATAGTGAGGTCATGTCCGAGGTTAATTATTTTCTGTTAACTTTGAAAATTAAGACAACATTAAAATACATGCGTTTGGTGTAGTTTGCGCTCTGTTGTATGCAGGAAGAGAGGGGTGGGAGTCACATGATGCTTGGATGGCAAGAAGGGGGGGGAAGGCTCTCCTCGCGCATGCGCACACCGACTGCATTTTGTTTGCAGTCTACCTGTAGCATTTTCATGTTAATCCTTGTTTCAAATAAGCTTGCCCCATATCTCTTAATGGTCACATGACCTAATCCCCTCTCATTGGCTGCTGTTGTGGTATAGACTGTTGTGCGGTAAAAATTAGTTCATTATTTAACATGGTGATATATCTTTATATCTTGGAAGAGAATTGTCAAATTTATATTTTCGTAACTGTTTGAATTAAATATATTGCGCAACAGAGTTGATTTATCTGAAATGCATGTTAATTCTTAAGCAAAGTAAAGAGGAGCTTCCTTTGCTTTAGCTCGCCATTCAGATGGCACGATAGCACGTGATTTAGCGGTAGTGGTGACATATTTGAGTATATGACGTTTATCACTGACCTTGTTTTGAGCTGGATTAGTCATATATTGCCATTCGAAGGTGTGTGCCGAGTGCGGGAGCTAAATTATTTTACTGATCGTTTACTGCAGGTTTAAATATGACGGAATGACACCGCCTATGGCGCATGGCGCGAAAGCATTAGCCAATTAGAGTGAGGGGGATGGTAGTTGCACGCGGAGTGATACATGTCAGCGGGGCAAAGTTATATGAAACACAGAGTAGCCTGGGGCTGGTTAGCTGAGGCCTACATCCCAAGGTTGTGGGTCTCTTAGAAATACACTCCTGGAAATTGAAATAAGAACACCATGAAATCATTGTCCCAGGAAGGGGAAACTTTATTGACACATTTCTGGGGTCAGATACATCACATGATCACACTGACAGAACCATAGGCAAATAGACACAGGCAACAGAGCATGCACAATGTCGGCACTACTACCGTGTATATCCACCTTTCGAAGCAATGCAGGCTGCTATTCTCCCATGGAGACAATCGTAGAGATGCTGGATGTAGTCCTGTGGAACGGCTTGCCATGCCATTTCCAGCTGGTGCCTCAGTTGGACCAGCGTTCGTGGTGGACGTGCAGACCGCGTGAGACGACGTTTCATCTAGTCCCAAACATGCTCAATCGGGGACAGATCCGGAGATCTTGCTGGCCAGGGTAGTTGACTTACACCTTCTAGAGCACATTGGGTGGCACGGGATACATGCGGACGTGCATTGTCCTGTTGGAACAGCAAGTTCCCTTGCTGGTCTAGGAATGGTAGAACGATGGATTCGATGACGGTTTGGATGTACCGTGCACTATTCAGTGTCCCCTCGACGATCACCAGAGGTGTACGGCCAGTGTAGGAGATCGCTCCCCACACCATGATGCCGGGTGTTGGCCCTGTGCGCCTCGGTCGTATGCAGTCCTGATTGTGCCGCTCACCTGCACGGCGCCAAACACGCATACGACCATCATTGGCACCAAGGCAGAAGCGACTCTCATCGCTGAAGACGACACGTCTCCATTCGTCCCTCCATTCACGCCTGTCGCGACATCACTGTAGGCGGGCTGCACGATGTTGGGGCGTGAGCGGAAAACGGCCTAACGGTGCGCGGGACCGTAGCCCAGCTTCATGGAGACGGTTGCGAATGGTCCTCGCCGACACCCCAGGAGCAACAGTGTCCCTAATTTGATGGGAAGTGGCAGTGCGGTCCCCTACGGCACTGCGTAGGATCCGACGGTCTTGGCATGCATCCGTGCGACGCTGCGGTCCGGTCCCAGGTCGACGGGCACGTGCACCTTCCGCCGACCACTGGCGACAACATCGATGTACTGTGGAGACCTCACGCCCCACGTGTTGAGCAATTCGGTGGTACGTCCACCCGCATGCCCACTATACACCCTCGCTCAAACTCCGTCAACTGCACATACGGTTCACGTCCACGCTGTCGCAGCATGCTACCAGTTTTAAACACTGCGATGGAGCTCCGTATGCCACGGCAAACTGGCTGACACTGACATTGGCTGTGCCCAAACGCTGCGCAGCTAGCGCCATTCGACGGCCAACATCGCGGTTCCTGGTGTGTCCGCTGTGCCGTGCGTGTGACCATTGCTTGTACAGCCCTCTCGCAGTGTCCGTAGCAAGTATGGTGGGTCTGACACACCGGCGTCAATGTGTTCTTATTTCCATTTCCAGGAGTGTATTACACTTAAGAAATCTGCCCCAAGAAGAAAGTCTTTTGTCTGTTTTTGAACACAAAGAGTGACACCTGGAGATGTTCCATTATGCTTAACTTCTTTTCATATCCTTTTACATGGCCTTCTAGTGGAGCTCGAAGTACTTGGTAGTACCCTGCTGCTGGGAAGTCTTCAAAATGGAACAGAGTATGATGTGAGCCTGAAAGTTTATTGGAAAAAGAAATATCTATATTAACCATTTAGAATATACTGATTTTCTAAATAGGTACATGTATCAACAATCAAAATGTAAAATTGATATTCATACAAAATAGTAATTATAAAATATAAGCTATTTTAGAAATGCAAGTAAATTTACTACCTACTTCCATCATCGTAACAACAAGAATAATAGTTTTGTCATACACTTTTAATTACGACAATACAATGAATACTAATAACATTTATGTACGTAATTACATGCTAAAGGTAAACATCACTTTGAGTCAAATCCTTATATTTAATAATAATAATAATAATAATAATAATAATAATAATAATAATAATAATAATAATAATAATAATGCTACTGACAGTGAAGCAATACAAATATTATAAATCATAATTTTGACAAACTTCACTTATCTGCTTTGAATTGACGAATCCTCCAGGACTAGCATATCAATTTTGGTCATTTAACGATGAAATAAATTAAAAAATTAAATTATTAAAACAACTGAATTGACCGATAGATTTAATAGCTTGGGAGAAAATATTTTTCTTGAAAAAGCAGAAATGGTGTGATGAATTTTGAAATACTACCAATAGATTCAGTCAATAAGTTTGTTTTGCTCCCAGTAGATGACAGGATGATAGCAAAGTATTCATCACCTAGTGGAAGTGACCAAAAAGTATAGTCTGTTTACCACTGAAGCTGTGATGGGCACATCACAAAACTAGTCCTGTAGGATTTGTCAGTTAAAAACAAAGTTTGTCAGAAATTAACATTTATATTAATAATTATAATTGTAATAATTAATAATAATAATAATAATAATAATAATAATAATAATAATAATAATAATAATAATAATAATAATGTATTTACTATCCTGAGAATGTATCTATTTTGTAATTGAAATCCTTTGAAATTTTATCTTAATGATACCACTATGGAAGAGATATATAAAACAATATAAAATAACAGTATGGGTGTATATATATATATATATAAAATCATTAAATTTAGGTCTTTGTGTACAGTAAAATGTTACGTTAAGTTTTATAAACCAGTACAATGTAACCTCATAACTTACCTCTACTGTACCGCTAGGGATTTCTGAAATCTGTAGATATTAAGAGATCTGAGTTTGGGTATATTCTGTATATTTAATTTGAGATCCTCCTTTCCGGAAAATATGACCATCATTTTCCTGTATTTCATAGCCTGTGGATCACATTAAGACAAAGAACAATTTATTAAAATCTAACTTACAACTTCATTGTAAGCTTAGTCTACCTATTTTAACATCATTATCAGTTTATGAGCTTAAAGATACTGTATAAGAACATAGTCAACATAATGCTAAAGCCAAGCTTTATATATAGTGATTATGTATACAATAACATTTCACAATATACTTACCAGACATTTTGTTCAACACTTCTCTATCTGATAACCCTTATAACATTCTGGATACCAATATGTAGATCACATTGTAATAAAATGCTCTTATGCAGACTCTACCGATGCTACAGAACATCAGCTGATCCACTATAATGGGCTAGCAACAAGTGTCATGTTACATCTCGCTAAATGGCCTGTATTCTCTACAGTGCATTTGATTCCGCCTTCAGACATATTCAATGGCTGTCATGCTATCTATCAAAAATGTGGACAAGGACAATAATGCCAGTTAAACCATAGCTGATGATGAAAGCATAACTTCTCAGAACATGTCCTGTTTTCTAAAAGACTGAAGTAATTTGTGTTGCTACTTTGACTAATAGTGCCAATATACAATGCAACTTGTTTACATGTCATATCAGATTATTAAAAAGAAAAAAAAAAAAAGCAGTGAAGCAACAAATACTGCACAAATACAATTAGTTGTAACAAAAACTTATCTTTTGAACCTATTCTCTGTTTCATATAACCTTGCCCGGCTGAAATGTATCACTCCGCGTTCAACAACCCTCCCCCTCGTCATAGGCCATAGGCGGTGCCTTCCTGTTACATTGAAACTGCAGTAAACGTCAAATGCCAGGAGATAGCTAAAATCATGCAAATAAGTATATGAAGGCATGCAAAAATACAAGTTTATAATGAAACTGAACTCACGCGTTATGGAGAATCTGGTAATGGAGTAATCCCCTCCATCTCGGATTCGGATTCTGATTCTGCAGTAACAGTTTCGCTGTCGGAACTCTCCGTAGGGTTTATAATTATGCTCTCTATTACGTTGTCGACGATGCCATCCAGCTCCCACATTTTGTTTTCTTCTTTGAGCACATGATGAATAGCCTTTTTCCATGTTTCGTCGCTGATCTCCGAAAATGCTGTGGTAAGCAATGGCCTGATATCATTCAACTTAAATGTTCTATTGTTTCTCGCTACGAATCCTTTAATTTGGCTCCAAATAAGCTCAATTGGATTTAAAATCCAGTGATATGGTGGAAGCCTGAGTACCTCATTACCAGCTGACCTTGCCATTTCATCGATTACGTATTTATCACAATTGCTGGCATGCTTTACTACAAGTTCCAGTAGTTCTGCCTTAATAAGGGATTCATTTACAACTTCATTTTTTGCACGCAGCCACTCAATAATGTCTTGTTTCTTCCAGGATGTATTTGGTTTCTTTTCGACACGAACGCTGTGGTAAGGAGCATTGTCCATCACAATTATGCTGCTTGGTTCCAGTTTTGCTAACACACTTGCAAACCACTGCTGAAACACATGTCCATTCATATCTTCATGGTAATCACCGGTTTTCTTTGACTCAAACAGTAGTAGACCATCTTCCACAAAACCACTATCACTTCCTATATGAGTGACAATCAGTCTTCGGCCTTTTCCACTGGGATTTTTTAAACCAGAAGACATACCTTGCAAAAATGCTTGTCTTTCAGTCTTAATAGTCGAGTCACGCCATAGTTTACTTGTCGTAAGCCCTTCATTCACCCAAGTCTCGTCTAGGTAGTATATTTTGCGATTTGTATCCCGGTATTGTCTGATTGTCCTTAAATAACGTCTTCGCCACACAGCAATATCGCCTCTGTCTCTCAGTACATTTTTCTTGCCCCTTTTTTCATTCACAAACCCCAGCTGTATAAGCAATCTATACAGACTAGATCTGCTGAAATTTGGTAAATCTGCATCCTCATTTACAGCAGACAAAATTTTATTTATGTTAGGGAGTTTGTTTCTAAAGAAAAAACTATGCACATGACGACGTACAGCAGTTTTAACGAACTCATCGCATTCTCCGAGCACGCGCTTTTCTTTATTCCTGCGTTTGCCTGGAGTGGTAAGTTTTCCTGTTTTCTCAACTTCACGTCGCGATGTTCCTATGGACCTAACACTCACCTGTACGTTCGGAGCACAACTGTTCGACTTCCCTCACTAACAAAGACGGATTCTTCTCTGTGAGTGCATTAAACACATGCAACACAATTCTTTTTTCACAGCTTTGTAATGGCTTACCCTTACGATGCTTTTTTGACTCCAGTTCCATTTCTTTCTCTCTCCATACTTTGATTGTTTGGCAAAGCTTCATACCTTGCCCAACACTTTTAAATAGGCTCTCATCTGCATGTACTTCATCCCAGTTCTCATGGTACTGACAAGCAAATTGTAGACATTTTTTCCTGTTCTGTAAGCTGACATAGAAAAATCTGTTGAAATCCCACCCGTAGATAATTTGACAAAGTAGTTCATAGTTCCACCACCACAGAGAGGAGAGCAGACAACAGATGCTAGTTGGAGAGAGGTTGAAAATGGAGGCAATAGCCTTTGAAACTAGTTCCTCAATAATATAAGTGACGAGTGTCAATAAACTGACTACAAATGGCCTTTACAATTAAATCCTTATACTATCTTCATTATAGGTGGAATAAAAAAGTTCCTTCATTAGACAGTAAGCTTTTACTTCCTCTCCCTATAACTATTTCTTGAGACACATTTATTACAAAGCATACTTGCCACTGATTAAGATTAAGATTTCATTACGGATGGTATTCGGTACATAGGCTGCCATAGTTCCTAAGCCCCCAAGTGGGGCACCCCAGGAGAGAGGATGAGGCGAAGGAGACACAGGGCAGCCGGCCCAAGGTGCCATGACAATACAGAGGGCAAGGTCCCTACAGTTTACTTGGATAGAGACTTCCCCTGACAGACCAGGACAACAGACACGCTCCCCTTCCGCAGGACAGTAACGAGCCCCAAAAATCCCTGGCTGGCAGTCCCAACATGGTCCCAGCAGAGAAGCGGAGACTGGCAACCAACCTATCGGAGGAGGAAGTAGTTTTCCTCAGAACATATCATCCTGTCATGCACCACCGAGATACCCACCGACACTTAATCCCTGAAAGAAACCACAGATGAGAGATGATGTTAAATGACGGAGATGAAATGGAGGAACAGGAAATTCGGGGGATGTAATTAACCTAGTATTTGCCTAGCGACCCAGGAAAACCCATGGGTTAGGTAGGTTGGCCATAGGAATCAAACCCGGACCTCCCGAAGACGGGCCACAGACGAAACCGCCTGAGCCATCCCTTTCAGTTTGCCACTGATACCAATTCATCAACAAATCACCACCCAGGTGGTCGAGGTCAATAAGGTAGAGATTTATGATGATACCTTAAATAATTCAAATTCTACAAGAACCATCCTTCCTAACAGAAATCTTGTCCAGGTTTTCCTTAGTCTTCAAAACTGACAAATGCCACAGAGGTCCTCTAAACTTAGGACTAGAATGTTTCCTTCCAAAACTTTCATTTATCATCAGGGTTCACTGCTTGTGGTACCATATGTATTAATGGCATTAAACACTACCAAAAACAAAGAAGAGGCAATTATAATTTTATTTGACACAGTATGACCCAAGGTATCTCATATAAGCTGGATATTCAAATCAAGTGTTGCAGCCACACCCACTCTTTCAGAAGTTGCACATTAATTAACTAATTTCAACACCCACAGCTCAACTAGCCCAGATTAAACTGAGATTGACTAATGGGAGGAGAAATATGGTAGTGGCAAGATACATCTGAAAACTTGCGAGCAAATTGACCCTAGTGTCACATTGCTACAACAGATCCCATTGGATTGAACCTATGCTCCCTGCATGAGAAAAGTAGTTTACTAAGACATTTGCTGGATATAGTAAGTGTGTAGACCAAAAGTATAAACATTAATGTTGCACTTGGAAATATTGAGCACGGATGCTTCATTATTAGGTTTACTCACAATAAAAAATAAAAGTCAATCGAGAAGATACTGACACATTGCTTCATCAACACTGTTTTTCACAATACATGTTTCAAGAGCTGTTGCTCCCATCATCAGCTGATTCTCAACTAGTGCAGGTTGTAGTGGTTTCCTCATTCTCCATATCGTCGATAGATGGCCTGATATATTTGTCAAAGAAGTCTGGCAGTGGTGGAGTTTCAAAGTTCATAATTCTATGACAGTTTTTGTAAATGAAGATTTTTCCCCCTTCTATCATAGAATTATGAACTTTGAAACTCCACCACCGGATATCTTTGCCAAATATATCAGGCTATCTATCAACGATATGGACAAAGAGGAAACCACTACAACTTGCACTAGTCGAGAATCAGCTGATGATGGGAGCAACAGCTCTTGAAACATGTCCTGTGAAAAACAGGGTTAGTGAAACAATGTGTCAACATCTTCTTGATTCACTTTTATTTTAACTTGTGCTTCACTGTTTCTGCACTTCTTTCAATTGATATACTTTGGATACTCACAACCTAGCATTTCCCAATAGTTTCATTTGTATTTTTACTTTATATAATGCATGCGGGTCAATAAACCCAGAAAATCCACACTCACAATTGCTTAATTATATTTTGCACTCACCATGACTTGATGCACCATAGTGGCTGGGAGAAGGACCAGAAGCATATAAAGCTGCTTGATGTTGTTGTGAATTAGAATAATTCATTCCATGACTTGTAGGAGCTGCCAAAGAAAGAGATAAATGTTGACTGAACTGGTAATTATTTGGTACTGGCGAGGGTGGCGTATAACTTGATGGTTGATGCGTGTAGTTTGGTGAGAATGCACGTCGTTGTTCAGGGTAGTGCGGTGTGCTATTACCTAAATTTGAACAAAATAAAAACATGTGAAAACATCATAAATACACTATGCACTTTGAGTTGCAGCTTTATGATATTAAAGCACAGAATATAAGAAACACTTAAACATATTTACTTAAAAGTTTGAAAATAAAATAAATCTGGTACAATGGACATGGATGGCAGATGGAGTCTTAAAGAGGTCCATGCCTGCCTCAGTAGTGTACATGATAGCATGTCTGCCTCACTGTCAAGAGGTCCCAATTCGAATCTCGTTCAGGGGGAGTTATCTGGATAATGTTTTTCCGGGGTTTTCTCGTATCTTGAAAGACAAATGTCAAGTTCTAAGCTCTATGGACCGTGGGTTCATTTGAGCTTCATTTCATTTATTTCATTCATTGTCCGATATGATTTAACATTGGAGGACTTAAAAAGAGAGAGAGAGAGGTTCGTGGTTCAAATTCCAGCTGAGACATTTTTCTCTGACCAAGGGTTTTTCCTGCCAGGCTTTATAGCTGGCAAATGCTGAAGAGGTAGCCTAAACTTAGGTCTGAAATATTTTCTTCACAAATTGCCATTTTACTCCGGATGAGTGTGTTCAGGGTAACTTGGATTGCAATTGTATAGGAAACAAACTGAAATAGCACATCTGCACATTTCACGCTCCCATGGGGCTTATATACAGTGTCTGGCCATATTAGACACACCTTGATATTTCCATATAATAGGAGTACAGAAGGCAAAAAATGTAGCTAATTTTGTTTTATTTTTGGTACACCATATTAAAAACAACAACCACATTTATGCTATTTCTATATGTATAATTTTCCCTTACAGTCATACATGCAGATGATTCCAGACCTTTATGAACTGTTCAATAAGTCCAGTTTTCTTAAATCACTTCCTTTGGCACTTCTTCCTTCACTAGCTTCCAGGCTTTGCATGGGGTTCATATTTGGAGAATTTCCCAGCAACAATGGGATGTTCTGCTCTCTCACAAAATCTGCCATTATTTTGTAATGTGACATTTTGCATCACCTTGCAACAATATGAACGGTTTTCTATTTGAGAATCAAGTCTCTTATTTGAGAACAGCCTGATTCTCAACATTTCCTTATGCTGCTGATCCTGCTACATTGTCCCCTGACTAACATATACATGTCCAATGCCTCTGCCACTGATGATTGAGCATACTATTGGCAGGATGATTTACAGTCTGCAGAGCATAATCTGCATGACGCATTTCACCAGGATGTCTTTACACAAACTAAACTCCTGTTTGCCAAAATTTCAAACTAAAACCCTTGAAACAAAAGAAGTCTATGTGAGCTGCAGTTCATGATAATGCATTTCAAACGTTAAATTTAACTCAATAAAGCAATTATACAATGAAGATTTTCGTGTTCACCAATTTCCAGAAGTATAAGTCTTTGTACTTAAGCTCTTTTGTCCAACTGAATCATTTCGCAGTTCTAAACAGTTTTAAATTAATTTCCAAAATAAGAGTGAATCAAGAAAATATCGACATATTACTTCACTCACACTGCTTTTCAACAGGACATGTTTCAAGATATGTTGCTCCCATCACCAGATGAGTCTCGACTGGCACAAATGGTAGTGTTTTCCTCCTCCGTGTCGTTGGTAGATGGCATGATGTATTTGTCAAAGAAGTCTGGCGATGGAGTTTCGAAATTCATGAAGCTGCAGCGATTTTTATTAATGGAGATCTTTTCCCATATGGCAAGATCTATAGGATGACTAACCTGCTTTATTAAAGCAGTCTCCAAGTTAATGACCTGTCTGGAATTTAATGAAAAGCTACTGATTTTTCTCTTTCACCATTTTTAATGTTGTGTGTATGTTCTTTAGTTCTGATGTCAATGTTTATTTTCGTTTTTCCTATATATTTTAGGGCAAGTTTTACATTTGATCTCATAGATTATTGGTTTTTCTATTAAAGTGACAATCTTTTTTTTGGGGGGGGGGGGGGGGCCTTTTAACAAATTCTTGATATTGAATCTATTTTGAGGTGCAAGAACTATGTTGTATGTGAAGAATTTTTTTTTTGGAATTTATTATGGACTGATGGTTGGAAGGTAATCTTAATTTTTTTCCCCCGCTGTAGGTTCCAGGGTGGTGGTTTCTTTTATTTTCTTTGCCCTGTTGATTTTATTGTCCACTAACTTTGGGTTGGAACTGTTGGACATAGTTACCGTTTTTATATCATTTCCGTAAGTTTGCACCTAATGGTTTTTCAGATGAACCAGTGCCACTCTATTCAAATTTGAATTTAATTTGTTTTGCACTAAGAAACCGGTTTCTTTCACAGAACTTTTTCAAGCAACGTTCTGATCTTGGTGTGAGAATCTGTTTCGGCCCACATTTTTCCTTCCTTTGTGAAAAACTCTTTCTTCTTAATCTGCCTCATAGATGATTCAGACAACTCCAATCTTTGAGAAATCTCTTGATTTGAAAATCAGTTTTAATAGCATTTTTATCTCTGCAATCTTTTGAAGTGTAAATCATACAATCTCCCCATTATGTTGCCAACAAAAGACAGAAAATCATAAATTTTACCATTAAAGTTAAAAAAATAAATAAAAAAAGTTTTAAAAAACTGGCAAATTTAAATAATGATAGCGTAATGTGAACCTATTTATTCTCTTCTTGTTAACACAAGCACACGGAAGTTTTATGAATCAACAACTTCAACTCTTGCAAAACAGAAACAACACACACGTTCAATGTAAACAACAGCACTTACCTAAAAGCATAACCCTCATTCAACTTATTCCCCCAACATTATTCGAGGTTCACAATAATAGGTGAGCACTGTTGTAAAGTTAGTCCTAAGATTTCAGCAAACTGTAAAATAGTCCAGGAGCATCTAATAATATGACCGGGACTGAATGTATATCAGGAAGCCAATCTGAGGTCAAAATTAAATCAGGAACGTTGATGACAGGTCACTCTAGAATGGTCAGAACCTTATGTGCTGGGACTGAAGGAAGTTCACGCTTTATGCATGGTCCAATCTCTTCAGTACTATTTCCTGCTATACTCTTTTGCTAAGGTTTTGACCCCCTTTTCACACAAATGGAGCTCCTTTACTACCGACACCCAACCATCATAAAAGATGCACAATGATGGCACCTCTGGACCCTTAAAGCCTTTCAGAAGCTTCTATAAAGCATGTGGCATAGATCCTTCATTTTGTATATTGAAAGTTTCCTCAACATTGAAACATTTTTCATCAGTGAAAAGGTTTCTTTGATAAACTATTACGTGGATTACATTGATGTGTTTTTATTTTAAGACCTTCTGGCGCTTCACCTTAATAATGAGGAGGTGCCTGTTCTGTAGTTGGTACGCACAGTTGTCTCGCAACACTGCTCAATGTGCTAAACATGTGTTCTTTTCACACACAGAAAAGGACCTATCCACTCCACAGCCTGCAAAAAAGTTGGGGGGGGGGGGGGATCTTCTGAATGGAGAGCTATTCTAGTGCTTAAGAGCTTTTAAAAGCTTAAGTTCCTCTTTCAAATATGATCTGTGCACCAAAAACACTCAACAGTTGATTTATCCATTTGTTGCATTTCACTTTTCTCATATGATCTTTAAACCTTGTGTTATTGTTATTGTTGTTGCTGTAAGAAATAACCACTTCTAACATTCCTTGTTATTGGTTTAAATCTGAAAGTTATGCTGTTTACTGCTGCATATTTGTGTTCCCTAGGATTGAGCTGTCATTTTTAATGAAGTTGTATGTGAGTGTACTGGTAGAAACAGGAAGGATAAGGAATAAGATAAAAGGTATGCATTTGCGGAGAGAATTTTGAAATATTAACACAGATGATTAGAACAAAAGTATAGATATAGGCTAAAACAATACCTGAGGTAACAAAAAGATGAGAGGGAAGAGGTTAGTTTTGGGAGGTGGGATAACTATTAGAAGGGATTGGCATGTGCAATGTTTGGCAACTAGGTGTAAGCGATGAAGATGATGTGCTCAACTATGGGGTCATTGGCACCCTTTAACCCTTTCACCAATATGGACGTCATATGACGTCCAAGTTAAAATGCCCCAAACCGATATGGACATGTATAGACGTCCTGCGCATACATGCATTTAGTTCTCATTTCACGCCAATTATTTTAATCTTCCTATTTTACAATAAATTTAAATTAGTTCTATAAGGAATGTAAACGTACCCTTAAAGGTTTCTTTTTGAATTATACACCTCCAAACCTGGATAAACACCCAAGGGCACATCTGCAGATTCACACCAAATAATATTGGTTTACTTGCGAACTTCTTTTTCGCAACACACCACACATTTTCGAAATGGTTACAACTTTTTTTGGTTGTGGGTGGTATACTTTTAGGAAAGTGTTTTCTCTCAAGTATGAGGGGTGATGTGGTGAATTTCTTACCCCCTAGTATAAAGAGGCCTCTGAGTATTATAATACTCAATTAGGTTACGAGCTCTTTATACACACAAGTACAGGTAGATGAATGTCTTGGATGAATTTACAGCTCTGAAAATTACTAAACAACTGTGCATAGTTACATCCAGTGGTATAAAAATACTTTTTTTTTACCATTTAGCTGTTTTTCGTGTAGAGGGATAGCTAGTAATAGCTGATCCACATCACCCATATCTGACCCGCCATTTCCCCAAACAATGGAGTAGCTAACATGCCATCTGTAGACCAGCACACATCACTGCTACGTATGTCCTAAAGATCTCCTTCATAATCCTACAACAAATCTTCCAGATTTTCTACAGTAATATCAGAAGCCTGTACACATCATACCCAAGCTAATTTATTTGCTACATTACGGGGATAAGCCATGGTTAACATTGAAATTTAACAATTTCAAATGTGCCATTCATTTAGCTCTTGATAGCTATAAGAAATCACTCTGAACACAGAGAGAGTATAAATAACTAAAATACAGAGCGAAAACAGCTGCGCAAGGCTACCAGAATCCTTGGTTGAGAAACACTGTAATAACAGATGCTGACAGAGAGTTTTCTTTCCAGTGTGTGAGTGTGTAACGCAACATATTCTCGCATGATTATCGCTTGGTATAGCATAAATAAACTAAACTTGAACCGGAGAAGTCGCTTGCGTAGCTATACATATATACATTCGTTCGTATACACACAAAACAAAATGATTCAAATGTTAGGCATGTTCGGCACAAAGAATGGCTTATGCCTCAGTGAAACAAAGTAGTGAAATTTCAACGATTTATTAATGTAACCTCTACTTTATTGTTACTGTAGATTTATACTGCCTTTAATGAGTTTTAAACCAGTTTTTGTTTCGTTTAAATAACTTCATAAATATAGAAGATACGGAATTGTATTTATGATGCATTTTTGCAGCATTTAACAATTTAAATGTCCTGTTCTGTTTATTGGGTATCCGTTTCCGGCCCCTGAAGGGTTTAAATGGCCATCAGCGAAGCGGTTAAAAAACTAAGTCATGGCAATAGCCAGAGATAAACTGAACTATAAATTAGAAAAAAATCAAAATAAAATGGCAAATAAACAGGCACAATTATATATATATATATATATATATATATATATATATATATATATATATATATATATATATATATATATAAAAAAGCACAGTGAAAAACTATAAATAACAATAAATCGCCCAGAGGCATAAAAAACAGTTTCTTTAATAAATCTTATAACAGCCTGGAAGAAGAAAAAAACTTTAAAACTACCTGCCCAACGGTGGTCAAATCAATTTGTTCCTCTTCTTGGGGGTTGGACTGGCATTTTCAGGAGGTTTATCCTGCCTTTTTTCACTGTCATTCTGGGAGTGAGGGCAGGATCTTCCTCTTCCATATCCTCTATGGAGGACTGCTTTTCCACTGATAATTTCAGTTCGAGAGGTTTGAACCGATCAAAACCTGTCATTGACGAAGATGATAGTCGCCGATCTGAGTCCTCTCCAAATGATTCCTCAGAAAATGTTCTCGGAGGAGATGGCTGCGGACTTCTATGCTGGCTAGCTTACTTCTTACTGATCTTACTATTTTCCCTAAGGAAGTCAGTTCTTTCATATGAGGTCTTCAATTTCTTTGGCGATGCATCATATATTACTGGCTCACATGTCGCTCTTGAAGCAGATGCCTTCAGCAGTGAGTTGGCTGAAACGTTTTTCTTAGGACTGGACTTGGTAGGTGTGCACACTTGTTTGTGCTGGTGTCTGCTGCTTTGGCTGTGATGTGCTTAATGCCCTGTTTAAGTCGCTAGTTTGTGTTGCTATTTCACATCTATGTACTGACTTAGCCGCAACTGCACTGTAAGTAATGATCCTAGGGACAGAAGGCTGACGAATAAGCAAAAGCTTCAGGGCTTCCACGAACGACACCTTCTCTCTTACTATCTCTTGGATTGCCTTTTCCTCCATATAATGGGGGCATTCTCTGGATTTGATGAATGATTACCTCTGCAGTTGACACATGTTGCAGATGAAGTACATGCATCATCATGAGTGACTTACCCACAGTCAATGCAGGTAGCAACTCCATTACAAGAATAACTCGCATGGCCTAAGTTCTGGCATTTATAACACCTCAATGGATTGGGTATATACTGCCTTATTTCAATAGCTTCATACCCTACCTTAATCCTTTGTAGATCTAAGATAAGAAATAGAGTACAAGTGGGCACCAGATCACCTTGTTCTTTGCAGTGGACTCGATATACATTGGTCACACTTTGTTCTGCCAAGTTTTCCTGAATCTTCTCATTCGACATTCCCAATGCGCTAGTTTTTACAACACCATGCAAGCAGTTCAGAGTCCTATTCATTTCAATGTGCACCACATAGCTCGCAAACAAATTGGCTTTCATAATTTTGCAGCCTATGTCGGTGAAACAGCTTTGACCATCAGCATGCCATTGCGAGATTGAATACATGCCTTTACAGGACCAGCTTTATTATCTAAGCCCTTCTGGATAATGAACAGGTTCACGGTAGTAAATTTTCGACCTTCTTCAGTTCAAATAATAACCAAATAGCGAGGACCACAAGACTTACCTACTGCTTTTCCACTTTTCTTAACGTTTTCGTTTATTTTATCAGTTCCCATAAAGACAATGTTCTGCACCACTGCAAACATCTCTGATGGCATACTCACAGCCTGGACGCCACCCAAACTTAGGTGTAAGTTCTGGCCTGGACCTTGCTCACCTCAGGGTCTCCCTCCCAATGTACAGAGGACCCAATCGCCTTCAGGAGTGCATCAGTTCATGCAATGGCCTCTCCCCAGGACTGACCTTTATCAGTGGATACGAATTGTCCTATATGATAACCAGGAACTGCGTGTTACGCGTTACCCAGTCATCCCTGCACTCCTCTACGCTAGGTATCCATCAGATTTGTGTTCAGGGAGATTAGGGTCAAACACGGATGTGGACCCAAGTTTTTAGGCAGTTGGCAATAGCCCTCCCAAAACTCAGAGGCACCCAATCGAGAAATTTGGCTTGGAACCCCAGGATCACCTATCTTGTACCTACTGAAGTAGGCCCCATGGGGGAGGTGAAAGCAAGTTTGTACATTTTGGAAAAATATGAAGCAGAAGATTTGGGAAAGTTACAATTTTTATTTGTATAAAATATCTAAAGGAAATTATGTATGAGACCTGCATCACTCTGCACACATGGCATTACTTGTAAGAGCATTAATGAAAAATGGTACAAATGCAACAACATATGATAGCAATAAAAATGTTTACACACAGAAGGATAAAGAAAATTAATATAATGGTGGAATTTGTTTGGAAACGTAAGGCAGCAATTAATGACTTGTTTTATGGAGCATTAGAGTATACATAGCTCTGATGATGGTACTGTGTTTTAGAGGATGTTTACCACACATACAATACTAGTGATCACAGCAGAGATGCATTCTAAACCTCCCTCACCCCGATACATACAGGTTCCCCATAAATGATCTTGTGTAACTTGCATTAAATAAAGCTTAGGAACACGAGACTAGTATCGATGGAAAGAGGAATCAAAAACCTTTGTTACAGTACTTTAGAGAACTTCGACATAAGCTGCTTTGCTGCAGTGCATTCAGACCAGATGGCTGCTTGTGTTGCATGCCTTAGATCACGGACAATCCTGTGGAGAGATGGCCTGTACATAAAATCTTTAACATAGAACCATTGAAAGTCACGAGTTATTAGATCTGACAAATACAGAGGTAAACAAAGTTCTCTACCATCAGCAACACAGTCAATCCATCTATTCGGTAGACTGGGGCTAAGCTCCAATCTGACTTCATTATGAAAATGCAGAGGTGCATGTTCCTGTAGAAAGATGAGCATATCCTGTTCCAGCTGAGGCAGAACCCAAAGTTTTAAAATACCCAGGTACCAAACTCCTTTGAGTTTTAGAATTTGATGAAAGGTTCATGGATCTGGTCTACAGGTTTCTCACTTACTGAAGGATGACCATAAGATTTCCTCTTAAAAATGAACTCTCTTTTTATAAAATTGGGTTTTACAAATTGTCCACTGGCTGGATCTACACACATCTTGCTTGAAAAGGTAGTTGAATAATTACAGATTGATTAACATGTTGAGTATAGAGAATGCTTGTCTGTCCTCCGTACCAGTCATTTTGTAACTATTAACAATATGCAATGATAAATATGACTAACTGCTATTGTTGCCAACTGTGATACATTTAATTTCTATTTCCAATGGTTATTTCGAAATTTTGGTAAATATAGTTACATTAGTTAAAACCATTTGCACGAACTCAGTAAACTTAGGAGGCAAGACCTTTAGTTTCTATAATGTTAAATTCCCAATCATGTTTTGTCATGGGTGTATAGTTACAAATAAATCTAACACCAATAATAATAAAAAAAAAAATTACAAAATACCACTATCTTACACAGAAGCTACAGTCTGGTAAGAGTAAACATATTCTCTCACTGAAGATCAGAACTCACATTACAGGCTTATATTCATCATTTATTAAGTACAGTGGACAAGAAATGGAGTTTTAGAGTGGAAAGTATTATCAAACTCAATCCCACTTTTAAAAGTACTACATAAAGCTGAAACCAATGTATTTTTGAGATGAAAATAAAGGGATGGGTTTTGGGAACTGTTTAATACAGTTAACTTAGACCTAACTTGTTGAACTCGTTATACATGTAGTTATTTTACAGACACTGTATTTCATTATAGTCTTCCAGATGGAATTGCAGCCAAAAATTAAATAATCAAATTTTTCTTTTTTCTGTCATAATTTTTTCTATCAAATTATGCCAGCAATGTTATATTTATAATAATGCTTCTCTTTCACCATGTGCTTCCTCATTGAAGTTACTCAAGTTGCTTTCTACTGCTTCTCAGGAGGAGTGGCTGCCAAGGTCTCAGAGGGGTGTGGAAAGTCAGTACACATTTAACAGTCTTGCAGGATGATTCTTAGTGACTTCTTTCATGGAAGATAACAGGAGTTGGTCTCCACATTAATTGAACTTTACCGAAGAAATAAACATTCACAGGTTTTTATAAGAAAACCTACAGAAGTTAAAGAAATGGGTCCTAACACTAATGGAAGTTGATCTCATATGAATAACCATTGCGGAAATTTTAAAAAACTGTACTCTACCATACTCAATTGTTCCAATTCAGTGATAGAAGCAAAGCAAATACAAACACATGCAACATTCAACACAACCTGTGATTGTGCGTGCTGACATAAGGTAATAAGATATAAATTTAAGAAAGAACTTTATGAAGACTTATATGTTCAAAGTTGCTACAAAATGGATCCCATTTACACAAGTGTTTTGTTAAATGTTTCAAAAGCTGCTGTATTCACCTAGTGCAATAAGAGCAATAGTACAATAACAGCTATGGTTGAATTTTCGGCCATACTGTATGAATCAACATCTTAATGTCAAGTCAACAGAACAGTGGATTTCAAGGACCACAAAATATACAAAAACTTGGCAAACTTCCTCCCTGTTAACAGTCATCATATCATACCACATCAAGAGAATGACTTTGTATCATTATTTGATATCAGTAAGTGGAAAACATGCTTGATCCATTTTTCTACAAAGATATCTACCTGCTTTAGGCCACCAGGCAGAAACGCTAAATGGAATCATCTTTCACAACAATGAGCAAGTAAAATGTGCACCGAATCTTCTTGTATACCAGAGATTGGAAGTACTTGGAGCATCCACCCTATCTGCCAAATATGTGCATTGTAATTTCCACCCTATACAGAAACTGGAGTCACTGTATGAGATACACTTTCAGATATATGAAGACATTACCATGCTATTGAGACTTGTGATCAAAGATCGGCAACGATGAGGCTATTTGATATTTAATGCTTTCTTCGTCATTGACAGGTATGGTAGATTCTACAAAAGACAACTTTGAATGATGTAGTAGATTTCTTATGTGGAAGTGACTTACTGTTGCAATTAGAGCAATAAACTCCATGTGTAACACCTCTCTTCTTCTTTCCTGTTTTCTAACCTAATATAAATCTTGAAAGTGCACATTTTCAAATCTCAGGCCTGACATCCATTATTATAGAAAGAATGTCACCAATGACTTTTGCAGCAACACTAAAATACTTTTGTAATCCAAATCTAATACAAAAATGAAGGAAAGTAAGTTCTGACCTAAAATTGACTTGTCTTCTATTTGAGCACAAGTAAAATAGAGGCTGAAGGATAATCATTACCAAATTTAATGTGGGAGCTAAGAGATGCAAAATATAGTAACACCTAATATATAGTCCAAAGATGCAATGTGACATAAATAACAAAACTATTATAAATGCATGAAACCTATGTAATTTAAACATTAAAAATGTCTGCAGCAGCTATCACAGTAATTATTCCATGCAAGTGGATTATCAATAGTTAATAATGATGCTGAAAATTACAACAATCCGTAATGACACTAAAAATGTATTCCTTTAGTTATATATTTCCAATGTCCATATAATAGTGTTTCTTCAATACATGCTACTAAAACAAAATATACTGTGCTAGTCTTACCCCAATCTTAAAATTGAAAATTTAGAATAAGAAGTTGCCTTTGAATCATATAAGAATAAAACTACTTCGCAAAACAAAACTTCTAATTACTTCAAATTACACTAGTATACATCTTTCAGAATTACAGTTTTATACATTCTTGAGATGCTTGGAAGATTTTATGATGTATAAAAACTGAGAGATGCAAAAAACACTTTAAGAACATTAAAACTCAAATGTTCAACATTCTAACTTTCTTCATGTTTCCAAGTTGATGTCATGTCTAGTATTTAAAAAATGAAAAGCCACTGCTGATTTTTCTGTTTCACCATTTTTAATGTTTCTTATAAGTTCTTTAGTTCTCATGTCAATATTTATTTTTGTTTTTCCTATATAAATTTTACGGCAAGTTTCACATTTGATCTCAGAGAAGCAATGCTATCATTAAATTATTAGAATGTCAGCAAATTTTTACATTAAAAATTACAACAGCAATTTAAGGGTCAATAGTAATTAAAATTATGTACTCAATAGAAATGACATATATTTAAGCAAAAAATTAAACATTACACCCATTAAAAAAAATCATACATACAAAAATGCATTGAAATTAAAATACTCACCATGTGAAAATACATGAGTTTTGTTCATGACAAGCTAATTTCATTAAGTATGACAGTAAATGTAATTAAATTTTTATTATGCTTCACATATTAAATTTTTTTTATGATTTGGCAAAACCTAAAAAGGAGATAAAAATATTCATAATAATGTTGAGACAGAAAAAAACATTCTTATATAACATGCTGATAAATTATTCATAACACAAAAAACTAAAACTAAAAATATTTAAAGGGCGTGTCAGTACTCTTGAAAGTAATTCTGGACAACTGACACTGAATGCATGATATTGTTTTCCTATTGCTTTTACAAATACATGACAAATATCCCAAGTGACAGAATGCTAAAAAGAATCCAAAAGTGATATTTTATTAGCACAGCCCCTTTATATTAATAAGCTGTCAACAATGCTCATTAATATAAAGATAACTGATCCACCCAAAAAAATGTTCATTAATATTAACTAATATTTTCTGTTTTACCAACTTAATTTAATTTTCTCAACCTATGAACTGTAAACTTCTCATAAACATGGTGAACTCATACACCATATAAACAATTAAAATACAAGCAAAAAAACTGCAAATTATTGCATGTGCTCTAACCTTGATTTACTGGATGATACCCATAGCCAGTGTCATACTGGTGATCTTGGTCATTTTGGTTGGATCCAGTGTAATGTGATGACTGGGAGTAAATGGAAGACTCCAAAGATTGGTAATTATGCTCTGTTGGATTACTTCCACTACCTGTATAATACAGAATTGCTTCAATACAAATGAAAATACTATAAATAACAAAACTAAAATTCTGTGTTTACAACAATTAAAACAAACACACATTTTAAAGAATTCTAAACAAACGTAACCTACACAAACAAAATGCATTAGTTACATGGAAGCAAAACAAAAGTTCTAACAATGCACATCACTATGTGCCATACTGAGACCAAAGCAAGGTAATGAACGCTTTATTTGGTTTTTCAGGGATAAATAAGGCCATTGGGAGAGATAATCTTTCCCCCTTTGGCATTCAGTGAAAACCGGCATATAATTTTAAACAGCAGCACCAGTATACGTGATCATCCAAATGGAATCCTTTCTTTGCTTTGCCCAAGATCGATGGGGGAGAAAATACAGACTTGACGCTTATTCTTCACTATGCTAAATTCATCTATCTTGTTCATCCCGAGAGCTCTTACTCACCGTAAACTGAGTAAATATGCACTTACCATGTAGGAATTGTTTCTAATACGTATATTATCTCTGATTTTTAGAGAATTCTTTCCAAAACTCCAAAATCACAAACGCAAGACTTCACAAAGATGGCTGAACTTTATTTTGAACGCCATCTATTGTTGATATATTGAACTTTTCCAACTTTAATTGGCATTGTTTAGTACTGCCATCTGTTAAAAATAGTATGCGATAGTTATGGCGCCAACTGAGAGATGATCTAATCATTCCTGCAACTGCATCTAAACCACATATGCTTAAAGAAAATGTCAATTTCATTAACACACTTGAAAACGATATAGGGGTAACAGCGATATGCATGGTTGCTATTCCGTTATCCGCTACTAATAGGATATTTACTTTAGCATTTGGTTCCGAAGTCGCGGGTTCAAATCCAGGAGGGCGGTGAATTTTTGCGGGCGTGATATCCTAGGCATGTATTCTTTCGGAGGGAAGTAAAGCCAGTGATTCCATGTACATTTACAGTACGTAAAAGAACCCGTAACCTGATAGAGACCTCTGAGCAAAATTACTGATGCTCACACCAAATATACATGTAGAATGTGAGGCGAGATCCAGAATATTTAAACAGCGTCTATATATTTAAAACTCAATTTATTTTGGTAACCATCCAAAGACTTTACTTAAATCTAACTCATCAGGATAAAACGTGCAAATAAATAAGTTGCCACAGCAAAGCAGTACACGATTGCAATGTATTGCAATACACAGTTGGGCTGTTGTCCGATTTCCTACCACTTTCATTCCCCATAATGTACTTAATTTGATTTCAGCTTTGTTAATTCACATTTGCACAATTTCTTTTATTTTTTAAATTCGATTCAAACTGTTACATCTGCCTTTATTACATTTAAATAAATTGTTATACAATTTTTCTGCTATGATGATTCGCTACAAAAGAGTGCCCGATAAACTAAAGGAGGTTATTATAAACGAAATAATTAAAAAATATCTATTATAATTCATACCTAACACGGCCTTCTGTGTCCTTAATGAAGTTTTCTTCTTTTCTTTAGTTGATAAACCAAAAGCAAATGCGAATCAACTGAGAAAACATTATTTCGACAAACTCAGTGATAATCGAACGTGATTGGTTCAAACTAAAACGAGTTGTGAATTGGATTGGTGAATTTTGAAAGCCTGGCGCATGAAAAATGAAGTAATCCAGAAAAGCGTGCGCAGCAGAATAAAAATACAGGCAGCACCACCTAGAGGCAAGTGCTGAAAAGTAACCCGAACTCACAGTCTGTAACTTTGGTGACCATTACATTCATAAACTGATCCAACAATTTTAATAAAATGAGCTAGGCCATTAATGGAAACCAGGATCTGTTAGCATCTTTTCTTTTTTTCTTCCAATTTTAGCTTACAGGCACCATACATCTTATGTGATAAAAGAGAGACAAAAACAAAACGAAACAGGCAAATTTATATTGCAGCCATAGTTTAACAAAACAACTCTGACAGCTTGAGATTCAAATAAGAACACGACTAACGCTAATTACTTCCATAGTAAATATTTTTAAAATTTAGAAGTGAATTGCTGGAGTGTATTTCCTGTCCCTCCATTGGCCCGCCTCGGTAGCGTAGATGGTAACATGTCTGCCTCACGTTCAAGAGGTCCCGAGTTCGAATCTCGGACAGGGTGAGTTACCTGGATAAGGTTTTTTTCCCGGGGGTTTCCCTTATCCTGAAAGACGAATGTCGGGTAACTCTAAGCTCCATGGACCGCGGACGCATTGAGCATCATTTCACCCATGTCATTCATCGTCCGATATGACTAAATGTTGGAGGATTGGTTGGTTAGTTTAGGGTTTAAGTACCAGCAGCAGTTTCGGCGTGCATGGTAGGGAATTTGCTCTCTCAATTCTCATCCTCCGAATTGGAGGAGATCTCCTTGTCATATATTCCGCCAGGGATATATCAGCCCACAGGTGTACGAGCCTCCATCGAGGAGTTTCAATCTATGTGTCCTCTGCTGTTTCTCTCCTCGGTCCGGCCACGCTTAGGATGCTCTCATCTCATCCGCCCCGTCTTGGACATAGGCAAGATGGTCAACCAGACAAAAATACCGCGGTATTCTATTATAGCAATTACTCATTAAAATTCGAGTTTACCGTCTACACCAGTTATGCCATTTTGCGACACTTTGATACATTCTCCTGTTTCCCAATTTCGTCTATTGGAATGGTCCTTACGGTGACATTGCCAGGAAAAAATGCTTTGATGGTAGGCAAACCGTAAGTTTCTTACTACGTTATAAAAAGTTATATAAAATTATATAATTATATATAACATAAATATAAATTAAACATTATATAATAGCTGTGGTACTTTAATCAGTCGACCAGACTTGATCTATTGGGCCTACGCCCCAAATGGGGCATTCCCGGGAGAAAGGATGAGGCGAGAGGAGACGAAAGAGGCCGTCCCAAGGAGTCACAACAGAGCGGAGGTCAGGGCCCCCCACTAAGGCACGCCAGCTATTCACATACTTTTATCTAAAATGTTTTATTTAGGGGCCTCAAAATATGTGTTTTCGTAACATTTCTATATGTCTTTCTTCAACAAGCTATACAAAAGTTCCGCCTCGGTAGCGTGGTGGTAGAGTGTCTGCCTCACGTTCAAGAGGTCCCGAGTTCGAATCTCGGTCAAGGTAAGTTACCTGGATAAGGTTTTTCCAGGATTTTCCCCTATCCTGAAAGACGAATGTCGGGCAACTCTAAGCTCTATGGACCCTGGGCTCATTTGAGCATCATTTCACCCATTCCATTCATCGTCCGATATGACTTAATGTTGGAGGACGTAAATTAAAAAAAATGTTTGGTAGTATTATTCGTTTCTGAAATATTCAATGTTAAATGTGGCTTATGTCTTTTTCATCTCGCGTTTATTGGTTACCAGAAGTGATTTTTTTAGACGTGCCTTCAAAAAGAAGAGAAACAGTAATAATATTAATGTATAAATACAAGAAATTGGTAGCATGTATAATTGGTAAGATAGTCTGTTTTACATATAATTTTTTCTAAATTGTTTTGGTTGAGATCCCGTTAAAAAAATGCATGCAATTGTGTGTCGCGTACCACGGTTTGAAAAACTTCGGTGTAGCCTAGTTCACGTCGCGACAGATCAAGAACGCGAAAACATATTGTTCGTTTTGAACACTGCACACCTTTCTCTCCTCCCCCACGGTCGGTATTGCTAGAAACCACCAACTCTGTATGAGCTACAAGTCAAATTATTGTTCCCCTGGGCGACCTGTAGAAGGTCAAGGTGTGTCTACTCCACAAGGCTACGCGGCCGCAGAGAAAGTGAGGATGGATTCGTAGCGTCCTCTCTTCTCGCTTGGCGGGTAACTGCCACGCTGCGAATTTCCCAATGCTGGCAAACGTGTATCCGCGCACGTTACAGCACATCCCTGCTGCTACTGCATCGAATTAACTGCAGTTGCAATATACAGGACGTGTAACTCGTTTACATGAAGTATACCCAACTGTAAAATTCCTAAAATTCTCCATTTCAGCTTCATTTATTTAAAATGTTAATACATCAATGACAGTTTAATGTATAACATTCACAGAAAACATTATGCATATTTTATATTACTTAGCAAGATATTATTTTCTATTGTTTTATTGTTTTGAAAAACTATCTTTTTGACAAAAATTGATATTTAATCAATTACAGTTCTATATGCGCATATACACACATAAATTGTAATTCATTTATAATTACCCTCTAGTTTGAGATAACATAAAATAAAACATGAGATTTAACTTCAGTTGCTTAAAACTGAAACCATTTACGTTATTAGTTAATAAAATTACTATTATGTATGTTAATAAATTTTCATTTAATAATAATAATAATTTAGCATAATTTATTATTTATAAGCGGGTATAATTTAAAAACGTGAGCGTTCTAATGAACAACATAGCGAGAAGGCAGCGCTCGCGGACGGCGCCGTCGAATTTTCAATGGTTAGACCGCTCGACCCTCACCAAGGCGGACCGGGTTCGATCCCAGGCGACCGCAAAGTGAGACTGGTGGTGGACAGCACGGCGCTGGGGCGGGTTTTCTCCAGGATCATCAGTGTCACCGCCTGCGGTGCCACATGTACTAAGAACGGGCGTTAAACCTACACATTTCATTTCTCAAATTCCTAACAAATGGCTATCGATCATTACGTCAGTAAAGATCAATACGCTTCGAAGCTTTGCCAAGTTCCTCCGTGGCCCTTTGAGACGGAAGCTTGTTAAGAAAATGGAATGATAGGAATGGACAGGAAAATTCTCGGCAATATGTGATTCATTAACAGAAACACCAAGGTCAAAGTGAACGGGCCAACGGGAATCGCACCGGGGCGATGAATGAAATGGTGAAATGATGCTCAAATGTGTCCAGGGTCTATGGAGCTTAGAGCTACCTGACATTCGTCTAAGGACAAGGGAAAACCCCGGCCTTATCCAGGTAACTCACCCTAATCGAGATTCGAACTCGGTACCTCTTGGACGTGAGGCAGACACGCTACCGTCTACGCTACCCAGGCGGGCCACGCACACATACACACACACACACACACACACACACACACACACACACACACACACACACACAACACACACACACTTATTGTAGAGCCATTTCACTCGGTATAGAATATTGATACATCATTGGAAATTTTGGTTGCGGATATGAACACAGCTCTCCAATGGTTGTAATTAAGAGCTCAGATTTTGTATATTTCATGTTTTACTCCTTAATAAATAAACATATGCATGCGAGGAATATGTAAGAATTACAAGCAATTTATTACCGAATTTTTATGCAACACAAATGCATATATAAGGAGTTTGTGCATATTTATACATGTATTTTACTTTTCATCACAATACTGCAAGAAAGAGAGAAAGACCCGAGCACATTTCTGGTGTGTGCGGAAAATTTCTCTAAATCCATAAAAGGGAGCCGCAAAACCGGAACATAGCTATCAACAATGAGCGGCTCCTAATACAGTATACAGATGTACCGCTTAACAGCTTAGCATAAATAAATACCGTTCAATAATCATGCCGCAAACCTCTAAGTGCGGTGCGGTTTGTACTGTTACAAACAAAGCCGTCTGTCGCGAGTATTATCCTGTTTCTCAAAGCCTTACCGTGGCTTTATCTTTGTTAATAGAGACCTCTCAGATAACGTACTGATTATTCTTGTAAGAGTGAGTGGCAGTTCCCGGATCTGTACTAAACTCTGTTTCATATAACATTGCCCCGTTGATATGTATCACTCCGCGTTCAACTACCTTCCCCCTCGCCCTAACTGGCTCTTGCTTTCCCGTCATAGGTCATAGTCGGTGACTTTGCGTCACAGTTAAACCTGCAGTAAACGTCATAATTGCCGGGAAGATAAATAAAATCATACAAATAAGGATATGAAGGCATGCAAAAATACAAGTTTATAATGAAACTGAGCAAGTTGAAACTGAATGACTGAGCAATGTAACTGAAACAAGTTTATAATGAAAGGCCTTGGGCCTTTTCCACTGGGATATTTTAAACCAGCACACATACATTTAAAAATGCTTGTCTTTCAGTCTTAAAAGTCGTGTCACACCATACTTTACTTTTCGTGTGTTCTTCATTCTCCCAAGTCTCGTCAAGGTAGTATATTTTGCGACTTGTATCTCGGTACAGTCTGACTGTTCTTAAATAACGTCTTCGCCACACAACAATATCGCCTCTGTTTTTTAGCACATTTTTCTTGCCTCTTTTTTCATTCACAAACCCCAGCTGTATAAGCAATCTGCTGAAATTTGGTGAATCTGCATCCTCATTTACAGCAGACGAAATGTCATTTGTTAGGGGGTTCGTTTCTAAAGAAAAAACTATACAAATGACGACGCACAGCACTTTTCACGTATTTTCTCCGAGCACGCGCTTTTGTTTATTCCTGCTTTTGCCAGGAGTGATAAGTTTTACTGTTTTCTCAATTTCACATCGCGATATCCCTACGGATCTAACACTCACACCTGTAACTTCAGAGCACAGCTGTTCGACTTCTCTCAGGGACAAAGACGGATTCTTCTCTGTGAGTGCATTAAACACATGCAACACAATTCTTTTTTCGCCTGTTTGTAAAGAATTACCCTTGCGATACTTCAGCGAAAAACTGGCTGTAGACTCTGCCATTATTCATATAAGTACACGCGCAATAAAATAATTTAGCTTTCGCACAAGGCACAACCTTCGACTGCCGATATATGACTAATCCAGTTCAAAACAAGGTCAGTGATAAAAGTCATATAAACAAATGACCCACTACCGCTGAAGCACGTGCTATCGTGTCATGTGCTGGAGAGCAAAGGAACCTCCTCTTTACTTCGTTTAAGAATTAACATGCATTTCAGATAAATCAACTCTGTTGCGTAATATATTTAATTAAAACTGTTACGAAAATATAACTTTGACAATTCTCTTCCAACATATAAAGATATATCACCATGTTAAAACACGAACTAATTTTTACCGCAAGACAGTCTTTAGCACAACAGCAGCCAATGAGAGGGGTTTAGGTTACGTGACCGGTAAGAGATACAGGGCAAGCTTACGTGAAATAAGGATTAAGCACCAATGAACGCATCACTTCAGCCAATGGAATGCGCAGGAATCACAAATGACAGATTGATGTTATGTCCACGTGGAGTAATCAGTGCGTTATCTGAGAGGTTTCTATTACCAAAAATAAATATATGGTAAATATTCGAGCAGCACAATACATTTCCAAGAATTAACAAGCGCCATTTCACTTAAATTTTAAATTTGTAACTAGTGTGCTGTTACTCGTACTTCTTAAGTGTGAACAGGAGACAATATTTTACAATGTCGAAGTAAAAGAGCAGTAGTTTATTTGCTTCATCAATGGACAGATTTCTTTTTTCTTTTCTTTTCTCTCCCCCCCCCCCCAAATTTACGTCTTCCAACGTTGTCGTATCGGAAAATGGGTGAAATACTCAAATGAGCCCAGGGTCTTCGGAGCTCAAGAGTTACGCGATGTCTTTCAGCATAAGGGAACACAGCGAAAAAAAAAAAAACAACTTATCCAGGTAATTCACCCGACCAACATTCGAACGGGACCTCTTCCCCCCATGGGCCTCCGGGGTCCCGAGCCAACAGTCTCCCTCGTGTGGGCTCCTCATCGTGGCTGAGGGAGACGGTCAACAGGCCCACCCACGTGTAGGCCGTGCGTGGAGACGATTAGATTCTTTTTAGATTCTTTTCTAGTTTAGAGTTTAGTGAACGAAATTTGTAGTAGGGTTTGATTGATTTTTTTTTTATGTACGTGCATTTTTAATAGGTTTTGTTACACTTGTATAGTTTTTAGAAAGTTTTATATCTGGCTTTTGCCATGACTAGTTTTTTAAAGGGTGCTGATGACCGCCGTAGTTGAACGCCCTTATATATCATCATCATCATCATCATCATCATCATCATCATCATCATCATCATCATCATCATCATCATCATCATCATCATCATCATCACGGGACCTCTTGAACGTTACACTATTTACATCTCAGAGAAAATGTTGGAAGTGTCCTCCACCAGCATCTATACATGTTTGTACTCGTCTCACCATATTCTCTGAAGTTTTACGGAGAGCATCCTCGCCAATATTACTTATTTCGGTTCGAATAGATTCCTTGAGAACATCAATTGTCCGTGGTCTATTCTTGTACACTCCATTTTTAGATACCCCCACAAGAAAAAATCCAGTGAGGTTAGGACATGGGATCTGGGGGGGAGTACAGACCTTTTGAGATTATTCGATTATCAAAAAAACTGGTTACAAGTTCCATGGTGTCATTAGATTTATGGCACGTTGCTCCATCTTGCTGGAAATAACCTTCTCTCAATTCGATATCATCCAGCTGCTCCACAAATGTCTTGAAGATACCAATATAAACTTCAGTGTTTACAGTTGCATCAAAGAAAATGGGACCAACGATTCATAGATGCTTGTGGAGGACACTTCCAACATTTTCTCTGAGATGTAAATAGTGTAATGTAATCCCCCAAAGTTACACGCGTGTCCTATTATTACTGGTTCAAAAGTTATAGCCTATTGAAATGGTTCAGGTTAATATACATCGCACTATATTTTCAGAATATTTTAAAAACCAATGCGATTTTCAACTTAGGATTGATTCATTTTAATTAATGTAAACTCACTTTTAAACCAGTGTTTTTAAGTCTCCTGCGACAAATAAGTTCCAGATTACACAACATTTCACAGCTGCTCATAGAAATGCTGTTAGTAAAAATGTCTCCAAGATCCAAACAACCTTACCAGCAGCATTTTCCGTAAGCAAAAGTGAAAATGATGGCAATAATGATTTTTGAAATATATTTGCAAAGCATGTTTCAGACAACATCCCTTTGAATAATTTATATACAGGGATGTTCCCAAGGGTATTGCCTCCGTACCACGCGACTGTCTTGAAAAGGAGAAGAAATACTGTTTTAAACTGTATACTCCGGATGCAGTCATTCTATTTTCAAAACGCAATGAAGTATCTCACCTATCAACACAAAATCACAGAACTTGAAGGATGTGTTCAGAAATTGTCAGTTTGCAGCATTATCATACGTATTTTCTTCTTCTTTTTATTGAAACAC
This sequence comes from Mantis religiosa, assembly GCA_030765055.1. Lineage (NCBI taxonomy): Eukaryota > Metazoa > Arthropoda > Insecta > Mantodea > Mantidae > Mantis > Mantis religiosa. The sequence continues at coordinate 48,652,240 of CM060957.1, forward strand.
TTGAAATCCTTGTAGCACCCTTAAATCTATTGTATTCATTTAAAATTAAAATTATGCCTAGCTACTCATCAGTCCGATTAAATTTTCAATTTACATTTTTTAAATATTGTAACACAATCCTATAAATATTTTGAGAGGTAAAAGCTGGGTTCCTGATGTGTTTTGCTTATTTAGTCAGTTGATCCGCTATTCACTTCTTTTATATCATGATTTGGAGCCCACATTAATTTAATTTCCAGGAGAAATCCCTCTTAGAATGTATAGACTCCCAAAGATCCACAAACCGGACATTCCTTTACGACTCATTGTGGATGGCAGGAGCAGCCTTACATATCGGCTGGCACGTCACCTGGCTGATCTGTTACAATCGCCGGTAGGGGATTGCCCACATCATGTGAGTAGCTCCACACAGTTTGTACATACACTTAAGAACATTACCATTGGCCCTTCTGATCTTGTCAACTTCGACGTGGTTTCTCTTTTTACGAGGTGTGTCCGTAAAATAAGGTCTCCAATTTTATTTAATATAGAAAACATGTTTATTGTCAATGAATGTTACATTGATGGAAAGGTGGAACTCGCAGCTATTTTTCAACGTAATCACCATTGCGATCGATGCACTTGCATGCGCTGTGGCAGTTTTTGTATACCCTTGTCATAGCACTCTCCCGCCAAGTTGCGCAGGTAGCGCTCACCCTCGTTTTTCAAATCATCATCGGTCTGGAAATGTGTTCCACCCAGGTGTGACTTCAATTCAGGAAACAGATGATAATCACTAAATGCTAAGTCTGGACTGCAGGGGGGATGGGTGAAGATGTCCCATCCGAACTGGGCCAGGAGATCAGCCGTTGCATGTGCATATGGGGACCAGCAGTTCGGTCAAAATCTTGTCAATCGTAGCCTTACTGACTTCAGGGATAAGTTCTCACAGCTCGCGAACTGTCACACGCCGATCTTTAAGCATTTCTTGCTCCACTTTTGCAATTGTTTTGGCTGAAACAGAAGGCCAAACAGAACACTGTTCGTTATATCTGCACGTCCATCTTTGAACTCTCTGACTCGCTTTCGCACGTTTTTGACGACCATACACCGTGGCCCATAGACTTCGCATAACTGACAATGAATTTCAGTGCTCAAAAAACGGATCACTGCACGCAACTCGCACTTGGCGGCGGAACTGATAGGAAGCTCCATCGCAAATGGTTGTCCAGCCAAGACTAATCGTTGGAACGGGTTCGTTGTAGTGAGGATTTGAAGGGGTGGAACCAAGCTACACACCAGTGTTGCCGGATCTCGCGTAATAGCGTTCCTCACGGCTCCAGCGCCTTGGAGACCTTATTTTACGGACACGTCTCGTACAAGGATACCAGTTCAGGAAGCCATCCAAATTCTGAAGGAGCATTTTCCGGCTGATATCACAGAGATCTTCCGACATACCCTGACGTCCACTTTCTTCTTGTTTGGTGGTACTTTCTATGAAAAAGTAGACGGAGTAGTAATGGGCTCCCCTTTGTAACCAGCTAATTTCTATATGGAACGCCTAGAACATGAAATATTTACCACAGCGCCACTTAAACCATCTCATTTCTACAGATACGTGGACGACACTTCTGTAATCTGGCCGCATAGATCAGACACTTTGTCTAGCTTTCTTGCGCATCTCAACAACCTTCGACCTCAAATACAGTTTACCATGAAAGTGGAGAAGGATGAAGCTTTTCCATTCTTGGACAATCTTGTTTCAAAAAACAGCAACGGTCCACCGGGCATGCTGTATACCGCAAACCTGAACACATCGATCTCTGTCTGAACGCTTACAGTTTTCATCATAAGTCTCAACGACTGGGGGTTCTCAATACACTGGCCCACAGAGCTTTGTCTATCTCTGATCCCAGCCTCTTAAAACAGGAATTACAGCACCTGATACTCACTTTCCGTCAACACGGCTGCTCCGAATATGACGTTGAGGCTTCGATTACCAGAGCTAGGAAAGGGAAACCTGTAATACAGCGAGCATCAGATCGTTCACCGGCAACCTATCCAGCAGAATCAGCAAAATTCTCGCCAAATACAACACCAGGACAACGCACAAGCCACCTCCAAAGATTAAACTGTTGAGACCGGTGAAAGACAAACTAGACTTCCAAGTTTCGGAAGTGTACCACATTCCCTGTGAATGTGGGACAGCGTATATAGTACAAACCGGAAGGACCATCGCTACCAGAATAAACGAACATAAACGGAGCATTCGTTTAATTCAACCTGAGAAGTCTGGACTGGCAGAGCATTGTTTTGATAACGACCATAGAGCCAACTTAAGAGAGACGACCATCTTGGCAAAATGTGACAGTTACTGGGAGCGGAGAGCTAAGGAGGCTTTGGCCATTTCCTCCAAGAGAAGCACGCTTAATCGTGATGCTGCATTTCAGTTCAGCTCCTCTTGAAAACCGACCTTAAAATGGAAATCCGTCGGTTTAAGAAGCACATATCTACACGACCTGATCATAAAGTTAAGAGTTACGTTTCATTGATCCAATTAATTTTCTATACTAACGCCATCTCCTGACTTGGCATCTCATTCACTGAAAAGTCTTTTATTCAGTAATGCGAGTATTGGTAGTGTTTTGTCATTGTTGATATTTGTGTAATATCCAGTTATACATTTATAGTTATAACATTTCTTAAAATATCATATGGGAGAGATGTAGGCTCCCGAAACGTTGATTTCTAATCGTCTTTTCACCTGGCTTGTTTCCTGAGATCTCGAACATATTCGTCGCCAAGAAAGTTTCAGGTCTTATTTTTATTATTGTTTTTCTAAAACAAATATATAAATTTGTGTTTTAATACTTATAGCTCTAGTAAAAAAAAATAATTTTCATTTCAATAGACCGCTCCTCCTTCAGTTCACTCAATAGATTTGTTGAAGTTTACAATTGTATGGAGTCACAAATAAGTTTAGATTGTAGATATCGATGTCAAATCATTTTTTAAATACCTGAACTCTTTCAAGAGATGACGCACCATGTTTGTCCAATTTATTTAGAACACCTGCAAAACGTTTTAGCACAAAACTACACTTAGTCAACTGCCCCAGCATTTGACCACTGGCCTATGGGGAAGAGGACAATTGGTGTTTTCCCCCCTTTCAAGACATCAAATCTCAAAGCTGATTTTCCGTTTGATAGAAATCTAACTACAATAGGATATAGGAGTCTGAATATTCACAGTCTATGAGTGCATAGACTACACAAGTAACAGGAATCGTTTTGGAAAAACTCACCAGCTTTATCTTAAGTGGTAGGGGAGACTGGGGATATTTGATACACAGGGATGTATGATACAAGGAAGATACTTCGCAATGGAGGTGCTGTCATCTACACTGCACGGCTGGCAATCAGAGTGGAGGTAAACAACATGTCAGAAAAAATTGTATATTCGCGCTGCTCGAACCGTTACCATGGCTTTATCTTTGTTAATAGAAACATCTCAGCTAAGGCACTGATTATTCTTATAAGACTGAGAGGGGAACTACTGCGCCTCACAGCCCCGTGCTTACACTGATGAACGCATCACTTCAGCCAATGGAATTCGCAAGAATCACAAATGACGATTGTATGTTCACTCCACATGGAATATATAATCGGTGCGTTATCTGAGAGGTATCTCTTATCAAAGATAAATGCATGGTAACCGTTCGAGCAGCGCAACTATACATTATTTAAGGCAGAAACTGTGCTACGCTAAGGAGCATAAAAATTCACTAATATAATTCCGTTATGAGGATTCCGATTCCTGCCTATCCTTTTAAGGTATTTGCTTCCTCTTCCTCTTCTTCACTGCTATTCAAACACACAATGATTACTGTTCTTTCTATTTCTTCTTCCATCAAGGCACCAAGATGCAAACCTCTTCAGTGTTGTCGTTTAAACACTGTCTGCTTAGTCCTTTAAGTGCGTTTAAAGTCACACACATTTTTCTGTTGTTTTTTGCTTCATGATATTCCATATCAGTTCAATGGGGTTTAAATCGCAGTGATAAGGCGGCAATCTATATCCTGGCGTCCCACTTACATTTTTTAAAAATAAAAATATTTAATATTCGCCAGAATGCTTTCTGTCCACCACCTAAATTAATTTTCTCATTTACTGCATAAAATAACTTCTTCACCGTTGGAATTTCTTTACGCACTTCATAATACTCAAAAAAAGTTCTGCGAACGACGCACTTATCGAAGTCATCCATTTGAAACTTCTTTTTCCGATTACGTTGTTTTTCTGGAGTAGTAGTTTTTAATAAAATAAAAAAAAGTAAAGATGAAGATGCAGTTGCTTGAACTAAGAAGTACTTAAGTGAAGATGCGGTAGAAAATATATTTAATTCCTCTATCTGAAACACTGACTGTTTTCAAATTCTTTAACGATCCTTTTTACTGTGGCTTCACTTTTTCCTATTGCCGTAGCCGGTCTAGCCACTGTCGTTTGCAAAGGAAAAACTAGATCGTTTTGCTTTCCCTCCGTGCAGAACTGGAAAACATTCTAAAGAATCCTTCTGCTTTGGGAGTTTACAATCCTCCGAGGTGACATTTTTGAAATGTCCATGCTAAAAGATTATTAGAAACACCTACTTTGTGATACGACACTACACTGCACTGCGGTACTCATACGTCATGCCAGTTATCAATTAGATTAACAACTTCATACGCAGTCTCCAGCCAGCCATCACAATACGTTAGCTTCTACAATCTGATTTTTAGAAGAAGATACGTGAAAGTCATCTGTTTCTCCACGTGAGCTTCCGCAATGTTGCCCAACAGCAGACAGAAAGTAATGCAGATCCCTTCTTTATCATCTCAACACTCGAAACATAAACAAGGGTTCGAGCTATCTGACTATGTGATTCACCAGTGTAACCAATCTGGCAGCCTTTGTTTACGTTACCATAGCAACGACCTTCCCCTCTTACCCTTCGCATCCCTTGCTTGATGACCTTCATATATCTTCTTTTAAAAATCAGACTGTACTACCGCACAAAAACAAAGCTCAAGCTATTTGTCCCGGATAATGCCTGGCAAAGGGTCAATTCGTATCGGAAATAATGCGAAACAATGGGTATGTTTACGCCAGCCTACCACACATATTAATACACGGCGAGTCTATATGTACACTTTGTTCAGATGCAATTACGTCTTCCGGAGAGCAACGTGTCATATCGGCAGGCGCGAGACATACATACATACAACTGATTGAATATTGTGAAAAGGAGAAAAAAGTAGAAATGCCTTTTTGTCAGCGACAAAACGAGCTCAGACGCACAGCTCCCTATTAGTGCTCTGTGTTGCGTCGCTTCCTGTACGCCAACGCCAAGTTACTAATATTTCGCTCTAGTAAACAAGATAACAAGCTAAATCTTGCCGTATTCTTGGTATCTATCCGACACATCGTTTTCCAGTTATAATAATAATCTCTCTCTTACACACATTAAAATATTTCTACGACTTTTCGCTTTTGAGTTATTGCTGTTTAAACTCACAAACTTTTATAATTAATTGCTTTTTTCACTCAGTGGATCCCAAATCGTGCATTTTTCGGTGAAATGTTAATATGAATTTTTGGATGGAATACAATACTTCCTTCACATATTATAATAAATATAAGGATACAGTTACAACCTTATGCTAACGGTGGATATACGAGGGCTGTTCAATAAAGAATTCGAACTCGGGACCTCTTGAACGTGAGGCAGACATGCTACCATCTACGCCACTGAGACGGGCGCGAGGGAGTGTGAAGTGAAAGATCAACAGAACATGAAAAGAGAATAAATACTATATATATATATATATATATATATATATATATATATATATATATATATTCATATGCCCAACATCTTTCAAAGATAACACAATCGTACTCCTACGTCATTGGGTATTGCAAGAATTATTTTTCTCAAAATTCTCCTAATACAGCTTTTACAGGAAAAATAATGTGTTTAATTATACATATATTTCTAAATTGGCTAAAAGAATTGTTATTAAGATGTCTTGTTCGAAATATTTAAGAGACATTATATGAGAATGTCTCTTTAAGTAACTTGCAGGTATTTACGAAGTTTTACGTCTTTTTCAATTTGTTATTTCGCAAAACCTATAAAAATTGCTTAACTTCAATTATAACTTTAAACAAGTAACGTTTAAATAAAATAAATAATTAAACATTATATATATTATTTAATCCGTTGTATTATTGATTTAATTCCCGACAGTTAATGCTTCAAGCTTGAAAATTTGGAGTTTCCATTCATAATGCCCAACCTTATGCGAAAGAAGGGAAGGCGAATTTACCTCTATCATTTTTGCCGAACTATGACGCATTCATGGAACTCAAGGCGCTCTGAAGACGCATCAGCCATATTGATTCTATGCCAAGCGATCTTACTGTGTACTGCATAATTCTACTTGCAACTTTTTAAAATAATAGTGTCGTTTCCTGCACCAAATAGTTCAAATAACATAGGATATCCATTATTCCGACTCCCATCTGACAGGTCTAGAAGAGCAATTTGGCTGCAAAACTAAAGGCGTGGCAAATGGAATCCAACATCTACTTCCCGACTGCGAAGTACAAATTGTTTCAAATCTAACGCTCAATTAAAAATAGTTCTTCTAAATAGTAATACAAAGCAGTAATTGAGTATTTGTTAAAAATGATTTAGACGTTGGATTGTTATTTATTATAAGCTTTACTACAATCGGGCGCTTCCATCTTCAGTGTAGCTCAATCGGTTAAGTGTAGGTTCTGTAATAAACACAACGGAGGTTCGAATACTCCAATAAATGGTATTATTTACCCCCTTTGTTTAAATATTTATAAGAATGTTTTTATTAGTAAATTCATTGTGTAAAAATGTATTGTATTGTTACTTTGTCGATAAATGCATTAACATTTATGTGTTTCTGTGCGCTCACTTACGAGTATAAGCCCCTAGACGCCGCACCACATTTCATAATAATTGATACATATATTCCTTAGGAGAAGAGTAAACATTCTGCAGGGATGGTACACGACCGCTGCATCTCCCACTTTTGCTCAAACAGGGCAACATGAGCGATATGCAGTACTGGAGGGTGGAACGTAGTCAGATCTCCGGCTCTTTCCCTTCTGATTTCTACGCCTTCTCAACCAGAAGCCGCTAATTTGCAGTCAAGTAGATCTTCAATCTGTCCCCAAGATCTTACGAGACTGAGTGCACCCCGTTCCAAGCCTCCATGTTGGAGAAAAATCAAAGCACGTTCCGGCGCTACCACCACGCCAAGGAGACGTCCTGTTTTATTTTACTGGCACCTCCATAAACATTATGGTATCTACATTTATAACCTTGCTTATCCAAAAATATTGAGAAACAGACTCTACTCTGCCCCACAAAATAAAATATCTATCTAAAGAACTATGTTACGACTACCGATAAACGCACGTGCTATCGTCAGTCACCCCGAGCTGCAGGTTTGAAGCAAAGGATCCTCCTCTTCAGGGGCGGTTTTCCTTGATGCTTCTGAATCGCCGAGTCACCTACTTGTTTTCTAATAACTTACATGGTTATGTTTTATGTTCTAGAATTTAATTTTCATATATGAAAGTTCTCCAAATTATAAATTGTAATGGAGCCTCTCTCTTGGTGCCCACGAGTCCATAATACAGCTAGCTTACTTTCCCACTAGCGATTCGTTGTTAAAAGGCCAGAGAGATCGTGGGTGGTGGGTGAGGAGAGGTTGGAGGGACAGAAAGCACTGTTGGTTGCCATGACTACGTATTCGTTGTTGCCAACACAATACAGGGCTTTCTTCCTACTTTTGAAAATAAATTTGTTGGTAGAGGCGGTAAGCCGCGTGTCATGTGCTACTGTTTATTATCAGTTTGCATTCTGTGTAAAAACGTAATTTTTTACAGTAATTATTATCTGATACATTAAGTATTTAATTTTTCGTATTTAAGGGATTTACAATGAATCCAACATACGACTTGGTGTGTTCCATTCTCCAAACAACCTGTTCTTAATGGAAAAAATGATGACAAACGCGACGTGGTAAATGTCGGTAGGCTACCACTAGTGCTATGTTTAGAAAAACTTTGCGGCGGAGCATATTCAAAATACACCAGAATATCTAAGACTCGTTGGTATTAGAAACATAATTGTGTCGGATTGAAGGAGCTGGGAACAAACAGTAACAAAATTGCAGACGCTCTTCGGGAAAGCTCACGTGTATATATATATATATATATTGTAAAATACAATGAGAACGTTAAGCTTAACAGGCTTTTATGCAAATCCCATTAAGGAAGTTGACAAGAAATGACATTTCTTGGACATAATGAAAGCAAGGACTCTTTAAATAAAGGTAATTTTAAGGAACTTTTGGATTCGACAACTCTCTTTAAACATATACCATGTTAAATAGCGAACTCATTTTTACTGCACAACAGTCTGTACCACGAGACCAGCCAATGATAGGTGATTAGGTCACTTGAGCGTAAGAGATAGGGGGCACGCTTATTTGAAACAAGGATAGTCCATTCCAAACAAAGTTCCAACTGATGTAAACAATAGCACGTGCTTCTGTTTGTCAGAAGCCTAAGCACTCTAATGCCAATTTAAATAATGCCTTAATAAATGCATTGTATCGTGAAATATTGGGACAGGAATGGCATAGAAGTGCAGACATTATTGCAGTTATAAGAACTCGCTGATACAGGTAAAAGGGTACACATTAACTGTTGAGGTATTACCACAGTTTTGTTAATGTCGTCTGCTATATGCGATAACACTGACATAGGTTGAGTTGCTTGCAAATTACCAACTCTGCGTTCTCTTGCATAAGAAAAATGCATCAGTGTGCTCCCTCAGGTGCCAAATGAGACCCATATAAACAATTTGTGTTACCCGAGAAATATAAGCGAGCAGTTATCCATGACACGCAAGGACACGTATGATAAGCTCAAGTAAAATCTTGTAATTTAATCAGTCTGTGAGAAATATAAGCGAACAGTTATCCATTACACGCTAGGACTCGTATGATAAGCTCAAGTAAAATCTTGTAATTTAATCATTCTGTGCTTGAGTTCTAATTACAGGAGAAGATGTGTGCCAGCTGTTCAAATACAAAAGCGGGAAACTTAATAAGTGATGGGAAACGACTAAAATTAATGAGTTCGACTAGCTTTTAGAAAAATATTCATCGCTTGCAGTGTATATATTACGAAAATAATAATCCCACTTTTCAGACGTTTCAGTGACAAATGTAATCAAAATGTGCAGGTAATATAAACAGACTGATTCCAATATGACGGCCTGGCCATCTTCAGCGGATTTGAATTTGGGTGTTACACGATTGCCTGAGAATTACGATTGGCGTAAGTGAAATGTTCATTTCCGCCTCCTTATAGCATCAGTTGTTACACGTTCTGAGCTATGATTTTCATGCAGGCCATGTTTTTGTATATGAAACAATGTTCAACTATAGTAGTAAGCACGTGGTGCGAGAAAAACATCCAACTGTTAAGGGCGCAGTTTGTGAACTATGGATAATACAAACCTTTAGAGTGATAGGTACTCTAATTTGGAATGGCCATAGTATTTAGGGTGATCTAATGAGACTCGATGGCAACCCCCTCTAATGCTTGGTTACCTGGGTTACCTGAATGAGTGAAGGGGAAATGTTTCATATACAAAGAGAGGGTAGGGCGACAAGGTGAGTCACGAGCCCAGATTGGGTATCGCCAGTCTCCAAAACCAATGGACCACCCCATATTAAGTACAATATCTTCTGAACTGAGATATATCGCGAGTTTCTGTTTCACGAAAGGAAGATTCTCTAGGACCCGGTTGCATAAAGTATAATCTAAGTTCAAGCGTAAGAAAATGATCTTCAGTTAAGCTGAACTTGGATCTAAGTTCATGGCCTCTTGATCTAAGATCAAACCTAACTGGTGAATTTTCTCCAGTTAACTTGATTGAACTTAGATCAGCAGAGTTTACACACTAGTTTTCTGAGAAGAAATAAGTAGTGCAGCTTTAAATAAATAGTAAATAAAACATTTTTTGTGGTTACTTGTATAAATAATTAGCCTCTTTATTTCACAAATGTATCTTAAAGATGCATTGTTTGTGTTCATAACCTATACATTTTTATTATTTTCAGATTTCAGATTACTCTGATATCTCTGATGATTAGAATTTTCAATTTGAAAGGTCTCCTCGTGTTTTCCAACATAGAGGAAATCCCATCTCAGAACTAAATGACAGAAAATTCAAAATGAGTTTTCGACTATCAAAGCATGTAATCAAAGAACTGGAGCATAGGCTACCTGCACAATTAAGAACACAAACCTGAGGAATTATGCACTCAATCCAATATTTATGTTCCTGCTCACATTACGGTTCTATGCAACTGAAAGCTTCCAAATGGTGATTGGGAATATATTGGATATAAATAAAGGAACTGCGTTTAGAACAATACACTAAGTTACAAGGGAGATTGCAGCTTTAAGACCTCATTTCATCAAGATGCATATGGAAAAGGCTGAAATAAGAAGGGTTATGCGAGATTTAAAGTTAGCGGAACACATCTCTTTTGCTTGGACTTCCAATTTGTAATTTGTAACTTAAAACTTCACTTATCTTCCATTTTTTGTTTATATTTTCCATCTCACAGAGTATTGTAAACAGACGAAAATGAAAAATATGTACATTGGGCATATAATGGAGATGAAGTAAGTGAAATGATTAACTTTTGATAAATACTGTTTCAATATGGAGTAAATTCTTATAGTGTTTATTTAAAATAACATTATTTCGAGGAGAAATAATCATAAAGCGAAAGATTTATTTAGTTTTTGTTATGTCTAGATTGGCTACTCTGTGCACTTGAATTTAACACAGTCGAATATTACCGTGTAACGATACCATGCCATGTGGTGCTGGCTGGCTGTATAAAGCCAGAAGGTTTTTGCTGCGTGCCCACCCGTTAAGGGTTTTACCGCAGGTAAGGTAAATATTGGGATATTGTAGGGTGAAATGTTGATTTTTAGAATGGTGAATTTTTATGAGGTTACTAGAATGTACCTGGGGGTTGAAGGACAGGATGCAACACCTTACACCCTGGTGTTTTATTTATTTAAATTTCTGGGTATATAATTTTGATGCCAAGCAGCTTGGAAGGATTATGTGGAGCTCAGCTTTAGCTGCTGTTCGGATTAGCTCCTATGTTATCTCGGATGCCCGCAAGCCATGCGGGGTAACCGGTGCTGACTAGAGCGACGTCTAGTGGGGTCATAATCTCCCAGGGATCTGACAAGGGCGCTTCTGTGGTTGGGTAAACTTGCGTACAATTTTGATGCCCGGCGCCTGATTTCATCCTCCACGTATGGGAGACTCGAGGCCTCGTGAAGCAACCTGGTAGGAAAATAAGGACCCACAGAATATATAGACCTGAGTCCTCTATTCTGTGCACGTTGGAGCCATGCTAGCACGCTGTCTGCGCCCATGCCCCAGATCTCGCAGGCATAAAGCATAACCGGGATTACCAGCGCTCCGAAAAGGTATAACTTCATGCCAACTGGCATCGAGGTTGACCACAGCATTGGATACAGTGAAGCAATTGCTCCCTGTACCTTGGCCGCTCGGTCCCTGATGTGTTGGCGAAAAGTTAAACCCTTGTCCAAGTTAACACCTAGGTACTGGACAGAGTTAGTCCACTCTATCCTTCGACCTCGGTAGCTGAAATTGGGGCAGTCTGCGGGGGTGTGGCGCTTTGTGAAAAGTATGGCGTGGCTTTTGTCCGGATTTACGGACATCCGCCAACGCCGACACCACTGCTGTGTGAGACTGTATGGGGCTGAAGGCTCTGAGGATGTGTTTGTCTTTGCAGAACAGAAGCACGTCGTCAGCGTATTGTGCCATTTCGACTCGTGGCTCTGTTGGGAAGTCTGCCATAAAGACGTTGAATAGGGTGGGGTGTAACGATATGTTTTAGTTAGAACTTTTTATATGAATATTGTTTTCTGATATGACTTAGTAGGCCATGTAATAACAATATTAAAAACAAATATATGTGTAATTTTGTGATTGGCCGTAGTAATAATTGTATTACGTAATGCGGTGACGTAGAGTACATCGGCCAATCACAAAATTAATAGAGAAGTAACCAAAGTTACGAAAAAATCAATAATCTTGAGATAGATAGATGTTCTTCAGTCTTGTTTCACAACGATGAAAAATGTTGCGGTGAATATAATTGTAAAGGAAAGTTAATAACATTCAAAAAGTGTTATTCGATATTTGTAATAGAAACGATTGAATTGTAATTCAGATTATTACGAAATCGGAGTCATATAAATTTTATTTCTGTCACAAAAAATCCACACCTGAGAAAAGATCTCATGACTCTTATTTAATCAAATCGCGACCTGGATCTTCCAAACAGTCGGCGTGCTTCCAATCTGCTGCGAGTGGAAAATTATTTTCGCCACAACCGATAATTCTCGAATCCTTTCGATACAACACAAAAGTTGCAACAAGTTTGGCGATGTTGCCGTAATTGTTTCTGTGATCTCAGATCAGTACTAAATGTCGTTCATCTGATCTAAGATCAGCATTTTACAACCCTCGCGGGTTCGTAAACTTGGTTCAGTTTTGATCTTCGATTATAAATGAACTGCAGTTTGCGATTTTTATGCAACCGGGCCTAGATGTTCTTGCTCCATAGTACACCTGGGCTTTTAATGTGTGAAGCTTAGAAAATCCTCCCTCACAAGAAGTGCTAGTGGCTGGAATCATAAGAAGATTGTCTCGGAATCATCCTGAGAAAAAGATTGGTATCCACGTGTATCTGCGACTGCTGCCAGATACAAGTACTTGGAATAGGTGTATCCGCGCCCACAGTATCTGGTCGCGATGACGTCACCGATATTCTAAGGCTCTAGGCGTTATATTCCAAATGAACACTCCTAGGCACCAACTTTATAGCACAGAGTTATTGCAGCTGTAACCTAGTTACCCTTACTACAGCAGCTTGCACATATTAATTTGTGTTCACCCTCATAGTTTTTTAGGTTACTTCTTACAGAATTTCTTATTTTGATTAATTATATTTGTTAACATTTGACGAGTTGACACACATGACCTTTTCTATCCTCGTGTAAAATTATTCTTAAAAACATTTATTTCTCGATCTATTTTATGTTAACCGAGACAAATAATGAATATATGGTTGGAATAACCACGTTTTAGAATTAATTTTCTTGGTAAATAATGCAATTATTGCTACTAAATAATAAATTCAAAATTAATCCGATCATTTTCAATTTTATAACATATGAAAAAAAATAAGTTACTATACCCATTAGCCAAAATACCTTACTTAGCGTTACAGTACACCACCATGGTCATCTTAAGTTATCAAAAGGAACGGTGGTTGTCAGCTAAAACTGTTTTATACTTTGAGAAACTTCTCTCCACTTCCACTGATGTAGGTGCATATTTGACAAACATTGTCACTGCCTGTTAAATCCTGTTCAAAAATATCAGTTCTGAGGTTTTCTCCTGAAAAGATGTCTGCAATCGGACAAACTGTTTGGTATCCTTTATTTTTGTCCTACACAAATTTTAGTTTCTGTCTAATTTTGTCCCCAATATCAATTTTTACATTTTGTATCCTCTCTTCCGCAATTCTCACTAACTCAATCGACTTATACTATGTCATGCCACTTTCTTCAAGGCGGGTTATGGTATCCGTCAAAAATGCAAAATTTGATTTAATGACAGCTAATTTACCTTGGATTTGAGTTTTACAAAACAGATCCTGTGCGCTCTCAATTACCTTAGAATCTACCCTATCTAAGCTATTCACCACTTCTCTCACTATTTGAAAATTGTCATAGTGGTATATACATGCAGTTGCATATATACAACATGGGTCAGGGTCAGGTCGGCCACGGGAATCGAACTCGGACCTCCCGAATGCGAGCTACAGATGAAAATGCCCAATAAATTCTTGAAAAAGCAAGAAAATGACCAGAAAATGCATTTTTATGACCTATAAAAACCATATATATCTAACGTATTTGTTACAGAATGCACTTAATTTCCAATAAGCATCGTCTATGACTACTCAAAAAAACATAACTTTTCATCAAAATCCTGGCCCTATTTATAACTTATCTAGTCGAATTTCGGTGTCGCAGTTTCGCAATTCTTTTACGTATATTTTTATCAGTGGCGGCTCGTGTCGAAAAATAACAACGTGCTGCGGAAAAAAGATTCGAAAAATGAAGTCCATGCGCCGATGTTTTTCATAATACAAACAGAATATCTACTTCCTTTCGATTTTTGCTCAATTTTTAGATCATGTATTGGTTAGCCTAACATTTTTATACTAACCCTTTCTTCTGATTGCTTTGAAAAAAGAGTTGTCAGAAGTTCATTAAACGTGTTCATTATTTACTGGTTAAAGTTTTCCTAATATTAAATTACTCATTCACTGAATAAAGTGAATTTATAGAACGTTTCACACTCACACACAAAATAAAGAAACTGATATCAGTCACTAAATAACGTTACACAAAGAAATACTTGGATACACTACGAGCATGCGAACCACATGCACTTGTTAGATTCTCGTTATGGTTGCGGGAATGGAGTATCGTGCCAACACGATAGGTGCATCACAAACAATAATAACCATTAGGTATTGGATTTGTTTACGTAAGAAGATTAGAATTAATTTCCAGAACTAAAATATAAAGCAATTAGAGATTGTTAAATTATTTTCAATGCATATTTAAGTTCTGTGAGGGTGGCCCTGCTTCACCGTGCAGCGAATGATCACCGCGCAACACCCAGCTGCAGCACGCATTTGTGCGAAAACCTAGGGAACTTAGGACATAAGGAAGGCAAGAGGGGAAGGTTGTACGCGTTCGCAGTAACTGAATACCGAGCTTGCTGGCTCTCAGCACGTTGACGTCACGAATGCATTCCATTAGTTACGCAGCTATTTTTCATGCATCCAGAGTTCATTATTGGTCGCACTCGACTTCTTATACTTAAAATAACACATTGTTATTTACATGGTCTTTTAAAATTTCTACACTGTAATTTATAAAACGGAAGAGAGCGTGCTACAGCACTGCAGCACGTAAGCATCAGCCGCCCCTGATTTTTATGCAGCATTAAATATTACATTATTTTGGTATTAGGTAGCGCAGAAACCACTGGTGTGCGAACCTCAAAAGTTGTTATTGGGACGCACCGACCACGAAAACAAAAACATTGCTTCTTGTTCGTTATCAGTGACATCAGCCTCGCTTTCAGGTAGTGGAGCAAAAGGCAGTTACTTGAGAAAAAGTCGACTAATGACTGGGACAGTTCCAAGGTTGCTCGTTGCATATGATCTTAATTGTACAGTGCTTTCAACCAGTTAGTGTAAAATCAACAAATTCTTGGATATTGCTCCCTCTTCTTTTTATCATTTAATGCTTCCATGCTTAATCTCACTAACATTAACTTCTCTCTAAACGGTTTAGGTTGCGAAGGTCATCAACTTTGCCGTCATCGACTGTTATAACGGAAAACTGGAACACGTTAAACACCCATAACCAAGGAATAGCTTCTATATTGTGGTTTCATAAGCCCAAGAAATAAAATTCTTAATAGCAGCAAGCTACTGCGGAGTATGTTGGTGTGCTTACAAAAACTCCAGCAGGCGCCACGCTGTGTCACCTACCTGCGAACTTTGATACCGTGAGGCACGCGGCGTTGTTCCTGTAACTGCCTAATCCACACTCATTCTGGGGCATTTTTATGCGGCTCTATTGGCGATAAAAAAAACTATCTATGTCTGTCACATAGAAGCTGAGAAACTACTTCTATATAATCGTTCGGTGTCGTTTCGAAACACCACAAATATAACATAACATTGTGGTTATAACATTTATTAAAATATCCTGATGATGGGAGAGATGTACGCTCTCGAAACGTCGATTTCTAATCGTCTTTTCAGCTGGCTTGCTTCCCGAAAACTTGTTCATATTCGTCGCCAGGAAAGCTTCAGGTCTTATTTTGAGTTGCACAGTTTTTGTGTACCCTTGTGGTTTGTCAGTCATACAAAAGTCAGTCAGAGTGAAAAGGACTTCTAAGAATATTCTGTTAAAATTCAAGATATAGATTTCATTTTCCATATTTTCAAATTATTAGAACCATTTTTGAGATATTAAAAACTGTCTGAAATGTTCCATATAAAGGGTAGTTTGGAGTGGGGAGATATTTTAAGGACCTTCGGGTTACATGCTTTTAAGATGAACTTTAATGCCAAGTTCGGTATTTAACGACTTTTCATTTTTAAGTTACGCTGTTCTCCAACACAAACATACATTCGCGCATTTTTTTTTTTCTAAAAATGCTTTTCATTCAAGGGACCTCAAAACGTATATGTTCCATGAAATTTCGGTATCGAGTTTTTGGGTGAAACGCATACCTTCTCTACCTGCATACTACGTACGTGGCGAGAAAATGACGAAGTCGCAACTAACGGGAGGACCATGGTGCCGCTCCCTGCACACGTCACTGGAAAAAGCATGTGAGAATAGGTTAAGGAGAGTAACTGAGGTAGTAGAAGGCGAGATAGAGAACGAAGGAAAAATGTTGACCCGGCATAGGGTAATAGACTTCTTTTTCTTTTCTTCTTTCTTTATTTTTTGGAGGGGGCCGTTAAGCTCTTTAGCCTGGCTTACATCAGAAAGGAACTAAATGAAAGGCAGTAAAGCCACGGTGGTCCCGTGTCGCAGATTTAGGGTACTGAGCAGTTAGGATGCTCGAACTGAACTGCTCAGTAGTGATGGTGGTATTCGAAGACAAAACGTCGTTATATTCGATTCTTGGATATGCTAGAGATATTCTGATGCTCATAGATTCGCGTCTTAAAGGTCAGGCACTGAACGGGATGGCTCAGGCAGTTTTGTCTGTGGCTCCATTCGGGACGCCCTGGTTCGATTCCCCTGGCCGACCTGACCCATGGTTTTCTTTTTATTTTTATTTTTGTCCGGGTTACCAGGATAATGCCAGGTAGATTACTTACATCCAGAATTTCCTGTCCCCCCATTTCTCCCGTAAGGGGGGATCCGTCTCCTTCAGCTGCCGTGGTGCGGACGCTGCGGACCCCTAGCACTCGTGGTACCTCTGACGATACTACAGCAGCCTCGGGCCGAACATTCGAGCCCCTCCCTGCTGGGGAGTTGTTCGGATTGGGTTGGACTCGAGGGGGCAGTGGTTCCCGATACCCGTGGGAGATCGGGCACGTCTCCGGACGGGGTTGAGGGAAGCCATTAATATTCCCGCGTACTAGCCAGCATAGCTAGTAGAAGGTGTGCCAGATCACCAGGCGGCCCCACCGAGGTTGTTCGGTAGCCTTCCTATTTGGTGCAGGCGCGCGTAAGTGGCGTATCCACTTCCATCCCGTCTTGAGTTCACAGGACCAGATGGGGGGGGGGCTTGGTAAAGAATAAGGTCTTGCCCTACGGAAAGTTCCACGGAGGCGCCGGGCGCCCTTTTGGGACAGCTCGGTAACTCCCTGGTCAAAGGAGGCCCAGTCCTTGTCTTACGGGTCCAGGACTAATGGGAGTAGAACCTCTGGGTTAATTGTCCCCCCATTTCATAATGGCACTGTATGGCAGGATGATATGCTCTTGGTAAAAACTTCCTTCGGTAGGACGGTTTCCGATCTCCGGGCCGACCTGATGGATCATTTACGAACCACGTCGTGCGAGATGTCGTTTGTGTAGGCCTGCCGGGAGAGTTTCTAACTGACAAATAATAGGGACCCTGTCCTCGGCACTGTCTTAACTCCTTGGATAGGCCACCCTCCGTCTCCTCTTGTTTGTCCTCTTCCTTCTTCCCGGGATGCCCCAGTTACATTTCACATTTAATGCTGGGTACCTCCGTCTCAAAATTTCATGAACTCGTTCCAGTTGTTCAGAATAAAGATCCGCATCAATCACCCGCCCATTTGGAACAAATTTCCAGTGAATCACACCTTCAAAATTCCACCAGACACACAATATTACTTTGGAACCAAACTGAATTTTTTAACGATGACTTTGGCAGGTTGGTGGGATCAAGCCACTGTTTCGAGGCTTTTAGGGGTTCGGTAATATACTCATTTTTCATCGCAAGTGACAATTATCGTGACAAGTCTAGAATCCATGGGATCACGGATAAGGTAACGACAGATATCCACCCTACGTTCAGCCTGTTGAGGTGTCAGGTCATGAGGTACAGATCTACAGCTTCTGTATGATTTTCCTAGTGTCGTAATGTGGCGATGTATGGTATCTTTTGATGCACCAAGTTCTTCTGAAAGCCTACGAGTACTTTTTCTGCCGACTTTCTCGCCAAACTTGGCGTGTATCCTCAATATTCCATACTCAAGGTCTTCCAGAACGTGATAAATCTTTAGTGTTTTCGTCTCCATCTTGAAACGATGGAACCATCGTTGTGCCACACGCTCACTGACACCTTCTTCCACTTTTCTAGCTGCGGCACCGACTTGATAATTTTGTTCCAGTAGTATTTTAGAAGGACTCTAAGTTCAAACTTTGTTATCTCCATTTTGTGATTGTTTATGAACAAGTGAAGACTGATAATGCTCGCAATGTATTACTCGACAGAGTGTTGAGGCGTATTCACCTTCAGGTGACCAGCGCTGAATTCGCTCCTTATCGGGTCTTATCTGGCCGATTAGAAGAGTGAAATATTAGTAAGTTTACGTACAGTAAGTTACGAAACACGAGTAGAACGACTGGAAGCTACGTATGTCTATCTGATATGTATTCTCGCACCTGCCGATGTATGACACATTGCTGTCCAGAAGTCATGATTCTATCTGAACAGACTATACATACACTGGACTCGCCGTGTATGTGCCATAAGCTGTGGTAAACATCTCTGGGTTGCGAATTTTTCCCGATACGCTTTCTCGCTTTGCCATGTAGTACGCAACACTAACCATGGCATCCTGTAAATACTATTGTCAAACCAAGGAAACCCAATAAATTTTCCAAAACACCAAAATCAAAAAACTGACATTACTTATGAGACAACTTAATATTTTATAGCATACCAGCGTGCATGAACATATGGAACTGTAGAAAATGTTTATGGAACACATTCTTCAAGCCTTCTTCGTAGTCGGATAGTACAGACGCTGAGCGAACCAAAAACAGATTTATGTTGTGATAGCTTGAAATTTCCAAAAGTTAAAACATGAAATTTAATAACATTAATTTGTTAGCTGATAATACTTAGGGAACTACCATAGTATTGTGAGTCCAATAACGGCATGCCCCTGTTGTGGATACTTGTAGTAGTTTAAAACCTGGAACCTTTAGGCCTTTACTTCTTTTTTAGGATTTACTCGATGCAGCCAAATTTAATGTGTGTGTGTGTGTGTGTGTGTGTGTGTGTGTGTGTGTGTGTGTGTGTGTGTGTGTGTGTGTGTGTGTGTGTGTGTGTGTGTGTGTGTGTGTGTGTGTGTAACAAGAATGAACATTACATGTGGTCACTCCTGTTTGATGATGACTTGCATTCCTCCTAAGGGACACGGCATCACAAAAGCTCCATGGTAGGTCTCACAGATTAATGTTTGGTCTACAATCCATTCTCTTGAGACACCCAAAATAACAGGTGAAAGTCCAAGTGCACGTATATCTAAGGTTGCCACCTTTAGCAAAAGTTGGGATATTTCTTATTAACATTCGTCAGTATGCCCGCCTCGGTGACGTGGATGGTAGCGTGTCTGCCTCATGTTAAAGATGTCCCGAGTTCGAATCTCGGTCAGGATGAGTTACCTGGATAAGTTCTTTCCGGGGATTTCCCTTAACCTGAAAGACGAATGTCGGGTAACTCTAAGCTCTATGGACCCTGGGCTCATTTTAGCTCATTCATCGTCTTTTTTTTTTGTAATTTACGTCCTCCAACGTTAAGTCATGGAATGGATGAAATGATGCTCAAATGAGTCCGGGGTCCATGGAGCTTATACTTACCCGACATTCGTATTACAGGATAAGGGAAAACCCCGAAAAAACCTTATCCAGGTAACTCACCCTGACCGAGATTCGAATTCGGGACCTCTTGAACGTAAGGCAGACAAGCTACCACAACGCTACCAAGTCAGGCATTGGTTAAACGTTGGAGGACGAAAATTAAAAAAAAAAAAAAAAAAAAAAAATCGTCAGTATGGTGTTCTTCAAATACCACACTAACTTACAATATTTAAAAGTGTTTTCCTTATGCAGTGGTGAAAATCAAACAGCCTGGGGCTGCAACAAACGTAATTATGTAATGGCGACTAGCAGCAAGGTGGTAGTGTCTCTGCTTCACATCCAAGAGGTCCCGAATTCGAATCTCGGTCAGGATAAGTTATCTGCATAAGGTTTTACCCGAGGTTTTCCTGTATCCTGAAAGAAGAATGTCTAACTCTAAGCTCTATGGATCCCGGACTCATTTAAACATCATTATACCAATTTCGTTCGTTGGGGAACTTAATTTTATATCCATCAAAGGTAATTTCATCTTTTAGGACAGCAAATTTCTTAAATGGTGATGTTTCTAAATTAAATCACTTTTATAATTAAGCCCTTATGTTTCTATGATAAACATTAGCTCCATCTTTTCTAAATGTTCCTGGTCTGATTTGCTTAATCTCTTTGTTTTGATTTACATTAGAGCCCTAACTCGCCCTCAAAAAAAAAAAAAAAAAAAGACCTCTTAATCTAAACTCAAGGTTTTTGTGCAAGGATTCTAAAATGCCATAAAGACCTGTAGGTTGAGTTGTCACATTTGCAAAACAAAACTCATGTAATTATGTATGAAATGCACGTAAACAAAGGGAAGTGTACATTCATCTACTTCATCCGGTCCTTTCACAAAACTCCATATTAAAGAGCTGTTTCTTCTTCTTCTTCTTCTTCTTCTTCTTCTTCTTCTTCTTCTTCTTCTTCTTCTTGAAAGAGTTATCTTCCCAGTGTCTTCGGTAAACGCTTTAGAGGTGACAAGGACAAAGAGTATATAAGAATATGCCATAAAATTGTTGAATATTCTTGTTAAACAAATTCAAGAACTCGAACATTTTAAATACTAGACTTTCGACGTCGAATTTGGCCAAATTGTGGATAACATGACAGTTACAATTAGCTTCAATTATGTTACTCATAAAAAAATTGAATTTTGAAACATCCGAGTGTTTTTTCTATAGTTTATCGCTACCATGTCTGCACCGAAACTTAAAATATGTATTAGAGACTTTCACGCCATGTTCATCAGAAACAAGCTGCAGTTATAAGCTGTTTCATGGTTATCGTCATAGAAGCTTAGTGATTCCCCGCAAATATCTCAGAAAGATAACTATATAGACCAGCAAAGCATTTAATATTGCCTCTTTTGGAGGCATCAGTCATAAGTGAAAAAAAGTCAAATTTTAATTCATTTTCTATGAGTTCTACCTACTGCCGGGCCATCAGATCTTATATTTAATACGCCTACAATGAAGTTTTGGACTTACCTAACTTAGAATCTTCCTAACTTAATGCCACAATCAGTAAAAACATAACTGTGATTATGCATAACTGCATATACCACTGTCAATTCCGTTGTTGAAACTTCATTTTCAATAGGGGGCTGTTTTACACTAAAAAGTTTTGAATCGATTTTCTTTTGAAATTAATTCAACAGAAAGATTTGTTTTTCTCTTCTAAATGCTTCTTTGTGGCCCCAATATCCTCACTTTTTACTTAAAAGGAAGCAGGATACACTATCCTTTCATCCTTGCTATCCTTCCATCATTACGTTTGCCTAGCCAATTTTTGAACTGATTATCCTTTAGCCATTAATTACAAAACTAACATATTGTCTAGAACCCATTATTGCGATAGCGCGGCTTGCGCGCACAAAGGGAAAGATAGTGCACAGCTCGGAGATAAAAGGCTTGCCGAAACCGATAAAGAGAAAGATAACTGGAAGTTTTGTTTTTCGTCTGGTACCGTCTCGATTGTGACAGAACATTCCACAAACATCTGAAATCATGAACGGACGTATAAAAGGAAGCCACGGTTAGTTGAGTACAGAGAGTAATTGAAACTGCGTATGCGTACAGCTGTGGATTTTTTTTTTTTTTTTTTTTTTTTTTTGTGTGGCCTTCGGTAAAATCCTATATGGCCATCGTAGGGAAAAATAAGAAAAATAATGTAAGGAAAATTAAGAGGATGGGAGGAGACTAGATATGTAGATCACTTTCTTTGAGAAATTGTAGAAGAGCTTGGTATACAGGTTTGTGGCATAACTGTAATATGGTGTTGACGCTAGCGGGAAAAGGAACAGACTGTTGAAGGAAGTGGCGGAGGAAGGAAGAACGGTGGGCTCGGTAGCGAGAGCAACTGAACAGGAGATGATTGAGGTCAGCGGTTTCGCCTGGGTCATCAGGACATACAGGGGAATCGATGAGACATAGTCGGTGTAGATGCGCAGGGTAACATCCATGTCCAAGTCGCATTCTAATGATGGAGGTGAGATGTCGACGTGCAATCCTGAAGCTGGAGAACCAAGGGGTCGTGGATAGATGCGTCTGAAAGGCGGCGTAGTGTTTGCCTTTGATGGACTGCGAACGAACCCAGGCGTCATTCCAGCGACAATAGGCGTCACGATGAAGGACCGGGAAGAAATCCGTGTAGAGCAGTTGGATGCCTTGGAAGGTGCCTTGGGTGAGTCCCTCTTTTGCCAGGCGATCGGCGACTTCATTGTATCGAATTCCGACATGCCCTCTGATCCAAAGGAAGTGAATTTGATATCCGGCTATGGTAGCGTTGTTCACCAATATCAGTATCTCGTAAAGATAACGGTGCATATCTCTCGTCCAGCGGGGAGATGAGTCTCTGCAGCACACTCTGCGCATCGGTTAAGATCAGCAGTTTGGGGAAGCCCTGAGAAATCCCATATTGCAAAGCGTCACGAATGGCCAGAACCTCCGCAGTGTAGCTGGAAGCCTCCATAGGTAGGCGGTATCGAGCCAGGGCATTAGTAGAAGGACAGACGTATGCATAACCTACTCCATCAGCAGATTTAGAACCGTCGGTGTAAATCGTGGTGAAATCTGGCCATGTAATTCTGCAAGAAATGAGAGAGGGCGACGTTCACGTCAGGGCTCCGAATGATGTGATCAGGAAGATAATGCACCGAAACATTCAAGAAGTGTAAGTCATATGGATATTGAATCCCCGGAAGAGAGGGATTTTTCAAAATTAAGGGAAAAGCGTGGTATAGATCCCGAAAACCCAGTAAGAGTAAGGGCAATCGTCGTACAGCTGGAAAATCCGCGTTGAGATAATTAGCAGCAATATACTGCAGCGTCCGCAATACTGGCTGGGCGTCCACGGAGAAAACTCGCAATAGAAAGCGCTGGGTTAAGAGCTGTCGACGGATCTCCAATGGTGGTTCTGAGGCCTCACCAGCTGTGTTTTGAAAGTGAGCTCTTTTGTTTGTGATCAACGACCTTGCAGATTGCATTTGTGTATGTTACGTAATTCTGCTACTGTAAGGGTTGACCAAGGTGTGTTTCTACGGAAATAAAAAGTATTTTGAATTTCTGCAACTTGGACTTTTAATTCTACGAAACCACAAAGTCACAACATTCTTTACACTTTTTACGTTTGGATTTCATTCTGACTATATTTGACATCACTGCCATTTGTGCTTCCACTTAGTCTACTTATGCCAGATTTCACCAACAGATGTTAAAATCCACGTTAACAAATGTAACGTAACAATTGTAACAGCGCTAATAAAGCTGTTAAATTTCTAGCATTTCACCAACCTGTTTTCAGAAAATGTTAACAAACACGTGTTCACGCCAAGAAACTTGTAAACATTACTGCTATAGAAGGCTATGAATGCGTCGTATTATTTTCTGAACGTACTGCGATGCGCTTTTGATTTCATTTTCGTCTGCACACAGCTGAAAAAATGGCGGATAGACAAAAACGTAAACAAAAGACGTGAAACAAATTTCTCGTCGATGGAGAAAGAACTGTTCATTGAATTGGTGTCGAAGTATAAGGATGTTTTAGAAAATAGGAGTTCGGATGCGGTGAATGTAACAGAGAAAGATGTCACGTGGGAAAAAATTGGAAACGAATTTAATTCAAATGCATGCCTCATTACTAGAAACACGAAACATCTTCTTCAGTATTACGTAAATTTAAAATGAGGTGCGAAGAAGTACAAGTGACGAGTGACTTGAACATTTCAAGACGGGACGTGGACAATGTATTATCCACATAATTCAGTGAATTATAAAATCGCGAAGTTATTAATACTTGAAGCAAAGGGGAGATCGGCGTATTCCTTTCGATGCATGTTCTAACTCAGTATTACGTATATTTAAAACGAGGAGCGAAGAAGTACAAGTGACGAGTGATTTGAACGTTTCAAGACGGGTGGTAGAGAGTGCATTATCCACATAATTCAGTGAATTATAAAATCGCAAAGTTATTAATACTTGAACCAAAGGCGAGATCGGCATCTTCCTTTCGATGCATGTTCTATCCTCTCTTGTGCTTCCGCAGTAACCTTCATAGCAACTTGTTTGGACAGTCTATACCTCCGTAGAAAATTGTCTTCTGATAACTCCTCAAGATAATTTCTCCCCATAGGCCGTACTCTATTACGAATGCCATTTAGACGGTCTTAAATATAGCAGATCGACATCAACAGCTGAGTTCACGCCATCTTGACTATTTACATTTGTTAAGGACTTAACATTAGAAATTTGACTTGTTTAGTTTAACAAGAGATTTAACACAAGTGTTAGGCTAACACTTGTTGGTGACATGCAATTTTTGTTATATAACTATTGTCAAACACGTGTTAAGTCTTAACATCTGTTGGTGAAATCGGGCATTAGTGTTAAACTACATGGCAGAACGTTGAGGCGTATTGACCTTTCAGTGACAGCGTCGCCTTCGCCTCTTTATCTTGTTTACAGAAGAGTGAAATATTAGTAAACTGATGTACAGTAGGTGACGAAACAAAAATAGATCTCAGCTGCCGTGGTGCGGGCGCTGCGGATCCCTAGCACTTGTGGTACCTCTGACGTTACTAGAGGAACCTCGGGCCGAACATTCGAGCCCCTCCCTGATAGGGAGTTGTTCGGATTGGGTTGGACTCGAGGAGGCAGTGGTTCCCCATACCCGTGGGAGATAGGGTACGTCTTCGGACGGGGTTGAGGGAAGCCATTAATATTCCCGCGTACTAGCCAGCATAGCTAGTAGAAGGTGTGCTAGATCACCAGGCGGCCCCACCGAGGTCATATCGGTAACCTTCCCATTTTGGTGTTGGCGCGCGTAAGTGGCGTATCCGTCTTGAGTCCACAGGACCAGATAGGGGGGGCCTTGTTAGTCTCTAGGTCTTGCCCTATGGAAAGCCCCACGGAGGCGCCAGGAGCCCTTTTGGGACAGCTCGGTAACTCCCTGGTCGAAGGAGGCCCGGGTTCTTGGTCCTACGGGTCCAGGACTAATGGGAGTAGAACCTCTGGCATTAATTTTGGAGCTGTGTGTCTGATATGAAAGGTTAGCCAATGACTATACACGCAATTGTAAAATACCATTTCAGCCGCCCACTTTTCGCTTGACTCAAAGGGATTTTGATTCCTTCTTCTTTCTCATTGTCACAACATTTATTCACGTTATATATCATTTCTGGCGCCTGCCGATGTATGCCACATTGCTGTCCAGAAGACATGATTGCATTTCAACAGAATGTATAATAAATGCCCTGCCTCGCCATGTACAATAAGCTCACGTTAACAAATCGTTAACTCCACTTTAAATAAAGTGCGTCTCGCTTTCAATTGACTATCGGCAGTTTATTATTTAGGTTTCCACTGTCGATTATCTCAGGCTACCTACTGCCTTAGGCTACAGTGCGACAGTCAATTGCAATAAATGAGTAGTGATAGGTAGGTTCACAAAGAAAACATGATGCATAATAATGTCGCGAAGCCGTTATCTACGATAGCGCGGCTTGTGTACACAAAGAGCCGGCAATAAAGATAGCTGAGATAAAGGACTTGGCGGCATAGATAAAGTTACGCTTCTGGAAGGTGATAGAATATTCGGTTTCTTTATTGTTCTGGAACAGTTCCCGTAGGGGAGGGGATCCGGCCCCTTCAGCTGCCGAGGTGCAGGCGCTGCAGACCCTTAGCACTTGTGGTACCTCTGACATTACTAGAGGAACCTCGGGCCGAACATTCGAGCCCCTCCCTGATAGGGAGTTGTTCGGATTGGGTTGGACTCGAGAGGGCAGTGGTTCTCGATACCCGTGGGAGATCGGGTACGTCTCCGGACGGGGTTCAGGGAAGCCATTAATATTCCCGCGTAGAAGGTGTGCTAGATCACCAGGCGGCCCCACCGAGGTCATATCGGTAGCCTTCCCATTTTAGAGTTGGCGCGCGTAAGTGGCGTATCCACTTTCATCCCGTCTTGAGTCCACAGGACCAGATGGGGGGGGGGCTTGTTAGTCTCTAGGTGTTTCCCTATGGAAAGAGCCTCGGAGGCGCCGGGCGCCCTTTTGGGACAGCTCGGTAACTCCCTGGTAGAAGGAGGTCCGAGTCCTTTGTCCTACGGGTCCAGGACTAATGGGAGTAGAACCTTTGCACTTAACAACATGTCCTGGAACAGTCTCGAATTTATCAATGAGGTGTTTAAGAAGGCTTGCGACTGACTGTTGGCCCACAAAGTCACAATAATAACTGCTATGAAAACGAGGTGGAGATCCAATATAACAAAAGAAGGTACCTGAAGGTGTTCCTTAATACTTATATAGAGTCACGGGACAATTTTAGAAAAGTAGGGACGATTCCTGAAAAATCGGGATGGGTGACAACCCTTCGTGTGTCTGTTGGGGCAAAACCCCACAAATCCATTATAAACGGGTAATGTCAGAACAAAAGCGATATATAATGTCTATCTGGGCCTGAGAAGACAGCCAGTGTTTCATCTACCTCAAAAGATATAAGACTAACTGGGTTTTCTTTCCTAATTTCACTTATTAGGTCCTCGAATTTACATTGAATAAATTAATTTACATGTTCAGTATCGCTCGAAATTCAATCCTGAGCTGGATTCCAAACTCAACATAATTGTCTTTATTGGTCTTTATTCCTCTCGAGCCCGTGGGAGGAGTTCTTCTCCTAGGTAACACACCACTTGCATTAATCGTCCAATAACCGGTCTATTGTGAGTTATTGATTCTCTATGCGTTTCAGCTGAAGGGCATGTCGCTTCTGATAACGGCACAATCGATTCTACATTTTTCAACCGGATGATAAAGTTCTCGCTTAATTCTCACCAGGGCAGCTCGGATTCGATCCGAGGCGACCGCATGTGAGATTTATGGTGGATAACACAGCGCAGGAGCGGGTTTTCTCCGAGATCTCCCGTTTCCTCCGCCATTATTCCACCAATTACACCATTATCACTTTTCATTTTCATTATTTCGCCCTCATTCTGTCAGCTACTACTCTACCAGACTTAACACCCTTCCTGGGTTCTCTATCCTGGGTTTTCTGCCTAAAGGCATAAGGTATTGAGAAAAAAGAATCACCTAACATCACGATAGTGGTAAAGCTAGGGAAGGTGAATTAATAATAAAAATAATAATATTAATAATAATTAATAATAATATATGAAAACGTTCGCTTTTCCACACTTCGATGGCAAATCTTAACGCAACTTCTGCCACTCTCGCATCATCCACTTTCTCCTTCAAATAATACGCAAACATAAAAATATAATTTACGTTGCTGTGAGCCATAAGTATTTCTTGTAACATGGAAACTAGAAAGTTCTTGGAAAGATAGAGTCAGACTGAAAAATTCAATGCCATAGCCGGGATTTGAACCACGGATCTTCTGGTTGCCGTCCAGCCACTCTAACCCTTGAGCTACTATGGCCAACGTGCCGACATGACATTAAATTCTCCAACTGAACCGTGTTTTTCTCAGTAAGCCACGTAGGAGTTCTCATAAATACACGAGACAACTACCTTAATGGCGACTTAAAACATGTAAGCGGTTTACTGGGAAAAACACGAGTCAGTTGGAGAATTTAATGTCATGTCGGCACGTTGGCCATAGTAGCTCAAGGATTAGAGCGGCTGGACGGCAACCAGAAGATCCGTGGTTCAAATCCCAGCTATGGCATTGAATTTTTCAGTCTGACTCTATCTTTCCATACTTTAGCCTACACACGGCCAGTGTGAAAGAACAATTAATTTCCATTAGAAAGTTCTTGTGTGACTTCCATCCTTCTGGATAATATTCAGATGGTGTCGGTCTCTGATCCTAAAGCATAATTTTCTTCAAAAGACAGGGCTTAAAGTTATTTTAATAAGATAGTTTAATAAGACAGTTATTTTAGGTTCAATTTTATTTAAAATTAATTTGTGGCTATATTGGATAGGAAACGAGGTTTAAGATAACAAGTGGAAGTGTGACAGTAATCTGATAAATAGGAGAAAAGAAAACTGAATATTAATCATGATTTTAATAACAACAAAATTAGTGTAAATTTAGAAGAAATATTATTTTAAGTGCTAGATAGTGTGAAAAGGTGTTTTGAAAGATAAATTACAAAAATATTATTAAATATTACAACAAACATAATTACATTTGGATGCGACGTGGACCAATAGAAAGATGACTTGCCACAGCAACAAAAGGACCATTATTACGTATAGCACGAAATTGCCTGAAGCTCGCATCCTTCTTCTGCACTTAACTGTCGTAAAGAACGAACGCGCGCAGGCGCGCGCGCGTGTGTGTGTGTGTGTGTGTGTGTGTGTGTGTGTGTGTGTGTGTGTGTGTGTGTGTGTGTGTGTGTGTGTGTGTGTGTGTGTCCATAAGTCTGCAAAAGGACGCGGTACATAAAACATAGCAAAAGCTATATAAGTGTTTTTAAAACTACATAATATCGACGTTCACCAAAGTTATTATTTGTTAATTGTTTAAACGAATTATTTCAAAATATATTAATTACATTAAAATAACATTTAAAAAAGAAAGTAGTAAAATTAATTTTATCTTCATACTAATGCATCATCGCTCCTCATCCGCGACAGCACTCTGAAATTGGATCTCATTTTAACACAATAGCAGCCGAGGTAAGTTTTCAGAATCCAGCTTCGAGAAAATCAGAGTGACGCTACGAGAACATCATCTCTACATCCATACATATGACATTATTTTTTCATAGATAACCAAAGTATCAATCTAACTCATTGCAAAGCATTGAGTGTAAGAACAACAGCATATACGGGAGCTGTTCATAAAGAATGATCATAATTTTTTACGGTCATAATTTTTCACACTAAAATTGAATCTTATTATATTCTGTTAGTTTAATGTGGAACAAACATGCCGTAGCAGTTTCATTGTTGGTACTCCTGGTTCCCACCTGTGAGAACCAGGCAAGTTCAGACATGATCAGTATCGCCTACCGCTGCAATGGAGGTAACATGCAGTTAAAGTTGATGTTAGAGGAGGATCCGGAGTTTCTTTCAAACGTAATCAATCACTGCTGGTGAAACCTGGCTACATCATTTTGATCCTGAGAGCAAACAGCAAAGCTCAGTGTGGAAATCTCCTTCATCACCAACCGCCCCCCCCCCCAAGCCGGCCTCGGTAGTGTAGATGGTAGCGTGTCTGTCTCACGTTCAAGAGGTCCCGAGTTTGAATCTCGGTCAGGGTGAGTTACCTGGATAAGGATTTTTCCGGGGTTTTCCCTTATCCTTCAAGACGAATGTCGGGTAACTCTAAGCTCCATGGACCCTGGACTCATTTAAGTATCATTTCACCCAATTTCTTCACCGTCCGATATGACTTAACGTTGGAGGACGTAAATTACAAAAAAAAAAAAAAAAAAAAAAAAAAAAAATCACCACCCCCCCAAAAAGCAAAAGTGGTTGCTTCTGTTGGGAAAGTTAATGTCATCTCTTTCTTTGATATTCATGGAATGGTTTGCCCGCCTTGGTAGCGTAGATGGTAGCATGTCTGTCTCACGTTCAAGAGTTCCTGAGTTCGAATCTCGGTCAGGGTGAGTTACCTGGATAAGGTTTTTCCGGGGTTTTTCCTTATCCTTACAAACGAATATCATATAGCTCTAAGCTCCATGGACCCTGGAGATATCTGAGCATCATTTCACGCATTTCATTCACCGTCCGATATGACGTAACGTTGGAGGACGTAAAATTACAACAAAAAATGGAATGGCTTATCAGTATGTTGTACCTGCACACACATCAGTAACTGGACAATACTACAGGGATATCCTGAAAACATTGCAAGTCCATATCAGGCGCAAAATACTACATTTCCGAGAAACAGGCTGGATGCTGCACCACGATAATGCGCGGCCGCATATTACCAATGTTGTTGCTGAATATCTTGCAAAAATCAACGTGAAGTGCATTCCTCGCCCTCCCTTTAGTCCGAATTTAGCCCCATGTGGCTTTTTTCTATTCCCTAACTTGAAGAAACGCCTTCGTGGGAGGCATTATCCATCATCAGAAGCAGTGGTGAAGGCTGCGGAGGCGATTTTGAAGGATCTCTCAAAAAATGTTTTACAGCATGTCTTTGAACACTGGCAGAAACGCTGGGACAAGTACATCGCATTCAGGGGAGACTATTTTGAGAAGGACCATCAATATTATAAGGATGAGTTAAGGTACGTTGTCAAAAAAAAAATTGTGATCATTCTTTATTGAACAGCCCTCATTTATAGCACAACGAAAAGCCTAAACGTGAAGCGCACGCTGTACTGGACGCGTCGGCGAATGTCCATGGCAACGTGACTTGGAGGGGAGCGGTTGCTTAGCGACGCCTAGTAACTCCCTCCTTGTTGTGCCAACATGTGCGAGATAAGCACATTTTACCTGTCGACTTTTAGAAAATGTTTTCTTGCTATTTACATACGACATACAATTTATCTGCATTTAATTTGGATACCTTGAGACTGAAAAAAACGCGCATTTATTGCTAATTAAGGTAAGTATTGTGAACGTTTTAGCGAGTGGAGGGTTAAGTGGATAAATCTGCCGCCGCCACCAACGATATCAACTAAGGATTTGTTTAACATTTACCTTTAAAAGAACCACCAAGGGCGCAAAAGAAATTATTGTGACTTTGTGTGTTCGTAGAATTAAAAGTCCAGTTGCAGAAATTCCAATATGCTCTTTATTTCCGTAGAAACATACTTTGTTCAACCCTTACAGTAGCAAAAATACGTAACATACACAAATACAATGCTCAAGGTCATTGGCCACAAACAAAAGAGTTCACTTTCAAAACACAGCAGTACGCGGACGATTCTCAACTTCCACTTCAACTCGGTCTCTCACTGGCGATCGCAGCTCCTTTTTATACGTCCATTGATATTTCTGGAATGCTGTGTAACAAACAAGAAAGCGCCAGACGAAAGACGAACTTTCCAGGCATTTATCTCTCTTTGTTTCGGCAAGCTCTTTTATCTCCGCGCAGCACTATCTGTCCCTTATCTCCGCGCTACACTTATCTGCACTTTGTGTGGTCGGCCGCCAGTCGCGACATTATAAATCTCAACTCAACACTATCACCAGTGCGTAAAAATTCAGTCGTAAATTTACGGCAGGCAAAATGACCTAAAAATTGAATTTTTATTCACGAACGCTCTTTAAGTGTTGTGGTTCTTAGCATCCCACAGGCCTCTTTATCAGGCTTAGGGTTATTTTACGAGCCGTAAATTTACGATACAGTACCATCGACTTTACTTCCCTTCAGACGGAACCTAAACTTCGGGAACCAAAAGCTAAATGTTACCGTTAGACGACTTTAACGCCGGCAATATAACAGTAGTCACCATTGTTCTCCTTTTTCCAACTGTGTGAATTTTCTAGAATTTTAATTATATGTACATATATACATTTATGCTATTTTGCCGTGGCAATGTCGTAACTCCAACTTACGCAATACATTAACTGAATGCAATTACTTAAAACATGATTTTAGTGTTCACAGTTTTCACACGCCCAAATGAACCCTGCATAAATTTTGAACACTCATCCTGAAGACTCCCCCCCTTCCCCGCCCCAAGTTAGTGGTATTTGTCGGGAGCAAAACAGAAAATTTAAATGAAAGTTCAAATGCAATACACTATTTTACAAATCAAGTTAGCATTGCTAGTTGCAAAAATAAACCACCTTATACTGCAGTTGAATCTTTTATTATTCCTGAATCTTTGATTATAACAGATAAAATGTTACACAAAAATTGAGCAAAAGTAATTAAAGCAATTCGAAATTCTGACGTATTACTCGACAGAGCTTTGAGGCGTATCGACTTTCATGTGACCATCGCTGTGATCGTACCTTATCAGGTTTTATCTGGTAGATTAGAAGAGTGAAATATTAGTAAGTTAAGGTACTTTAAGTTACGAAACACAAATAGAGCGATTAGAAGCTGCGTGTGTCTATATGATATGTTTTCTCGCGCCTGCCGATGTACGGCACATTGCTGTCAAGAAGACATGATTCTATCTGAACCGAGTATACTTACACTGGACTCACCGTATATGTGCGATAAGCTGAGGTAAACATCTCTGTGTTGCGAATTTTTCCCGATACGCTTTTTCGCTTTGCCATGTAGTAACCGTGGGGCGTATAATTCATACGGCACATGATACTGTTGACCAAGTACCTAATAGTTTTTTTTTTCTTTTAGTGTTTGCAATTTACGTCCTCCAACGTTGTCATATCGGACGATGAATGAAATGGGTGAAATGATGCTCAAATGAGTCCGGTGTCCATGGAGCTTAGGGTTACCCGACATTCGTCTATCAGGATAAGGGAAAACCCCGGAAAAAGCCTTATCCAGGTAACTCATCCTTACCGAGATTCGTACTCGGGACCTCTTGAACGCGAGGCAGACACGCTACCATCTACCCTACCGAGGCGGGCAAAATACCTAGTAGAAAATATTTAAGTGGACACAAGATTTGCAATTCAAATCGATGAATCTGTGGGCGAGTTGGATGATCTGAGCTACTTACCTACATATGTTCAGTATTTTGAAATTAAAAGGGTGCTATTGCTAATATATTCTAGGATGCAATTACCAACATATACAACGAGAGAATTTTTTTTTTTAATTTCTGATAACTGAATAACAAATTCCAGTACTCAGAAATTAACCACGAAATAAAGTGTGTGTAATGTTTTAACGCCCGCAGGCGGCTGATGAAACGTGAGATGAAGATGGAGCACCAGTGGAATAAGATGGTTGTTGTCCACCACAAATCTCATTTTGGGGTCGTCTGGTATCGAACCCGGGCCGCCTTGGTGAGAGTCGAGCGGTCTAACCACTGAGTCATGGCGCGGTCGTGCCATTGCACTGTACACAGAAAATTTGGTAGCGAAAAAAAAGAGATGATTTACACAAAAAATTGAACATTGTTAGAAAAGAAATCAATTTAATAAAATCAGTGCACTGAACTTCGTTTTTAAAAAATGTGTGTGTCTTTTTTTTTTTTTTTTTTTTTTTTTTTTTTTGCAATACTTAATTTTTAAGTTAATCACTCTTAACACATATTTGGCCATGTAAGCTAAATTTACAATTATCACAGCATAATATTTGAAGTACCAATAGTAAATTACGTAATACCCAGTCGAATAGTGGCAATTTTGATTTATTATTGCTCTTTAGGTTTTTTAAAAGACTTGCAAAAGTAATTGACTAAGAACTATAAGTTATCACTTGCAGTTCTTAATACGCAATATATATCGAATACCGAGTGCGCTGGTTACCACAAGGATGCGTATTCACTATTTTTGAACTGAGAAATTAGATAAAATGTTTCCAAGCAAAACCGACATTCGATCTGGTGAAGTATTTTGAAAATGAAGAGTGGATCCGCCAATTACCTTATTTAACGGGTATTTTTAACAAATTAAATGAGCTCAATATTCAACTCCAAAGTTTTGACAGAAGTAAAGGTTTTATACAATAAAGTTTTATTTAGGACCGACTGCGTTAATAAAAGAATGATTACAGTTTTTCCAAACGTACTCAAACGTGGACGTAATCAGGTTGGTGTTGCTGACGGATTTTGGGGAAATAATCCAGTTCCAACTAAAAAATCTCAGGTTATAATTTACAAAATACAGAATGGGGCAGAAACCATAAGTAGGTTTTGCACTGAAGCAAGTTTAGTGACATAATTATTTGTATTACTCTTGCAATAACTTCAAGTACTGTTCTTAGAGATTGGAGAACACTTCATGCTTTGACTACGATGTCTTTTAAATGTCCACC
This sequence comes from Mantis religiosa, assembly GCA_030765055.1. Lineage (NCBI taxonomy): Eukaryota > Metazoa > Arthropoda > Insecta > Mantodea > Mantidae > Mantis > Mantis religiosa. The sequence continues at coordinate 48,686,678 of CM060957.1, forward strand.
TAAATGTGTAAACTTGCAAAACAATGATATGTTTCCTTGGTGATCAACAGGGACTCCATTGAACCATTGCAATGTTTTGATCTATACATACAGGGCGATTTGTTTGTGACACCGCCTTCTGTAAGTCATTGTCGCACCCAACAATGAATAGCCTCCTTAGACGGTGCATCACACCGATTGAATTGCTTTCTAGGTTTCTGTGATTGAACTGGTTCTGATGTGCCAATTTACCTACGTCATAAACACGCTCCATCACTGTTACTGCGCACCACGACCAGTGAAGAGAGAATAACAAATGACGAACTTATTTCTAAGATTCACTCTACATTCCTATTACATATTCACAACAAAAAATTGCTATTAATTTAAAATTTGTTTAATCTTTATGCACAGCTGTCTGTGGCCTAGGGATAACATGCTAGTCTCTGCTTCCCAAGGTCGCGGGTTCAAACCCAGCGGAGGACGATGGGTAAGCTCCTTAGAATGACTTCTTTCGTAAGGGAAGTAAAGTCGATGGTCCTCTCTCGTAGATTTAGGACACCTGAAAAACCTCAAACCTGAGAAATGGGCAAAATTAATCCCAATATACAATGGGATTTTGAGAATTACTGCAGTTACAGAGCGTCCATAAATAACAAAAAAGAATTATATAATTATATACAAATATAAAATATTTGTAACAAAAAACTTCACTTATCTTAAGAAAATTATGTCGATGTTTCTTAATAGTTGAAATCGATTTCACGAACCCTTGCTCGCGTCCTCAACACTTCGAAGTCACTAATATGAAAAATTGACATAATTTTCTTAAGATAAATGAAGTTTTTTTTTGTTACAAACATTTATATTTGTATAATACTTATTGCTTCACTGTAACTAGCTTCACTTTCTACGTAACAAAAAAAGAAATTAAAATTTCAATTGTTTCTGCCCCACTCTGTACTTCCAAGAAATTGAGAAAGGCTAACACACAAGAATGTATTACAAATCCGTTTTGCACCAAGGCCATTCATTTTTCTGATCTTCCCGTAATATTAAAATAAATTCTTTGAAATGTTCGTTTACAGTTCACTGAAAATAAAAACGAAAACATGCCAATTTGTGATTACTGATGTTATACATGCAAAGAATACACTAAAGCTACAATGAAGTTGACACTGCCATAAGCACTTCCCCCATTCCCTCTTCTTAATTGGAGAGCAGGGTTTCTCTCTATGGAGAGCAATCAAAACGGAACAAGAAATTGCTTGAATCTAGAATCACCACTGATACTGGCACTAACAAAGATTCAGGCACGAACAGAGGAGCTGGTGTCCAGAAAACTAACTCAGCCATTTCAATAATAGCTCAGAAACCTAATATATACAAATTTATTTTGTACACGTACCATCTAAAACATAGTTCTGTATTTATGTTGTACATTAATAGCATACTCTCAGGTTCAACATACATACTGTCGCGGAAACAAGGCATCTTATTACATAATTCGAACATTCTATCACCTTCGAGAAACGTAACTTAATCTACGCCGGCGAGGCCTTTGCCTCAGTTATCTTGCTTGCCGGCGCTATCTGTTTACACAAGTCCGTTATCGTAGCAATGACGTTCAAATGTCTAAGCTTCATTATTTGAAATTCTTACTCATTTACAGACAAAAATACTTTAATTAAACCTTATAACTCCACAAAATCTCGAATATACATTGGAGTGCTAAGACGATAAAGCATCCTAGTATCATAGAAAAGGTACAGTAAAATATTATAAAATTAATTCTGTTTAAAGGAACTGGATATTACCTCAGGTACACACATTATGAAAATCTTTTTGGGATTAAGATTTCTGTATAAAGTATTGCATTCGATTACTGATTACACAGTAAAACCTCGTTAAATTGGACCCCTTTATAAGACAAACTTAAGGAAACTGACCATTTTATTTTTTCATAGGCTGTACAATAGGAATTTCTTAGGAATACCAGGTATATATTAGTGACAGCGGTACATAAGACGTCCTCCTTCCCACACCCTTGCTGTACCTGCGATGGAGCTTCATTGTTAGAAGGTTTAGTTTAATACTTGCCTTTCTCACTCATTAAGCTAAAGAAACAAATCGAGTGCACAATGTCGTTTAGTAATCCTACAATGTCATCGGGAAAAAACAAGCATAAATCGTTCACAATACACGAGAAACTGAAAATTATCGAACGGCTTGCGCAGAATGTATGTGTCTGATTTCAGATTCATGATTTTCATTTTTGCAAATGCAGTAAACAGCGTTTGGAACTCTACACTGACTAATGCGTGGAAGAAACTTTTGTATGACAATGTTGAATTAAACTCAAATGCAATTCAAATAAATGACTCACTAAACACTGGTCGCGGGTGGCGAGAAAGCTGTCACAGTAGACGAGATCGAAGACTGACTCGACGGAGATGAAGATGAATCAGATGATGAAGAAATTGTGGAAAGTGTAAGCAATGCAAGATGTAAACAACGCGGAAAAATGTATTACTCCGTCGGCGACTGTGATTGGAGGGGATATTCGCATTAATTTATTTCCACGTGGCAAACATGTGCGCTGTCAACGAACTTCTATGCAAAGTTATGCTTTGCCGTTGTCAATGTTTTGAGTAGCTTAAGACTCAATATATTGCTCCAAGTAAAGACCCCCGGAGTTTTTCCTCGCTCCCGGGTTGACAGAGGCCGGAGTCTTCGAGTAGAGCTCGTTGTACAAGTAGCTTATGCGAAAGCACTTTTACATTAAGATTAAATGCAAAGGTGTGTCTACTGTTAATACATTTTTCCTTATGTACTTTAGAAAGTGTCTGAATATTTACAATTACTAAAATATTTTATTCCTTCACATAACCTCACATTATTCATAAACTAAAAACTAAAGAACAGGTCATTCTGCGGAATAACAGTGCTAAATCTGCGTGTAGCCACTTTGGCAATGACTAGAAAGTACTATTGGTATGCAACTGAAAAAAAAAAAAGGATAAAAAAATACTTAACATACCTAACTGGAATCTGACAACAGACGAATCACTTAAACGACTCCCACTTCCGAATTTTCCTTTGATTATCCCTGCGCCACAACAATGTATTCTCACGCTCAACAATTATATTTTTTTTCTGGTTTTGTTCATAAATTCAAAATCTATTTCGTGAAGAATGGTTTGGAAGCTCGTTCAAAACTCCCTAATCGTGATCATTGTTTACTGCTTGAAGCACTTTTGTAATTGTGGTGACTCGTTTCTTTCACAAAAGCTATGAATCTTTCGACAAATAGCACTTTTAACAAATTCATCACATTCACCTTCCACAATTGGCTATTTTTTTTTTTTTTTTTCGATGTTTTCCTGGAGTGGAAAACACAACCTCACTTCCAGCGGCATTAATACTTGGCGGTGAAACACTGCTGACAAATTAACAACGTTGCTAAGGTTGGGTATTTTTCAAATAGCTTGCAAAACACGTTCAATATAATTTATTTTTCACCACTTTTTAACGGTTTTCCTCTGTAATGTTTTACATATTATACGCAAGCAGCGGCTACACCGTGGCTAAGTGGTTAGACCACTCGGCTCTCACCAAGGCGCCCCGGTTCGCTTCCAGACGACAGCAAAGTGATATCTGCGTGGACAACACGGCGCTGGGGCAAGTTTTCTCCGAATCTCCGGTTTCTCCCGCCATCTCATTCTACCGGTGCTTCATCTCACGTATCATCAGTGTCACCGCCTGCGTTGCCGTATGTAGTAAAAGCCGGCGTTAAACAGTACACACTTCACGCAACCAGCCATATTCTTTTTTCTTTTAGACTGCGCAAGCCCCTCTGATTAATGCACACAAATTACATTTACATTTACCAAATAAAATACTATTACCTACTGTTTGACGTTGCATTTGTAATAATGTGAAGTTTTTATATACTTTGCGTTAGATGTAAAGTCTTTAAAAATGATATGCGAACTATATTTTTCATACCCAGAAAGTTACAAGGCTAAACAGCCAATGATGTCGCACACGTACACGTGCCTTTGTTTACATCGTCCCATAAACTAAGGACGGCCCCATATACTAAATGGCAAAGAGAGAAGGCGTATCGGGAAAAATTCGCAACACAGAGATGTTTACCTCAGCTTACCCTACATTCACGGCGACTTCTGTGTATTCTTCTGGATAGCAATGCGTCATACATAGGCAGGCGCGAGAAATCATATCATAGAGACACACATAGCTTCCAATCGCTCTATTTGTGTTTCGTAACTTACTATACGTCAACTAACTAATATTTCACTCTTCTAAACGACCAAATAAGTCCTGATAATGAACGATAGCAGCGCTGGTCACCTGAAGATTGATGCGACTTATTTTCACATCAATTACTTACACACTGGTAAAGGTTGCTCCACGCATTGGTCGCTAGTTTGATGCAGCTTATTCTTACGTTGTAAATGTTGAAGAAGTGTGGCCTATCCTCAGGGTAGAGCAAGAGTTTCGTCAAAGGGTATGAGTGGATATGTATGGGAGTAAGAATGGTTCTAATGACACTGGAATACAAGCTTCAGACTGGCTTAATGACTGCTTCTTTTTTTTTTATCATCACATCACTGGCGAAGTTACCGGCCAAGAGTTACCAATATATCACTATTCAGAGTTACGGTATGTAAAATGCATATTACGCAATAACACTTAATTCGTTATTTACGTAGGAACCGATAGATACCTTTTCTCCTCGGTTCTCATCTGCCTTCTACGAAGACCGAACCAGTGTTGTCTTTCTTAATGGACCGCCAGACCAGTTGTGTCTTCCTCACTGCAGCTGCGTGTGAATTTCATCTCTCGAAGCTTGTCTTTATTCACACCAAAATTCCTTTTGGAACTGTTTAGTCCATTGTGATTATTAGTCTCGGTCATTCCAGTAATAAGGGTCCGAACAACGCCTTTTCAAACGGAGTCAAGTGCTATCCACCTAGAATGCCGGCAAAGAGCCCGCTTTCTCCCATCACTTTGTTAAACTACTCACCCCAACTGCACCTGCTTGCGTTTTAACAAATATACCACGTTGCTTTGAAATCCATTACGGTTATTCATTGCATCCCTTAATTTTGGTATCAAGGTCAATCGAGTAATACATTAATCTACCGGACCTGTCTGGCTAGTGGCTCTCTAAGACGACCTGGAACTTCGTCGGGGTGAGTGAACTGCCCTTGCACATGCGATAGGTTCTGGCCGACTGTAGGTTACTTTCAGCTCATCCTTTATCCTAGGGTCTGACACATAAGCCTTCGATAGCAGTGCCGGCATCCCCGCCGTAACAGACAGACAAGGACAGAATCAGGGTAGAGCTGATTGAGTTTCATCAGTCTTCATATTCATATTTATTGCAACTTAATACAATTAAGCCATGTCATTTGTAACACATACTCTCTCTTAAAAGTAAACGATTAGAAATGTCAAAAAATTGTCATTCATCTTCTCTCTCTCTCTCTCTCTCTCTCTCTCTCTCTCTCTCTCTCTCTCTCTCTCTCTCTCTCTCTCACACACACACACACATACACATATATACAAAACATAATTATTCAAAATCATCGCAGTTGTCATCAAAATATTCATCTATACTGTAATAGGCTCTGCTTAACAAGAATTTAGACAGTTTATATTTAAACTTGGCAGCTGACACAGTATTTTTTAGGCTTTTCGGAAGCTTATTAAGTAGTTTTGGACCAACGTATTGGGGCTTATGTTCAAAAAGTTTTAGCCTGTGACCTTTAACTATATAGTTATTCTTTCCCCTTGTTTGATATGTGTGGACATCGGAATTTGTGCAGATTATATTCCTGTTATGTACAAATGTACGCAGAATAAATATGCAGGGAAGAGTAGGTATGTTTAATTTTTTGAAATACGGCTTGCACGTTCCTACAGCACGTGACTTAAATCGGCCGCCGTTATTTATATCCGTCTCCGCAAGCACTGCTGGCCACTCACATGTAGCGTAAGAGGCTGTCTGCGCTCTATAAAACACTATAATAGAAATTAACTTAAATCTATGTCATATCCAAAGTATACACATAACTATTTGTTGCACAAATACATTTGAGAAATTTTCATACAGTTTCAAAGTTTTGTCGGTTAAAATAATACGACATTAGGGTAAACTTAAAACGTGATAGATTATATACATGTCAAACTAATGGTTAGAGCTCGTTATATGCACTTTACTGTATGAATATTTGCATGCATCTATGCAATGAAAATATTTGTATAATAACATTGTTCTAAAAACTTTATAAAATGCATTTAAAATAAAGTGCATTATTTCATCTTTCTCATATTTATTCATTAATTTTAATGAAGTAATCAAGTAAGCAAATCATCAATAAATGATAATGGAAATTAAGTGTCTGTGACTGCATTCAATTCCCTATAATCAACACAAAATCTCACTGAACCATTCTTGTTTTTAAACAACACTACAGGTGAAGCCCAAGGTAATTGTGACTGATTATACCAGCATCCTTCATTTCATTACTTTGTTGTGCAATAACTTCCCTTTGCTTAAATGGCCCTATCCTATAAGGTCTCTGCTTAATAGGGGTTGGATATCTCACTTTAATATAAAATTATACAAGATTAGTAGTACCTAATTTCTAAAGGGGTGTGCAAAAATGTGAATAGATTTTGGAAGGAAAGAACTAAATTAAAATTGACAAAATTAATGCTTATTAGTTTCTCAGTCTATCTTAGCCTAAATCATTTTATTTCAGTAAACAATTTAATGTTCTCAAAGATTTCCGGAAAAAACATTTTTTTTTTTAAATGAAGAAGTAGATATCCCTACTTCACAAGAAGCCATATATAATTTTGCTTCAATTTGATATTTTCGTGTAATACATTTAAAAGTGTTTCATAAAGGTCAAAATATTGGAGGAGATTGGAGGGAATGCACAAACCAATTTATTACTTTTTTTCCCTCCCTTTCTCGTCAATGCTGACGAGGGAGCCGAAGCATCTAACCTGAGATGAAATCAGGGTTGAGGAGTCGACCCAACGCCTGAGATGAACGATTGATGGCGTAATTGGTGGAATGATGGTGAGGGAAACCGGAGGACCCGGAGGAAACCTACCCCAGCGCCATGTTGTCCACCACAAATCCCACTTTGCGGTCGCCTGGGATCGAACCCGGGCCGCCTAGGTGGGAGCCAAGTGGTCTAACTACTCAGTCATGGCGCGGCCACAAACTAATTTTATTAAATAAATGTTTAAACTATCTCTTCACAAACATTGGCTAAGATAGGTTTCCTCATTGTTGATACATAACGAAAGTTTCTTCCGGAATACTTTTCCACGAAAGTTCGAAGTGTCACGTTACTTATTTAACTTTTTCAAAGGGATATTGGCTGAACTAAAGTTTTGTAGATACGTTTCGAAACATTATTTCCGCTTCTGCTTGCAGAAAATGTTGTTACTAAGGTTTGCAAGATGCAAAATTTTATTAATAGCTTTCTATGACCACCTGTTTATAGATGTTGCGTAATCTAGGGACATCTATAACTATGGTATAACTTTTTCCCCTTTACTTCCTCCAACGCTGTCATAACAGACGATGAATGAAATGGATGAAATTATGCTCAAATGAGTCCAGGGCCCATAGAGCTTAGTTACTAAGCATTCATCTTTCAGGATATGGGAAAACGCGGTAAAAGCCTTATGTAGTGGTAGTGGCAGTAGTGGCCTGTCTCGGTAGCGTAGATGGTAGCATGTCTGCCTCACGTTCAAGAGGTCCCGAGTTCGAATCTCGGTCAGGGTGAGTTACCTGGATAAGGTTTTTTCCGGGGTTTCCCCTTATCCTGCAAGCCGAATGTCGGGTAACTCTAAGCTCCATGGACCCCGGACTCATTTGAGCATCATTTCACCAATTTCATTCACCGTCCGATATGACTTAACGTTGAAGGACACAAAATGCAAAAAAAAACAAAAAAGTAGTAGTAGTAGTAGCAGCAGCAGATTATTCGGAGGGGATTCGGCACGTCGATCTACTGTACCTATGCCCCAAGTGGGGCGTCCCCGGGAGGATGAGATGAGGAGAGAGGGCGGCCGACCCCAAGGAGTCACTACAGCTCAGAGGACAAGGTCGCTACACTTTACCAAATAGAAACTCCCCGGCGGTGGGCTTAGGACAATAGACACCCTCCTGCCGTTGCTTCGAAACAGTCACGAAGCCCTGTATCGGTCCACTAGGCCGACTCAGAGACCGAAGTCCGTCCCGCCGTAAGGGCAAGCATTTTCCTCAGAGCATATCATCCCGCCATGCACCGCCAGGACTCCAGCCGACACTTCTACGCTGAAAGAAACCACCAGCTGAGAGATGACATGACATCAAATGATAATGGAGGTGAAATGGAGGGACAGGAAATTCGGAGGATGTAATTAGCCTAACCAGAATTCACATAGTGATCCGGGAAACCCCCGAAAAACCTGGGCCTCCCAAATGCGGGCCAGACGAAACCGCCTGAGCCATCCCGCTCGGTTTATCCAGATAACTCATCCTGACCCACATTCGAACTCGAGACCTCTTGAACGTGGGGCAGACATCCTACCACCTACGCTACCGAGGCGGGAACATTGGTATAAAAGTAATAGGAGTTGATCTAATTAAATACAACCAACAATCACTACATCGAAAATCGCACTGAGAATGTTGAAAATACAAAAATAAAATTTAAGTGTTTTTCACACACTAATGGCACAATACTACACTTCCATCAATTGTTGGAGTAGGATTTTCATCAGGGATTTCCCGTCCTAACCCCGTGTTTGTCCATCGGTAATGTCACTTTGCAGGCGCCTGGGATCGAAACATGGTGAGAGTAAGTGGTCTAACCGCTGGGCCACGGCGCGGCCTATACATGCATTTATATGCAGTATAAAACTTTCGTAATAAACACCTTATAACGTGGAATAAATTTATTCCTTACACGTATATGTTTAACCATCAAAGTAGAAAAAAAAAAGCATGCAAATATGCAAAAATTCGAGTTATACTAATAGTACATTCTAAAGATTAAACAAATCTAAATGGTAAACTAAAATATGCCAAGCCTAAGTATTCAAATTCAGGGGATACTGCATAGAGGCTTACTTATGATGTGAATAATGTGCGAAAACCATTATGTGCTTACTCGAAATATCACGATACTGTTTTGAGAAAAAACTTCAAATCTCCTTTGCCGCAAAAATTATTATGCTCCTAAAACATTCGCAAACAGGTCCATTATGTCGTAATTATAACAGCTGATTGTCTCTACCATCAGAGCCATTATAAAGCGTTGAAGAATCCTGGAAACAGGTACTTGTCTTGCCCATTTACAAAAGAACTTGTCAAAAACATTTTTCTTCTGTTCAAACTTAATACTTTATAATGCTACGAGCAACAGCTCTTCTTGCGGAACTCTGTAGAGGGCGGGTGAGCGTATTTTCCAAACGTATGTTTTTGTCACCCGCCCTTTTGTTTTGAATCGGCTGGTATTACTCATAGCGGCTGCGATTGATAGATACTTCGGTAATACAACTTTCTTTAGTAGAGCATTTGCACAAATAGCAATTTCAAACAGAACTGGATCCAATGGACGATTCTAAACTTCAAAAAATGGAATGGATGAAATGATGCTCAAATGAGTCTAGGGCCCATAGAGCTTACAGTTACTAAACATTCATCTTTCACGATATGGGAAAACCCGGTAAAAACCTTATGTAGTGGTGGTAGTCGTAGTAGTAATAGTAGTAGTAGTAGCATTAGTAGTAGATTATTCGGAGGGGATTCGGCACGTCGATCAGACTAGATTTGCTGTACCTATGCCCGCCTGGGTAGCGTAGATGGTAGCCTGTCTGCCTCACGTTCGAGGTCCAAAGTTCGAATCTCGGTCAGGGTGAGTTACCTGGATAAGGTTTTTCCCAGGGTTTTCCCTTATCCTGAAAGACGAATGTCGGGTAACTCTAAGCTCTGTGGACCCTGGGCTCATTTGAGCACCATTTCACCCATTCCATTCATCGTCCGATACGACTTGACTTTGGAGGACGTAAATTACAACAAACAAACAAACTGTACCTATGCCCCAAGTGGGGCGTCCCCGGGAGGATGAGATGAGAGGACAGAGGGCGGCCGACCCCAAGGAGTCACTACAGTTCAGAGGACGAGGTCGCTACACTTTACTAGACAGAAACTCCCCGGCGGTGGGCTTAGGACAATAGACACCTTCCTGCCGTGGCTTCGAAATAGTCACGAGGCCGGTTCGGAAACCGGAGGTCGCCTTCCCAGAGCAGGATACTCCAGGCAGGCTTGCACATCCGGCATCCCGCCTGCCCCACTGGAGATCGACTAGGCCGACTCGGAGATCGAAGTCCGTCCCACCGGAGGGGAAAGCATTTTTCTCAGAGCATATCATCCCGCCATGCACCACCATGGGTCCATGGAGCTTAGAGGTATCCGTCAGTCATCTACCAGGATAAGGGAAAACCCCGGAAAAACCTTATCCAGGTAACTCACCCTGATCGAGATTCGAACTCGGGATCTCTTGAACGTGAGGCAGACACGCTACCATCTACGCTACTACCGAGGCGGGCTCTTTTAGAGTTTCACAGTTTACCGAATACATAAATAACTCTGTCTCCTTGTAGGGTCAAAATACACATAGAATATGCACTTTCAATTCCTGTGTGCAGGCACGCATAGGAAGTGTAAAATGTTATATTTAGCTGATCTCTAGTTATACCACATTGCTATTGCAAACTATATTGGGAGTACCTACGTCACCTGCGAGTTCTAAGACCATGATCATCATAGATTCACTATGACGCCTACATGGCAACGCTGTCCCATGTTCTCTCTTTCCGCCGGTAGGTCGGTAGGTTTTTGGGGGCTGCTGCATTGCTACATCGATCGAGCACTGAGGGGGCGGCGGGGGTTCAGCACAGCCAACTCTAACAAGTTGAGGGGGGCAGCAAACAGCTGACAAATACACAACATCCTTGTTTTTTCAACCCCCTTCCTCCCTCTGCCTCTCTCTTTCATCATGCTTGTGAGCAACAGAGATAAGATAAAAATATGTGAACAGGCTAACATCAGATGACAATTCCGGCAATTAAAACCACGTGCTACACATGCCTGTGACGAATCAATTACCATGTTATAAAAACACGTTATTATTTCTTAAAGTTCACCATGTGCACACAAGTATGCTTTTAGAAATAGTTACCATGTGTCCATGACCACTACATGTGGACTTGCTTCATTAGGGTTAGGTGACTTAGTTCCCAAAAACAAGAGGTAAATATGAAAATTAATTGCAGCTTTATTTTTGTTACAAGCAAAACAAATTTATTATTATTATTATTATTATTATTATTATTATTATTATTATTATTATTATTATTATTATTATTATTATTATTATTACTACTACTACTACTACTACTACTACTACGACTACTACTACTACTACTACTACTCCTATTCCTACTACTATTAATATTCGCAACACCTAGTAAACACAGCATAAAACCAAGCTGGTGAACGATAATTATGGAAAACTATTAAAATAATCGGGAAGAAGTGTTACAGAATCAGAGTACAGAAGAGGCATAAGCTGTGCTTGGACAACACGCTAACTGGAAAGTCTGCAATAAAATAATAATTCCTGCACTCACCATACCAGGTCGCCAGTGTTCTGCCGGGCATCCTAAATAAGCGAAGTGTTAAAACAAATGTCACTCCTTATACATTTCATGAATAGACACATGAACACAAATTCTGACTAACTTGCCTATCTATTACTCACTGCAACCTACGTGCGTGTTACTGCTGAATGAAACCCTGTGCGTTGCAATGTTTGGTATTTGCTTTGCCGCAACCTGTGCTGTAGTGATAAACATCGTCTATACTACCACCTTGCGGAATTCAGTTGAACTACATGCTACGTAATGGAAAGCAAAAAGCCATTGGTTGCTAGGCAACAGCATCCTGCGAGAAATGGACCAAAAGTGCTGACAACTATGCAATCTTTTATCTTGCATCATTAGCTTTAAGCAAAGAAAAATAATTTTTACTTTATAGCCGGTTATGGCTTTGTGATTCTCTTATATTTTTTACCGATATTTACGTTCCTCCTTATATAGCTGTTGTCGCTGGATGATAGAACTAATGAAATATCAATTTACTTACGTGCTAGGTGCGTTTCTGGAACATCCGTCATGTTCTGTAACCGGAGTTCACTGTTCACACGGTATTCGACTTGTTCGGCTTATCAAAACTTGTCTTATGGACGTACAAAGACGCTACGTAGAGTCACAGTAAATGTCTTTTACCTTCTGTATTTACAATTTAAAAACAAACTCCCTCAACCTTTGATGCCAGCATGACCAACATTTTGAAAATAAATCCCCTAAGCAGTACCTTGTAATGCGCAGGAGTAGAGCGTTAATGTCGGAAAACAAGGTGTTAGGAACATAACCCTATACCAAAAACTTTAACGCAGGATAAGAATAGCATAGAATGGCAAATGTACGCTTGCATGGTGTAAAAAGAGTGCTGACGAAATTAGAGTCTTCGGTAAACTCAGGGAATTATTATGAAGCGCATCAGATGTATAGAACTTTGTATTTTCGGTAAGCATGATAAACTAACCTTAAAACTATATATGCTGAAATAAAGCATTTTTAAAGTGTAAAGTTTAATTTCGTTTATGGTTATTTAACATCTGCCTTACAGTGCAATAGTTACCCATTTTCTTACATTACTTTTTTAAAGGTACCTCGGACAGAAGAAATATGGAGAACTCCTAGATTTACTTTATGATGGTGCAATATTACTTTTAAGGCATGATCAGGTACGTTTACATCCCTCTTTAATAATAATATCTAGTGAAAGTAATTATATACATGTGGTACCAGTGACCGCATCTGAATGCGTTTGACAAAGAAAATATTGAGAATGGTTTATATCAGTTTGTGGCAATTGTTTGTTTCAGTTAAGGACATGTTTATGATGACTTAAATGTTGTTAATAAGATATTTACTGTTAATATTTTAGCGTAGGTGCAATAATGAAAGTTCGAAACGTTTAGCCAGATAGCTCTTGCTTCCATTAGATTTTGGATTAAACTCTCCCCTCACCCCGCGCCCCCAAGAAACAAAATATTAGTGATTATTTACTGTTGAGGGAATTGCCTAATGGAAATTGGGCGGAAAGTACCACATTTTAAGTTGAATGCCGCAAAAGTGACACAAAATACAATTAGACATAAATGCAGAATATCACTGCCCGCCTCGGTAGCGTAGATGGTAGCATGTCTGCCTCGCGTTCAAGAGGTCCCGAGTTCGAATCTCGGTCAGGATGAGTTACCTGGATAAGGTTTTCACCGGGGTTTTCCCTTATCCTGAAGGATGAATGTCGGATAACTAAGCTCTATGCCGGGTAACTCTCTACGCATTTGAGCATCATTTCACCCGTTCATTCACCGTCCGATATGACTTAACGTTGGAGGATGTAAAATTTAAAGAAAAATCACTTCTGATGCATATCTCCAAGTATCATTATGATTGATCTTCCTGAAAAGGCTTAATTGAACTACTTATAAATCAAAGACTGCCTTTAGACAATTGCAAGTTTGATATTTGTAACCTTTTTGTTGTTTTTAATATTAAAGTTCACCCGTTTTCAAAATTCTCAATTAACAAGGAATTTCAAAAAGCTACTTGCAGTGGTGTAATTTGCGCAGCTTGGTATACAAGAGATTATAGCATGTCCCAAAGTCGTTTGAAATGGAAAATTGAATTGGTTTCAGTTATAGGATGCCCTGCTTAAATACCTTGTAGAATCATTGTAATATCAGGGACAATTTGCTTATGGATCACATAATTGAGCCGTAATTTTAAATGAAAAACAAATGTCTACAATACCATTAAACATTACAAATACTGTCGCTACAGAAAGAGCTGTTAATGATTCTATCATGAATGCACAACTAAAGACATGGTATCATTCACAAATATTATTACTAAGATATACACAAACACAATACAAATCTGGTTAATGGAAATTTTTAATTTTACACTGCTTATAGTAAAAATAATGTGTTGTAAATTACCTAATAAGGTGTCTGGATTCTTATCCTCTTCCCTGCCAGTTGTAGGTTCAGAGGAGTAAAAGTCCTCATGTTCCTCTTCTTGTAATTTTTCCACAAACTGATCATAACTTGGCATAGGTACAACTTGAGTTTGTTGTTGGTCAATATAAATATTGCAGTTGTCTGATTGATATTTAAGCTTTGTACTTTAAATTCCTTACAAATAAAATGCATCTGTTGTATTTTTTTGTAAACCACGTTGATTGAGAAGATATATTCACATATTAAAATTAAAATTTCCTAACTGATAAACCCCTGCGAAAACCTTTTAATGTGTTCTAGTTATTATTAAGTTGTACAACCTATCACTCACAAGTAATTTCAAGAAAGATTAACATAGTCCATTATAAAACACATTCATTCATTTATATTTTCTTGTAACCTCACTGTGATATTTAACAGTTGAAAATTATAGTTGAAGAGAAAACTAGTCACCATGGTATGCTCATCACAATATTGCAGTAAATGAGCAAACCTTTTCTTTCTGTTGTGCAGTTCCCTAAAGACAAAAGGAAGAGATCAGCACAACAGCAGTCCTTTTAGTAGGTGAGATTTGAGGTCAACTTTGAATGTCCTCTGTTGATATTCAAGTAGTGCATTAGTCTTAGGATGGTAAGTGATTGTGGTGTTACACTGAAAGGGCATATATTTGGCTTTGTTTTAAAGAGCAGACTCAGACTGTTTGTCTAAATCAGATCTATTCTAATGTTTGTTGGAGTGCCAAAACTTAAGACCTTAGTCACTGTTGCCGTTTTTAATAAGTTTGCTTCTGACTATCAGAAGTTCTTGTCTTTTAGTTTGACAGGTAGCAGATTACTTGTAGGGCAGTAACGAACCTATATAAATATCCACTTATGTTGAAATTTCTCAATTGGCCAAGGAAATTCTGCTAGAGCTGATGTATTTTGCATTTGTAACATTACAAACATTCTCATGGCCAAATTAATCTTTTTGTGGCTAATTATGTTGTTTAAATTCAGAGCTGCAATAATTTATTATTATTGAGTGCTATTTTACAGAAGCCACGAGGTATGCAAACATAAACACAAGATGTGGATAAGGCCACATTATTTAGAACATTGTGTGTAGCAGTTGCACCATTTTTAAAGAGTGAGATTATTTTGGTGTTTCCAAAATGCTAACTTCCTGTAAATTTGAATGTCATTGTAATTATCGGTAGTTAAGTAGTTGGACAGGAAAGGTAGTTTTACAAAAGAGTGCTTCTGCAACCATATTCTCTGTTCTGGCAATGTAAAATCCGTTGTTGGGAAATGTACAAAAATAAAATATATAAGATGGATTATATTTACATGAGAAATATTTTGTTTAATACCAATTACAAATTACTTTTTGAAAAAAAAGTGTAATTCACAATTACATCATAAAATGCCAGTCCAAGGAAATTGCTGACATTCTTTAATGTAAAAACATAAGCTAACAACAGTGTAAAAATATAAAATTATTACTATAAAATATAATTATTTGCCTCAAACTTCAATTATGTTGAATTTTATGAAGAATTCATCAATTTTCTTAAAAAGATAAGTAAAGTTTTTTTGGCAAATAATTATATTTTATTTTAATTTTTTAACCTGTTTGCTTATAACACTGATCATTGTGTAGAAACATCAGAATCACAAACTTGCTGCAGTACATTATTATTTACATCTCACCTGGTTACCGCAATAATAAACTAGTGTGCATTGTATCTAGGGCTACAAATTTGAAACTGTTTATACTTGCAAAATCTTGTAAATTATATTTTATAGGAAATTAAGTCACATACCATTATTAGCATCATCAAAGAAGGAAGGAAGGAAGGATGTGGGGTTTAAGGGTGCACAACCAGTAAGGTCATTAGCGCCCGGTACAGGAACAGGGAAAATTAAAAGATGAAAACTAAAAAGTTAAAACGCGTCAAAATGAAGGATGCGGTACATGAAAACACAACTATAGATGAAAAACCGATGAGAGGCTGAAACAGGTGTTAAAAAAGATAAAATCCAATAGTAAAAGCGCAGAACGAGGTTATATTCGGTAGATGATGCCAAGTTGTCGGGTAAAAGTTAAAACACGTTCCACAGCTCCTGAGTCATCCGCTAAAATGCTGGGCAAGTCAGCGGCTATGTGCAAGGAAACACGAACTGGAGTTAAAATGGGACAGTGTTCCAGCACATGCCGGACAGTCAACGGCGCGCCACAGCGAGAACAAAGAGGAGCCGTTTCTCTGCGCAACAAATGCCGGTGGCTAAAAGAGCAGTGCCCAATACGTAGTCTGCACAAAACGACCTCCTCCAAACGGGAGAGACGGGAGGACGTCTTCCAGGCATAAGGAAGTGGTTTTATGACGCGTAATTTGATCCCTGAAATAGTGGACCAACACGCAGCCCAACAAGAAAGAACACCCTGCCGGAGATAGCGTCTACAATCCTCCGCAGGGACAGAATGAGAAAAATACCTGGACATTAAAATGGCAGACTTTGCTGCGGCATCTGCTGCTTCATTCCCTGGGATACCGATATGACCAGGGGCCCATGCAAAACCTAAACGGATGCCAGCGGTCACCAGCTGGTTAATGGAATAGTGCACGCATTGCACAATTGGTTGGTGAGTGTACAATGAGCGAATGCTCTGCAGGGCACTCGAGGAATCCGTGCACAAAACACAACACTGAAAACCTCGCTGGCGAACAGAAGAGAAGGCTCTTTCCAGGGCAACCAGTTCTGCAGTAAAAATGAAGTACTGCTCGTGAAGACGAAAACTAAAATTCTCAACACCAAACACAAAAGCACATCCTACCCTACGATCATCCTTAGAGCCGTCAGTGTAAATAAACACCGAGTCCCCAACCTGAGACTGCAGTTCAACGAAAGCAGCACGAAGAACTTGGGAAGGAGTAGAGGACTTGGGGTTATTCGCCAACCCAAGATGATAAGAAGGTTCGGGGTGTAGCCAAGGGGGGAAACGAGTTTCTCCCCTGGGAAGAAACGCTGGGAGCTCGACAGCCAAGTCCTCAATAACCTTGCGAAACCACACACCTGGAGGGAGTAGGGCACGGGATCGACAGGCATACAAACAATCCAAGGACTCGTTAAAGAAAGAATCGAAAGTAGGGTATTGGGGCATATGGCCAAATTGCAAGCATAGTTGCAGAGCAATATGTCACGCCGATAAGACAAAGGAGGTTCGCCAGCCTCCGCACAAAGGCTCAAAACCGGGCTGGTTGGAAATGCACCAGTTGCTAGCCGGATACCTTGGTGGTGGATGGTATCCAAGCGACGGAGAATAGAAGGCCGTGCAGAGGAATACACAACACAACCGTAATCAAGCTTGGAGCAAACCAGCGATCGGTAGAGGCGCATCAAAGTAGTACGGTCGGCTCGCCAGGATTTGCCACTTAGAATTCGTAAAATGGTGAGAGAACGTTGACACCGTGATGTTAAATAAGCAACATGTGACGAAAAACACTGCTTTCGATCAAATATCAGCCCCAAAAACCTCGTCTCGTCTGCGAAGGGTAGCAGAGCTGCACCGAGGCTTAGAGAGGGCGGAGGGAATACTTTGTAGCGCCAGAAGTTGACGCATATCGTCTTCTCGGCAGAAAAACGAAAACCGTTTGCAAGACTCCAGGTGTAAAGGGAGTCAAGTCATCGCTGAAGTCGGCGTTCCAGCAGGCAAGTGCGGCGAGAAGTAAAACAGATGGCGAAATCGTCGACGAAAAGTGACGACGCTACTCCTGGAGGGACACAGTTAACTATAGGGTTAATGGCTATAGCAAACAGGGTGACACTGAGTACCGACCCCTGAGGTACTCCGTTCTCTTGGATGAAAGGTTGCGAAAGAGTCGAACCAACTCGCACCCGAAATATCCGGTCCTCCATGAACTCGCAAACAAAGATGCGAAGACGATCTCGAAAGCCCCATTGGTGCAGTGTACGTAGAATGCCATACCTCCAACAGGTGCATCATCAAGAACAGTATTTTGGCAAGTTACCTTTTTAGAAACAGGAGACACCAGGAGGAAAGGAAAATCTTGGAAAGAATCTTGAAATTCTGATATAGATTTCTAACAAAAGAGAAGAACATTTTAAGAATATGAATGAATCGGCAAAGAAACATGGCAGATAAAAATGTCAGTGGGGAGAGATAGGAAGGTACTGAGAAATTTAGATATGTAAAATACATGGAAAATAATAATACATTACATTTATGACTTAATTAGAAAATATCTGTTGTTTTTACCAATTCCTTATTGATATGATATGAGAAGCTATTTGTACAAGTGAAAGTGATTTTGGCTGATACATGATATATGGGTGCTTGAATTTAAACAGGTTTTACAAGAAAAAATGTTTTTAATACTTTTTATGTAATTTCTACAATGTCACCTACTTATAAACATTCTTAATCTCTATGAAGTGTAAGAATTATTTACAGATCATTTTAAACCAGAAAAGCTGTAGTTTGTGTGACTGAATTCTAAACTAGATATATATTTCTGCTTAGATAAAATTAATGAACAAGCTTGACTGAATTACATGACAGAATTTCAAATTTTGTTCTGAATTAGGTATTTACTCTATTGAAAAACGCTTATGTTAGTCATTAAGATTGTGGACCACTTAAATCTAATTAACACTTAAGTGTTTATAATGAATAAACAAAATGAAAAAGAAACAGTTTACATATATGGGCAAAGTTTAAATATTTTCATTTTCAGTAACTGGCTTGAATAAGATTATATTATGCGTGATTGGAGGAATTTAGTAACAGTGACGTCAAAATTAATTGAAAAACTATTTGTAATCGGTTTTTGACAATTTTTCACCTACATTTTTATATTATTGAGGGACTATTTTCAGAAGCCATCACCTCCATTTTGAACCTCTTGGAAAGATGTTGAAAATGGAGACGATGGCTTCCGAAACTAGTCCCTCAATAATATAAAAATGTAAATGACGAAGTGTCAAAGAACTGTCTACAAATTTTTTTTTTTTTTTTTTTTTTCCAATTAAGGTTATATTAGTTCTTATTCACTACTGACCCTTCAGATGAAAACTTAATAGCTGAGACATCATCTTATTTGAAATACTGGTTGTTTGTTATTTCTGCAGGTCACTTGGTGGAATTTTTAGGTGTGCTTGTTTTTTAATCTTTCCACCTAATCTATTAACTACACCCTTTCCACGGCTACTTGAAAAGAATTCCATTTCAAACTTTCCAGTTTAGATCCATCTTACATGAAGGTGAGATTTGCAAAAAGGAATTTCTGCTTCAAGTGGCTTGCTGCTATGTCTTTTACGCCTTTCATATTAGTAAAACTTCCATGTAATCTTATTAGAAATGTATCAACTGCGCATTTATCTTCATTTAGCTCATCTGATACAATAACAAATTAATATATTTATTTAGAGACCAAAAACATACAATGAATTACATAATCTTACTACAAAGCTGCATAAAGTTCATTTTGTTTAATAATTCTAAAGTTCTCTGCAAGATCTACCCACACAGTAGCTGTTCACATAGGTTTTACAGCATACTTTATGAATAATTACTGCCACAGCCCCGTTCTCCGCAGTGCATGCGCATGCAATACCCCCTCTCGAGATATTCGCAACAACATACTGACAAAGTCACTCTTAAAATTATTACCAACAGCAGCGTTATATTAAAATTCCTGTTTATATTTGATCTGCCGTCATTTTTTATCATCTTATAACTAGGGAACAGACATTTAGATGCTAAAAATGTGGTTGGTTGGTTGCTAATGCTCATGGAGTTGGAGAATTTCCATTTTCCTTCTGGCCTCCCAATAACGTGTGACTAGTTGTGCTGTCAGTTCTCCATCTGTTTTTGTCAGGGCACTACACTGGAGCAGATGATCTCCGTCCATCAATGAGTTCGGGTCCCTACACAGTGTGCAGGTTGGGAATTCAAAAATATTTATCCTGTATAGATGAGCGGCCAAACAGTCATGGCCAGTAATCAGTCGGAAGATGGCAACAGTACTGCTTCTTGGGTAGTCTGGGATGGGATTTTTACTTCCTTGTAGAATTTTCCATTGCTTGTTGTGCTAAAAATGTTCAATTTATTCATTTTTTATGCATTAAAAATCAAGAAAATATTTGTTAAAAAGATAGAAAATATTTACTAAACCAAAAATATTTTCTTTCATTTTATATAATAGGTCAACTTGTGATAAAAAGGAACTGCTCTGATAACTCGTGATGGATTATTGACGTCACATGTCAATTGTTGGAAATTGTTTGGAGTTACAGTGTACAACACATGCCTTCTCTATATTGTTCATTAGAAATCACTTCACTTAAAAGCACCTGCTTCATAGAATTGCATGAAGCCACCAAGATAAGTTTGTTGACGCATAAATGCAACGTTACATGAGAGCATTGATCGGTGTTACAGACTTTCCACAAGGCTGACCATATTGAATATTTCCATCAGCTTTGAATGTATCTGAAAATTCTTTAATGTACTGCTGCAGCTGAAAACTAACACTACCTTTTATCTTCGGCATTAGGTATATACATGAATCGTTCAACACATATGTTAAGCATTACCCGGCACTTCTGAATTGAACTGGAGAAACAGGAATATATCGAATAGGTACAGAGGAAAGAAGAACTGTATCTTATAATATAAACTATTTGCTGATCTGTATATGTTTATATTGTAGTGAGCGTTAACAACACGTAATCTAATCTACAGTTACAAAGTTAAATGTGTTGTGTTTAAAGCCTGCTTTTACTGCATGCAGCACCTCAGGCGGTCACACTAATGATACATGAGGTGAAGATGGAGCACCGGTTGAATGAGATGGTAGGGGAAACTGGAGATCCCGGAGAAAACTAAGGTTACAGCATAAGCAGAAGGCTTCTCTTCTCTTAAAGTCATGTTGTTTGCCACACACTTAGGGCATAAAATATCCATAAAATATGGTAAAATGCATAAAATAAGTACTAATAACTAAATTATGCAAAATATTCAATTAAATAAAAAAACCTATTTTCCTAAAAATCTGTTCCATGACTACATTTTATATTTTTATTTATTTATTTATTTATTTATTTATTTATTTATTTATTTATTTATTTATTTATTTATTTATTTATTTATTTATTTATTTGTACAGTATCCATTACAAATTCAGTACAATAAAATTTAACATAGAACATGCTGTATTATATCTCTTGTACAAATACATGAAATTGCTGACCTAAGATTTACTTGTTGACTCAGGTCCCCTGGCTATAAGCCTTTGGTTTTCCTGAGCAGCTTGATGCCATTTCTTCTTGACCTTTTCTTATTTTATCCTAATCCACTTTTCTCTTATCCTAAATAAGAATTCTCCTATACATCTATTTTTCTTTTCTCCCATCCCTGTTAGCATGCGTACCGCCAATATCTCTTTGCTCACACTGTCCCATTTCTTATCCCATATTTTTCTCCTGTAATTTGTTAGCTCCTTACATTCTATTAGGTAATGAACAGTGCTTTCTTCATCCCCACAAAATTCACATATTCCTACCTCATTACTTCTCAGCCCTTTTAAGACATTTTATAAGAAGCACAAAGGATAGCAGTTATGAATAGTGATATTCTTTAGGGCTCTTTGGTCTGAACAGGATGTTCAATTACCAGACTTTCCCCATTTTTATGTTATTAAACATCAGTTTAAACCCTTATTAATTTATAGATGAGTCGTATTTATTACACATCTATAAATTAATAATTATTTTGCTTCACTGTGGTGTTCCAATACAGTTAAATCTCGATATAGTTTAAAACCTATTCATAACATGAATTCAGATTATTGTCATTCTATTTTTGACTTGATTTGGCGAACATGAGAGGTCTGTTATTTTGCGTATAATGCTCTAAAATCTTGCTTTTGCTTTTTTCATTATATTCGAATGAAGCAGATTGGAAAACATATTTAAACAGACTGCAAGGATTTCCTTGTTCTGCAAGTTTGGGTACTATCAAATCTTGACATTTATACTATTAAAAAACTAAAGAAGTAGTGTCATCAGCATTGTTGACAATAGCAGCCAATCAAAAATGTATGATACAGCAAATCTACTCCTATGATAGTGCATCATTTGTGATCCATAGTCATTGTTACGAGTATTTTGAAGGAAATGTGTAATAAAGCCATTTGCATAAATGTATATCTCAATTAACTGAAGAGATAGACAAATTCCTTTTTTGGAATTATTGAAAACAGTGTTGTTATAATAAATTTAAATTTAAAGGGAGTCGATTAATGACACTAAACAACACTTACTTTTAAATGTTTCCGGAAGATGTTTCAGAGACTTTGCCTCCATCCTCAACTGGCCATCGACTGGTTCTCATTGGTGTAGTTGACGATATTTTGTCATAGGTCTCCTCTGGTGGCGGTTCAAGGAACTTGCTGATAGACAAATGTTTGAAAATAGCTTGTTCGTGAGTGAGTAGAAAAGGCATGTGAGTGCAATATATCAGATTTTTAACAACAAAAAATAAGATACTACAGTAGTGTTTGTATGCAGTCAAGCAACAACTGTGTATTATAAATTGAGGTGAAATGAATGAGAGCAAGATGATCAAGAAAGTACTTTTTTTATTTGTTTAAATTAACATCCTGTCATATCGGATGATGAATAAAATGGGTGAAATTACGTTCAAATGTGCCCAGGATCTATAGAGATTATAATTAGCCGATATCTTTCAGGATAAGGGAAACCCCTGGAAAAAAACCTTATCCAAATGACTCACTCTGGCAGATATTCGAACTTGGGACCTCTTGAACACAAGACAGACATACTGTTACAGAGGTGGGCAAGCAGGCAGTCCATTAGCATTTCAGAAACTGAATCATAGATTGTTCTTATAACTTATTAGCTGTATTTGTTTCTCCTGCTTTTTCTTATCTTTTTTCGTTCCTTCTTTCCTGCCTTCCTTATGCTTTCAGTACATAGATCCCCCTTCCTTTCACTTGAAATTACTGTTCCTTGGAAGCTTAGTGATGTTGAATGAAAAAGGACCGTACTTACAATCAGTGTAAAGAATGCTGAAAATTACTTTTGATTACTTAAGATGAATATTAAGGTATGTGTTATTTTTTTTTAGTGAAACTAGTTAAATATTTCAACATACTTTAGATGTGTAATCACTAATAGCAATAATTTCACATCACAAGCTTAATGTCAGAGCTTCTGAGATACAAGAAAAGGATAATATATACTAACACTTTGACTCTTAATGAACATTTGTGTTTATTACTGCTAAATAAATTTTGTCACAGTTACATTTCATTGTTTACCTTCATTTTGTTAGGTTAAATGTTGGTAAAGTATCATGCTATAAGTTACATTTTATTTGTTTTAGGTGCTGTTTGGTTTCAGAGTAGGCATATGTTTTATTGAAGTTAATGAGCATTTAATTCCAATCTTATATGTCAATTTTGTAAAAGTACACCACTACAAAGAAATGAAAATCAAGTTTTTCATACTTACAGCAAACAAGTGGTGCAGACTTAGCAATACTCCTGGTAGACGTGCTAGTCAAATCAGAAACTCCAGCATCAGAAGAACAGTTTGCCAAACTATCTCGGTAAGTTAACAAATTTTTCTTATTTGATTATGAAGCTGCAGTAGCTGAATCTTATATTAACAAATAAATTCCCATGTGGAAGCCAGAAAGTTATAAATGGATTATGTTCTCTCCTGCTCCTCCTTGACTTATCTACATCTAAGTCAAAGTCTTTGCTGACTCACTGTTACTTTTTTTTGATGCAGCATGCAGTTGAGGACATAATTTGAGCTCTGCAATATAGGAGTAGTATAGCGAATTTGCCAGATATTATGGCATAAATTAATTATGCCATTAGTGTACTTTGTAAATTAGGATCCAAAATATTACACAGAGTCGAGAAATTGTTTCAAATATAGTACAATTATCTTGAGGTGGCAGCTGAGTAAAGATGCACACTAAATGAATTGGTCTATTACCACACCTGGAAGGAGAGTGAGGATGATTTCTATGTGTGGATCCATTGATGGTGCATGTGTGAACTGCTCCACATGCACAGATCATCCTCATGCTCCTTCTAGGTGTGGTAATAGACCAATTAATTTAGTGTGCATCTTTACTCAGCTGCCATCTCAAGATAATTCAACGGTATATGAAGAAAGTAGCTAAAAGCTACATCAGAAGACTTTTTCAAAAAGATTTGAAAAGCTAAAGTGCATATCAAGTGACATACGAATGTCAGAAAGAACAGTGAAAAGAATTAAGGAACGCAAACAAAATGAAAATAAGAGCACATCTTCGAAACACCATGTAAAAAGCACAGCATTGCAGAATGAATAATAGATCTAGATGACATTGATAAATATGTCTTTAGAAGCATTTTTCAAAAATTTTATGTTTAGGAAAAAGGTGCTCCTACAGTAGGTAAAATACATATTATTTTAAGAGAAAGCATTAGGTTTCAGGGCAGTGAGTCATCCTTAAATAGAATAGTGAGAGAACTGGAGCTGTTGTCGACAACAACTGATGTAAGGAAGGTCCTAACGAAACGCGTTCTTGGTAAATATTAGCAATAAATGGAGCATTAAGTACTAATTCGACTCAAAATTATATTAATTTTGTGCCTCATTGCATCATAGTCCTTACACTTTGGAAAATAGACTATTTTGTCGTTTTTTTAATGAGGTTTCTGATTTTGAATTTGTTTACTGGTGTCAAGGTGTTAAATTCACTGAAAATCTTTTGAAATTTCTCTGATAAAGAAATCTGGCATTTATAGAATTAATGGCTCAGACTGTAATAAGATACACATTGGAAAGACGAAACATTGGAATCAGATTAAAAGAACTTTCTAGAAACATCAAGCATAAAGATACAGATAAATCCACAGTAGCAGTGCATTTCTGGGTTCATAACCACAACATAGAATATAAAAACCAACTACTAAAATCAATTCACTTGAATGAAGAGTTAAACATCTGGGAAAACATTTATATAAAGAAATTCAAATAACATTTAATGAGATTTAACTGTATTGGAACACCACAGTGAAGCGAAAAATTATTAAATTTTAGATGAGTCGTATTTCTTACACATCTGCTTCACTTTCGTACCTATTTTGAGGACATGTTTCGCAAATCTTCGTTTGCATCTACGGCTCTTGTGCGACTGACGCTAGATCCAGCGGTGTGGGTAATTCTGGAGTTGTTGCTGCCATCTGTTGATTTAGTGATGAACTGAAATGTGGGATTCTCTTCTAGCGGGATTTCAAAGTTCATTAGTTGGTTTTTATGTTTTTCTATGTATATCCTCTCCCATATGACGAGTTCACTATGTTTTTGTACGTATTTTAGTAATTCTGTGCTATCTTCAATTTCATGATTTTCAGACCAGAAATGAGCTGCTATTGCGGACTTATCAATATTTTTGTATCTTAAGTGCCTGAAGTGTTCTTTCTTTCTAGTGCCTATGTTTCTTTTTGTCCTCCCTATGTAAATTTTTTCACAGTCTTTACACTTAATTTTGTAAATGCCTGACTTTTCCTCTGGTTTTATCTTATCTGATAAGAAAGTGAAGCAGATGTGTAAGAAATACGACTCATCTAAAATTTAATAACATTTAATGAATTTTGACATTCCATCCGAAAATATTTTATTTAGCATCATTGAATTGTCGCCACATGCCTTGTCTCTGGAGAACCATGATCATTTGAAACACCAAAGTTCTAGCCAGCTGACAATTTCTTGATAATGCCTTCAAGTGGAAGGGAAATGCATTAAAAGAATGGTATTTGAAGTACAGAGTGTCTCATTCGACTCATAGTATAATTTTAATTATTACATTACTTGACAGTGTTAATTCCAACCCCTGGATTTTCAGTAATCTGTTAAAGATCTCTGTATTATGATCTGCTCCACTGTTTCTCACTTGGGATATGGTCTGGGGAACATTCCCATAATTCCATACAATCATGTAACAGTTGTTTTAGTTTAGGCTCCGAAAATTGAAAATATTTAAATGTTGATAGATAGTCAACATGAAAAATTCAATGCCATTGCTGGGACTTGAACCACGGATCTCCTGGTTTCTGGTTGACTCTTATCAAAAACCTTAGTCTGTATATGGCTAGTATGAAGAAATGATTAATTTCCATCAATCAACTAAAATATTTAAATGTGTTTAACAATAGTTTAAAGATTGGTATGGAAAAGTTAATATGCATAAGAAATAAAGTGTGGAATTCAGTGGGACATGATATGATGCATTGTGTTGGTATTGGTTGTTATAATTGACGTGGACCAGTGAGAAAGAAGTTGTTTTGTAGTTTTAGCAATGAAAGAAGGAAAATCAATAATTTTGGATAAGGGGCTAGCAAAGATTGCATCTTTTGACTTGGGAATGTAGAAGGGAAAGGACATACAATTCAGTGTCAGAACAAAATGTTGTAAAAAGACTTAAAATTGATTTTTGGAAAATTGTAACAAAGCAGTACAATTATTGTGCAAAGTTTTTTTATTAAAAATTGTATAAAGCATTTAAAGTGAATTAAAAATTTGGAATTTTAAAATTAAACAACAGTGATTTATTTCAAAATTTATTTTAAAAAAAGTTAATTTGTTTGCTCATGATCACACCTGAGTTTACAGAGTTCTTATGCACCGACTGAAAGAGCACTGGGGACTGAGCATCATATCTGGATAAAATATTCAGATTTAGGAGGAGACCATCATTCCAACATTTTCACTGTCAGACTTTGGCGATATATATTATCCCAATCAGTAACCAGGAAAACAACTCAGCATGGCTTCCTAAAGTAGTTCTGTGAGAACATCATTTGCAACATCTCCACACATATAAATACTGTTGCATGTGGCTGCCCAACCTGGAACCATCAAAATTATCAACCTGCGGTCAGACCCAAAACCTGGGTGGGTACACAGCAAAAACCTTCTGACTGTTAACAGCCTGTCAGTATACGACTTGGACTTGGACTTGGCCCAACCTGGGGCTTTCAGATAATCAATGCAGAGATTAATGTATCATCAGCTCTACCACCCACATATGTGATTTTGTTGCAATCAGTAGCCCATTTTGCACTTCAACATTAGAGAGAGATACAATGGCAGCTAACCCAGTTTTCAAAATTTCATTCATGCTAAATGTCTTTGTTCTACAATCTAGCATATATTGTCTCCAGCTGTCTGAGGCAAACCACTGAAGAACATTTCCATTGCTCAGAATGAAATAATTCAGTTAATTGATGGAAATTAATCATTTCTTCACACTAGCCATATATAGGCTAGTATATAACATATATAACATTTTTCATGTTGACTCTATCCATTAAATAATTCAGTTTAAACAAAGTGAAAATCAACATTCAGCAGATCAGTGAAAGCTGTATTAGAAGCAAGAGGTTTATAGGTTTCATCGCTCAAAATTGCTTTTCAGATTTTAAACTGTTCTATGTTTTCTATATATTATCTAGGAAACATTTTCCTTTTCATTCTATTGAAGGGTCTTGAAATAGTTTTCTTTTGAAAACTGTTTCATTTTGTTCCTCATGTGTCCTTATTTTTGCCCTAACTTTCATTGCTATTCAGATTACTTTGTTATGGTGCCCATGAAAGGGATATGAAAGCCAGTTTAGGAATTAGAAAAAGAGTAGCACATCTAGCAAAATAATTCTGGCAATAAGGGTTAAATAGACACTATATATTTCTAGAAAGTGCATCAAAAGCATCTTAATTGTATTATTTCTCTCACAAGATTATATTTCTTTTTTATTATTTGCCTTTAAGCTTTAATTTTATCATGGTTTTTATTGGAAAATTATGGAGGCATGTTTAATCATGTTCATATGAGATTTGCGTAATTTTATTAAATGGCTATAACATAATATTGAATCCTGTATGTTGTACTTAGATGCAGGAAAAAAATGTTTACTTTCATCTCACAATGTTGTTTCAGTCTATTCAAAATGATGAGTTCAGATTTACCAGAAAGAGATACATTCCTTCATAACACACTGCATTGGTCAAGCAAAGGATCTCAAGAATATAAGAGTGGACACCCACAATTGCATCGTAGCATAGCACAGATATTTTGGAAAGGTAAGTGGTGTGCTTACTGCCATTAAAGGGTGATAATCTTAGTTTGTAAATAATTAAGTGCAACATAGCTATCTGCACATTCTTTCAAAACAGAAACAGGTTATGTAAATTGTGATTTCATTTAATTTTCATTGTCACTTCACTCATGTGATCTATACTGGGGCTGTACTTAGTTTATATGGCCATGTAAACAACAACATGTGTATGTGTGCCACATCATTGGCTGTTAAGCCTTGTGTCTCTCTGCAAATTAAAAAGTATAGTTCGCATGTCATTTTTAAAGATTTTAAATCTAATGCAAAATGATAAACAACTTCACATTATTACAATTGCAGCAGTCAAACAGCAATTAATTACTATTTTATTTGGTATATGTAAGTGTAATTGTATGTATTAATCAGAGTGCATGCTGCACTTATGCAATTTAAAAGCAGAAGGAAATGGAAGAGTTGTACAAAATGGCTGCTTCCATGCAATATGTACTATATGCGCGCAATAAGAAAAACGATCGGGCTCCAAGTCCTCATTCAGTAAGTTTCGTATAACTCTGTAAACATAGATGACAACTTTAAAATTTGAAATGCTCTGTACACTGACATCTAGTGGCTAATACGCTAAGCTTTATCATGTCCGCCATATTTCGTTTTGATCAATTTCGAGATTAATTAGCTAACCAGTTTACAACAATCGTATGTTAGAATTAGAATTTTAGTTCGTCCTGGCAACATATACACATTATGAGACACGTAAAAATGTATAAATACAGTATATACATAAAGTCAAATTGATTACATACAATATACACCATAAGCAGCTTTTCTATGGTTTCATGTGGTATTTGCATAGACTAATTTCAGGGGCGGCTTCTGATGTAGTGCCGCTGTGCCATGGCACCATCTGTATGAAAGCGAAAGAAAGGGAAGTGTATAAGAATTGCGCAAAAGGAATTGTTTATGAGTAGTTGCTCCCTCGTTTGAATAGGCGCGTTGAACGCCAGCGCTCTCTCTTGGTTGTTTTCCGTAGCTTGGTGCTGATTCCAGAACGGCACCATCTACGCTCATTAACGCCTGTGTTAGGGCTAGGGGCTAAGATGTCTGCTTATACACGGCTTCTTATGGGAGAACGTCAGAGAAGGTAGTGCCAGGATTTCTCTGGTGCATAACTTACGCTTTGCCCGTTAGAGTGCAGTAAAGCATGGGACTTCAGAGAACCACGATCCTGACCCCCGGAGTTTAACAACTACGGTGCCATACCAGGATGTGCAACTTTTTTTCCGTCGCCAACTCCTATCTGCTTGACAGCAATCCTGGACAGCTTTGAACGGCACACAACTCCGGAAGATAAAGGAGAGCGTACAACCCTGGCCAACTTCCTGCAGGGATAACCGGCGGGCCGAGGTGATACTCACCCGGCTGAGAATTGGGCACACACGAGCGACTCATGGCCATCTGTTAAGAGGGGAACTGGCCCCTGTGTGTGCTCTGTGTGCAGTACGCCTCACTGTGCGGCATGTACTGCTCGATTGCCCGCAGTACGCCCACGTTCGCCAGTCTTTGGGCTTGGGGACTAACTTGCTCAGTGTTTTAGGGGACGATCCAGTGGCTGTGGTTAAGGCACTGCGGTTTGTTTCTCAAATCGGTTTTAATAAACAAGTCTGACTTGTATTTTATATTTATTAATTTTAGAGATTTTAAATTATTAGTACTGGAATGAGTTTTTTTATGTACTTTTAATAGTTGTGTGTTTTTATTTTATCTTACTTTTTAACTTTGTGTAGCTTTTAGTTCTTAGAGTTGACTTCGGGCCCAAATGACCTTGTTGTCGACAGGCCCTAAAACACTACACACTCACTCACTCACGATCCTGCCACCTAGTGAAAGACAATGGTAAGAATACATTTTGCGCTATACCTTCCTTTAATGCAGTGTCACCATCCTACTGCAAGTTAATCCTGAGGAACTTCAAAACGCAAATTAATGCTTAATGAAATCAGTTGCAGAAACACAACCTATAAATAAAATTAATTGGGTTTCAATGTGAATATAGTATTAGATTTTAAAATTAAGAGACAGTATTTCAACATGTGCATATTTCACAGCAGCAGTTTTGTTGGTAGAACATAAAACCCGCGCGTGCAGCATGTGTTGGACACATGTTTTCAAAGCAATGGTAGAGTAGTTCTGTATGTGCTCCTGTAATGCTGTAGTTCATCGTGAGTACGGATTTTTAAAACAGTGTTCAGTGTTTTTTCTTTAAGTTAAAATTCACAGTAAAGTTACGAACATGAACAAGGTGAGTGAATTACTGAAAACTTCATTTAGTAACAGGACTCAAAGTGAAAAAATTCAGATAAAAACAATGGGTAGGCCACTCCCGAATCTGAATCTGCAGCAGCAAACAAAAAATTGATGCCGTAAGTTTAATCCGGTTATTTATCAAAAGAACAAATGGATTTGCAGCTGTGATGAAAACAATGCAGTTTTTTGTTTTCCTTGTGTGTTATTTGGGGGAGATGTCCATTGGTGTAAGGCTGGAATAACTGATATTGGGTATTTATGGTCTAAAATGAAAGTGCATGAAACATTGAAGCGACACATGGACAAAGTTCTGAGTCTTTAATTTCTAGGCAAAACCAATATTCAGGACAAATTAGATTCGCAGTATAGGCAAACAGTCAATAGCCATAACAAACAAGTAGACAAGAACAGGTATATATTGAACTTAATTATAAACTGTATTCGGTTCTGTGGTGCTTTGGAGCTGGCTCTTAGGGGACACGACGAATCTGACGCCTCTCAAAATAAGGGGTTTTTTTGTGAGCTCATTCAGTTTAGTGCAGAGTTGGATAAAGAACCTCAAGTGCATCTCAGTCAGTCATCAGTATTCAAAGGCATTTCTAAGACTGTTCAAAACGAACTCCTGCAGTGCATGTTGGAAATGTATCACGAGGAAGTTCGCAAAGAAATAAAGCGTGCGGATTATGTTGCAATAATCGCGGATGAAACCACTGATGTGTCTTGCGAATTTCAGTTGGTTATTGTTTTGCGATACATTGTTTATGGAACCCCCGTTGAAAGATTTTGGAATTTTGTTAATCCAGAAGGTCAGAATGCTCAGTCTATCTCGGAGTGTATTCTGAAAGAAATCGAACTCTTAATTGGAGATGACCGAGCAAAACTAATAGCTCAGAGTTACGATGGTGCAAACGTTATGAGTGGCGAGTCAAACGGAGTACAGAAATTAATAAAAGACAAATACCCAAATGCGCACTACATTAATTGCTATGCGCACCAGTTCAACTTTATAATGTCTACTGCAGCCTCAATTAATCGCAAAGCCCGCATCTTCTTTGCACATCTTTCAGGCATTTCTTCTTTCTTTTCAAATTCGCCACAAAGATCGAAAGTGTTGCATAGCATAATTCAGAAAAGCTTACCCCGTGTGTCTCTCACAAGATGGAATTACTATTCGCGAGTAGTAAAGGATATTTATGAAAACAGGAAGGAGCTTATTACTGTCATGGAAACAATTGAAACGAGTGAGAACATAAAATTACCCTCTACTATTGAAAAAGCTGGTTCATACAAACAAAGACTGCAAGATAGAGACTTCATTTTCTGGCTATCGTTTTTCTATAAGATAATGCCCCATGTGGACATACTTTTTAATTAATTTCAAAAGAAGACAACTGAACCAACCAAAGTAAAACAAGACATTCATAACTTTGAAACAATAATGCAAAACATCAGAGATGACATTGACTCCATCATCAGTCAGGTTATTTTTGAAAATGACGAAACAATGCCTTACAAGAGAGCAAGGGTTGATGATAATAACAAAAAGCAAAATGCTTTGGAGGTGTGTGATGCCATCTTTTGTGAAATAAAATCACGTTTTCAGTTCACTGGGCACCTAATTGCAACCAACTTATTTGATGTAAGCCAGTTTGACAATTATGTAACACATTTCCCAGACAAATATCTTGAAATTACGGACACATATACATTTCTGGAGAAAAGAAAGTTGAAGGGAGAGCTTCAAGTGTTCTATGCTAGGCCTGAGTTGAGAGCAGTTTCCGGTGCGGTTCCGTTTCTTTCGCTGATTCTAGAGGATGAACTCTGTGCTACTTTTGAAGAGACTGTTAAAGTTTTGAAACAGTTAAACACTATGCCTATCTCGACATCAGAAGCTGAGCAGTGCTTTTCAATGCTCAAGAGAATTAAAACTTTTCTACGAAACACAATGAAAGAAGAGCGATTGAGTGCCTTAAGAATGCTGTCCTGTGAAAAGCTGTTGGTGTGCAAAATTGACAATTTCAATTCAAAGGTAATAGATTTATTTGCCAACAAGAAGGAGCGACGAATGGATTTTCAATATTGTTCCTATTAATTCATTTGAAGCTGTCTTCATAAAGTCATGGAGTTGCTGCTTTCGGTTAGTAATTTCATTAAACCATTTTTAAAAATTCAGATTACTCATTTTGCAGTGAAAAATTGCGTCTTGTGTGTGCATGCGTGTGTGCGTGCTCGTATGTGTTTGTGAGTGTGAGACAAAGATTTCTCGAGTTTGTTTCGTTTGATTTCAGCACGAGAAAAATTATGGCTAAAGCAATAACAATAACTGTCTATCACGAAATCGTACAGGAACGCTTCGTATCACATTCTCCATGAACTGTATTATCAAACTGTTACTGTACTCGTTACACCTGTGCGTAACAAGAGTACAGATGTAATAAATATTTATTTCCGTTTCCCTGTACGTTCTGTATTGTACAATATATTATAAAATAGGTTGGATTATTGATAAGATTACCTAAATCGTCCGTAATTGGTGCACATATTTATATTTTAACAACCCTTATTTATTTATGACACCATCAATACAATACCTCACCAGCCGCCCCTGACTAATTTACTTCAAGAAATGTCATAATATGAATATTAAAGGTTTGTGAATGTACTAGCTCCCAGTGCTCATTTACATGGTTATAGTTCTAAAAATTCATTAACCGTATAAAAACAATGTGCATGCGAAAATGTCTTAACCTTATTCTTAAAGTGTTTTTATGATGCAGCTTGTGTAAATGAACTTGGAAGTTTATTAACATCCCTTTATAGTTAAAGCTTTCTTCATAAAGGCTCGTTTGGTGCGCTCAAATTGCCAGTTTATCCTTGTTTCGAGTATGGTGGTAATGTACATCAGCATTTACTTAAAAATTATTTATATTTGTATGAACAGTTGTGGATGTTATGGCTCTCAAAAGGGGACATATCATTATTCATCTACCTCCGTATAACTGTGATCTGAATGCAATTGAGCTGGTGTGGGCAAAACTAAGGCATGTTTTCAGAGGATGCAACATTACTTGTGATATCTTTGCTTACCTTACACGCTATTTTGCTGAACTGTGTTTTTCAAGGTTGACCACACTGCAGAAACAAAAGAGCGTTAGCTCTCGCTTCGTCCCTTCTGCCCGCACCACACTGTAAATCCAACGCTCTTCTTATCTTGCACGTACTGTAAACATCACAGAGAGTTAACAGAAATCGTTAAAAAGTGGTAAAAATCAAATTATTTGAATGTGAATTGCAAGTTGTGTGAAAAGTACCTAACTTTAGCAATGGAGGACTTAATTTTCAGCGCCAAGTATGTATTAATGCTGCTTGAAACAAAGTTGTGAAAAAAGGCCAGTTTTCTATTGAAGGAAAACTTTGAAAGAAAAGCCAGTTGTGGAAGGTGAATGTGATAATTTGTTAAAAGTGCTGTTTGTGCAAGATGCATAACTTCTTTGAAAGAAACCAACAATTACAAAATGCTCCAAGCAGTAAACAATAATCCTGTATTGCCTAGCTTTACAAAAACAAGCTTCCACACCATTCTTCACAACATAGGTTTTAATTAATTGTGAATAGAAACTGACAAAACATAATTGTCGAGCATAAAGATATATTATTGTGATGCAGGAATTATCAAAGGAAAATTCTGAAGTGGAAATAATTTAAGGAATCGTCCATTGTCAGATCCCAATTAGGTAAGTGAATTTTTCTTTTTTTTTCAATTGCAAGCCAGTAGAGCCTTAAAGTCATTGCCGAAGTGGCTACATGTAGTTATTTAGCATTGTTATTCTGCAGAAAGACCCATGCCTTAATTTTTAATTTATAAATGAAGTAGGGTTATTTGAATAAATCAAATATTTAAGTAATTGTTGCAAGTATTCAATCACTTTTTAATGGTAAAAGGAAAAATATATTACACAGTACACACACCTTTGCATTTAGTGTTAACATAAAAGTGCTATCGCATAAGCTACTCAAACATCAGAAATGGCAAAGCAAAACTTTGCATAGAAGTTCATTGACAGTGCACACAAGGGGATAAAATAGCACAAATATTCCCTACAATCACAGTCACTGGCATAGTAATACATTTTCCTTTTTTCTTTACATTGCCTTATAAATTAAGGATGGCACCGGTATAGTTGCAGTTTTCACTAACATTTCATTTAGTTTAAATTAATTAATGGAAATCAATAATTTCTTCTCACTAGCTGTATATAGGCTAAGATTTTAGATAGTCAACCTGAAAAATTTAATGCCATGACTGGGATTTGAACTACGGATCTGTTGGTTTCCATCCAGTCACTCTTACCCATTGAGCTACCATTGCCAACGTGCCGTCCTAACATTAAATTCTCCAGCTGGCTCATATTTTCCCTGTAAACCTCTAGGAGCTCTCCTATTTGAGATACACCGTTTGGGGCGACTTACTATTGTAAGTACTTGAATCCCAGGCTTCATCATCAAACTCTTATTATTTAAGTTAATTGATGGAAATTAATAATTTCTTCGCACTAACTGTATATAGATTAAGATTTTAGATAGAGTCAACCTGAAAAATTGAATGCCATGGCTAGGATTTGAACCATGGATCTGCTTTGGAATCTGCTAAGAAAACTGTGTTGGAAAGCTTTCGTCCGATATGACTCAACATTGGAGGACGTTTAAAAAAAAAATAGAAAGCTTATTTGTCCAGGTGAATAGATTTTGTAAGGAAATATAAATTGCATCACTTTCTCCATCAAAGCTTTTGAAATAATTTCCAACATACTTATACAAAGAAAATAATTTATGGTAGCTCCTGCTCCATCTTCCTGGTTGTATAGAAAGCCGGCTGTATAGATGTGAGTCCATTCATCATCTGGATATCGTATATTTATGGTTTCAAGGGCATATGCTTTAGCTTCTATTGGTGATTTTAGCTAATTGATGGAAATTAATCATTTCTTCACACTAGCCGTATATAGGCTAGATGGATAGAGTGAACATGAAAAATTCAATACCATGGCCGGGATTTGAACCACGGATCTCCTGGTTTCCGTCCAGTCACCATCAATGTTCCATCAATTAGCTAAAATAGTAAGAGTTAAATGATATAGCCTGGGACTCAAGTACTTAAGATAGTAAGCCGCCACAAACGATGTATCTCGGATGCGAGAGCCCCTAGTGGTCTACCGGGAAAATATATGAGTCAAATGGAGAATTTGACGTCAGGACGGCACGTTGGAGTGACTGGATAGAAACTAGGAGATCCGTGGTTCAAATCCCAGCCACGGCATTGAATTTTTCATGTTGACTGTATCCATCCGAAACCTTAGCCTATACACGGCTAGTGTGAAGAAATGATTAATTTCCATCAATTAGCTAAAATAATAAGAGTTAAATGATGAAGCCTGGGACTCAAGTACTTACGATGGTAAGTCGTCACAAACTGTGTATCTCGGATGTGAGAGCCCCTAGTGGTTTACCGGGGAAATATACGAGTCAAATGGAGAATTTAATGTCAGGATGGCACGTTGGCCATGATAGCTCAATGGGTTAGAGCAACTGGATGGAAACCAGGAGATCCGTGGTTCAAATCCCGGCCATGGCATTGAATTTTTCATGTTGACTCTATCCATCAAAAGAGAAATTGTTGCTTTCTTTTTCTAGAATCAAGCCAAAACATTGCCAAATGAACTTCTAATATTCAAGGGGATGCGACAATGCGCTGCTTATAAGCAATACACTAAACTGAAACAGCAGAAGCTCATTGTGTTTTTTACTACCAACTAGTTTGTAGCTATATTGTATACAGTGCACATAGAATATTACAGTACATACAGTGCGTGTGTTTTTAGATGAAAGTGTGCTGATAGTAATTTCTAAACTCCATTACAAATATTTTGGTGATATGTACATGTCTTTTTATAGTTTTTCTGTCATTCTCTGGATAACCCAGAGTTTATTTAACTCAGATCGTCCCTGGTCCCAGTTGATCTGAGTAAACGAGGTTCTTCTGTAAATGATTTTTGCTTTACTCTTGCAAAATGTTGACATTAAAAAACATATAGACTAATGGGTTATTTGGTTATTTGGAATTATAGTCACTTGAACTGTAGTTTCAAGCATCCTACCCTCCCCTCTCAAGAATAAACTCCTATCTGCATCACTGAGGAAAACTTTAAACCCTTTAAAGCATGATGGTTCTTTGAGGCAACGTTAGGCTGTATTCACCTTGAATAATATTTTACTGCAGATCTTTTCTGGTATTATAATATTTTACCAGCCTTTGTCAATTATACACGCAAAATTTTAAGACCTTTGAATTGTAAATATGATATTATTTTTACAATTATATTGTAGTGTTTTTTTAGTATAAAAAGGCAAAATCCAAACAACTGCAGTCAAATGATACCCCGTCAACATCCAAGCATGCCATCACACCAATTATTTTACTTGGGCCCTCCCCATCCTTTACCACAGGCACATTTTACTGCAGTTGCAGAGATTCGAACTCACAACGTTTAGCTTTGAATGGATGGCTAGTCCAAATTTATTGCTTTAACGATCATAGCTATTCGAATCAATTGCATTGAGGCACCGCAGAAAGTGTTATGAGAACCGGTTTAGCAAGTACAACAAGACCGACATAAGTAGCAAAATTATTCGTTGCAGCAAAGGGTTAAAGCAGTATGAAAGTAACAAAAATTAATGTTAAGAAAACCCCATCATAATTTATGTTTTGATTCTTCTATTTATTAAATGAAGGATTTAAATGTGTATTTGGAGAAGAGGAGGCATAAACATAGTAAAACAGTGTGAAAAAAAGAATTAAATAGGAATACACGAATTGTGGTTTCATGAATGATTGTGAGAGGATAAAGAACATTGTAAAATTCAACTTACATTTAAGTGACCAGTGTGAAAAACTGACTAAAAATAGTTATATGAATTAATTTTGAAGTCTCTGTTAATAAATTCCTCCAAACATCATGTACATTATAAAATAATGTTACATTTAAACTGTGTTCAAAATGGAAGCAGGATGATAATTGGGACACATTAAGGTGTGTGCCCACCACAGGCCATTGATGGCAATAAAAAAAGTTATTATATTCATAAAAACAAATAGATAATAGCTTGAACAAACTTTGCCTATAATTGTATTGCATTTGTTTATAGTTTCCATTTCTTTCCCAGGAGAAAATGTTCCTTGACATAATTGTGCATTGCCTCTTGTGGATGTGCACCAAAAGGAGTTATTAATCTCCTCTTTTAATTAATATTTTAAATGACACTTGTTTCTCTGAAATTATTTAAACATTCTTGGAAACATATTTATGTTTTGGATCTCTAGGCCTGTAAAATATGTACATAGTAACTAGCCTTGTGGATCCACAATTTATGCTTATGTACATGAAAATGACTGACTTAAAGGGAACAAATTAGTAGTAATTTTATAGTGCAAACCATTCTTAATGAACTTATACACATAAAATTATTATTTATTTATTTCATGTTGTAGAAAAGAATTATGCCCTGGCCAGATATCACTTTTTACATTCTACTGATGGATCAGGATGTGCAGCAATGTTGGTGGAATTGCATTGTCAGAAAGGTTACTCTAGTGAAGTGGACTTGTTCATTGCTCAAGCCGTATTACAGTGAGTACACAACTATTAATAGCTTCTTCACTCTAGTGTCATATACATATTAATGAGGCTATGTAAGTAAAGTTTGAGAACAAAGTATAAAATTGAAAAAAGCGTAGAGACAGTGAAGCACAACTTAGCACAAAAGTGAATTGAGAAGATATTGACACTCTGCTTCACTCACACTGTTTTCTCAAAGGATATGTTTCAAGAGCTTTTGCTCTCATCAGCTGGAACTCGACTCAACTCGACTGAGTCAAGTTCCAGCTGATGATGAGAGCAAAAGCTCTTGAAACATATCCTTTGAAAAAACAGTGTGAGTGAACAGAGCGTCAATATCTTCTCGATTCACTTTTGTGCAGAGTTTGAGAAACTAAACAAACACAGATGCTGTATGATGTACAAAGGTATTTGTGAATTGGTAAGTTTTCTATGTTATTATAAAGAAAGAAAAGGTATATGAGTATATGGGTATGTGTATATAGTGTAATATCAAAAACCACTCATCCAATCTTGATAGTTCTTTCACTATGCAGAATTCCCAGAACATAGAACACTGTCAGGGGAGGTTAAGGAAGTCAGATGTTCCACCTTACAGTCTAGGTAGTGGCAAGTGAAGTGGTGATTCAGAGCTAAAAATGATCAATAATGGCATAAAATATGTTATATAATACCTGAAGACAGTGTTAAATCAAAAGAAAATTAATGATGGAAAACAGGCAAATGAAGGAAACACAAGGGATCAACTCAATATGGAGAAACAAACAAGTAAATTGTGTGCATTAGAACTGGAGACTCACAGCTTATGTGAGATGGAAATAGCATCTTTGCTTCACACGGTTATGGATATTCTGAATAAGGATTTAAGAGTTCTAAAAGAGAATTAGAAAGGGTCAGTAGTGTAAACCAGAGTACAAGAAGTAAAAGCAATGAAGACTTTTCCACTTTGAAAACAGAAATTCAAGATCTGAAAAAAGATGAGGAACTAACAATGAAGATAAATGGCATTCTTAAAATGAAGATATCAACTACAGATCATTGATATAAGGTACAGAGGTAATACATAGTCACAAAAGAAAATTCTCAGTTGCCGTTTGAAACAATCAAGTACAGCATTTGAACAGCTATGGAATACAGGTAAAAAACAGATATGGAGTATTAGTAGATAATAAAACCGGAAATGCAGCAAGTATGCAAAGTTGTGTGACCTAGTGGTTGACATTATTGAAGGCAAGAAATTACCAGCCATTCCAATAGTGGGCAATTTGACTTTTTACGTTTTCAGGACAGCTTTGCAAAGATTAAGAATTCAACATGAGATGCTTCCCAGACATTAAGTTAAATGATCTATAGCACCAAGCTTAAATACTTAGCCTAAAACAAGTAATCCTAGCGTTGTTGTGCATGGTGGATCCAACAACATAAAACCTATATATCGAGATTTAACTGTATTGGAACACCACAGTGAAGCGAAAAATTATTAAATTTTAGATGAGTCGTATTTCTTACACATCTGCTTCACTTTCGTACCTATTTTGAGGACATGTTTCGCAAATCTTCGTTTGCATCTACGGCTCTTGTGCGACTGTCGCACAAGAGCCGTAGATGCAAACGAAGATTTGCGAAACATGTCCTCAAAATAGGTACGAAAGTGAAGCAGATGTGTAAGAAATACGACTCATCTAAAATTTAATAACATAAAACCTGGTGTACACTGCAGAAATTACGGGGGATACAATGGACCTCATAAATTATATAAGATTCGAGTCACCTGATGCCAAGCAAGTTATCAGTGGCATGCTCAGACCACATGATACAATGAAGATAAAGTAATGCAAATGAACAAAGAGCTAAACTGGCTATGTTCTAATAAGCTGTGCACCTTTATAGATGGGAACTTTTACCTGGGGGATCAAGAGTTAGGAAGAAACAGATTTCATTTCAACCACAAGGGGTCCTACAAATTTGGAAGGTTACTGTGTGATGTAATTAATTGACTATGTGAGAAAAGCTAATAAAACCTGTGGGGGATGGCATTACAGTGACCAAGATTATTAATCAAACTGCATATGAGCTAAAGAAGACATACATAGGATCGGATGCTCTACCAGGAACCAGTTTTACAAGGGTGTAACTTTTTAAGGATCAACTCGATGCAGAACTGAAACTAGGACGGTCAAAGGAATAAAAGGTATGTGGTTTATTAACTGTGCCTGAAAAACAAATATTACTCATCCATTAGAATATTCAGTCATTAGGTAACAAAATTAATGAGCTAGATAGCCCGCCTCGGTAGCGTGGTTGTATAGTGTCTGCCTCACGTTCAAGAGGTCCCAAGTTCGAATCTCGGTCAGGGCGAGTTGCCTGGATAAGGATTTTTCTGGGGTTGTCCCTTATCCTGAAAGACGAATGTCGGGTAACTCTAAGCTCTATGAACCCTGGGCTCATTTGAGCATCACTTCACCCATTCCATTCATCGTCCAATATGACTTAACGTTGGAGGACGTAAATTACAAACAAAAAATCTAGATAGGTATTTTACTTTCAGCACAGTTAAAAGAAGCAAGTATTCTTTGCCTTAGTAAAGTTAAGGCATCCAACTGTTAAATTCAAATATCATATATGTATGTATATAGAACTCCAAGTAATGACACTAATGCTATTTTACGCAAACTAGACACAATACTAACACAAAATATTAGCAATAGCACAAAATTGATCATCACTTCAACACAGTGTTGTTAGTTTAAGACCTGACGCCCGCGATAGTTGCCGTGCCGCAGCAGTCACCCACTTGCTCACCAATACTCGGGAGCTTTAACTCACGGAACTAAAATCTACATAGCTTACTTACTGTGCTATATTAATTACAGGAAGTTGGTACTCACTCTAATCACAATAGTTGCTGGAAGTGCTGTCCATTTTGTGCTGTACAAAGTCACACCATTGTAAAAAACTTGCATTCAC
Organism: Mantis religiosa; assembly: GCA_030765055.1. NCBI lineage: Eukaryota > Metazoa > Arthropoda > Insecta > Mantodea > Mantidae > Mantis > Mantis religiosa. The sequence continues at coordinate 48,727,954 of CM060957.1, forward strand.
TTTCATCAATTCCACTCCACCAATCTTACCTTTTTCCCTACAAATGTTTTCTTTAAGTTTGACTGAAACCCTAAGGTTACAAAAAAATAGTAACAAATCATTGTAAAACTCACTGTTGTATCTACTTAGCAAAGAATCTTGGGAGGAAATCTGTAATGGCAATGTGTCAAGCAAATTTTTTTCCTTCATACAAATTTTCCAGTTCTATCTAAAATGCAGCTTTCCCACTAAAAATCATTAAGAAAGTACCTGGAAATAATAGCAAACACTGTATTACTTCTGGAAACCAAATGCCATTTACACTAAAATCTCATCTCTTTAGTCTCCCATTAAGAACTTATTACAATAAATTTTAAAAAAACGTTCTAGCTAGTGTTATAAGAAAAGCCAAACAGCAGGTAAATGACATAATCAAAGTGGCAAGCAATAAATCAAAAGCTATATGGAATGTAATTAAAAAAGAAACTACAGGTATCCTACCCCAGGTCAATAACATTACTCTAAAGAATAATTCAGAATATATCTCAGACCCTGTCGATTTAGCCCTTTCAACACCTGCTTTGTCAACATTACTAAACACATAAAAAATAGTAAACTGACATCAAATATGTGCTAAATCGCCAGTGAAACCATAAGTCTAATTAATGACTCAATGTACCTTGTTACAACAAATGAATCTGAAAATCTTGTAAATAATAAAGGACCTTAAACCAAAGTGCATAGCAGAAATAAATGATACACCAACTTTCTCATCAAAATGTGCTCATTGAATTACCCATCCATTAACATATCTGGGTAATGAATGTTTTAGCTGTGGAATCTTCCCATCTGCTTTAAAACAACTATTGTTAAACCACTGTACAAAAAAGGACAAAGAAATAATATAGCAATTTACTACCATTCCAATACTATCAGTGTTTTCAAAAATTTTGAAAAAACTATTTTACAAGCACCTCTTGAGCTTCCTAGAGAGAAGGTTTTTATAGCAACCGCTCTACTGAAATAGCAAGTGTCTCCTTTATGTACAACTCTCTCAGAGCCATTGATGAAAAAGAACATATCTCAGCTATATTTTCAGATTTATCCAAGGCTTCTGATATCATTGATCACCAAAAGCTATTATTAAAACTAGGAAAGTATGGAATTAGGGGGCTACCTCACAAATGGATTAATTCATGTCTGAGAAACAGGAGCAATTTATTGAAAGAAACACAGAGGAAATCTACAGCGAAAGAGATACAGATTGAGTTCTTTAGTAATTAATTATCTTATTCCTGCTCTTCATCAATTACTTCAGCCCAAATAATCCTCATGGTAAATTCCTCTTCTTTACTGTTGATATGAACATACTTGTGAGAGTAAATGATGAAGCAGATTTCATAAAATCAATCCACAAATATCTGACCAAATCACTAACTACTTTATTAATAAAGCTTTTTAATAAATGTGAGCAAGACAATAGCAATAGATATCCAGAAAAAAGGAAATAAAGATTACCTAACTCCACAAATTTAACTAATAAACCAGGCCTCTGAAAAAGTAGAAAGTACCAAATTTCTTGAACTTTGGGTACAAAGCAATTTAAAATGACAAAACCACATTAAACATTCGAACACTGCAGTCTGTTACATGATACAGATACTAGTAGACTGCACAAGGTAAGAGATCATTAGAATGGTCTACTTTGCATATGCCCACTGTTTGCTAAGGTATGGCATTATATTCTCAGGAGAGTCAACTGCTAGTAAGGCAAGTTTTATAATGCAGAAGAAAATAGTTCAAGCCATGGTAGGGGCACATCCAAGAACATCGTGCAGACCCCTTTTTAAAACATTCTTTCCTTCCTTTGCACCTACATTTTTGAAACAATAATGTTTACATGTAAAACCAACAAGAATGCAGATTCACCCTTCAGAAAGAATGAATCACTGTATAAATATAAAACAAGACAAACCACAAGTCTACCATCAACTGAACTCCATGTGTCAGAAAAGTATTTTAAACTCTTGGCATTATAGCTGACTTCAAATTTTTTTTAAAACAAATACAGCAATAAAATAGGTTCAAACGTTCTGTAAAGCACATTTAATTAACCACTGCTTTATATTCCATTATTTATTATTCTAGTTATCAATTTTTTTTTAATGATTACATCATATCCTTTAATTGCATGTTATTGACTTATTGTATTTTTTACTTAGTATTTTTTCTTAATTGTATACTTCTGTTCTTTCCATTGACTTATCCCATATCATGTACAATGATAAGAAGATGAATAAATATGAATACCTTTGTTTCACCATCTTTTGCTTAAATATCAGGGGATTTTTCATCTGTTACTAGCAATAACTAAATCTGCATGAAATTGCAATTATACAGAGTAAAGGGAAGGGAAGGTAGCTACAAAAAGGAATGAACATAAGGTGGGGCTAGAAGTGGCTGGTCTATCGGTACTAGCCAATGCGGTGTGTGCGACATTGTACAGTTAAGTACGCATACTGGCTCACTTTGCTGAACCATACGGCTAATTTCTTTATGCACTCTAAAGATACTAATTACATAGTTATTTTGTTTTCCCCATGTTACAGAGCTATTTTTTCTGAGGATGACTGTCCAAACTCCATGATTGTAGAACATCTGGTTTCGGAGATATGGAAAGATAAGACATCTAACCAGAAAGAAAACAATCATTAACTGTCATTGAAGAAAAGCACACATGTGCTATGCTGCAGTTGCATTTTGTACCTTGCATTCAGTAAAGTGTTGATCTTTTAAGAGTGCACACATGCTTTTCAAAGTTAGTAAATATACTCCTTAGCAAGCCTAGTATTTGTGCATCTACTAGTAACTGCGAAACAACTTGTTAAATGTTACATAAGCAGGTTAGAAATATTCTTTTTAATGTGTACTCGTTTTTCAAACAGTTGTCAATTAAAGACATTCGGAAGTACAAATTTCACTCAGTTGTGAATTAATGGCACAAGCTTGTCGCGTGAGTGCTCATACCGTGACAAACATTGTTAAGGAAGGCAAACAGTTCACCAAATTAGAAGAGGTTCCATATTTAGGTCTCCAGGGAAACATCAAGCAGCTAAAAAACATGCTACCAACATAGATGATTTTCAAAAGTAAGTTTAACGTAGAACAATTTATGATTTATATGACAAGGGTGAATATCCAACTGCCAAAAGGCTTGCACAAACAAAAATTGGTTTAAAGTCTGTTACAGGCAGTATACAAATATGGCATCATTAAAGTAGAAACTATATTCACAAATAGTTGAAATGTCACTATTTTGTTTCACAGTAGCAAATGCCTTCTTCCATCGAATGCACCTAATTTGAGCCATTTTGTTTTGTGTGCATATGAACAATAGCTACATAAGCAAACTGTTCTCCAGTTCAAGGTTTTAAGGTTAAGATTATGCTACTGTATATGTTGTCACACACACGCTTAAATATTAATCAAATTTCTCTGTCAGCATCTGTGTGTACATCTCACATCACTTGCTAAATGAATTCGGTGAGACAAAGACAATCCCAAGACAGTACAACCACCGTATTGGCTGAATCCATGTTCATTCTTATTTTGAAGCTACTCTAGTTCATTGTACTGTGTTGTCATAAAGAGAAGTGGGAGGTAAATGAAATTAATTGATCATTCATGTGTAAAGAACTATCCAAAATTGGACCATTATCTATTTTCATATCTGTTTGTATGCTATTTTAATATTAGTACTGTTTACAGACTTTATCTTACTTCTATTTCTTCTTTCTTTAGGTATCTTTGCCTGCACAATAAGACCACAGCAAGGGATGCTTTTGACAGTTACACAACGCAACATCCAAACATAAAGAAAGCAGGACCTCCATACATATTACCTCTTTTAAACTTCTTATGGTTTCTGCTAAAAGTCATTGAAAGGTTGTATAATTGATATTCAGAATAAGAGGGTTGACACTGTATATTTAATTTTATTTTTCTGACTATAAAGGAGTACATAATTATTAATACTACTAATTTGCAAGATGTAAATTAATTAACATGATTTATGGAATAGGAATTTTTGTTCTGTAGGAAAATTGTTAAATAACTTTAAAAACTGATGTTTCATTTGACAAATTTGGTACGTTATTTGGTAAAATAACTTAAATGACATAATAATTCATTTATAGCACAGGTGATCATAAAACAATTTCAATTTATAGACTATGTAGTTTTTATTTTCAGAGTCATTTTTATAACTATTTAAATGCACCAATGAATATAACTCAAATAGAAAATAAATAATTGCTTACTCAGAATAGAGTGTAAATTGTGCTTTAATAATAATAATTCATTAAATAGTCAGCAAATTTATAGGTTTGTTAAATGTTTCAGTGGGAAGCTTGCAGCATTCACCGTGCTATGTCAGCAGTATCAGAGTAGTATTGAGCGAGATCCAAGTTACGTAGAATACTTGGACAAAATAGCACAGATTTTCTTTGGTGTGCCTCCACCACGCCCACGCTCTCAAGGTCTTTTTGGTATGTATCTCTTATACAGTATATAATGTTAATCACCATATCACACATAACATAAAATACACCACTGCCACATCTTTACCTATCACACTTTCATGCCTTTTAAAAAGGCTTCCCTGGATATAATATTGTCGCGGCAACGCACATAAAAGGTTCGCGCGGAGCGTAAACGCATCTTGTTTACACAGGAACTGATAAAGAAAGCAGTCGCATAGTGTATCACTGACTTACCGACACGGATAAGTGAGGTAAATGGAAATTTCTAGTGACTTCTTGACTGATAGAGTATATTCGGTTTCTGGTTTGTTTTAGAAATATCTCAAATTTATGAATGAGATATAGAAGAGATTGTGACACGCCAGCGGAGTTGTAAAACAAGAGTTGTAGAGTGGTAAGCAGAAAACAGCTGTAAAGTATTGTTGTAACGAGAGCTGATGTTGTGAAGTGATGTAATCAGAACACTGTTTGTTATTTGACCTTGGAAGATTGTGTTGTATATGTGATGTAATGGTGTTACATGAGAATTGAACAGTGTATTTCTACGGAAATAAAGAACATTTAGAATTTCGGCAAATTGGACTTTTAATTCTATGCACCCACAAAGTCACAATATTTTATATACTGATGGTTTTCGAATGGATCAAGGGGTAGACTGTGTTGTGATTATTAATTCAATGTTCATCACAAGATTTGTTTCTCCCTTACCACTTCCATTTATACTACTGGACTGTATGCTACTTTTAAAGCTGTAGTTTTCTTTGCTCCTTTTCCCTGCAATCCATTGTCATTTGTTCTGCATTGCGTAGTTTATGGAATCTCTATAGCCTACAATCACTTGTTCAGAAAATCCATGATCCGCTGCACCCTTAACATCTGTTGAATTTTGAATAGTCTTTGTCCAAGTTCCAGAACACGTGGCTTGTAGTAAACAAAAGAAAATAGATGAGGCAGTGAAGGATGCAATTCTGCACCCCAGCGAATGTTTCTCTGTTGCTTATCTATGGATTTGAAGGTTTTTTTTGTGCAGAAAGTTATTATCTTAATGGTAAGAGGAGTGGTTTACATCTACCCCCCAAACTCTGAGAAGTTAAGGCTACAACACTTATGGCATTCTTCTATATCTATCATATCATGAGAACATGTTTGCTTCACTTCATATTGGTCACTTATTTCAAACATAGCTACCTCCTCAAGGATAAACCACCACCGTCCTGTATCCATTGAAATGTGCTCATGAGAATGATGTATTTCCTTACCCCTTGTCATCACTATTCTGCACTTTATTGATGACTTGTGTGTCTAACAATTTAATTACTGTTTTAGGAGGCAGTTATACCTCTGTTACTAAGTTTCTCTGATACATTAAATTGTTTCTTTAAAAAATTTAACATGTGCAGTTTTTAATGCACGTTGGCTAAAGCTGTGCCAGAACTGTATTAACTGTATATTTTGCTGAGGATTAGTTCTTGTTTACATGATTTGTTTGATTTCTATTGTTTGTGTATATTTTGGTTTAATATTCCTCTTTGTAATCTTAGTTGTTTATTCGTCTAAGTGCTTTGAATATGTAGCTTTTTGTTTCAAACATGAATAAATATATAGCCACTGATGACCTCAGCAGTTTTGTAGCACTCAAGGCCCCTTCTCCCAAAAAATTTCAAAGCCTCACATTCTTTTTAAAGATTTGGTTATTACTTCAGTCTATTATATATGTTTTGTACTGCAACCAAATGTGTAATAAAAACATCTCTGCAGATTATTAATTTTTAGATGAGTCGTATTTATTACACATCGGCTTCACTTTCGTACCTATTTTGAGGACATGTTTCGCAAATCATCGTTTGCATCTACGGCTCTTATGCGACTAAAGCTTGATCCAGCGGTGTGGGTAATTCTGGGGTTGCTGCCATCTGTTGATTTAGTGATGAACTTAAATGTGGGATTCTCTTCTGGCAGGATTTCAAAGTTCATTAGTTGGTTTTTATGTTTTTCTATGTATATCCTCTCCCATATGACGAGTTCACTATGTTTTTGTACGTATTTTAGTAATTCTGTGCTATCTTCAATTTCATGATTTTCAGACCAGAAATGAGCTGCTATTGCGGACTTATCAATATTTTTGTATCTTAAGTGCCTGAAGTGTTCTTTCTTTCTAGTGCCTATGTTTCTTTTTGTCCTCCCTATGTAAATTTTTTCACAGTCTTTACACTTAATCTTGTAAATGCCTGACTTTTCCTCTGGTTTTATCTTATCAGTATTATTGCTGTGAAGTAGGTTTTTAATGTTGTTTCAGGCACTTAAGATACAAAAATATTGATAAGTCCTCAATAGCAGCTCATTTCTGGTCTGAAAATCATGAAATTGAAGATAGCACAGAATTACTAAAATACGTACAAAAACATAGTGAACTCGTCATATGGGAGAGGATATACATAGAAAAACATAAAAACCAACTAATGAACTTTGAAATCCTGCCAGAAGAGAATCCCACATTTAAGTTCATCACTAAATCAACAGATGGCAGCAACCCCAGAATTACCCACACCGCTGGATCAAGCTTTAGTCGCATAAGAGCCGTAGATGCAAACGATGTTTTGCGAAACATGTTCTCAAAATAGGTACGAAAGTGAAGCAGATGTGTAATAAATACGACTCATCTAAAAATTAATAATTTTTCGCTTCACTGTGGTGTTCCAATACAGTTAAATCTCGATATCTCTGCAGATGTTTAATGTGAAATAGGTAAAAGAATAAGCTTTTGTAAGAATAGTTTGCACAAGATTGAATAGGGAAACCCATGCAGATCTAACATATCACATTTTTAGAGAAAGGTATAGTGTATTAACAATACTACTTAAAATACTAATCAAAATAAAATGTTAAATAAATGCATACTTGGTACTTATATTCAGTATCTTCCAAAGTTGTGACATGAAGATTTTTAAAGCAAATCGCTTCTGCTGCAAACTATCCTTTACATGGAAAAGTTATCATTGCTTTTATTTTATAAAAAATTGCTCAAATTACTTTGATTTTATAAGCAACTGTATATTTAAATTACTCATGTGACAAATAAAACGTATGTTTTTAAAATTTCTGATAAGAGATATAGTTATTATTGATAAGTATTTTGTAGCATCAGTGTTTCCAGAATATGTATTGTTATTGATTTGAATGTTTCAGTAGCTTTGTCATTTTCAAAGTGCTGTCACTTTATAAGTTGACACGTTTTTGGGCATATAGACATGAGCAGAGCATAAAAAGAAAGAAAAATTATTAATTGGGAACATATTTATATCACTAATTCAGAGACAAACTTATAAATTTAATTTCATTGTAAATTTATTACAATCAAGTGACTTAGTAGACTTACAAACATCATTGAATGACTGTAAGCATGTGCAGGAAGTGGCTATGGTTGTTCATACCAGATGTATAAAGCTGAAGATAATAGCAATGTTACTTGAGGTTTGTCCTTAGTGTTAAATAATGAAATGTCATAATATAAAATCAGTTTTTAATAAGTTACTAGTACAAGTGTAATACCACATGGCAGAGCATAGATGCGCATTGATCTTCATTGGCAGGTGCTGTATTCGCTTGTTATCTTGTTTACTAGAAGATTTTGGAAGGAAAAGGATTATTTATATCAATTTTGGTAGGGTTAATTTTAATTATTTCTGTTGTACTTGGAGTAGCTGTTTTTACTTAGAGCCTAAAGTACTTTTTACCTTTGTCTTTAAATTTTTTATTTATTTATTTTTTTAGGATTAAAGATGTTGTTAAATGATTCTATTTGAACAGAGTGTACATACACTGCATCGCCTTGTATGTGCAATAAGCTTGCATAAACAACTCCATTGTTTGAATATTTTCTGATATCTTCCATGCTTTGCTGTGAAGTACTGTGTCATGTTACAAGTTATTGCCCATCAGGCTTTCGTTTTTTTTTTTACTTGTAGCTCTTACATAATATGCTGCACTTGTTAGAATTTGCCAAAGGTGAGGTTTAGGGAAAGAGTATTAACATTCATTATGGATGACTTGTATTAATTTTGTTACCTTTACAGGAAATCTACTTCAGTCCTTCCTTAGTGGTCTAGATGACACAGATTCTGATGATGAGTCACAACAGTCTGCCAACCAGCGGGCTTCCACATCACGGCATAACAACAACATGGATACGGAAGAAATGGACTGATGAAACAATACTATATTTCATTGTAGCTTCCAATAACACTGCACGCTGCTCCAGTCAGAAGAGTGATGAAATAAGGATACCAGCTTATAATCATCTTTGTTTTTATGAGGATGATTTCAAGCTGGCTTGTGAACCCCATAATAAAAAAGGAAAATATAGCAAATGAAAACAAGGTGCAACAATACACTGGATTTATAGCCATTCTCCTCAGTTCTCTTCTGTACTAATGACTTTTATACAATTTTCATTAGATAATGTGTAAATAACTTCCAGAGTTTGTCTTAACAAAATTAAAAGTAAAATGTTTATGTAGTGTGTGCACTTGTAAACGCTTAAGATTGTCATAGGTGGCATGAATAATTAAATTTAATACTATTGGAAGCTAATATATACAGATTCTTGGCCTGATAATCGATTTTAAAAGAAATACTTTGATATTTTCTTTTAATCTGTATACTTAGTTTGTTGTAAATAATTTTTATATTTACTTTTAATTGCTTGCTTTTGAAAATAATAAATGACGTGTGAATCACTGTAAAAAATAAACATCTCCTTTTTATCTGAATGAATAATGAATTTGTGTTTGAGAGATAGCTCTTGAATGCTATCGCCTCCATTATCAGTTGCATGTCATTGTTAATGCTTGGTTAGGCTTAGGTTCAGTGCTTCTTGTCCCCTGGACGAGTTCATCCAAAAACCTAAGGGATGGACAAAAGAAACCAACCAAGCATGAACTTGTAGCTCATGGTGGTAGCAAAATATGATAAATACTGGTATGTGAATCTGTATATTGAGCACGAAAGTGCAATTCAAATTTTAATGTACTCTTTTTAATTAAAATTTGTATTATAACTAAAATTATATGGACACATATATTTTGTTAAATTATTGTATTTGCAAAGTAATTTGTTAACTAATTGCCTAAAATTGCAGTGATATTTTTAGGTTCAATAAAAGATGAAAATAGTGAGATTAAAATACTAAATATTTCAATTGCGTGGCAAAGTTCAGTTACCAATAACACAAAAAGAAGTGACTCTACATTGGTCCTATTTTCATAGACATTGCCAATATCTATTAAGAATGCTGTAAAAGTCTGGGTAATTAATTTATTTCTGTACAATTTATAACCAGATTTTACTTGTTAAACAATGAAAATGAGTAATTAGAAAAATAGAAGACTCAATAAGCACATAGAAATAACATTAACATCAGTAATTATGATTTAAAAAGAAAGGAGAATGTGTTTCTGTGTGGGTGTGTACAGAGAATATTACCTATAAATGTGGTTATTTAACTACTGCTGGTTAACAAACTTGACCTGAAATTTGTAAAGTAAGAATGAATCAAAATATATTCATAAAAGATGCATTTGTCTTATTTAATCTATTACCTTTGTAATGAGTATAGCACCCAGAACTATTTCCTGAAAAGATGAGGATTTCTTCAGGACTTCCTTTGAATAACAATGGAAATAATCAGAATTTAGTAAGAGGAAGAAGTGCTGTTTGGCTTACAAACTATGGTATAAAGGATCTTGATGCCAAAATTTTGCCAATAACTGTGTTTTTAGAATCTCAGTGAGTCCAAGTTATACATTGCAGTACATTAGATCACCAATGAAAATATCAGATTCACTTCTTGTTGAAAGTCAGGATATTCAAGATCCTATAGATCATAGTCTATAAATCCTATAACATTTCTTTTGCTCTAATTACCAGCTGTGAAAGACTAGTTCAGAATAAAAATAAGAAACTAAAGCTATTGACAATGAAGCATTCACATTCACAGTGAATATCTAAACTTTCCAGTCAAGAATTATTGCAATTTAAGAAATTAAAATGAAGATTGCTCAGGAAATATCCGTTTGTACCAAATCTTATGATTCTTAAAAGTTTCTTTAAATTCTTTAGACAATACTGAGTAAACTGATAGGACTTTTGTATAGAAATTTCAAATATTCAATGTGCAGTTCGTAAGTTACGAGGGCTATCCAGAAAGTAGATTACGTTTTGGAATAAAAAGTAAACAAAGTATAGGAAACAAATTTTATTATATACAGATGAAAGCCACACTCAAATACTACTTTTCGACATAGTCACCATTCAAATTAAGGCATTTATCGTAGCGATGTACGAGCTTGGAAATTCCTTCGTCGAAAAATTCGGCCGCCTGCGCCTTCAACCACTTCGTTACCTCTTCTTGCAGCTGTGCGTTGTCATCAAAACGCTGCATAGCCAGCCACTTCTTCATTGCTGGGAATAGGTGGAAGTCGCTCGGTGCCAGGTCGGGACTGTACGGCGGATGAGGAAACAACTCCCACTTAAAAGATTCAAGAACTTCACGAGTGACATTTGCCGTGTGGGGCCGGGCATTGTCGTGATCTTAGAGTTTGGCAATACCTTTGAGAGTCCAAAAAGTTCAACGCTGCAGCCATTTGCTGATTTTTGTGGTCCTCTGTCAAGATTTTTGGAATCCATCTTGCACAAAACTTGTGGTAACCAAGCTTTTCGCTGATGATTTCGTGCAACAAACTTCGCGAAATTTGTGGAAAACTCAAAGAAAGTTCCGTTATTGTGAACCTTCGATTTTCACGTACTTTAGCATCGACTTTTTCGACAAGTTCGGCAGTCACTATGCTGGGTCTCCCACTTCGATCTTCGTCGTGAACATTGGTTCGGCCATTTTTAAATCTGATGACCCACTGACGCACTCCACCTTCAGTGATAATGTTGTCCCCATACACTTCCCAAAGCTGCTGATAGATTTCTATCGGTTTACAGTTTTTTTGCAGTCAGAAACCTTATTACTGCACGCACCTCGCAGCTCGCGGGATTTTCAATTAACGCAGACATTTCAAACCGTCACAGTATCTGAACGGAGCACAGCACGAACCTCTCACTAGCACGGCTAGATGCCGACTGAGCTGCGCAACGCTCTGACCCCAAGATGGCCGCGCTAGCCCCGCCCCTAGCGGAAACAGACGAAAACGTAATCTACTTTCTGGATAGCCCTCGTATTACCAAGGTTCTTTAAACTCTATAAAGGTATCATTAAACATTAGTTATTTCACCAAAATGTTCTTTTGTTACCAATGAAAGTCTTTGTTACCAGAGCTTTTCTAATAAAAATTTATATTGCACTTAAATGTTTCATAACATGATTGTATGAAATGTTAGCCCTTAACACTTAATGACAAAAATGGAATCTGCAGGAGAACAGATGCAAGCAATTTATCAGCAGCAAAATTAGGCAGTATACGAGGGTGGTCTGAAAAGTTCTTCGCATAATAGTGAAAAATGACAACTCATGCTATTAAAGTAGTTTTATTTTTCAACATAATCTTTTCTAATATCAATATATTTCGTCCAGCAGTGTTCCTAGTGCTATTATCCTCTCTCTGTAGTGTTCCTGTGGAAGTGCTGCAAAGTACCTCTTTATGGCTGCAATTGCTTCATTGGACGAGAAGCTTCCACCCGTGAGGAATTTCTTCAGTTTTAGAAATAGGTGAAAGTCCGAGAGAGCCAAATCTGGGGAATAGGGTGGAATTTCAGCACTTCATAGTAGTGCAGATCTCTCAATCTCTCCATTGCCAAAACACTTTTGTGGGCAGGTGCATTTTCCTGATGGAACACAATTTTTTTCTTTTTTAACCTGGGTCTGTTCTCACAAATATTTGCATTCAGTTTGGTTAGAAGTTGAGAGTAGCATTCTCCAGTAATGGTTTTACTTTTTTTGAGATAGTCAATCAACAAAATTCCTTTGGCATCCCGAAACACCAACGCCATGATCTTTCCTGCTGATGGCACCGTCCTCACCTTTTTTGGAGCAGAAGAACCAGCTTCTCTCCACTGTCTCGACTGCTGCATGAATTTGGGTGTGTAGTGGTGAATACGTGTTTCATCCATTGTGACATATCAGTGCAAAAAGAAACTTCTGTTCTTCTGAAAATGCACCAAAAACTTTTCAACTTTTCAGAATGTGTCGTGTGAAAGCATTTGTTATCCACAGTGAGGATATGCAACACCCATCTTGCGCAAAGCTTTTTCACATTTAATTCCTGATGCAAGATGTAACCAATACGTTTCGTTGAAATTCCAAGAGCATTAACAATTCAACGCACCTTTGTACGCCAAACTTCCAAAATCATGACATGCACTTTTTCAATGATTTCCGGTGTGGTTACAGTTTTTGAACGTCCATCGTGTGGATCATCCTGGATGCTTTCACCGCCACGTTTAAAATTGGCCACCCATTTCTTCACAGTGGAAACTGAAGGTTAAGAATCACCATACACATTTACAATCCGCAAATGAATTTCTTTAGATGTTAAACCTTCTTTTACAAACAATTTTATAACAGCACAATACTCAAATTTCTCCATTTTCAAAGCTAAGTGTACTTCCACTGCTTCAAACAACTGCCTACAGTCAACTATTACCTGGAATGACTTGTAATTTTACATAGCATCTGCGTGGGTTACGTAGATTTGGAAATCTGGTTTGCAGAGATTTAGAACAACTTTTGCTGCACGAAAACAAATAAAAGAGATCACTGCAGTACACTTCAACCATCGACCGTCGCAATAACCGACAAACAACTGCCGCTTCTAACACCTTGCCAGTATTTATACCTCCCCAGCCATTGGTTCTAGTAAGCTGCAGACTTTCGCGGCTGCAACAATGTGCAAAATGTTCTGGAGTCTCTGTCTCTTTCTCTCCTGTCCACGCGCCTGGCTCCAGCTCGTGACAGCAGCACAACAATGCCACATGGTGACAGTAAGGAAAAAATTATGCAAATAGTGCCATGATCTCTCGGTGACGCCGAGAACTTTTCAGACCACTCTGACAGCTTCAAAACATATTAAGACCTATTATATCTTTCAAATCGGATGATATTCGTCCTTGAACACTACTAGGTGAGCAACCTATTGTAGTCCTGCAGTGTTGTCTTTTTGCGATCCGTTGTGTGAAGAGTGCCAACTGAATCCATCTCTAATAATACTATTTATGCTAAGGCAAAAATTGATATTTTGGAAAAAGTGACCATGAGGAAGGTAGAGAGTAATGTGTCCAATATAACCATAAAAACCCCAATTTTTAGCTCAAATGGTTATATTGTCCCCTGGTGGTAGGCTCGCAAAGCCGATGACAAATGATGGCCGATCGTTACCGGTAGCGACGGAGAGTTGAATGTAGTTTTTACAGAAAATAAACAGTTTTAAGGTTAGCTAGCAAACTGTAATGGTGACGAATGTATTTGCTAGGAGAATAAAGTGTGGTTTTTGTGTTTTGTAACCTCGTTTTATTATTTCACGAACCCACAAAGTCACAACTGGTGTCAGGAAGCGGGATAACAACTTCACCGAAGATTATGGCCATGGAATCGGTATTGGAAATGCTTTTGCAGAAGATGAACGAATTAACAGCGAAGTCGGAAGCGGCAAATAACAACTTGGCCGCGAAGATGAACGAGTTAACAACAAAAACAGAAGCGACAAATAACAACCTGGCTGCAGAGTTGAAATAAATAAAGACCGAATTGACCACAGAAATGAAGGCAGCGAACGACAGTCTGGCCAAGGAAATGGAGGCGAACGAGGTCCTCGCCGCCAAATTTGAGGAACAGTTGGCCGGCGTGAGGGATGACGTGGCGGAGCTGGGCAAGCGGATGGGCCAAGTGGACGAGCGCGTCGAGGACCTGGCGAACCACTTCAATGATCTAGAGGAAAAGGCCGACAATAACGCCAAGTCCCTGAACGCCATGGTTGAAGACGTCGAAGACCTCGCGAACCGCGTAAACAACCTGGAGGGAAAGGCCGACAGCAGCGTCAAGTCCCTGAACGCCATGGCGGAGGACGTCGTCGGCAGGAAGCTGAAGGACTTGAAGGCCGACGCGCCGGGACGCGACACAACATCTGCGCGCGTCAAACCTCCCAAGTATGACGGCACGTCAACGTTTGAAGTCTTCCGCCGCCAGTTCGACACAGTGGCCAAGCACAACAGATGGTCACCGGAGGAGGAGGCCACACAGTTAATAGCCAGCCTCCAGGGACGGGCCGCGGAAATCCTAAACGCGGTGCAGACGACGGCGGCGCCCAAGGACATCTGGGAGGCCCAAGAGAATCGCTTCGGGAACCAACGCTTAGCCGCAGCATACCGCAGCCAGCTAAAGGCAAGGTCGCAGCAGCCGGGGGAGACGCTGCAGGAGTTCGCCATAGCGATCGAGCAGCTGGCTAACAAGGCCTTGGTTGACCTGCCACTGGAGTTCGTATCCCGGGAAGCCGCCTACAATTTTGTCGACGGGGTACTGGACACGGAGATTCGTCAGTGCCCAATGCTCGGCGAGGCGCTGACAGCGGCATTAAGGATGGAAGTGGCCAAGGTAGCATCTATCCCGACGTCGAGAACGAGGAATGTCCGCTACGCCGGAGACAGACGACCAGCTGTGCGGGATTTGAACCACAGATCTCCTGGTTTCTGTCCAGTCGCTCTAACCCATTGAGCTACCATGGTCAATGTGCCGTCCTGACATTAAATTCTCCATTTGACTCGTATATTTCCCCGGTAGACCACTAGGGGCTCTCGCATGGTAGCTCAATGGGTTAGAGCTACTGGACGGAAACCAGGAAATCCTTGGTTCAAATCCCTGCCATGGCATTGAATTTTTCATGTTGACTCTATCCATAAGTTCTAAGTATGTTCTATTTTAAATCTTACAAAACATATTGTCACCCAATTAGCGGTAGGCATGAGGGCAACAGCTGTGAGGAAACCAGAGGCGGCCGAGCCACGCCTCTCATCAGTCTCTGTCACTAACTGAGGGGGAAGATTAGAGGGAATGTCACTCGTCCCTGGACGTTTCTCTCCTATCATCTGGAATCTTCGCCTGGAAACTAGAGAAACCGAGAAGACGGCGAGGTGCCTATAAAAAGGGCTGCAGCAAGTCAGACAGTCAGTCAGTGCTTGACGCGCTAGTGAAGTAGCGCCGTGTTAGTGGAAGAGAAGACTGTGCGACGGAAGAATTTACGTAATTGTGTACGTGCATCGGAGTATTGTCCGTAATTACTAGTGCAAGTGAAATTGTAACGGATGAACTGGTGAATCGTAATTGTGTGCATTACGTAATTTTGTGTAATTGGCAAGTGTTCAACTGTAAGTCGGTGGAAATAAAGAACATTGTTGAGTTGGTGTAATTGGACTTGTCATTTCACGAACCCACAAAGTCACAATATCTAAGCCTTAATGCTGAGACTTATCTCAAAATTCCTATAAAAAAGCTATA
The DNA here is from genome assembly GCA_030765055.1 of Mantis religiosa. Classification (NCBI taxonomy): domain Eukaryota; kingdom Metazoa; phylum Arthropoda; class Insecta; order Mantodea; family Mantidae; genus Mantis; species Mantis religiosa. The sequence continues at coordinate 48,743,962 of CM060957.1, forward strand.
TGGGATAAGCGGGCTATATCTAAAAGGTCTAGCTGACATTTTCATACAGAATCTTGAAACAGAAACACCAATGCAGTAAGCAAAGCAAACACAAATACCTTTACAATTCTCAAGCAAATTTATAACCAGAATTAAGGGACATTAAGTTATCACTTACTCCAAGTAATGCTTAATTGAGTGTTTGGGAAATAGATTTTGTAATCTTGAAGTTAAAACTAGTAGATAATTTTTTCACAAGTAGAGTTTTTGTAACAAATTGTTCCTGTAACCAAACTTTCTATGCATGAAGGTTTTGATATCTATCACCAGCAACAGCAATTAAAATGAAACACTGATTGGGTTTTTATTTTGTTATACACTTTATTTTTAATAGAGAAGTTTTTCAATTTTTCTGGCCTTTGAAAAAGGTTCTTTAAAAAAAAAATTTAAGTTAGAACTGACAGTAAAAATTGACTTCCGTTTCTTTTCATACACAAAAAATCAACAGTTAAATTTTATTCACATTAAAGCATAAATGAAATACACACATGTACAAGATAATTACAGCACACATATATTTGCTTGTGTTGTTCTTCAAATATATATGTAAACAATTTATATATTACAACTAAAAGTTAATTTATTTCTCTTTGTGTAACAATATCCCATATTTATGTACACCATCCCTCTTCACAGACATGCACTTGATTAATACTGTTCTCCTCAGCTCGTAATGAAATCAGATTCACTTTCATCCAGGTTGAGAAAATATTCAGTCATGAAAAAGAATTTTGCTACCATACATGATTTCCTTTTCTTTGTTTTCCATCAACCCACATTTTTAATGATGCAAATTTTCAATGTTCAACTATCTGAATTTTAGCACTATCCATAGCACAAAGAACACAGCCACTGAGAACAATAGAAGATAACATATGTAGTAGTTGTGACTACCTTTGGCCATACGCTTAACTCTGTTCATAGTATTTCCTAAAAATCCACCAGTCTTTTCAAAATCATCATCCAGTTCATTTAGTACTTTATCCTGGTATTTTACTTCGTCATTTATGTCAAGTGTCAAAGACTTTAACACTCGCACTTTATTTTGGAGTTCATCAGCCATGATGTCATTTTCTGCTTCCAAGTCTGTGGCATACTGTGGAACTGGCTGATAGTAAGGTCCACTTCCATTGGCTCTCCTCATTTTGGTCTCCTGAAAAAAAGAAATGCCTGTACCTTATTGCTGTTAAGTGAGAAAAGAGAACAAATCATAGATGTCCTGTTTATATGTTTGTTGGGTCCCCACTATGAGCTAAGCTCAGGGACACTGAACATATTTATACATTTACAACAAATGCATCATGCCTAGTAATATACCCACCACAAGTACATCGCAAATTAAAAAAACAGAAAAGCATCTTACATTATTTTGTGAACCTCAGAACATGCATTACAGTAGGTAAAAAATTATGCAAATCAGTAAATCACTGTCACATTCAATCTGTTTTATGTATTGGAAATTTACCTGTTGAATGGGATATTACAGAATTCCTACATATTATATAGGGAGTATATAAGAATGACATATGTTTAAGATTTTTTGCTGGCAAGATTACCTTACAGTTTCAGTTAGCATGGAAAGTTTAAGGGCCTACAGAATAACAGAGCCCAACACCACAAAAAATTCATATGACCCCTTTTGTATAATAAACAGACAAGTCAGCTGCTAGTTGCCAAAAAAGGTCGTGTCAAGAGTGTGGAAATGGAGAAAGCAGAGGAATAGAACATGGGATTTATTTGCAGCTATACAGGATAAGAACCAGAACATCTGGACGAAAGAAAAGGAAAAACAAGTATAAAGAAGAATTTAAGATACCAGTTCAAATATGGATAGCAGTAGTAATAGCAGCTTTGCAGGGTGGAACCGAACCCAGGACCAATGGATTTGAAGAAGATAGGTATAGAGATGGGAGTTAACTGGACTCAAATACTGTACAACTCAGAAGAACTAAAGAGCTGTAGGGAGACACTGAACAAACATTTTTTGAATACAGAAGAACACTAGAAATTATACTGAAGAACTGTGAAAATGGTCAGTGCAAAATGAATCTTATATCTGAAATAAAAGAAAATCTAAAGAGGAGGCTGTATAAGATTGTGGCAAAAAGTCTAGAAAGAGGGCTGAAAATACCACTGCACAGATGGGAGATTGTGAAGACATACAGATTAGGGAAAAAAGGAAGAGGCACTCATCCGATTCTTCTAAAAGTAGCTACACAGGAGTTGAAATAGAGGATAATATGCAGAGCAAAGAAGTTAAACGGATCAGGAATATACATTAAAAGGGATTACAGACAGGAAGAACACAGGTACAAGAAATCCTTATTAATAAAAATGAGGGAGCCTAGGATGAAGGATGAAAGGCATATTTAGAGGGGCTTAACCTCTTCATAAATATTAGGCCTTGGAGTATTCATGTCAGAAGAAACGATCAGAGAGAAACTTACACGCAGCAGGATGTGATCCAGACAGCAGACAGATCAAAGGATGGAAATCAAGAAGTGCAAAGTGTGGTATCAGAAGATTGCAAGACCGAAGATGCAACAGTCGCTACTGCATGTGGTGATCACCACATGTATGTCAAGGATTGCATCATTTACCCTGACATCACTTGCTCGTAACTGACAGTAGCAAATCAATAAATGTATACTGAAAATGAAGAGAGAAAGGGGAAGGAAAATATAAACTAATAGTATAGATATGAGAGAGAGGGTTTAGCTTGGTTAAGGACAGGAGCCATAAAGAGGGGGTTCATCTTTTTTCTGTTTTGTAATTTACGTCCTCCAACGTTAAGTCATATCGCACAATGTATGAAATGAGTGAAATGATGTTCAAATGAGTCCGGGGTCCACATCTTAAGAGTTACCCAACATACATCTATCAGGGTAAGGGAAAACCCCAGAAAAAACCTTATCCAGGTAACTCATCCTAACCAAGATTCGAACTCGGGACCTCTTGAATGTGAGGTAGACACGCTACCATCTACGCTACCGAGGCAGGCAGCAAGGGAGGGGGGGGTTCATCAAAGGAGTGCATTTTATGTGAAAACAAAATAAGTATAAAGCACTATGTAGTGGAAGTAAGGAAATAGAAAACAGGAGAAAAGTAATATGGAATAAGAACCGGGATGATAATAATAATAATTAATATTAATCATAAATCTTATTCACCTTTTGGAAATTTGTTACAATTGCATGGCTTCGTCAATGAAATTCTAAATTACAAGCTACTAGATATAAAGTCATACTACAGTCATAACATCATTTACAATCTTGGAAGTACTCAATACATTCTTGCAAAGTGTAAAAGCACTGATCTATCAAAAACTTTTTGACCATCTTCTTAAATCGAATTGGTGCATGTCTGATATTCCATCAGTAATCAGATTGTACATTAGAATGGAGTACGCAATATTGAGGCAATTTTCTTAGTTGCACTAGCTGCCTATAGGTGTATTTTTTTTTACTGGACCTGGTGCTGTGGTTATGGATTTTATCACTGGAGCTAAATAGATGAAGATTATTATTTATGAAACATACACTTTCTAGAATACATAGACAGGGTAAGGTGAGCATATTATTTTGCTTAAAGTGTACCCTGCAGTGTGCAGGCATATTTGGATTAAACATTTTACGAATTATTTTCTTTTGAGTTATAAACAGGGTATGAGCATCTACAGAGTTACCTCACAGAAGGATGCCATATAAAAGTACTGACTGAACATAAGTGAAATACATTATTTTTATGGTACAGAGGCTGCAAACTTTATTTAGTTCAATGACCATGTAATAAGTTCGATTGATCTTTGTTGTAATGTACTGAATTTATGAATTGATGAATTTATCAATTGTTATACCTAAAAATTTTACTTCGGAAGTGTAATGTGTTTTTTCATTATTATAGATGAACACTGCATCAACATTCACAGACCTCCTGTCAGAAAGAGCAAAACTCATACATTAAGATTTACTGGCATAAGTAACAGATTGTTTGCCCTAAGCCATTTGCTTAAGCTAGTCATAACACTGTCAGCTTGCTGCTGCAAGTCTTGTTGTGAATTTCCCCTTAGAGTAAAGCTTGTATCATCTGAATACAGGATAGTAGTTGCATACGGTATGTTAAGCGGTAAGTTCTTCAATGTAGACCAAAAACAACAGAGGTACAAGATTCGAACCCTGAAAAACCTTGCATTTTGCTACTTTCACATCAGAGTTGATATCTCTACCATTAGTTCTATTATTTATGAACGTTAAATGGGTCCTGTTAGGTATGATTTGAACCATGTATGTGATTGACCATGTATACCATATCTTTCTTTAATAAAAGCACTTGGGTAGTAGCAATAAAAATTCTTACGTTGAAAACAGAAAAAAGGATAAGGGAGGTGAGGAAATATGCAGACAAAATCAAAGAGAAGTGAATGAGAACGGTAAGAAAGTTAAGAGGTAAGGAAACAGGATACAACAGAATATTAGGTCAAGGTCACATAAGGTCTAAAATAGAGGTAAAATAGTCAGGGAGTCAACATCACTTTTAGCCCATAAATATAAGTAGCCACAAAGTTTGTACTTAGAATAGTATTGGAAAATAGTGGTTAGAATTGTAAGAAAGTATTGTATAATTAAGTACAAATAAATTAATATAAATGCTTGCTGTGTGCTGAATTACTCCAGAAGATACTTTCATATCTCAAAGGGAGTGAAAATAGGCAAAATATGCTATTTTAAGGCATTTTTGTTAAGCAGATATGTTTATTTTCTCAATGCAAAGCAAGCATTGGTAACATGACTTTTATTTGTTATTTCCATCTGAACTCTTCATTTATTTAGAGCCCAAGAAATGTTATACCCAATACTTATAGTGAGGTGAATGTATTCAACTGTTAATTTCATCACCCGCTTATGCTTTGTTTAAAATTGAATAAAGTTTATTAAATTTTAGATGAGTCGTATTTTTTACAAAGTTTGTTTTATTATAATGTAACGATAGCTTAATTACTTCAAATACTGAGCTATGCAAATGCTTTGTTGACATGTGTCTCTTAATTGCTGGTGTGACTTTTCAGATGTAAGTGCACTAGTATCATATGGAATGAGCAGAACTATTGACTCCTTGATAAAATTATATGGCAAATCACTTATAAATATTACTAACTTGGAAGATGACAATATAATTAAAGAATGTTCAAAAGAGAAGTAACTGGGGTGGGTCTTGGGCACATAAAATGTATGACTTGTTGAAGCAGATAGGTATGGGTCATTCTTGGATAAATGCAGAGTATGGGTACAGAGGCTTCTGGAAAGAAGTTAAGCTAAGATTAGAAGATATTGACAGACAAGACATTTTTGCCAATACAAGTCACAAAAGCTCACTGAGATTATATAGAGAAATAAAAACAACCTGGGGGAGGGAAGGATATATAGATATATGTAGTAAGTTAGGGCGAGAAGGTTTTGCTTGGGCGAGAACAGGAGTGAGAAACTTGAAAGGTATAGGTCAAGAGAGGGAGCTAAATAAATATCCATTGTGTGGAGAAGAGAATGCAGATTTCCATTGTATATTAAATTGTAGTCAAACAAAGATATGGAGAGAGCAGGCTTGGCTACGTAAATGGGACAGTTTGGGGGGTGAAGTAGTAATTAGAAAAATGTTGTCAGTAAAAGGAGAAAACAACAGGAGAAATATAGGGAATTATTTAGGGAAAGTTAAAGAGAGATGGCTAAGAACAATTAAGAGAAAAATGTAGAGTGGGATAGGTGAAATGGCAGAAAGTGTGAAAAGGAGCAGACGGCCTCCAATACACAAAAACCTAGGGTTAGGTGTATGGGGACTGAATTACTATTCAATAGTGGGCAACATGATAACATGATAGGATTTTCAGGATTTAGGAATATATGGCATATTTCAGTATGGATTTTATAATTGTAATCTTGATTTTGTATTTCCATTTGTTGATGTAAAAGGAAATAAATTAATATTACTATTACTATAAATATTACAAATAACAATGGCCCAGGCATACAGCCTTGTGGGACACCTTTGGTAATGACACCTGGTACTGAATCATAACCAATTTATCCTGGTTTTCTTCATTGTTTGGTAAGTAAGATCTGAACCAATTTATAGAGATCTTACTGAAACCATAGCAAGATATTATGAACAATACTGTTAAATGCCTTAATAAAAAAAAATTATATTTGTTCCTCTTTATCTAAGGCTGTTACTAATTAGAAAGTTTACAAGCAGGCTGCAATTTCAGTTAACATCTTTGTTTAAATCCAAACTGCAATGATGTCCTTTAACTGTGAATGAAATAGTCTACATTCGAATCCCTGTTAGATTGATCAGCTTCGCTGTGATTTTTACTCAGAATTTGTCCTTGTTCTTGCAGTGATGTATCATATGAAATCTAGATAGAAACTTAGGTTGTAGAACTAATTTGCCATAAGATGGTCATTTCAAAAATTAGCTAGGTTGCATTTTCAGTTAACAACTTTTGTTTTTGAATCCAAACTGGAATGATGTGAGAATGTCATTCAACTGTCAATGAAACCGTGATTCTATATACGAATCCCTGTTAGACTGATCAGCTTCACTGTGATTTTTATTCAGAATTTGCCCTGGTTCTTGCAGTAAGTACCATGTGAAATCTAAATAGAAGCTTTAGTTGAATTAATTTTCCATAAGATGATCGTTTCAAAAAGTAGCTACTTTGAATGCAAGCTTTCAAAACAACAGTACAAGATTTGATATACAGGTCAGAAATAATCATACCACCTGACTTTTAAAGCATTAGAATGGATTAGAACAAATTCAGGTACTTCAGCTGGTGTCCCTTTTTTGTCTAGTAAACCTTCAACAGGAAGGTAAAGAATAGATGTGATCACACCATATATTCAAATTGCCATTTTTGTTGTTCTGAAAATCAACATATTACTTCACTTTGAAGATATTTTCATGCTTTATACCTGCATTTACAGTTATGCAATTGCCTGTCATTCACCGGTGAACGAATGTTAGTTTCCATGCAGTTTTATTAGTATTATCACTACAAATAATCTACAGTACAACAAATTATAGATACCAAAAATTAAGTTGAAGCCATTGTAGCTTAAGGTTTAATGTAAGGGAAATAATGTGGATTGTTTAATATGTTGAACTCAGTACAAAATGAAAATATTGGAAATGTGGAAATTTTAAGCCATAACACAAAGAATGACAAATTTCTGAAGTACACAACCAAAAATATGAAACGTGTAGATAGCTACCTGGTTTATTTAACATTGCATATGTGACTGTTTAAACCTATATTTATTTGATGATTGAATTTAATTTAACTTATTATGTACATTATTGTGAATTTGTTCGCCTTAAAATATTAATAAATTAACGTGAATTCCTTTCATGTGGAAATTTTACTTTCTCCATCCCAATGCCTTAAAATCAATTCAAATTTCTCATAGAATTGATGTGTATAGTGAATTTTTTCCTAAATGCAAATAAAGAAAACCAATAAGAAATCTATGAATACTATGTGAACCGCAAGAAGAGTCAAATAATATCTCTCATACCAATGATGAGTAATGTTTCCATTAAAATATAAATAAATTTAAACACATTCTTTAGCATGGAAATTATCCAGTTTCTGTCACCATGTCTTAGAATAAAGGACTAATAAATCTATGGATACCATGCAAATTGTGACAATTCAAATAATAACAAATATCCCACATAATATATGCGTTTTAGTGACTTTCCTTGAGCACATGGATAGCAAGCAGAAGAAAGTTGTGTTAATCTTGTCATTACATACTTGCTTGGAAGAAGAGATGTTATCAGTGGAGGAGAGTTGCGCTATGAGCCAGGGGTCGTGAAATACAATAACTGCCTAGCAATTTATAACGTGAAAAATTTAAGTTTATAAGAATGTTTGGTTTACACAGAAAAGAGTATTATGTTTAACTTGCAATGCTTTAATGACACTTCTTAAGCTACCCCTTCTATGTGCTTATATATTTAAGTTAAAAGCAAATAACATTAGCATTGTCTGTGCAGTTACTTGATGCGGTCATAAACCATGACCCAGCAAACGATTAGACAAATAGAAGACAGTGAAAGTAAAATCTGTCAGTAAGGTATTATCCGTGCAGATAGACGTGAACGGTGTAAACATGATGCATAATGGCATGAGGCAGTCAGTCGGCTGGCCAGCGGTCGACAAATACTGTTTGCCAACACAAAGAATATCCATGACAGGAAAGTACCACCCTTACACAGTGCAACTTGGACAGTGAAGGTGTTGACAGAGAACGCAGGCTACACAAGGAGTGCAACCGAAAAAAAATAAAGCACCCTATTCACTCAGTATACTAAAACCATGACGATTTATTCACAAAAATAGAAGGTGTCAGAAGGTCTTTGAATGTGCTGTAATTGAACTGACCCGAGTGCCTTAAAACTAACAGGCAGGATAATGGAATTATCTAACTTCTCTGCGCCAAATTCCCCTGGGACTTTCTTTGCTGTGGCTATGTGTTTAACATGGATAACGTCATTCGTGCGATTCAACGCCTTATCCCCACTCCTTGTACTGCGCATCTGACTGCTGTCGTCTATTTCATGGACAGTAAAGTATTTTAACCAAAAATGCAAATAAAAACATGGTTTAAACATACAATCATCAACTATCTGATCTCAATCTTTCTGATAACATTAAATGTGATTTTTACTATACATATAACGATTATCTGTTCTATTCAAGCAAAACGCAGATAGGTGCATAACTATATAAAAATTACTGTCATAGAGACCAAGAGGAAATACAAACCATTACTACGCTATTTAAATATAGTTGACATTAATAATTCACACGGAAACTAAATAACGACAAAAACTCACTTTTGTAAATGTTAAGGAAAAGTAAATGACAATATCAACTTTTTTCCTATTAAAAGTTTATTCGCCACGTATTTCTGCTTGGTGACACAGACCGACCAGCAACCATACAACACGTCACAACCTGTTCACAGAAGAATAAAAATGAGAAGTGAATGAGAATAAACCACAGAATAAACTGAAAACCACAGAACATCAACCAAGTGCTACCAACTAATAACCACAGCTAAAAACACGCCAGGAAATTTATCTTACGCCAGGAAGCACCTACACACTTCAGGAAAGAAGAGATCTTATTCCATGCAACCGCGAGAAAACCCCGACAATTTCCTAATCTTCCGACCTGTAAACCAATGTCGCTCAGTTGCCCGATTTCTCCTCCCTTCCACAATACCTTTCACATTTGCTAAATGTGACAGTATATTACTTTTCATTGCCTAAAATGATGCTATTTTTTCTTCTGAGAATGTTGTAAGGTAGCTAGAATTTGCTTCTCTGTTATTTAAGTGGTGACTGATGGGAATGTATATAACTCGATGTCTCATTGATTTTGGATGCTCTTACCCTTCTCGTCCCTTGCTTGACAGCTGTCACGTATCGTATTTGTACGAAACTGTAATTTCGTACTTCCCGTTTAACGATCATGCTGTCTGTTAATTTTTATAAAAATCTTGAGCTTTCATTTTGTGTACCTCGTTTTTCAGTAATCAAAACAGAATTAAAATGCCTAACAACATTTAATACAAAGAATCGTTGATTATAATTTAATACAAACATGACTATAAACAATGTAACAACTTAATACTCACCAGGCCAACTTTTCTGTGACAGCACAATGAATAGGCTACCAAAATAAATTCCCTTCTTTTATTGGTTTCTTTTTTCTACTCTGTATGGACTGAATGGTAAAAATTTGAATGTGATTTACATGGATACATGCCTTTGAGATGTGTTTCTGGCAACTTGTCAAAGGGAGCAAAAGAAAGTGTGAGTTATCCTCACATTTTGAATTTTTCTGGCCTCCCCCATTCATCACCTGCACTCCTAACTGGACACAATCCTAAGTGTATATATGGGTTAACAAATATATTCAATGTATGAATACATGTACTGGTATTTAACAATACACATTAATTCATTACATTCTTTTATTAAATAAGTTATATTATTTTAATATTTAAATATTATGGAATTATAGTATTACTTACATTTAGAATGTCTTCATGCGGCTTTGTTTGGTTCCATCGTGAGCAAAGTTGTGGGTCATAAGACATCATACGTCCTCCTGAGCAGCGATGTGGTAACGTGTCTGCCTCATATTCAAGAGGTCCTGAGTTGGAATCTTTGTCAGAATAAGCTATCTTGATAAGAGGTGTCACAGCTTTTTCCTGGGCAAAGGTTCGGTGTTCTGTGCTTAAATAAGAATGGACTGGACCCTGGATTAATTTGAGCGTCATTTCAATTCATTGTTCGGTCCGATATGACATTGTTGGAGGACGTTAATAATTTTTTTTAAATTACTATCCTCGGGAAAATAGAAAAATATAAATATGTTCTTAGAAAATATATATGCAGCAAGGCCTGTTACTTGATACAGGTGTTCATGGATGATCAATAAAATGTCCTATGCCATAGTGTTGATCTGTGGCCATAAGGGAAATATAATGTATCATCGCATTGGATGTAAATATAAACAATCTGTGTAATACTCGTGATAATGTAATCTCTTAAATTATCTAGCATGCTTGTCTGATAGTTGAGTCATTAGGATTTAAAACTCATTTTATCTGGCTAGTTTGATCTTAAATATTATTAAAACAAAATATGTATTCATGAATATTGTAACGGGGAATAGTATAACATTATGACTATAGTAGAATTTTAATTGATAAGTCTCATATTTAACGAAACACCATAGATATTGAATATTTAGTGATGGTGGTGGTAAAAAAATAAAAAAAATGCATGCATTGAATTTGTGGTCTTAAAATAGTAGTATGTTGATTTTCTGTATGACGTGTCAATGTCCCCGAGCAACCCCGAGCCTGGTTCAAAGCTGGGAGCACAAGCTGGGAGCACAGGCTGGGAGCAAAGAAACTAATAAAAACAAACAAGCAATAAAATGAAAATAGCAGTCATACATTTGTGGCATATGCATCATGTCTAGTAATATACCCTTCTACAGACAAATACGAGTCATTTTAGATGCAATTATATTCTATTCTTTTTTTTTTTTTTATATGTATCTTTTTAAAACATGTCATCTAGCCGTTGGCCCGGGTTCGATCCCAGGCGACCGCAAAGTGAGATTTGTAGTGGACAACACGGCGCTGGGGCAGGTTTTCTCCGGGACCTCCGGTTTCCCCCGTCATCTCATTCCACCGTGCTCCATCATAATCTCATATATCATCAGTGTCACCACCTGCGCTGCCGTGTGTAGTAAAAGCGGGCGTTAAACACTACACTACTCATTTAGCCATTTTTCGTAAAGAAGCATTGGCAGCACTGGCGCGGTAGCTCTGAAACAAAAATAAAACAAGAAAACATGCGCAAATACATGATAGTTTGTAGGTTATGTTAGGTTAAATCCAACAAAGAAGTGACACATAAAAATGAAAATGATTGAATTCATTTTTACGTATACCGCGTTCAAAAGTTCTGTTATTGGTTTCTGAGGTTCTTTTTCTGAGGAATTGCAGCCCAGCATGGAAATATTTCGAAACATGAGTTTTAGATTGCAACGGTTGACAATTCCGCCCATTGAACAAAAAGCGGATTCGATAAATATTAGCAAATGTAGCAAAGAACTGAAGTTGTTCGGATTAGATTGGCTCTATTCAGTTGCACCTTGTTTTAGTGTAAATGGCAGGAAGGTGAGTTTAGTTACTGAGTCCCACTTCTGGGTGAGGTATTCTTTCAAATGGTGGAAACTCTCTTAATATTTCTCTTATAGGCGTAACAGACGAGAGCCGTCTAATTGCAGGATAGCCAAGTTACCCATTTAGACAATCCTGCAAATGAATGGCTGTCGTCTGCTACGGTAAGCAATGACGTAACCGTGGCAAGCTGTTGCAACTGTGGAGTTACGCCGAGATAGCTAAATGTTGTCAACCCTTTTATTATTATTGTTATTGAAAAACTTATGGAATTTTAACTATAACCTTTTTAAATGGATCAATAAGGTTAAGTGGCGATTTTTTTTTATTAGATATGTTATAGAAATTGCATTTACATATAAATTTTCAAGTTTTAATTTTAGAAAACGTTGTTTCAACAACATTTAATGTATTATTAGAATATTCCAGATTTATACCATGCATCATTTAAAATTTTGAAGTTCCCTCCCCATATCCCATTTAGAGCCCACCTGGACACTGCATCATTGTTTACCTGTGCATCATTGTTTCTCTAGTGTGGCCAATTTCCATGTGCATTACATATCACTAGTTTGGTTTCACAGTGTTGGTAGCTTCAGTGAATGCAGGTTTTCATTGTTGGCAAAATTCTAGCCCCCGATGTCACGCCTCCAATCTCCTAGCACATGAAGGCCACTCATTAATACTATTCCGGTTATCCTGTAGAAGAGCGGCTGGAACATGGCCTAGGTGGCTGGAGCATTGCCAATCAATGAAACATGCATAGGCTTAAAATGCCAACACTGTGTTTCCAAAATGGTGATACACAAAAGCATGACAAAACAATATATAGTATAAATAATAGATTTAGTAATAACAGTCTGGTAGAAAAATGTTGCCAACCCAATCATTCTTTTTCTTATATTCTTGTTCCATTCATCATTATTATCATTAAAACAATTTACATAATTTTAAACTCTTTAGCCTTTTGTGCACTGAAAATTAATAATAATAGCTATCTGTTAACAATTTGTATCTTTAAGTGTAAATTATTTTATTTATAAAAAAATGTTAAATTAGTTAAGACTGTACATGTAGTGGAGCATACAGAGACACGGCAACAATGATGGCAGTGATGATGGCAGCAGTGAAGATGGAGGTGGAGTTTCTGAAAATAAGTTTATTACATTTATGTCTATTTGTTTTTATATACACTACTCTCAGAGATAGTTTGTCAAAATAAGTAAATATATCATCTGTGTGTTTGGAGGAATTTAGTAACAGTGACGTCAAAATTAATATAAAAATTATTTGTGGTTGGTTTATTGACACTCGTCACTTACTTTTTCATATATTTATGAGAGACTAGTTTCAAAGGCCCTGGCCTCCATTTTCAATCTCTTCCCAACTGGCAACTGTTGTTATCTGCTCTCTCTGGTGGTGGAACTATGAACTTTTTTGTCAAATTATCTGCTGGCGGGATTTCAAAGGCCAGGGCCTTTGAAACTAGTCTCTCATAAATATATGAAAAAGTAAGTGACGAGTGTCAATAAACCAACCACAAATAATTTTTATATTAAATATATCATCTTTAATCTGAGGGCTTTGGATCCTGTATTTAATTCATACATTTAAAGCCCTAAGAAAGACAGACGAAAGTGGTACCGCAGATACATTTCATATAAACTAGGTGTTTTACATTATCTTTTTTCTTCGTGCTTTTCTACTTACTGATGGTCTCAGGTAATATTAGGGATGGTTTTAAGGATACAATTGCTATTTGTTTAAATTCTATGGTCCAGTAAATGTTTACATAGTATTAACTAACAGCAAGAATGTTCTGTCATTTTCTTTTGGTTCCATAAAGAATTCTTATGATTATAAAGAAAAACTCAAAATTATATTGTTTCTTATATATATAGCATGTGTATTATGTTTATATGGAAATATGTTTGTAAATGTGATTTAGTTATAGCTAGCAAATATCAGAATTGTTGACTATTATCTAATCATTCATAGTCATAGTATATATATCTCTCTGTACCAAATTTTAGGTGTCTGTGATCAATGAGCCTTCAAGTTTTTATCGTGTGGTTCTGGAAAAATCCCAGAAGGCAAAATGCAGAATAACAATAGCATCTTTGTATCTAGGAACAGGCACTCTGGAAAGGCAATTGGTAAGGGATCATTCTTCTTTTTCCTATATCAGTTCATGCATTTTATAATCTTCAAGAAGTGCATAACCAAATAACAGAAGAGTTTGTAATATATTAAAGCATATATTAGGAGTGTGATTCAGTTTTATAAAATTATGGTTACATTGGCTAGTAGAAGAGCTTAAAAAAATCTGTTTGAAACACTTTCAAACCTGTGAGGCAATATTTTCCAGGTTTGAAGCAACTATGTGCATGTATAAGCAGACTTAAGTGACAGATGAGGATTAGCCATATTGCTTTTGTTTCTCATGTCTCAGCATATGTGCACATAACTTGTAATACTCTGCAATGACGGCAAAAATTATCCAGATATCTGCACAACAATTGGTGTGGAGAAACATAGTCTGTCTTCAATTACGTTGTCCTGTGACTCTTTCCCAGTTTTGATTAAAATAGGCCACTTATATGGAAGTAAATATGCTGATTTCGAAAATTATAACAGTTTTCACTTAACATGTACCTTGTATTATGACTCAAGATTTTGATATTTTGGACACTATATATAATTGCTATTATATGTGTACATTATTGCAGTAAAAGATTAATAATAATATATTTTGCATCTTCAGGCTGTATATATACTTACAAGCAAACCACCCCTTCTCTGCTTCCCTTATTTTCCTAAGCGATGAGCTGATGACTGACGCAAGTCAGTAAAACTGTCAACACTTGCACGATAAACAGACATGTACATTCACCCCTTAAGGGCTTAATGTCTCAACATCTCAGATCTTTAGGTGCTTTCTATCTGGTGTCCCATATAAAACCAGTATGCCTCATAGTCTCACTGCAGTAGCCCACTTTAATCATATTTGTGCATATTTGGTATCTGTTTTCTTATAAATAATGCTGGACCATTGTTGGAGTTGTATATATTAGTTTGACAGGAATTATTCAGAATATTGTGGGATATTGATACAGAAATGGTTCAGTTCTCAATTGAAAAAAGAATTGATATATTGGAATTGTTCCATTAACAAATCTAAAGAAATTTTTGGGGATAAATACCCTCTTGAAAAAATACCAATAACCAGAACATTTGTACAGTTTTTTTTTTTTTTTTTTTTTTTTTTAAATTTACATCCTCCAACAATTAACAGAAAATGAAAAGGTGTATGCAATCTTCCAACAAGATGGTGCTACACCCCACATATCCAACCCATAGCAGAGTGCTTCCTGCAATTTTTATTATGTGTAGCTCTGAAATAAAAAGTTTATGCAAACAACCCTCTTGCGATAGACCAACTTAAAGAGAACATTAATAATGATATAAATAACATTATTGTGCCAAATCCTAAGGTTTTATAAAATAAAGAGAGTTGACATGTAGTGCCAACATCTGCCCCATTTTGATTGAAGATAAGAGATTCATCAATGTGAATATGAAACCATTGTTGTTGTTTTCAAATGCTAGGCTTTGGCAATGAAGCCATTATCTCTCTTGCTCTCCAATATTTCTGTGTAGTGGGTCCGGCAGGTAGGGCTTCAGAGGTTAGAAGATGTTCTTCAGTCATTTCCTCTTCCTTGTAGCACAGAGTACAATTTGGACTTGCATAAATTCCTATTCTGTGTAAGTGTCTGGGCAAATAATCATGTTCCGTAAGTAATCTAAAATTTGCTACTGCAGCTTTACGTGGGATTTCTGGAATAATTTCTGGATTTTTAATTAAAATGTTCCATTTTTTATGTTTGCCTTTGTTAGATATTGATTGGTTTTGTTTGTTTTTATATTTGCTTTTGATTAATCTTTTTATGGATGTGAAGGGTAAGTTTTTACTTTTGTTCTGAATTAAATTTGCACCTTTTTTGGCAAGAAAATCAGCTGATTCATTTCCAGCAATTCCATAATGTGCAGGTATCCACTGTAATATAATTCTTTTCTGTAGTTTTTGAAGTTGTTGGATCATTTTGTGACAGTCTTTAATTTGGATTGACCTCATTTTATATGAACTTATTGCACATAATGCTGCTTTAGAATCAGAAAGTATGACAGCATTTTTTAATTTACCTATTCTGTATAAAAGGTATTGGAGTGAAATATGAATAGCCGTTACTTCTGCATCAAAATTTGTTGTGTGGTATCCTGCTGGTTGATAGAATGAGAACAGTGCACACTTAATTCCTGCTCCTGAGTTGTTGTTCAAGTTAGATCCATCTGTGTAGATATGTAACCATTCTTCGGGTGGGTATCTATTGTTCACAGTTTCTAATGCTAGTGCTTTTAGTACAGGTTTGGAAGTTTCAGATTTTGTAACATATGAAGCCATTGTTTATTTGGAAATGTGGAGTTAATAGATTTTAATGCTACTGTGTTTAATGAATCTTTTGGGGAGTAACTTTTATTGATATCTTCAAACTGGAAGCAAAATTTCTATTCTGGTCTATATTAGGAAGCTATTTGAAAGGTGATTTAATGGTGTTTTATTCTGTGCCAGTTTGCAAAAGCCATTTGAAGTATGAATCTTACTAATCTGTGCCCTTTGTAAGAGAATATTTTTATGTTGTGTTGATTTTTTGGAATAATGTTAATTTAAAGATGTATATAGATTTGATCTGAGAATTTACAGAAATATGATGAAATTATGTTGAACTAGACTCCGATGTCCTGGCCAGCACATGAAAATGCTATCTCAGGTCATTGTCTCGGATTGATGTTTCAAGACTGTGTTTTTGAAAAAAGAAACTAGTTTTTAATTTAAATTCTAGAGCATTCTAACAGATCTATTCCATTACCAAAAATTCAAAGCTTTTTATTTTTTTGTGTATGCATATGTGCATGCATAATCATTGTTCTTCTTTTCTTTCTTGTTTTATTGAATGTTTTAGGTGGATGCTATTGGACAAAACCTGAGCCAATCTAATGGTGCACTGAAAGTGAAAGTATTGTTGGACCATACACGAGGTTCAAGAGGAAAATTTAACTCCCGTCAAATGCTTTTGCCGCTGTTACAAAATTACAAAGACAGCTGTCAGGTAATTATTACATTTATATGTTTTCTTTAGCTGAAGCATAAAAGATTATTGAGGATTTGAGATACTAAAGCTACACATCTCTTAAATGTTAAAAAGCATAAAACTTGTAACACTGTTGAAAGCCATAACAGAACAACAAATATGTATTTTAATCATATGACTTTTTCTACCCTTATTGTTCGTTTTAATATATCTTCTACAAAATATTGTTGAATATAAAAACATAAAAAAGTGTGAAGGAAATAGAAAAAAAATTGTTGTGTCGAATAATAGAAAGAAGAGCCAAAATGTCCACATATTTCAATTTGGCATTGTGCCAACCATAGTTGGAGCTGTCAGTTGGGGATGTTGTAAAAAAGGATTTCCCATCACAAATGATTCACCTTAAATAATTTCTCGACAAGCTGTACTCCCTGTATCAGTCACCCAAAAATGCCAGAGAACTAGGAAATGTAGCTGCCGATTTAGGGAGGCAAATCTACAAAATTGGCAGAGTTTTAAGTGCACACTGGGTTACTTCAAGTTTCAGAAGTGTTTCTGCATTGTGGAAAAATTCTGAAGCTCTTCTGACTCATTTCAAAGTTGCTTAAGTATTAGGGATAGGTGAAAGCTAAAACAAAGTGATCAAAGTTCATTGAGCAAATATAAATCTGCCAAGCAGCAGTTAAAGGTGACTAAATTAATAGAAGAAGAGGATAGTAAACTAGCTGAGTGGTCTTCATATAGTGCAGGATGGTTTTGAAACAGAAAAAACTATTGTTTATATTTAGAGCTTCTAAATAGATTTTTCTTCATGTCCAACTTTTAGCATTTTTAATACTTCTTATAGGCCAGACACTAAAGTTTTCAATGAATTTCTTTAAGTTTTGCATATATGTATATTCCTAGATAAGATTTCAATAAAAATTGGTATCATTATGGCTGTATATGAAAAAATTAATAATGATTGGTATTGAAAAAAGAAAATTGAAACAAATTCAAGAAAATTCTATCATATTCCTTAAATTTTCTCCTCCAGAACCATTAGACTTGGGCAAATGAGTATATAAATATTAGTTTTGTAACTAGTATCTAAAGGAACCACAATCCAAAGTTCCAATCATTTATAACAAAAATTGTAGAGAATGTAATATGTTTCCCAATGTAAAGAAATTGTAGCAAAAAATTAAATTATTATTTTTTTGGGTAAAAACTATTGTAGATAGAAAAATTATAAAAAAGGGCCAAAGGTAACCAAATTAAAGAGAAAGAAGGTAATAAGATAACTGTAGGGCCTGCATATGATGCATGGAGTTTTCAAACTAAAGAAAGTAGTGCAATTTCAATCTAAATCTTTAAATTCATTTTTCTCCACTTTCAATTTTTGAACATTTTTGTATCTTCAAAATGCTCCAACTTCTGCAATTCTCAACGAATTTGTATTACACTTTGCATACATATTCCTAAATAAATGTTTAATAAAAGTTGGTATTTTTGTTTATTTAAATTAAATAATTTATTTATTATTGATTTTTAAATCTCAAAATTTCAAAAAAATTAAGAAAAATTTAATATATTCACACATAATTTTTTTTTGTCCAAAAATACTTGATACTTTAAAAGTATAGCAACTTTTATAACTGATGTACAGAGAAACCTGAATCTAAAATTTAAAGTTTCTAAAAGAAAAACTGTATGACCTGGAACTTTTTATATAACATACAAAAATCATACTATAAAAAGCACTAAATATATATATATATATATTTTTTTAAACTATTTAAGATAGAAAGATGAATTTTAAAACCTTAACTAGATTCCCTATACCTCACCTAATGACAAAATTTCAAGCAGTACTGATATAAACTCTGGATTTTAGCATTTTTCACAGATGCCTCCCCTTAATATGTAAAAATGTTTGAAGAAAACATTTTGTCCTGTATTTAAGTCTGGTTGCTGCATACATCATTATGGGTTGAACATCGATTCCAAATTTGAGCTGCAGGGGCGGGATATCAAAAAATAACCAGAATTATGCTTTTTGCATTTTAATGTACCCATGCTTATTGGTGTTAGCAGTACCAGAGAGGTCTGACATTGAGTGACATAATACCATATGTGTAATTTGCTTAGAGGTATGCAGTTAGAGAGAAACAAGGAAAGTGCATGAGCATGTTTATTATACCCAACATGAATGAATCTCAAGTTGCAGCAGTGCGCGTCAATTAGATTTTGCTTTCTTCTTGACGAAACTCCATCACAAACATAAGAAATGCTGTAGCAGACCCTCAAAAAGCAAGCCATGAGGAAAACATAAGCTTCTGTTAAGCATAATCGATTTCGGGAGGGTCAAAATGACCTTGTGGATGCTCTACATTCCAGAAGGCCCTCAACTTCAAAGTCTGAAAACAAGTGTCAACACAGTTGATGTCTTGTTGTGTAGTTTGTACTTAGATAGTATAAGAAAACTGCAGTTGGAATTGTAAGAAAATATTGTATGTTTAAGTGTAAATTAAACAAACTATGTCATTATACAAATAAAAATATTTAGTAATTATTTTCCACTTATCTTAAGAAGTGGATGGCAATACTTCTATCTTCTTTTAAATGAAATTAATTTCATGGACATTTGCCCACATCTTCAGTCAACACATTTCGTTGTCAAGGGTACCATGTATTTACGTATTTACATATTACTAACATCTGAAGACGAAACAAACCTAAAAACAGAATCAGTTGCCGGTATGTCAAAATTCATTATGCGATTTTTATTTTTTAAAATAAATATTTTTTCCCAAACTATTAAATCTATGGGAACATTTAATTGTTTTAATAATTTAACTTAGGGATTTGTTTCATGGTTAAATGATCAAAAATGATCTGCTACGGCCGATTTATCAATTTGTTTACATCTGATGTTATGAAAATGTTCTTTCTTTCTGGTTTCCAAACTACGTTTTGTCCTTCCAATATAAACCTGATCACAATCTAAGCAATTAAATTAATAAATACCAGATTTTTTATTATTAGGAATTTTACCAGAAGAAATGACAATGAATGGAGGATACTCTCTTTTGAATACTTCATTTGAAGAGCTGAAGTGGTGGTGTCCAAAGACAAGAAAATTAAGGTGGTAGTGTTTGCATAACATTGTTTATCACAGAACAGCTGCAAATTTGAGGTCCAGATTCTTAACCTCCATCCTATAGTCCTGTGCTTACACATGCGACTGTTAATCATTTCCTCGAGTAAGATCTTGTATTGCTGGAAAACCTTTGAAACAATATAGGACCTATCTCAATCTTAAAATCAGCTATAAATATCTCAATCTGAGTTTCATAGTGTTTGACAAGTGGCTGCACCATCCACAATAATATGTGGAGAGAGCTGAAGAGCTATTTTAAGGATTGTTAGGATGACACTTGCAAAACCTTTTGAATACCCCTCTTTTATCCCACTTACTATATGTCATGTATGTGAAATGTGGCAAATGAAGCAAGAGAGTGCATAGTTAACTCACTTCTTTTATGTTGGAAATTAATTGTTCTTTCACACTGGCCATGTGTAGGCTAAAGTATGGGAATGTGGGCTAAGGTATTCTGGACAGAGACCAGAAGATCCATGGTTCAGATCCCAGCTATGGCATTGAATTTTTCAGTCTGACTCTACCTTTCCATTCCTTTATGTTATCAAAAATTGTTCTTGTATATGCAAATTTTGTGAATTAGGTAAAATTTATCCCTTTAACAAAACAAAGAAGTAAAATAGAACTTCTGGTTTACTTTTGCAGATCGCACTCTATCATTCTCCAGCTTTGAGAGGTCTTCTGCAAACAGTTCTGCCGCAACGGTACAATGAAGTTGTTGGTTTGCAACACATGAAAATCTATTTGTTTGATGACTCTGTATTGATAAGCGGGTAAGTACTACATCTCATCCAAATATCAAGAATGATTAAAGACAGCCCTATTTGGCATTTAAGCTCATATAGCAGCCTAAACATTGCCATCGTTATGTAGATTAACTTGTAATGTACCTATCTTACAAAGGGACATATCTCTTTGTATAAAAATTTATGTTGGTCTGAATGCGACCATACAGAATTTTCTTCCGGGGGAGTTGTTTTCGTACAAATCGGTTGACACAGTTATAAACCAGGATGACGTAGTCAACTATCTCACAGAGTTTTTAAATTCATTAGAATTGCCTGGACTCCTAGCTCACAATGTAAAATTAAAAGTAGGATCAACTGGATCATGCTGCATAACATTAACCAACCACGACTGCAATGGAATGAGCTATGAAAAAGCTAATGAATAACATCATCGAGGCAACATTCATCAAGGGAAAGTACAAAGGAGAGGATATTTTGAGCCTGCATATACCGATGATTCCAACAGATTTAGCTTTTGATTTTAAGCATCTACAATTTCCCATGCATTTGGCCTTTGCAATGAAATAAATCGCAAGGGCAGCATTGGAAGTTTGCAAAATCAACTTGGAGTTTCCCTATTTCTCTCATGGACAGTTATATGTCGCGTGTTCGTGCATTGGAAAAACCATCATCTTTATATATTTAGGCACCACAAAAAAGAAAAAAAAAAATTGTTTATCAGTAAGCTTTAAATTGATTAACTTAATTGTGACTGTGTTGAATTTAAACTTCACCCCAATTGCAGAATAAATAACAAACTAATCTTAATTTGTTTTATTTATATAGATAAATACAAATAAACCAACAAAGTTCATACATAATAAACCAACTACAAATAGTTTCTGAGATTAAGTGCATACAACTTTTATTGGCAGTATGAAGATTGCCGGTCAGCTAGTGTGGAATACTTTTAAATACAAGGGGCATCCAGAAAGTAAGTTCTGTTTCAATTTATCTGCGCTGCAGCGCTGCAATTGCAGTTCCGCACATGCGCGGAAGATGCTCTGTATCAAGGAGAAGAAACGTGCGCCATTGTGAGAACGCTGTCAGCCACATATGCTTTGTTGTGCTTCTTTACAATGTCGGTGTTGATTGAAAAATCCTGCTGCTTGTGAAATCAGATCTGCGATTCGTTTTCTGAATGCTAGGAAAGTGAAACCAATTGAAATTTATCGGAAAATTTGCGATGTCAAAAGATGTTGTGTTTCTTCATGACAATGCTCGACCACACACTGCAAATGCAACGAAAAACATCCTACAGCGATTTGGCTGGGACGTGTTTGACCACCTCCCGTACAGCCCTGACCTCGCTCCTAGCAACTTTCATCTGTTTTTGCATCTCAGATCTTTCCTTGGCGGTCAGCACTTCAACAATGACGAAGAGCTGAAAGAATATGTTTCCAACTGGTTGAAGACACCGGCAGCAAACTTCTTAGAAGGTATACAAAAATTTGTGCCTCACTATGACAAATGCCTGCAAAATTTCGGCAATTATGTGGAAAAGTAGTTTAAGATTGTATAATTTTGTGCAATAAATAATTTTTCTGTATCTGTATACAATTTAATTTTATTGCCAAACAGAACTTACTTTCTGGACGTACCTCGTATTAACTAAATAAAACTCCAATTCTGATTGGCTTTGTCATCTGGATTTATGTTCAAGCATTTTGAGGCTTAGTGGGTAGTATTAGCTAACATATCAAGTCAAGGATTGCAGGATTAAATCCTGGTAAAATGTATCTTTGCATTAAATTTAATTATTGGTAAAGGATTAAGAGAACCCAACTAAAGCAATTGGTGAGATGGCATGGTCGAATGCTGACAGGTTTTCCATTAAATGCAGATATAGGCATTTTACTTTAAGTAAAAAAAAAAATCATTCCTAAAAATTGGTGATTATAATGCACTTATGATACTGCTGTCTCGTTATCCAGCAGCTGAGCAGAATAAGGCATTATATAGTTATGTGTTATGGCTAGAAGTTACATCTGCCAAGTAAAATATTACTTAGTATATACTTGAAAGAAGCATAGAGACAATGAAGCACAACTTAGCACTTGTGCTAAAATATTACTTCTTTTATTCTTGTCAGCAGTCACTAAGCCTTGTTTCATATATATTTAAAGCTGAAAATTTGCAGTTCTTTTCTTTTTTAAATTAAAAAAAAATAAAATTGATTTTTCGAAGCCACTTCCGGTTTACTTAAATGTTCATGTCCACTTGCAAGCAAGCATTTTTTAATTGATGGCATATTCTGAAATTACAATGTGTAAACTTAATTTTAAGGAAAAAATTAAAAAGGTAATTTGTTATTTTTGTGAATATGTACCGATGCCTCCCCTTAATTCCTTTGCAGTAGTTATTTGCTGCCACTGTGACCAAATCCAAATTTGGTTCTGGGGGACACTATAGCTTTACAGGAAAGGTGTTACATTGGCAGTGAAAATTGGTGTTACTAAATTTAGTTGGTATTCTTGCTTAATAGGTTATTATCATCTTTCCATCTTATATTTAGCTGAGAGATCCAGAATTATCCAGGATAAAATAAGTGATGTCAAATACAAAAGTTTGATACTTGCTGCACTATGGCAGCTTATCTCAGAGAAGTTCCTTTAATGTGTTACAGTCAATCTATATACCTTGGTACTCCCTAAAAAGAATACAGATGCAAAATGAAACAATATTATTTTTCCAAAGTAATCAGAATGGGTTATTCAAAACATGAGGAGGATTAAAACTAAATGTGCTAGTTCACCACAGACAAAATGCTTTTTTGATGTGGATATCCCCTATTTCGATATTGCTGATTTAATCTGTGCAATCCATTTGATTCACATGACTCCTTTCATTGCAAAATGACTTTAAAATACAGCACTTGGTTCACAGAGACAAATGTAACAAAATGCACCATTTTACAGAAGGAAAGAATTGCGTATGAACACTTTGTGCATACATGTCTTTGACTGCTACATTTGTATTATGTAGAACTAAAAACACATGTGTTACTGTCAAAACATATCAGATACTGCTACTTTGGGACTTAGCAATACTATATCATGCTAAATGAATAAATTAACAAATTAAAACACTTGTATTATTTTACCCAGAAGCCAGTTAATTAAGGATTTACATACACTCTTTGACACAAAAAAAAAAAAAAAAAATAGCAGCTGTAAACAAAGTTCAATTCAGAAAACATTGGAAGGATTCGCTGATACTGCGTTCACAATATACACTTTGGAAAGGTAGAGTGAGACTGTAAAGAACAATGATTTGAATCCTGGCTATGGCATTGAGGTTTTCAGTCCGACTCTACCTTTCCATACTTTGGCCTACACATGACTAGCATGAAAGAACAATTAATTTTTCCAATATATACTTTGATACTACTCTGGCTTCATTTCAAAGCTATGCGATAGATAAGGTGTTTGCCTGGTGGCTTGACCGTGTGCATGATAGCCAAACGGTAAAACGCATGTGTCTCATAAGTAGACCAACATGAGTTTGATTCCTTGATGTGCATGTTTTTATTATTGGTACTTTGATAGCAATGCTTTAAGCTTTTCTTGCAGAAGATAATAAGAATAATATTTTAAACCCATTTATTTATAAAAATGCAAATAATAAATTCTTATCATTTTCAAAATAAATGCAATGTTAATATCAAAAAACTATTTGTAGTGTTGTTTATTGATACTCGTCACTTACTTTTTTATATTAATGAGAGACTAGTTTCAAAGGCAATCGCCTGCATTTTCAATCTCTTTCCAACTGGCCAGTAAGTGACGAGTATCAATAAACCAACTACAAATAGTTTTTTGAGATTAATTTTGACGTCACTGTTACTAAATTCCTCCAAACACATATAAATGCAATGTTATTAGAAAAATGTCTTAATATTGATTGTGTAAACACTCGAGCTCATTCATCTGTTATGAATGGTGCTGGCATATAATGCCAAGTATCCTCTTGTGAAAATTTCTCCAGGCATTTGGTCACAACCATGTCCCATAGAATTAGGGCAGTAATAGAAGCAGAGGGTTTACACATCTACTGCTAAGTTAATTTCCGTTTTTATTTGATTTTATACATAGGGATAAAACATTTATTTCAGTTAGTTTAAAAACAGAGTCAAGTGTTTCAGTTTCTATGTGTGAGCAGAAATGCCATAAAATCAAGTAAACCTTAGCAATTGGAAAGTATTTAACAGTGTGCATAATACACATTTTGTATTCCTACATAAAAAAACTGGGATTCAACCTTTATAGGTCTAGTTCCTACATATTTGTCTTTAACAACTTGGCTATCTGAGCACTCAATTATGAGAGTCAATTTTTGCACACAGTATACACTGTGCAAAAAAAAAAAAAATCCTATGTGGATATGCACAAAACATGAAGCAAGACAGATTTTGTGAACGTTCCCATTATTATTATTATTATTATTATTATTATTATTATTATTATTATTATTATTATTATTATTATTATTATTATTATTATTATTATTATTATTATTATTATTATTATTATTATCATCATCATCATCATCATCATCATCATCATCATCATCATCATCATCATCATCATCATCATCATCATCATCATCATCATCATTATCATTATCATTATTATTGGTTATTATTGTTATAAATATGAGAGGATTCAGTAGGACAAAGCTGAAGAGACACCATTGTAAACCGGCTGTGGACACGATGTGGTCTTAGAAAAATATACACTTCCAGAGTCTGCTCATTTTATTTTTCAAAGGGTGTATAATAAAGCTATAATGACAGATTTAGAAATGCAAGCCCTTTTAACATATGAGAACTCTTGAGACTTCCCAGAATAAAAAATGGATAAAACATCACAACTCTACCTTCCATTTGAAAACTCTATTAGGCTTCATCCAGAAAGTTCAACACTAAGAAATAGACTAGATCGCCCATCTGAAATAGAATCTCTCATGACTCTTAACAACCCACTGAACATCATTGAACTAGAATACAACCTTGATTTGATTGCAGATTTTAAAAAGAAAGAAAATTCATCTGTATTAGCTAAAACATATGCCCTTGAAACCATAAATGTAAGATACCCAGAGATTAATGGACTGCCATCTATAAAGGTGGCTCTCTTGACCACCAAAAAGATGGAGCTATAAATTCTTTTCTGTCAATAAGAATGATGGAAATTATTTCACAAGCTTTGTTGGAGAAATTGATGCAATTTATTCTTCCTTACAAAATCTATTTGCCTGGACAAATAAGCTTTCCAACATAGTTTTCTTATTAGATTTCAAAGGAGCTATTCAGGCTATTATTTCCACTGACTGCCCTAAAATGGAAAGAGACAAGTGAAATTCATATGATTTAACATATTTTAAATTTTAAGTGAATGTATAGTTTTCCAGTGGATTCCATTCCACAGTGGAATTTCAGTATAATAGGTTCATTTTTGCACTAAATGCAGAACATTTTTATTATAATGTGGTAGTAAACAAAAAATAATTTTGGTAATAGTATTTAGGTTAATGGCATTTGCACTATAGTTTGGTATGAAGAGCTTTAAAAGTTGCCAATAAGTTTAGGATATAGTTTTTCGTCTTTCTTAAAAACTTTTTTGATTATTCTCCTAATGCTATTTGATTCAATTGTGTTCATATTTGCCAAGTTTGATTCTAATTACAATCTTATACTTTCTAGAGTCCACTTAATATTTCCAAAAGGCATGTTATTTCCTTGTCTTCTCTTGGGTTATAATCAAACATTAGTTTCTGTTTTGCTGATTATATGTAGAGTTAGTTATGAAATTACTACAGCAAATGCACTAGTGGAGAATAAATTTAAGTAAAATAATAGAAGATCAAAATAATTCAGGTTAGCATTTATCCATAATTTATTTTTATATATTTGTTTGTTACAGAGCAAATTTGAGTAATGACTACTTCACAAATCGACAAGACCGTTATATGCTTATTGAGGACTGCAAACCATTAGCAGATTTTTATGATGAAATAGTAAATAGAGTGAGTGAATTCTCATTAAGACTGACTCAGGGAGATCAAGTTGAACTGCATCCAAATTGGACATGTCATCCGTACAAAGGAAACCGAGAAACATTTGTAAATGCAGCAAGAGAAAAAATATGGAGCTACTATAATTCTTGTGTAAAGAATAAAGATAATGGTTAGTTAAACAGGGCATGAGAAGTAGTGTTTTAAAAGTGATCTTTATTTACTATATGCACAGCCTTTATAGGTTTCTTTTCATTATACTTCTTGGAATTCATTCCAAATTTGTTTAGGACTGGATTTATACCTAGGTGATAGTTATGAAAAAGATGAGTTGTACAACAAGATAAGGCATAACCTTATTCACTTTCCTTGAATGGAAAATTGCTAATTGTGATGTTATGAAAATAATAATTTTGCAAGTTGGAGGTTTTACAGCTCTTTATCATTTGCATTTATTGTTTCAAGAGCACATTTTCCACACAAACTTAAATAAGTCATAAAAGTTAATTGATGGAAATTAATCATTTCTCCACACTAGCGTACTGGATGGAAACCAGGAGATCCGTGGTTCAAATCCCGGCCATGGCATTGAATTTTTCATGTTGACTCTATCCATCAAAGTCATAAAAGTGTTAAAAAACTCATTCTTTCTATGATTAAGTACATAACTAATGTTTAATATCTGTTATTGAAAGTTACTATAGTATCACTATTACTTATTAGAGGAAATTTCTTAAGATCATTTTTTTTTTTTTTTTTTTTTTTTTTTTTACCAGCATGGTATATTTGGTGTAGATTTATTTGTAAAAAAAAGTTGAACTATTAATTATTCTCAAGCTTAAAAATATGCCATCTAAGACCTATCTTTATGATTGTGCAGACCCCAGTATTCCAATTGAAACTAAAATGAATATCCATTTATATCAGACAGGGCTACCTTGAAGAAGACAGATATATGATGAGGCACCCAGAAATGACTATATGATAAAATGTCAGAAGAGTTGTCATTTTATCATGATATACCATTTTAGCCATTACATTGTAAAATAAAGAATGTTTTATTCTAAGCAAGGAGGACTTTTAACATAAATTGACAATCAAAACAATAAGTTAAAGTGTCACTATTACGTACATTTCCGTTGCGTAGACAAGCACTTTTAGTCATAGTGGCCATCTTACATTGATACTTTTCAACAGCATTTACTTTTGATTGAAGATATAAACATGATGTTTTGTTACTCAGTCATTTTTACAGTGCCATATTTTTCACTGGTGGCAAGTCGGTGGAACGTAGCTAGCTGTATGCGTACAGTTCTTCTCACCATTACTGGCACCTACCTTTCTTCGCATCAATTTATTTTCGGCCGTTGCTAGTATGGGTTCGTGTTATGTTCTTTGTTTCCAAATTGTGATTAGTTCTGTTATAATCCCAAGAAGTATGTATACTTTAGCGCAACACGTATTCATGTATGATACGTGCAAACAGTCTTATAGAGAAGTGACACGGCTATTTGTAGACTGATTTCCTGGTATTCCTGTGCCTCACAGAGAGATAGTATGTAAATTTGTAAAGAGATTCAGAGAAATTGGTTCTGTTCTTGATAAGAAACCCAAAAGAACTTGCAATGTGCTTGCAAAGGAAAAACTCGATTAGATAGGACAAAAGTTAGAACATACCACAAGAAAATCTCTTGAGTGGGTTATCACAGGAAACAGATGTTTCACAATTCTTGGCTTGGCAAGCCACTGAACTTTGAAATTAAAACCATATAAGATAACCATAGTTCAGGAACTGCAACCATGTGATACTCTGAGTAGAGTAAATTTCTGCAATTGGATGGTGGATAAAAATGATGGCTTTATGGACTCAAAGTTAATTTTTCTCAGAGACGAAGCATTGTCATGTATCATTACAAAACACTAGATACTGTAGTGCAGAGAAACCTGATATTGCGCACGAAATGCCATTGCATAGCCAGAAAATTGGTGTTTGGTGTCCGTAAACGCGTACCGAATTATAGAGCTTATATTCATTAAGGAAACAGTTAATGGTCAGAGGTATAGGGATGCAGTAATTAAACCATTCTTGGAATGTGTAACATTAAGTGCATATATCGAGATTTAACTGTATTGGAACACCACAGTGAAGCGAAATAATTATTAATTTTTAGATGAGTCGTATTTATTACACATCTGCTTCACTTTCGTACGAAATAAATACGACTCATCTAAAAATTAATAATTAAGTGCATATTTCCAACAAGACTGCTGCAGCACATACAGCAGATCTATCATTGCAATTAATTATGGAGATTTTTGAAGATAGTGTCATCAGTAAAGGACTATGGCTACTGGGATCCCTAGGCGTGACAGTATGTGATTTTTATTTATGGGGGAACTTAAAAAATAAAGTTTATTGGAACAACCTGCATACTTTGGAAGAACTGAAAGACAGTATCAGAAGAGAAATTACTGCAATTTCAGAAGAAGAATTAATGTGTGTCAGCAGAAACTTTTTTCGAAGGTCTGAGACATGCGTGGCAGCACAAGGACATCATCTCCAACACCTTCTATGATGAAGTTATGTGATGATTGTAATATAATTTACATGATAAACATATCACTAGAATTTAAACATTCAATGTGGCAGCAATGTCCTTACTGTTGCAACAGCGTGTCTTCTGCAGCACTGCCTGCCGGCTGGTCGACCACCAGTGAAAAATAAGGCACTGTGTAATAATAGGGATATTTTATAACTCATGATAATATATAAGGAATAAAACTAATGAATTATATCAGTAATACGATTAAAGGAACAGAAATTTACCATATATGATTAATTTTATACTTTGTACTTTTCAATGCTAGCATTAGGCTGAGTGTGGATGCAGCAGCCAATGGGTAAAGGTAATTCTCCCAAAACTTTTATACATCTTTGCCAGTGATAAGGAAGCCAATGAATCCCTTAAGGACTGTCCATTTCTTCTATGTACACCATCTCTCAGTAAACTGTAGTTAAGATGTCCTGGTTGTTTGCAAACCACTTCCCTTGCAAGGTCTTTTTCAGTTTCAGACTAAGATCAAAATCACATGACTGAGATCAGACAAGTAAGATACATATTGCAAGAGGTCTTATAACACCACCACAAGAGGTTCCTGACGGGAGTTGTGTATGAGATGTTGTGTTTTTACATCCTCCAATGTTAAGCCACATCAGAGAATGAATGAAATGGGTGAAATGAGCCCAGGGTCCATAGAGCTTAGAGTTACCTGACATTAATCTTTTCAAGAGAAGGAAAACCCCCCCAAAAAAACTTATCCAGCTAACTCACCCTGACTGATTCAAACTTGAGACCTCTTGAAGTGAGTCCGACACGTTTAACGTTTAACAGCAGAGGTTCTACTCCCATTAGTCCTGGACCCATAGGACCAAGGACCCGGGCCTCCTTCTACCCAGGAGCGATGGAAAACTCCGGGGGTCTTTCCATGGGGCAATACCTTGAGTCTAAAAAGTCCCCCCATCGACTACAATGTCAAGACGGGTAGAAGTGGATACGCCACTGTACGGCACACTGCTACCTAAACTTCAGAGGCAGGTATATTGGACATTGACAGTGCGATCCTCATAAATAGGATGACTTTTCTGGAAGACTTGGCCATTATATGCCAAAATAATCATGAACCTTTTGGATGATGGGTTCTGTCAAAACTTGTGACCGTATGGTGAACACAGATGCCATTTATTGGATTGAACTTTTTAGTTGAGGTTTATATACGTGTCCAGGTTTCATCATTTGTGATAATTTGATTCAGCATATATTTTTCTTTACATTGGAGTTGCACCAGAGGGATATAACATGTATAATATTGTGTCTATTTTGCAGCTTCTTTAACTGATGTGGCACCCACTTTGCACAAATTTTGCATATCTGCAAGTCCTTTTGTAACTGCAGAATACTGAATATCGATATGTGAGGATAATTACTATGTTGTCTACTGCCTTTCATCTGTTAAGCGCTGTTCAGTAATAGCCACATGCAGTACCAATATGCAGCAGGCCAACAGGTGCTGTGCATCAACATTTATAGTCTTTCACCCAGGGTGCAAAAATTTGATAAGGCAGTGCACTGTCATCCAATGCTTCTTTCAACTCAGTATGACATATAAGTATTTTTGACATGAACTGTTATTTATGTATGCCTGTTGTTGAGCCTAATTGGCATTCATCTTGAAGTACAACCCCTACATTGCTACCTTTGGTATGTACTGTCAGTTTGTCACTAATGAGCATGATGCAAACTTAAAGTGGCATCCCACACAGTTAAAATGGGTTTTCAAACATAAATGCTGAATTGACCACCTTTTTTATTTGGGTAGTATAGCTTTAGGTTTAGAATTACCATGGAGGGGATTCGGCACTGAAACCTGTGGTTTATTGTATCTAAGCCCCAAGTGGGGCATCCCTGGGAAGAAGAATGAGGCGAGAGGAGACAGAGGATGGCTGACCCAAGGCGCAAGATACCCGATGATACTTCTACACTGAAAGAGATCACTGGATGAAAGATGTTGTGAAATGATAAAGGAGATGAAATGGAGCAACAGTAAATTTGGGGAATGTAATTATCCTACCCAGAATTCGCCTGACGACCCGGGAAAACCCCACAAAAACCCATGAGTCAGGTAGATTGACCACGGGAATCGAACCCGGGCTCCTGATTGCAGGCCGCAGACGAAACTGTCTGAGCTATCCCATTTGATCAGTATAGCATGGTTATGAGTATTAAAATGGCTTCATACCTATATTTTGATGCTTTTGGTTTAGCTGGAGATTGAGGTTTTGTCTATAACCAGTTAAATATTTAATTAAAACAGAAGAAAATTTTTAAATAATTTCTATACTACTAAAAATAAAAACCCTGACATAAATATTAGAACCTATTTGCAGAGTTATAACTAAACAAATGTTTTACTTTATCTTGTAAATATTTATTGTAGAGACCACTGGAGATACATGGCTGTTTCCATTATTGCAAATGGGCCAGTTAGGTATACATCAAGATAGTAAAGTGACAAGAGAATTTTTTGAGAAAGCATTATCAGGTTCTGTAATACACCTAGCAACAGGATACTTCAATCTCACCAAAGAATACACAGAATCAATACTACATCGTTCAGCTGCTTTCTATAAAATTCTTATGGCACACCCATTGGTAAGATTGTAATTAAGACTTATAGTTTATGTTGTTTTAATATTTAAGTATGTTGTTTAAAATCTTTTAAGCAATATCTGAATTTGCAGTTTTAAGCTTTAGTCAGAAATAGTAGTAGTAGTAGTCTAATGCCCGTTAGCTTGGATATATTCCATTTGCTTTCTTGCTTCCCAGTATAGTTCAGTTATTGTTCTTGTGGGTGATGTTTTGAGAGCCGGACAGACAGAAAGGTGGTCTTTATTCATTATGGAATCGATATCTTGACACAGGATACAGTTTGGAGATTTAAAGATTTTAATTTTATGAAGATGTGCAGCCAGATAGTCATGACCTGTTATCAATCTGAATTTTGCTACTGCTTCATGTCTTGGGTGTTCAGGTATCAAGTTTTTCTTGTGTAGGATAGCTGCCCATGGTTTCTCATTGCTTTCTGTTGTGAGGTGTTCCATCAGTTCTTTCTGAAACTTTCTTTGGATTATAATTTTGCCGAATGATAGGACAGAGTTTTGTTAGGTTTCTGTAAGATTTTGGTGCCCTTTTTTGCCAGAAGGTCTGCCATTTCATTTCCTTGAATTCCACAATGAGAGGGGATCCATTGGAGCTGGATAGTTTTATTTTGGTTATTTAAAGTTCTTATGATCTTTTTAATTTCCAATATTTTACTGGATATTGGTAAGTTATTTGTTGTTATAGCTTGTATAGCTGAACTTGAGTCACTTAGTATAACTGCTCTCTGAAATGCATTTATTCTGTATACTAGGTGTGTTAGTGCTAGTTCTATTGCCTGAATTTCTCCATCAAAATGGGTGGAATTTCTCCCTACTGCAACGTAAAAACTAAAAAGTTTTGAATAAACCCCAGCTCCAGCTCCATCTTCTATTTTCATTCTAGATCCATCTGTATATATATATATATATATGTATCCATTGTGGTTCAGGGTATAGATTGTGGATAGTTTCTAGTGTGATTTGTTTTAATTCATCTGGGGTCATTTCTTTTTTTAGGACAGGTTTTATTAAGTTTATGTTATGGGCAATATCTGTGTCTTCCATGGGTGATGTTGGTAAAAGAAGTTTTTCTGGCATTTGGTTTGGGTTATATATTTTCTGAAGTTTAGTTGCTTTTTGTATGAAGCCATTTTGTGTTTTTAGGTTTCTCTCTCTGTCTTTATAATTCAGCCAGTAATTATCATGGGGAAGTCTTATCAATTTTTCGTATTGCAATACGGTCTGTTTGTTGATCTGATGGGCTATGGGGTTATTTTCAGTAAGGACCTGCATTGCTGTTATGGGAGTGGATTTGGCTGCACCTGTTATTAGTCGTAAAGCATTATTCTGTGTTACTTCCAGTTTGTTTAGATTAGTATCGTTACAGGTGACCATAGTTTCACTTCCGTACATTAGCACAGGCTTTATGTACGTCTTGTAAGTATTATTTAGTACAGATCTTGAGCATCCCCATTTTGTTTTTGCTAATCTCTTTAAGATATTGCATCTTCTGTTTACTTTCTCAGTAGTAATTTTAACATGATGATTTTAACTAATTTTAGTCAGAAATATAGGCTTCTACAAATAATTGAAGTGGTTTCATGAGCATTTTATGGTTAAGTTGTATATGATTTTATACAACATAGTTTTGTTTCAATTTCCCTGCAGGTGTATGCTTCTGTCCGAGACTCCTTTGTTCAAATTAATAGGGATATGCAGTTCCAAAGATGGACTAACTTGATAACTGAATGGTGGCTGTGGAGTGGCTAGATGGGAACTTTTCAAATATCCATAACATATCAAGAAAAATTGGTGAGTTTCTGTGTATAAATATTTTTCTTTTATCATATTTTAAATAGTAGATTGTACAATTTCTTGAAACCACTTCAGTCATTTGTAGACACTTCATGATAATTAATAATAAGCTATTGTTTTTCTCTTCTAATCAAATATTCTTCTGTAGGCAAATGGATTTCTGGGAGCCAGCGGTCCAGCAGGTGGCATTCCAGCTGCATACACCATGTTGGCTACAAAGTTTTTTAAACAGCTACAAAATGCAGATCAAAGAGAACACATTCGTATGTCAGAATTTGTGAAGCCAAGATGGACTTTCCATGCGAAAGGACTGTGGTACACTCTTCCAGAAAACACACTTCCAGTAGTGACCTTCATTGGATCTCCTAACTTTGGTAAGCTAGGAGTATTCATAGTCTAGTTTTGTACTGTAAATCCTCTTGAGAGTTTGTGTACATTATGATTTATAAAACAGAAAATAGCGTACTGCAGCATGTAAGGACGATCTGGCTCTGCATTCATGTTCTTTGAGTCGTATATTAAGCTAGAGGATAATACTGTAAATAGACTAAAAGTATTCTAAATATAGCATACGTGATACTTTACTTTGAATAGGAAAATAATCTTTGCTTCCAATGTGTAAGGACAATATAATGAAGCACAAAATTAATTTAATTTTGAGTCGAACTAATACTCAGTGCTCCACTTATTGCTAGTATTTACCTGGAACGCATTTTGTTAGGATCTTCCTAACATCATCAGCTGTTATCAGCTGATAAATCTTTGCTTATTCTTTCATTCAGGATATCGATCAGTGCACAAGGACTTGGAAACCCAGCTAGTTGTGGTTACTGTAAATCCAGAGCTTCAGCAAAGTCTTGCAGAAGAAAGGAACAGATTGTTTGAATCCAGCTTGCCATTCACTGAAGAAACATTGAAATTACCAGAAAGGCGATCTGCACCTTTATGGGTGAATCTTGCAGTTAGATTATTTCGAAACTTACTTTGAGGTAATTTCTGCTTAATGCAGTTTCCTAACATTTCCAGAATATTGTAATCATAGGTATCAGATTTAATATCTTAAGCATGTACTGGGTGTATAACCCATCACCATTGCTAGTGTTAATGTGTGTGTAGTGTTTAACGCCCGCTTTTACTACATACGGCACCGCAGGCGATGACACTGATGATACATGAGATGAAGATGGAGATGAAGATGGCGGGGGAAACCGGAGATCCCGGAGAAAACCCGCCCCAGCGCCGTATTGTCCACCACAAATCTCACTTTGCGTCGCCTGGGATCGAACCCGGGCTGCCTTGGTGAGAGCCAAGCGGTCTAACCACTGAGCTACGGCACCACCACTAGTGTTAAATTCCTATTATTTACGCGCTCTTATTTGATAGACATTTCAAGTAGAAGAGACTGTTTCTTACATATGCAGGTATTATAGTGCAATAAAAATATTACAATGAAAACTTCCACATAAATATTTGTATGCTTTGAATTATTAATATAGAAATATATGCTTTGAATTATTTCCACTCAGCAAAATCAATGCACTACTTCAACATTAATTTTATCAGTCTAGCTACACAGTTTAAAAATAAGGTTATAGAACATGTTTTGGAAACTACCATCTCCATCTTCAGCCTAGATACTTTCTAGAATGTTCATTTACTTGGCATTAATGACAAAAGCTGTGTTACTCTTCTAATGGTCTAAGGTTCATTAATGTACTCTAGGCATACAAAGTGTGTTCAAAAAGACACTGAACATTTACTTCACGAAAGTGAAGCAGATGTGTAAAAAATGCGACTCATCTAAAATTTAATAATTTTTCGCTTCACTGTGGTGTACCAATACAGTTGAATCTCGATATATATCACATTTATTCTTATTGTACAACATTTTAAGCACTATCTTCCTCAAAATAGTCCCCTCTACTAGCAATACCCCATTTCCATCTTTCTTCCATTTTTGGAATGCATCCTGGAATGCATTTTATGAGATGGCACGTATGTCTCTCATAGCATTGTCCTGAATCTCCTCTATGGTTTGGAAGCAACATTCTTTCGATACATTTTCCTGTTTTGGAAACAGGAGGAAATCCTGCTGGAGCTAGGTCCGGAGAATACAGTGGATGGCACAGAGTGGGACTGTGATGTTTCGCTAGATTGCTGCAGATAAGGAGCAACACATGAACGGGCACATTATGATGAAACATCCAATTCTCATGGCCTCTGCCTGCACACCGCATCCCTCCTGCTTCCTGGTAGATTTTCTTGTTTATCATCTGACCATGCACTAAAAATTCATGATGAACAATGCCTTTGTAGTTAAAAAGAAACTAACATCACCCTGATCTTTGACCGATACATAAGGTTTTTCTTGAACAAGGTGACCCTTTGCCTACCCACTGTGATAACTGTACCTTTGTTTCAGCATCATAGCCATAAACCCATGTCTCATCCCTTCTTATGATGTTGTTCTTAAGAAAGTTTTATTAGCAATAGCAAGCAGTTCCTCCTAGATTTCAATATGAGTCTGTTCCTGATCTTTAGGATTCATAAAAAATGTTTAAAGAATTTGGTATAATCTTGGTTTCTCAGAATAAATCTAATATAAAAAATTTACAAATTTTTCTAAATTCATGAGGGTGATAGCAAGTTTGGACATACCCCATATTTTATTATTATCTTTTTGTTATTTGGCATCCTTCATTTTCTTTCGATTACTATCCTGCCATTCATTCTTTTTTTCTTCTAATAATTTCTTGTACACTTTTCTACGTATTACCATAATCATCCTATCTCTACCCTTCCCCGTTCTTCTCCAACAAGCCAGGTTTTTAAACACTTCCCTTCTCGCCCTACCACAATCCTCATCAAACCATCCTTTACTTATTCGTTTCATTTTCCCTTTTACTTTCATTTTTATCCCTGCCCTTGTAACTATTAGATTCATTAACTCTAAGCCTCTTTCTATATTGTTCTCATTCAGTGCGACCTCTATACCTACTCTTATTAGTTTTGATGGTTCTGCATTTAGTTCAGTTGGAAATTCCTTATCCATTTCTCCATCCATCTGAATGCATTCACTACTTTAAGCTCACCTTCCTTCTTTCTCTTGCTTTCTTCTTCTAACAATTCTAGTTCTATCCCTAATGGAAAGTGGCCACTACTCAGTATTTTGTTTGTTATTTTGAAATTATTAATTCTTTCAATGAGCTCCTCACTACACAAGGATAGTCAACCACATTTTGACTGTTGTTATTTGCAAATGTATATTCGCCATCCTCATTTCCTTTTACTGTTTCATTACATATAAACAAATTATTTAATTCACAGAAATGGAGCAATGTTGAGAACCTTGTCCTTGCTACTCCATACCCATTCATGTGCTTTCTCCCTACCTATTTTCTCATCATGCATTATTGATCTAATTTTCTCTTCGCCTATTCTAGAATTGAAATCTAGCCTAATGTAGCATTGAAATAACAAACACTATGCCCTGAAATTTGTGCCTTAGCTCCTCCATATCATCCTCTAGTTTATTAAATGTTGTGTTATCAAAGAAGCTTGATGTTGTGGGAGGGTTATAAATTATTCCTATTCCTAGACTATGTTCTATTCCTGGACCTTTCTTGATTATTAACTCGGTTACATTCCTATCACTCTTTGTCATTGCCTCTATTGTTTTACTATTTAGTAGCTAACAAAACACCCTTACTTCTCCTGATGCTCTGCCTCTTTCTTTCCTTTTAGTGGCTCCAGCGCCTATATAACTAAAACCTCTTAAGTGTATTAACTCATTATTTCCTAGACACGTTTCTGCAATTCCAACTATGTCTTGCCCAGCCGTTATATTCTGCAACTCTCTGTTAATCAGTTTACTTTTTAAACCCTCAGCATTCCAGAACATCAGCTTTAACATTTTTTGCTATTTATTTCCTGAAAAGAAGGAAAGTGTGCCTTTTTTAGCCACTAGTTTCTGTTGACCATGCTATCAGTTTATTTTGGTTTATCACTCTTTTTAGTAATTTAGGATTTGGGACATTGTCATGGTTTTCATTCCAGAAATGAAATGCTACTGCTGACTTATCTTGTTTCAATTTGATGTTTCCAAAGTGCCCTTTGATTCTGATTTTTAGGTTTCTTTTAGTTTGACCTATGTAGCATTTTTCTCAGTTCTTACAACTTATTTGGTATATTCGGACCTGTATGGGATTTCATCGTTTGGTTTTGAATATAGCAATTTTAAAACTAAGTATCTATTAATAGGTGCAATATGCTATTTTTTTCCTTAAAGATCTTTCTGAATTTATTAAATGTTTTTGGGTGGTTTGTGAATGCACTGAATATGCTGTTGCTTTCTTTTTCTTTAGTGAATATGGTTACTTCCTCAATGGGTTTTCTTTATTTAACCTTTTTAATTTTCTTAACAGATCTGTCAGTAACTTCTCTTATTCATCTTTAAGGATCCTATGAAACATTGGTTTAGTTAGCTCTTGAAACTACCTTAGTTGCTACTGCCACTACTGTCAAAGGTTTTACCCATAACATTTGTTTCTCAGGAGTGAAAAATAATATGACCATTACACAGTTTAATTTTATGCATATTTAAACACAATATAGTAGTAATTATTGGAAAAAGGTTACAAATCCTTAATTAAATTAGACAATGTATCATTTGACATACTTCAGTTCCATAAATTCTCTATGCTAAAGTGTAGAGTTCTTTATTTTTTTATCGCCCTTCAAAATATGAAGCACAAGTAAATGAGTATTATACAAAAAATCACTTCTTAAATACATTTTTTATCACTGCAGACTACTATCCTATAGAATAATGGTTTCAATGTATAATGTGGAAGTCTAAAACCGGTCGGTCATTTGCTGCTTGGTGGAGAAATGCCCTGATGCAATACAATCTATGGTACCTCCTTTTACTGGCTACAGATGAACAAACAAAGCACATGTGACTCATTCTTTTTTATTATGTCTCCAGATTCCTTTTTGAGGGATTATACCATTGGAATCACATCTGTGTTGTTGTCCTCGGTGGTCTAGGGTTAACAAGCTAGCCTTAGATTCTTGTGTGATAGATTTCTGGCATAAAAAAGAACCTTGAACCTGATAAAGAGGTCTCTGAGCAAAATTAAGCAATATTTCGCACTTGATGTAGAAGTAGAAGAGGAAAATCATATCAGTTAAATAAAAAATGAAATAAATAAACAAAAACCTCTATAAGTTAATCAGCTACCTGCAAAAGTAATTATTTATGGGTAGAACCAGAGTGCAAACTTCAATGTCATGCCTGGGATGTGAACCTCGGATCTTTGGTCTGTATTTGGTTTCTCTTAACCAGTGAGCTACCATGGTCAGCATGCCATCATGGCATTTAATTCTCCAACTGACTCATGGCATTGAATTTTTCACTCTGGCTCTACCTATCCAAACCTTAGCCTAGATACGGCTAGTTTGGAAGAATGATTAATTTCCATCTATTAAGCTAATAATAGTGGTTTAACTATGAATCCCGGTACTTTCAAAAGTAAGTCGCCACAAATGGTGTGCATCTCAATGTATATAAGAACACCAAGTGGTTTACTGGGAAAAATACGAGTCACTTGGAGAATTTAATGTCATGCTGGCATATTGGCCATGGTAGCTTAATGATTAAGAGTAACTGTTGATAGACTGGAGACCCATGGTTCAAATCCCGGTCATGGCATTGAATTTTTCTATCTGACTCTACCTATCCTAACCTTAGCCTATGCATGGTTAGTGTGGAAGAACGGTTAATTCCCATCAATTAACCTAATAATTATTTATACTTCATCTTCGAATTATAGGTTGTTGTTATTCTATCAGGTTTAAAGAATGTTTTTTTATTACTCTGGGTTATTTTAATTACCCTTCTCAATTTACTGTCCTTATAAGCAGTTGAATGAGCAGACTACTTCCTAGTAGTGCATGAACTATAAGAAACCCCAGTACAACAAACTGTAAAGCCACAGTAACCACTAATGTCTACTAAACCCCGAAAGCTGTATCCTTTAAAACCAAATAGAAGGTGGAGGTTTAAGAAATTATGCATTCAATTCGGATAATTTCCCACATGAATGTTTTAAACCCACTTAAATAATAATATAGTTTGCACACACTGGTTTTCATCAAACTTTGTGTGTTATGCAATAAAATTAAATATTTTATTGAGTTAGCATTGTACTTAAAACATTCTCTCAAATATGTGACATCACAAAGCTGTGTATATGATTATTACAATCTCAAAAGGCAGCTACTATTACAAAGTTTATAGAAACTTAATGCATTATTTGAATGGACTGTGAGAATGAATGCTCTTTGATTTCAGGGGTCATCTGGCATTTAAATGTAGCATAATGCAGCTGTGAAGACACTTTATTGTGGTCAGCAAAGAGGATGAAAATTTATGAAGCAATAGTGTACCTTGAGAAGCAATATAAGAATATATCGAAAACAACTTGGGTCAGAATGAAATTTATGTAAATAGAAGTAAAGTAGTAATTTTACCTGTTTTTTTAATTATTATTTCATCACATAGCAAGGTGTAGTTTCTTTTAATCACATTGTTTATTTTTGATAGTCATTAATGTATCTGTTAGTTATTTATTGACATTTAAAATGTTTTGCTTCTATGTCCCCTACAACCATTGACTGATCTCTGCATATATCCTTCCTTAAACAAAAAAGAAAACAAATTACAAATCAGTGATTGTTTCAAATTAAAATGTTATGTTTAAGAGTTTTAAGAAAATCTTCAGTATTTTTCCAATTTTGTTGTACATAAGGGTAAGTTATGTACAAAGTCTGTATAGTGTACCATTAGTAGACTTGCTTCCCAAAAATTAATAATAAAATTTTCTGGCTGATGTAGTATTTCTGCTACAAAATTAATATTTCTGAAATTTAACTTATACATTTGTGATAATCTAATTCAACTTTTAATTTTGTTGAGGCACTACTTCATTTAAAATTTAATGAACTGGATCAACTGTCTGGAGATTGCTGAAGATGGAAGCAATTACTTCTAAATATGTTACTATTGAATTTTAAGTAATGTCTCAGCCAATCAAAAATTTAATTAAATGATTGTTTCACTGCCTCCAACCTTCTGCACTCCACACCGAACACTCTAAGGAACTTGTTTATACTTAGATGCTGCATCCAGAACTACCTCGGGGAGAAATTTCATCTTTAGTTACAAAATTATGCATGCTCTGTAAAAGCTCCAAGAATTAAACTGCAGTGGCACTTATATACTCAATATCCAGCTTCACTGTATTTCTCACATCTTCACAATATTTAAATTAAAAGGTATCTGTGCAGTGAATCACTCTGAAATTGCTATATGTGAAGCTAGATATAGCCAGTATAAAATGTGACTGAAAGTATTTTATAAATTTAATTAAGATAC
The DNA here is from genome assembly GCA_030765055.1 of Mantis religiosa. Taxonomy (NCBI): domain Eukaryota; kingdom Metazoa; phylum Arthropoda; class Insecta; order Mantodea; family Mantidae; genus Mantis; species Mantis religiosa. The sequence goes on from CM060957.1 coordinate 48,785,317, forward strand.
TTTTTTTATAACTTTAAAGATATTAGTTAATTTTAAACTTGTATATTTGTAAAGGTTATCAGGGAAATGGTGTTTAATGCTCCTGCTTCAGTGCAGTTTTGTTGTACTTGATTAAGTAATCCAAATTTCAGATTCATTAAATTTTCACAGAAGAAAAAAAAAGATTGATTGATTGATTGTGTTGATTCTGGACGATGTAGTCACTAATGTGTCTTCATAATCCAGTTAATTATAGTGTGCTGCATATTGTAATAATTACCCTCCAGAGTGCTAAGCAACATGTAGTTTACTCTTAATAGCATTTTAATGTGTAACTATGACCTAGAAAGTTTGCAATTGTAAACTTACAAAAGTATTGCTAGGAAAGATTAATCATTGTGTTACAAGTTGAGGAAGATAATCATAGAAAGGTTATTATTTTATAATAAAACACTTAAGTGTATTGTAAATTAGTCATTGAAAGTGTTGTTTAAATAAATGCAAATGACATATAGCAGTATATTTATTAGAATGTTGTAAGACTGCTTTGTGAATAATAAACTTTAGAAAATGCTATGCATGACCTAAAGGAATAATGACAGACTTGTATGACGTTGCTCTTTGGAGATCAAGTATCTCTGAAGTTTAAATTAACTTATGAATTAGATAAGGACAACAGTTTCAACCCAAAACAACACCAACATGCCATTTTCCAGAGTTTAATCTTTCGGATGATCAACTTTCCACTAAACAGAGAAGATTATCAAAAAGAAGACCTACACTTAAATAAAGTAGCTATGGCCAACGGTTTCAACCCAAATTTAGTGGACAAAAAAGTTAAGAAACTCAGCAAGGCCAAGAAAATAAAAGAAATCACCACCTTGGAACCTACAGGAGCAAAAGAGAATAAAATTTTTAAGAAATTCACCTTCCACCCCTCAGCCCATAGTAAATTCCAAAAAATCTTCTCAACACACAACATAATTCTTGCTCCTTAAAATAGATTCAATATCAAGAATTAGTTAAAAGGTCCCCCCAAAAATTCAATTAATACAAAAGAAAACTCGGAAATCTATGAGAACAAATGTGAAACTTGCTCTAAAATTTATATAGGAAAAACAAAAAAAAATCAGAACTAAAGAACATACAAGAAGCATTAAAAATGATGAAATAGAAAAATCAGCAGTGGCTTTTCATTTGATGAATACCAGACATGACATTAACTTGGAATAAAACATGTTAATCATCCCATACATTTTCCCATATTGGAAAAAAATTTCATTAACAAAAACCATCAAAGAATTATGAACTTTGAAATGCCACCACTGGACATCTTTGACAAATACATCAGGGCACCTGTCGACGATATGGAGAAAGAGGAAACCACTACAACCTACACTAGTCGAGAACCACCTGATGATGGGAGCAACAGCTCTTGAAATATGTCCTGTGAAAAACAGTGTTAGTGTATCAATGTGTCAGTATCTTCTTGATTCACTTTTATTTTAACTGGTGCTTCACTGTATCTACGCTTCTTTCAATTTTTATACTTTAACTTATCAGTGTTTATCTTATGTTTCTATTTATTAAGTATAAAATTGTTTGAGAGTTATATATCCAACTGTAAGAAATTGAGAACCGTATAATTTCTGTGCTAATGCTCAAAATGCTTTCATCCTGCATATTTTCTTCTAGTGTGATTGTTTCAAATCAAAGGCACCCATATTTATTTATTATGTAAATAAAATATAATTTGAAAAATCCATACACTTTAAGGGGAGGCATCTGTGAAGAATGCTAAAATAAATTAAAGTCAATTAAAGTTCTGGTGCAACTGTTTGCATTGGTGGTATGGAATCCTCTTAGCGCCACATTACAGAGGAGTTCCTCAGGTATTCATATTGGCCCCAATCTTATTCAGTATCTACACCTACGATCTTCCTGACTTGGCCCCTACCTCCTTAGTCTTATATGCAGATGATACTGTTTTATACCATTCTGACACAGTTGTCCCTGCAACTATTCACACGCTACAAACCTCTCTTGACTGCCTCGTTGAATGGTTTGATACTTAGTGCATGCATCTTATCCTTCAAAAGATAGCAGCTGAGAGTTTAAGCCTACGTTGCATTTCCATTTCTCCCGATTTGCATATTAAGAATGAACAAATTCACTGGCTATCTCCCACTACCTCCATCAAATAGCGTGGAGTAATGTTGGACACTAAACTTACTTGGCGAGCCCATATTGATCCACTTCTTTCGTTAGCATCAGGAAGACTTTCAAAGCTCTGTCCGCTGTTTCATAGACACAATACTCTTCGTATTGAATGCTCTCTGCTTCTCTACAAATCTCTTGTTCGACCACTTATCATGTATGCTTCCCAGGTATGGGATACTCCTAGCAACACTTATCTCCTTCGGCTACAAGTCCTACAACATTGATTTATGCGCATCGCCATGAGTGCCCCTTGGTACGTAAGAAATCAACAACTTTATAAAGCACTTGGTCTCCTTCATCTTCACCAGTTCATACTTCAGATCTCTTGCTTCTTCTCGAACCAGCCAGATGTTCTAGGAGCTGTGATGTATGACATCGGCATACGTAACTGCCAATACACATGCCTGAAGATACGACTACCACAGGATCTCCTGCTTAGTGACTCTGACTGACAAACAGTGAATATTGTTCTTATCTCTTTGATTACTTGTTTGCTCTTATGGTGTAATCCTCGTTTCTCAGTGTTCTGTGGATACTAGCAGCCAAACTGGTTTTCCTTACATGTCCTTATATATTTACCAAAACATTTAATTAGTTAACAGGGATCTGTAAAGCATGTAGTGCTGATCGATCATGAAATAAAACAAAAAAGTGAAATGATTCATGATCTCTCTGATCCGCTTTCAACCCTCGACCTTGGAACCAGTAGAACAGCGCCTAACTAGATGTGGTCCGGAATGTTATCCGGGGAAAGCCAAAACACCCCTTTCAACTGACAGGATGCTTCATTAGTCTACCCAAAAGTGCAATTCTCTTGTGTAGCAGCAGCAGGGTTGCAGGAAAGTATAAAGGGCTGTCATACTCTTCGACAATTCCACTAAATTTCATTAAAACTCGTTGGCACAGCTACTTTTGGAAGGTAAGTAAGGGTTATAGTTTCCGTTGTACATTTATATGGCACATAAAAGAGCTTCAAATTGTTAAAGAGACCAGAGAAAAATTAAGCAGTTCTCGCCCAGCACAGGACGGGACGCTGGGTATTATAACTTTTAGAGAGCATTCATAAATAAGAACACAATTTCAATTGTTTTGTCCAAGGCAATGGCATTATATGTTAATTTTTTCAGGTTGAAATGGTTGTTTTATCCTTAATCACATCGACAATGAAGGTATAAATAAACAGATTGATTTTTTTTTTTTAATTTACGTCCTCCAACATTGTCATATCGGATGATGAATGAATTGGATGAAGTGATGCTCACATGAGTCTGGGGTCAGAGGAGCTTAGTTACCCGATATTCGTCTATCAGGGTAAGGGAAAACTGGAAAAAACCTTACCCAGGTAACACCCTAACTGACATTCGAACTGAGGACCTCTTGACGCTGCCATCTACGCTGCCGAGGCAGGCAGATTGAAGGTTCTATTCATGCTAAAGGCATGTGTTCAGCAATTCAACGTTCAATTACCATCAAGTGTTGTTAATCACAGTTGACTGAAGAATGATTATACAGAGTTGCTATTAAATTTACGACATAAAAGAACTGAAATCCAGTTAGTAGCAAATATTTTGTATGTTCAATTACACTAGTCAACTAATTTAAACTTTTTGTCTGCCACACAAACAAAAATAGGTCAGTGCAACTAAATCGAACCTTCTAAATAAATGACCGTGAAAGATGCCTGACACAAAACGTTTTTGTGTTACAAGGCTGAGGCCGATTCATACAAAAGCGACAAAATATTTCCCGTTGTTAGCATATTATTCTAATAACATAAATATTAATTGAAACCTACTGATCCAGTACATAAAATTCTTTGGTATTACGTAGAAGATAACAAATTAAAACAAACTAGCACGTTTGCTACAACTGGCCTACATTTCCATTTTTAAGTAAAATTCTTAGTTTTTACTTAATTTTTAGAACTTATTTTATATAACTAAGAAACTTGAAAAGGGGGCCAAAACAAAGCCAAATGGCATCAGAATAAACAAAAACAAATATCAGAGTAAACCACTGAAACATGCAGCTATAATAAAATATATAATAAATACGAGAGCTATTTTTAACACATAGCTTTATTTGCTTCTTTTGTAGACTGTGTCGCCTTTTCTAATTAAAAAGCAACAATAGTCGCCCATCGTAGTATGTGTTCTACCTTTTGAATATTCTGATTTGATTTGTTTAGTGTGTTTAGCGCCCGCTTCTATCACACGCGGCACCGCAGGTAGTGATGATACATGAGATGAAGATGGAATAAGATGGTGCAAGAAACCGGTCGCGGTCGCCTGGGATCGAACCCGGGCCGGCTTAGTAAGAGTCGAGTTGTCCAACCACTTATTCACGGCACGGTCTGAATATCCTGATTGAATCTTTCACCGCGTCGTCACCCATAGTTTCCAAATTCTCGGGGGGAAATTCCGATTGTGAATGGAAAAGGTGAATTTTGAGGAAGATCCTACATCCTAGCTATTGGTGACTGTTCAGGAGTTCTTTAACTATCTGTTGGTAATTTTCTGCTCTATTGTTTTCCAGGAATCCTTACACCACATCCCGAAAGGATTTCCATGCAGCCCGTTCCTTAGCGCTAAAAATTTTCTGGAAGCTTCCTTCTTTCAAAATTCTCATAATTTAGGGGCCAATGAATATTACCTCTTTTACTTTAGCATCGTGGAGATTTCGAAACTGGCTTCTGAAGTATGCAAAGGCTTCTCATTTTTGTCCATAGTTTGACCGAAGTTCTTCATTAGGCCTAATTTTATATGGAGGGGAGGTAGCTTACTTTATTTGGGTTTACTAATGGAACATACTTCACATTAAGTTGTCCGGGTGCATGCGTTTCTTTTAGAGACCCTTCTTTTACAATGTAGTGTGATCCAGTGTCTACTAACCCACAAACATAGAAAGCAACAGTACTTTGTAAATCCCCCTTGTAGTCCTAATAAAATTGCTGTGTCCTTCAAATTTCCACATATATACCAGCCATACTTGCTTTAATTAATCGTATCTAATAAACCAGACATGAACTCATAGGTTTCCTTCATTTCCACCGAATGTGCCACTGATATTGATGGCTTCGTATTTCCGTTGTGCAGCAACTCTGCTTTGAGAGGTCGCTTAGAAGAGTCAGTAAACAACTTCCATTCTTCAGGGATGTGTTGAAATCCCAGCTAATTCTTTAAACAATCTATGTCTATGCATGCACAAAGGAAATTTTTCATAGCATAGTAACTGGAAAACTGTTCATGTCTCTGATAACTGAAATTATGTTATTAGAAGTAGTAAATTCCACTGTTGCAGTCGTGATCTCAACATCCCAGACTGCTGTTCTGTGATATTCATATCCCCCACAAGGAAATGCCTGTTCATGCGCCACTTTCCAGCTGTCTGGAAGGAGGCGCGCATGGTGTGCGTTTTAAAACCGGGGAAAAATCCGGTTTTCCGTCCCGTTACCTCTCTGTCAGCCTTCTACCAGTTTTGTCGAAGGTATTCGAAAAACTGCTCCCCTCCCGTCTTCTTCCTCACCTAGAGGAAAGGGGCCTAATACCAGAACACCAATTTGGCTTCCGTTCTGGCCACTCCACGACCGAGCAGCTACTGCGGGTTGCCGAGAAGGCCTCCCTGGGATTCCAGGAAAGGTCTAAAACGGTAGCAGTGCTGCTCGACGTGGAGAAGGCATTCGCCACAACCTGGCACGACGGGCTCATTTACAAGCTCCTAGAGCATGAAATCCCCCTTCCATACATTTCCTTGGTGGCCGGTTTCCTCGGAAACCGAAGCTTCCGAGTAAAGGTGAAGGGGGCGCTGTCCACAGAGCGGCCCATTGGCGCTGGAGTACCTGAAGGCAGCGTGCTGTCGCCGGCAATCTTCGCAGCTTACATGGCCGACATTCCAACGCACCACAACACCCACACCTGTCAGTATGCGGATGATCTCATGATCTTCGCAGTAAATAGGAACACACAGTACAGTTTCCGTCAAATCCAAACCCAGCTCCGGGCCATTGGCGAATGGAGCGCAAAATGGCGAATGGCAATTAACTCGGAGAAGAGCTCTGCAATTCTCCTGGCGAAAACCAGAGCCAACCGGTTGCAGCAGAACTTCGTTTTACGGCGCCGTAGAACCCCATGGGTGTAAACGCGAAGTATCTCGGAGTGACGCTGGACCGTAAGTTAACTTACGTTCCGCACGTCAACGGCAAGGTCCAGCTGGGGCACGTTGCACTCCGGAGCCTATACCCTATTTTCCGCTCAACTATGCCCATCCGACTCAAACTTCAGCTGTATTGGACGATCGTTCCGCCTATGATTCTGTATGGCTGTGAGATTTGGGAACAGTGGCTAATACCACTTTCGTCAGGCTCCAGACGCTGCAGAGCAAGGCACTTCGTATCATATACGTTATAGACTGGAGATTTTCTGCTCATATCCTACATGAGCACTCCCAGATCCCGTACATTGTCGATGTCATCCACGAGAGGACACGATCAATGTACGACAAAATTCAAAATCACCCCAACCCTTTAGTGAATTCCTTGGGCAGGTATGACCAGAGGGAACAAAGACGCTTGCCATCCTTCAGACTACCAAGAGACGTCTTGGGGCCCCTTGTTTAACCCAAGAGAAACCCCAGATGTCTCTAGGACCCATTTTTACGCCTGATGGATCAAGCGATATACAACCCGTAACCAAAATGGAGCAAAAACTTAAATCGTGTCTCCCAAAACGGGGGAACGCTTAAGTGCAGCTACCTATGAGATTTAAACAAGGGCATCCCATTCCAAATTTCTCAAAAAAAAAAATCATACACCCCAGCAGAACATGAAACCAACTAGCTCATTTCGCAGGTTAAGCCGCAAAGCGGCTAGGTACTGCGGCATAAGACACCCGGACGAGAAAAAAAGAAAAATAGCCCCACCCGACTATGACTACCTCTGGACCTCTGGCCGCGCCGTGGCTCAGTGGTTGGACCGCTTGGCTCTCACCAAGGCGGCCCGGGTTCGATCCCAGGTGTCAGCAAAGTGAGATTTGTGGTGGACAACACGGCGCTAGGGCAGGTTTTCTCCGGGACATCAGGTTTCCCCCGCCATCTCATTCCACTGGTGCTCCATCTTCATCTCATGTATCATCAGTGTCACCGCCTGCGGTGCCGTATGTAGTAAAAGCGGGCGTTAAACACTACACATTCTACACACTCTGGACCTCTGGAAATCATTAGTCTAGACTGATTGATCAGCAGGAGTTTATTTTCAGGTTATGGGCAGTATTCTGCACCGAAGGAAGTGGAAGGGATTGGTTCCCCTGCTTGTTCATGTCCTGAAGCAGTTTCTTCTAAATGTGCAAGTGGGCTCGGGATTGGAAGTACAGGTCCAGGTGGAACAGGTCTTATTACGAATGGAACATAAGGATACTCAATTTTGGATCTTGTTCTTTTGGAATGTATCCCAATTTTTATTAGGGACTACGTGGCTAGTTGGTTTGCGTCGAATCATTGACACTGCGAAAGGTAGGGCAGGTTGGTCACCATTCATTCACTTAGTAGGATTGGAATAACACGTTATACGTGCAGGTGAGGAGCTCACTCCTTGTCTTCATCTCCAACATGATAGCCGAAGTATCTGAAATATGCTCGTTTCAATGTTTCTGTTAAATATCGATGTTAACTTATAGTTTACTTACAGTAAACTGCCCGCACATAACAGAAATTGTTCGAGAATTTATACAAGCACGATGAGATTTCTTCATTGCACAGAAAATGAAATGAAAGATAACAAAAGCTACCTAAAACCACACTTTTCACTAGCAACATCAATTTTGAACTGAATAAAATATGATGCTCTATGGCGTAGCTGTCTGGCATTTTCTGCTAGTCTGGCGCAGAGTGCACCAAAACAATAATTCCTCTCCCCTTTGCAAGCCATACATGCAGGAAGTAAGGTTTTTATTCTTACGTATGAACCTAAACATTGAAAACATTTTGTGAAAGCTGGTTTGGAGGACATCTGTGGCATTTATAGGTCCATAGTTTACTTATATGGATTTTGAAACATTTTTATTGTTTTAAATAATTTTCATTGGTTTACAAGAAAATGGTGGGTTTATGAACATTTTTAGGCCCATATTCGTCAATTACTCATAAAACTTGACCTAAAATGCGAATTTTCAGCCATATGGAAAAAAACCTTGCTAACTATTTTTATCGAGATGACAGCTTTATGGCATCGTATGTGTAATTTCTTAGGAATTACTTCTTATATAGAGCATTTCCCTTTTAAATGAAATGCAGTTATGGCAGTACTCCATTCTGTGGTATGCCAACCTATCATCTTAAATTGAAAGGTATTTCTTTATGATTATGGGGACGTTTGTGATATGCATTACCGCTGGCACCATAATGTATGGACCATTTAAACACATTTCGATATACTTTATCTTCTAAAATTTGGAATGCGAGACTATATTGTAGATGTGATTGGAGGATCGGAATTCTTTAACTAGGATTATTTCATTTCCAAGAAAGGAGTGATGTGACTGGATATTAAAGGTGGCATATAAATGAGCATTAGAATAAAAGAGAACAACATAATCGTTGCTTTACTTTTTGTAAGCCTTCTTCATCCTATCCTTTATCCTCAAACTTTTCCATTCATACATCGGGTCTCCTAAACAGCTTCTCCTTCATGACCTTTTACACACTGACTCTAAAACCAGGTTTTTTTTTCACGAAGTATTTCATCTAAAGAGCTTCTATGATATTTCTTCCCATATTTTTCTCACATTGCTATATCGTATAATTCCCCCACTTCTTTAATTTAATATATTAGTATTTTCACCTATCGTTCCAAATTTCTTTATACAATTTCTATATTCAAACTTAGATTCGTCAGTCATGGAGACAGAAAGTGTGGGAAAGGAAATTGGAAAAGATACGAAGCGAGTTGACATTATAAAAATGATTAGGGGGAAATGAAAGTAGAAGTAGAAAAGTAAAGAAGCTGTTTTGGAAAGCTAAAGAGAAGTGGATGAGAAAAGTAAAGAGTCGAAAGGAAAAATACAGGGACAACAAGGGGCGACAGAGATCAAACTTATATAGTTAGAGCACCTTATACAACTAGGTCAAGAGAAATATTATGTGATATGTATAAAATATTGTAAACAGCAAGTTGTATAAATAAATTCTATTCTGCTCATATGTGTAAGTCTACCTGAATATTAGTACTTTTTGCATTAACTTTCTCGAAGCTAGTAGGAGCAACATGCTTCCTAGAAAGAAAACTAACATATTTTATAACTTTTAACTTTATAGCCTATACCCCTGTTTTACATATTCTGTACTAATTGTTACCTAGCCATCAGACATAGTCCTTTCTAGAAAGAGATATCTAATTCCTTTAAATATAACTCTGGTCGAATGCGGAAAAGAACAATCGTTCAGGCCACCTCTGTAGAGTGGGTGATAGCGTGTCTGCCTCATGTTCAAGAGGTCCCTAGTATGATTCTCAGTCAGGGTGAGGTATGTGTTTAATTTTTTCAGAGGTTTCCCTTATCTTGAAAGATGAATTTCGGGTAAGTCTAAGCTCTATGGGCCCTAGCCTCATTTGAACATAATTTCACCCATTTCATTCATCGCACGATATGACAACTTAGGCGGACGTGAATTAAAAATGGTCCTTCAGTGGATTCCAGACGAGACACTCTAGGGAACTAAGGTTTGTCACCTTATTAGCTTTCTGTCGTTATCACATTTGTTTTATCCTTATTTTCACTTCTGTTTTATTTAATGATCGGTCAGCATTACACGTTTTACAGATCCTTGTTAACAAATTGAATGTTTTGGTAAATACATAAGGACATGTAAGGAAAACGAATTTGGCTCATATTATCTGCAGAACAGCGAGAAACGAGGATTTCATCACATGAGAGAGAGAAACCCAGAAAAACAAGTAATCAAAGAGGTAACTAGAACAATAGTCATAGTTTTTCAGTCAGAGTCACTAAGGAGGAAATCCTGTTGCAGTCGTCTCTTCAGGCGTGTGGGCTGGTGGGTACGTACGCCGATGTCATACATTGCAGCTCCTGGAACATCTGGCAGGTTCGAGAAGCGAGAGGAAATCTGAGTATGAACTGGTGAAGAGGAAGGAGACCAAGTTCTTTATGAAGTTGTTAATTTCATATATACCAAGGAGCACCCGAAGCGATGTGCATAAACCGATTTTGCAGGACTTGTAGCCGATGGAGATGAGCAATACCCCATACCTGGGAAGCATACGTGATACGTGACCGTACAAGAGACTTGTAGGAAGCAAAGAGCATTCACTACCAGGAGTAGTGTGTCTATAAAATAGCGGGCTGAGTTTTGAAAATCTTCCTGATGCTAACGAAAGGAGGCCATTAATATGGGCTCGCCAAGTAAGTTTGGTGTCCAACATTACTCCTAGGTATTTGACGGAAGTGGTTGGTGATAGCCAATGAATTTGTTTATATTTAACATGCAACTTAGGAGAATTGGAAATGTGACATAAGCTAAAAATCTTATCTGCGGTCTTTTGAGCTTTAAGAATTATGCGCCAAGTATCAAACCCTTCAACGAGGCAGTCAAGATTTTTCACTCTGATCTTCAAAGCATTCTACTGCTGATCGATCAGTAATAAATTAAAAAAAAATTGTTTACTGTTTGTTACCATGCGCAGCCTTATTGCTCTATTTCGTGAATAAAGGAGAATGTCAGCTGTCTTTGCACAAGAGTTCCTCGATGAAAAAGTTTACTGCTGGTAATAATTTGATCCTGTTTGAAAGTTTACTTATTATAAAGCTAGAAGTGTATCGGTTAGAAATGTAATTCCTTTTGTGCATATTATTCAAACACTTAACTATGTAGCTGCGTCTATACTGTATATTGTTCTGTCGTTCTGTTCACTGTATCCAGTTTTCTCTTATGTTGTAGTTGTTGCTTAATATACAAGTTATCAGTTACAAGCGACATAGGAACTTCTCCATTGTTTGCTGTTAGCCTTGGCTTTATCAAATGCGCAATTCCTGTTTTCCCCCTTCTGAAATAACTACAACAAACAGTGAAAGGTTCCGTTGCTGTCAATTTTAGCAAAACATCCTAGCATATTTATTGCTTTTAGTTGAGCAATATTGCCAAATGACGCTGTATTTTATCACTTCTTAACTAGTGTACGATTATTTTTTAAATATATCAAATATCTTATTCGTCGAATAAGATATTTTCTGTTGGGTGTTTTAATTTCTTCTGAAAGTAATGGTTCAAGGTATTATTCTGCAAGTTCTCCTGAAAACAAGCAAATGTCACGTTTTCGGCTTTTAGGTTGCAGTTTAGTATTAATAATTTGAATTTTTGTGACTTTGATTCTATTTTGGAACCTTTTCAGTGTGGGAAACATACATTATTTTTTGCTTTAAATATAACTTTCCTAAATGTCCTCAGCTTTCTTGCTTAGGGCTTGTATTTATTTTTCGTTTAAGACACATCTATTTATTTACGTACTGTTCTTTTTTTTTTATTTGTCGCCTGGATATTGCTACTACCGAAATGTTGTAGGATAATTTGGATTTATGTAGGAAATGCTACCTATTTTAAAAATTGTATTCTTGAAAGTTTATTTATAATCTCTCTTGGTTAAATGTTGACTATAAACTAATTTATTTGACAGAGTATTTGGCGTAAAATTTTCTCAAGAAATAACTTGTAACTATTTGTTTCCTACATCACTGTTAACTGGAAATTCAAGATAATTTTATGCCTGAGTGTTCTTTCTCATCCCCAAAGACAGGCACGCAACTACACTTCCATATCTACATCTACGCCATTAAAAACGTATTAAACTGTGATCTACGTCAACAGGGACATCGTCAAGCGGTCAGTGCGATAACGTTGGATAGCGTATTTATGCTGTGGTTCGATGTATAAGCAGGCTTACCGACATAACAAGTTGTTTAGTGTGACGTATGTGGCGCGTGCACGGTGCGTGTGAAAACAACGAAGGCCTCCTTTACTTTGTATGATAAGTTTTAAGAGTAACAAATTGAAGCAATTATATTCATAAATGAATCGGTATTTCGCAAATTTTAAAGTACTTATTACATTTTAAGTGTTGCTGAAATTGTATCAGGAAGATTATTTGGAAGATGTTTTAATAAGCCTGTCGCATTTAAGTACACGTGTGTTTGGAACACCTGTTGAATAAAAATAAAGTTGGGACCTCCAAATACACATCGGTTGTTGGACTTGCACATTCAGTTTGCACTGATTAGACATATATAACATTTTGGTAAATTTTGAAGCGTATTAAATATGACCAACCTGTCAACTAAACTGAAAGATATAGTACTGAAACTGCATGATATTCATGCTCTTAAATTTGGAGATTTTAAAATGAAAGTTGGAATAAATTCCCCAGTGTACTTCGACTTAAGGGTGGTTGTCTCTCATCCAAAAATAATGGTAAGAAAAATACAGTATAAATGCATTCTTTCATTTGTACAGTAGATCAAAGTTCGACGAGATTGTGCACATATTCAGTTGTGTTCATTTTGTTAATTCATTAACATTTAAGATATGAATTGCGGCGGAATTTAACATTTCAGTATCGTAAGTGCTTATCTTGTAAACCACGGAAATGAAAGTTTAATGTGTATTTCTTTTTATTGGAAAACAAGCTTATGTGGAATGGTTGCATGTAGCAAAAGGTGCGGTAGAAAGGTTACGGTGCATTGTGCTAGTCATGTGTGTACAGTTGTACACATGGTTGAAAATTAATTGGAGAACAGTTCTTTTTCTCCTAGATAAGCACTAGGTCTGCATAGGTGTGTGCTTAAAGTTGGAGAGTAGGTAATTAACCTCTCTCTCATAAGAGTATAAATGCAGAAGTTGAGAAAAAAAGTGAGAATTGCCTATCCATAGTGACTCCTGCATCCAGTTTACTTTTGAGAAACCTAAAGCAGACATTTCTAATGTGTATATGCGTGTCTAATGCTCAGAATTTCATTATAAAATAATTAGAGAATAAATCTTTTTTTGTTGAGAATTTCATATACAGTTAGGTGATAAATGTTCAAGTTATCTTTACTACATAAAAAGCACTGTGAGGAAATAATTATTACAATCTTGAACAAATGCCCACTGACTACCATGGCTTGTGATTAATCTGAACATTTCAACAGATGATTTTCCAAGTAGATGTGGAATTACTTTACATTTATTTTGTAGACCCTACCAATTAAGTTTGTCAGAGGAAGTAAGGTATGTCTCCTAATTGGTTTCAAAACTGTTTTTAATTAATGTTTTATCTGTTTCGTTTGTTTGAGAAAGTTTGAAACAATTCTTGGCCAACATATTCGCTTGCTATTTCCCAGAAATTCCACAGTGGAAGGGTTCCATTGGAAAACTACATGTTTATTTAAATTTTGGAGGTGTTTAATCATATTATTAATTTCATTTATTTTGTCCATTTTGGGGCAGTAATAGCCTGAATGGCTGCTTTGGAATCTGGTAAAACTATATTGAAAAGCTTATTTGTCCAGGGAAATAGATTTTGTAAAGAAGTATAAATTGCATCCATTTCTCCATGAAGGCATATGAAATAATTTCTAACATACTTATAGGAAGAAAAGAACAGGTAGCTCCTGTTCCATTTTCTTGATTGTAAAGAGTTGTCTGTATAGATTTAAGTTCATTCATCATAAGGATATCTTACATTTGCGAATTCAATGACTTGTGTTTCAGCTTCTATACATGTATGTTCTTTCTTTTTAAAATCTGCAATTAAATCAAGGTTGTGTTCTAGTTCAGTGATGTTCTGGGGTTGTTAAGGAGCATATACTCCTCCACAGGAGAGTAAGTCTCCGAGGTTCGAGATGCAGGGGGGGTGGCAAACGTTCCCATACCCTCCCTGGACAGGTTTATGACACCCCATGTCAGTACAGTTACAGACCATTCAAAAACATTCTGACGACTTCTACTTTTGTGAATGAATCTTCTCGGTTTTAATGTACAGAGTGAATAGGGCGCATGTTCTTTTAACGGTCTGCTCCTTGTATAGCAAGCGTTCTTTGCCACACTCATTCGCTGTCCTTGTCCCACAGCACATTCCTTACAGGGATTTTCTTTGCGTTGCTATACTATAAAAGGTTCTATTTTGAATGGGTAATGTAGTTTGTTAGTTGTTGAATTTTCTACAAGAAGCCTAATTAAGTTTTCAAACTGAATATGTGTGGTGTTTTACCAATTTTTTATTCTCTGGAAGCTTCAAGAGTTTTTTATATTATAAAAGGGCTTGCATTTCTAAATCTATTATTATAGGTCTATTACATGTAAATGCTTGTGCGGCCATTATTGGAGTAGTTTTAATAGATCCAGTAATTAAACTAAGAGATTTATTTTGCTTATGTACAGTGCCTTATTTTTCACTGGTGGCTGGCTGTTGGATGTACCTGTGTGCATACAGTGCTTCTCACCATTCTCGGCACCCATCCTTCTCTGCATCAGTGCATATTTGGCCATCGCTACTGCAGGTTCTTGTGGTCAAATTGTGATTAGTTCTGTTATAATGCCAAGAAGTTTGTGTACTTTAGCACACCACATATTCCTGTGTGATTCTTATATGTAAACAGTCTTGTAGAGAAGTGACATGGCTCTTCGTAAATTGATTTCCTGATGTTCCTGCATCTCACAGAGAGACAGTTCATTAATTTGTAAAGAGAAACTGGTTCTGTACTTGATAAGAAACTCAAAGGAATTCATGTGCTTGCAAAGGAAAAACTTGATGAGATTGGACAAAAGTTCAAATGTAGCCCAAGAAAATCTCTGAGTAGGTTATCATAGGAAGTGGGTGTTTCACAATTCTCGGCTTGGAAAGCCACTAAAATTTTGAAATTAAAACCATATAAGATAACCAAAGTTCAGGAACTGCATCCACATGATACTGTGAATAGAGGAAATTTCTGCAGTGAGATGGTAGGTAAAGGCATGATTTTCACTACATGGTCATAGATCGTCACAAAACAACAGATATTGGAGTGCAGAGAAACCCGATACTGTGCATGAAATGCCATTGCATTACCAGATAATTAGTATTTGTGTGCTGGGCCCATAACCCATAAGTCCGTAGATCGAAACCACGCTCTGCTACCAATTTTTACTGTTTCCTGGAGGTGACTTTAGCATGTGGAAGCATTAATTATTATTTATTTAAATACACTGAAAAGTCTTTATGGTTTCTTTTGATGTTTTAAGTGCACTAACTCCACAAAATTTGCATTACGTCACCCCAGAAACACGGAAAAATTTTGGAATAAGAATTTAGAAGAAGGTATGTCCAAAACTTACATCATGAAGCGAAGCCAAACAATGTTGTCCCGGAGTTCCTACCTATGAAGCAACAAAGTGCAGGTTGGAATGTTCAGCGTCCAAGATCCCTGTCGGAAGTAAGTTTTCTTGTCGTCGACCTTCCCAGACGAACAATGTCAGAGCCAGTCCTTCCCAGTGCGGTATTAATCATTTGTCGGTCTTCTTGCTCCCTCTGCAGGCGAAGCTAGCATTTCCTAGTGCTCAGCAGCAGGACTCTTAGGTGACTAGTAACTAGGTAGCATGGCTGATAATCTAACGAGCTGGAGATAACGAACACAGCTCGGATGCTATAGAGAATCATAGTTAAGAACAAAGTAGATGACTTTAGAGGTAAGTGGGTACGCAAATTATAGAGCATATAGTCATTGAGGAAACAGTTTTCGGACAGAGGTATAAGGGATACAATAATCAAACCATTTCCTGGAATATTTGTGTGACATTGAGTGCACACAGGCATATTTTCAACAAGACTCTCTTACAGCACATATATTGTTGCAATTAATTAGGGAAATTTTTGAAGATAGTCATCAGTAAGGATATGGCTACTGGGATCCCCGGACCTTACAGTATGCATTTTTATTAATGGGGGAATTTATAAAATAAAGTTTATCGGAACAACCCACATACGTTAGAATTTCAGAAGATAAATTAATGTGTGTCAGTGGAAATTTTATTTGAAGATGTGAGACATGTGTGACAGCACAAGGACATCATCTCCAGCAAAAAGTAAATTTGATCAAGTAAAATTAATAGCTAAATGTAATAACTATAGACAAGGAATGATTAGAGAAAGCATTGAAATATTCAAAACGCATAATAGTTTAAATAGAGACAACGGCAGACCTCTGCACACTGTCTGGCAGACACTGATAAGCGCACGCGGATTGAGCACAGTATCAGCCAATAGGAGTAAGTGGGCGGCCCGACTGCCAGAACCTCCGAGGGATAAATAAATGCGCATCACCTTCACTGGCACAGTTGCTACGGAGCTGTCAGGGAAGAAGTCCTGAAGAAGCTCCACATAGTTGGGACGAAACGATGACCAGAGGAACATCAAAGAAGCGGTCCTATCCGGAAGACCCAGTTACAATGGACACCGGCCGCCGAAGCCTACGCACTGAGTTGAATTTCAATATCATAAAACTCATCACAAAGCAGAAATAGACACTTTTCTCTGGTAAAGAAGTGTGGTATTTATAGAATTAAATTGCGCAGACAGCAATCAGATATACATTGGAAATATGAAACATAACATTGGAACCATTTAAAAGAACATTTTAGGAATATCAAGCAAAAGGAAACAGATAAATACACATAGCATTACATTTCTGGGATCATAATCATAACATATAACATAAAATGCAATTACTAAAATCAGTTCACTTGGATCAAGAATTAAACAACTAGGAAGATAGTTATTTAAGGAAACTCAAAACACATTTAAAAAAATGTTGATATTCTATCAGAAGAAAATATTTTCTACTACACAAATATAATTGTAACAGAAACTTAATTAAATGATTATATTTGTGTAGTATTTGTTGCTTCACTGTAACTAGCTTCATTTTTTACGTAATTATTAGAAAATATTTTATTTAGCCTCATTGAATTGCCACCAGATGTCTTGTCTCCAGAGAACCATGATCAGTTGGAACACCAAAGGTCTAGCCAGTCGACAATTTCTTGATAATACCTTCAAGTGGAGGCGAAACGCATTGAAAGAAACTTTGTGGTGTGTGAAGTACAGTGTCTCAGGCATCTCATAGTATAATTTTAATTATTATTGAACAGTGTTACACTTTATGAAGGTTTAATACATTTTAAAGGATGTACCTGTGTAATAACAAATAAATACTTACAGGAAAACATTTCTCATCTTCTCTGGGATTTTGCAAAAAGCAAAGTAGATTGTGAGCAGCTTTGTGGCGTTCCTTACACTGCATTGCCAATTGCTACACTTGTCTCTGTGTACACTGGTATACCAATGCTAATACGGCGGAAAGAGGCAAAGAAATATGGTACCAAGAAATTGATAGAGGGCAAATTCACTCCAGGAGAGAAGTGTATTATTATTGAGGACGTGGTAACAAGTGGTGCTAGTATTTTAGAAACTGTTCAGGTAAATATACACCACCTATATCAGTATACTTATTTTAATTCTATCTAATATTTAAGGTTTTTTTTTTTTCCCATAAATTTTAAAAACTTAGGTATATATATATATATGGTTCCAGTGATTTTTCAGAAAGAAAAGAAATACACAGTTGTAAGCAAAGAGAAAACCTTATTTATTTGTAATATGTTATTGAGCTTTGTCGCATTGAAGAGAGCAATTTTAATAGCCTTTGATGCAGAATGAGACAAATGCCCTATCTCACAAATCTCAGCAATCTCTCAAATTTTGATTTGGCGGTCTGGCATAACCTGATTGTGAATTTTTTCATTCATCTTTGGTTCTTCTACGACCATGTTTAAATTCATTTATCCAAAAGTAAATGGTTTTCAATATTGGTGTAGAGTCCATGTAAACATCGTCCAATTCAGTTTTCACATGTGCGGCAGTCCAGCCCTTCAAATGAAAATGTTTAATAACAACACGAAAGTGTGTTTTTTTCCATTTTCAATCGCAGCTATCACACTGACCTGTTCAGATGGCTGTCAACAATGAACTGTATATTGTAGCACATTCAAATTTTCGGTACAGTATTTTGAATGATCAAGCTTACCACCCACAAAGTTGCAACAAAAAATTTCCATACCTTCATGGAAATGTACCAGACTATTTAAACAACTGTTGTATACTAGGCTATAAGTAATGGTGTACAAAGAAGACAATTTGGCAGTAAACAAATATCAAATTATCATTATCATCATTGCCCGCCTCGGTAGTGTAGATGGTAGCGTGTCTGCCTAACGTTCAAGAGGTCCCGAGTTCGAATTTCGGTCAGGGTGAGTTATTTGGATAAGGTTTTCTTTCTGGGGTTTTCCCTTATCGTGAAAGATGAATATCGGGCAACTCTAAGCTCCATGGACCCCGGACTAATTTGAGCATCATTTCACCCATTACATTCATCGTCCGATATGACTGAACGTTGGAGGACTTAAATTACACACAAGAAAAAAAAATCATTAAATATTGACATGCATCCAGAACATAAATCAACAACCTCAAGTTTCCACAATTGCTAGGCATATAACAATTGGTGAAATTATAGCAGAAAACCTTAACTCTACTTTTTTCCAGTTGCAACATATTGTGATGTCACTTCCAGTTACTCTTCCAACTGATAAACATACCAATATTTGTGTTGTTCCTTAACAACACAAAACTTATAGTTTTCATAATATTAAATTATCAAAGCTGTCTAAACTCATTCAATAGTAGTTTCTATAATCCTCTGCTTTGGTGAGTCATAGTTCCACCAACAAATTGGTGTGAATATACTTTTCTCTCTTTTTGAGTCATGTTTTAACCCATCATGTATGTTCAGTACATTGTTTTGATTGAACTGATGCAGCAATAACTATTTCTAAAATATATACCTTTGATTGATGCACACTGATGATCCATTTTGATGCACACTGAACAAGGAACCCTTTCATATTGAAGGGAAATATTGACAGTATTGTGTAATGTCTCTGTGATACTGGTGTACATATTATTACTGACCATGTAGGGTCTGCTATAAGTACTTTCTGTGTTTCAGGTGTGAATTGATGTACTCATGTCTTATTAGTCATAAGGATGTGGCTCGGAAAATCATTTCCTTTCACAGCATAATGCTGAGAGATGTCCTTTACTGCTTTGTTTGCAAATATCAGTGAATCATGCACTTAATTTCTTATACTGCAAATGGTCTTGGGTGATGAAATGAGTAATAACTTTTGGGATGCTCAACTCCAATGTAATTTCTGTAATAGATATATGCAAATCATTTAATCAATTTTTTAAACATTCTGTTCTATTATTAAATTTTAGATGAGTCGTATTTCTTACACATCTGCTTCACTTTCGTACCTATTTTGAGGACATGTTTCGCAAATCTTCGTTTGCATCTACGGCTCTTGTGCGACTGACGCTAGATCCAGCAGTGTGGGTAATTCTGGGGTTGTTGCTGCCATCTGTTGATTTAGCGATGAACTGAAATGTGGGATTCTCTTCTAGCGGGATTTCAAAGTTCATTAGTTGGTTTTTATGTTTTTCTATGTATATCCTCTCCCATATGACGAGTTCACTATGTTTTTGTATGTATTTTAGTAATTCTGTGCTATCTTCAATTTCATGATTTTCAGACCAGAAATGAGCTGCTATTGCGGACTTATCAATATTTTTGTATCTTAAGTGCCTGAAGTGTTCTTTCTTTCTAGTGCCTATGTTTCTTTTTGTCCTCCCTATGTAAATTTTTTCACAGTCTTTACACTTAATTTTGTAAATGCCTGACTTTTCCTCTGGTTTTATCTTATCAGTATTATAACTGTGAAGTAGGTTTTTAATGTTGTAATTGTTTTTTGGTGCCAATGTTATATTGTATTTCTTGAATATTTTTTGGAACTTTTTTGTGGCCCAGGGGTGGTAAGTAAATTTAGCAAATCTAGTTTCTTGTTTTATTGGTGTGAGAGCTGTGATCTGTTTTAATTTCTTTTGAAGTTTGAATAATTTTAGTATAATATTCAAGAAATACAATATAACATTGGCACCAAAAAACAATTACAACATTAAAAACCTACTTCACAGTTATAATACTGATAAGATAAAACCAGAGGAAAAGTCAGGCATTTACAAAATTAAGTGTAAAGACTGTGAAAAAATTTACATAGGGAGGACAAAAAGAAACATAGGCACTAGAAAGAAAGAACACTTCAGGCACTTAAGATACAAAAATATTGATAAGTCCGCAATAGCAGCTCATTTCTGGTCTGAAAATCATGAAATTGAAGATAGCACAGAATTACTAAAATACGTACAAAAACATAGTGAACTCGTCATATGGGAGAGGATATACATAGAAAAACATAAAAACCAACTAATGAACTTTGAAATCCCGCTAGAAGAGAATCCCACATTTCAGTTCATCACTAAATCAACAGATGGCAGCAACAACCCCAGAATTACCCACACCGCTGGATCTAGCGTCAGTCGCACAAGAGCCGTAGATGCAAACGAAGATTTGCGAAACATGTCCTCAAAATAGGTACGAAAGTGAAGCAGATGTGTAAGAAATACGACTCATCTAAAATTTAATAATTTTTCGCTTCACTGTGGTGTTCCAATACAGTTAAATCTCGATATTCTGTTCTATGGTTGGTGTTAATACCCTTCCTTGAATCATCACCCATGTCCATGCAGTCTTGTTCAAATGTTGACTGGAGGTGACATTGCATATGGTCCATAAGTTTCCAAAGTTTCATTAAGTCTCTGCATAATTTAAGCATTTTGGCCACAAGAATGAAACTGTTTCACGTCTTCAGCTTTCTTTTCTTTCTTTTTTTAATTTTTACATACTCCAATGTTAAGTCATATTGGACAATGAATGAAATGGGTGAAATGATGCTCAGATGAGTCTAGGGTCCATAGAGCTTAGAGGTACCTGAAATTCGGCTGAAAGGGAAAACCCAGGAAAAACTGTATCCAGGTAACTCACCTGACTGAGATTCGAATTCGAGATCTCTTGAACATGAGGCGGACATGCTATCATCTATGCTACCGAGGTGGGCACCCTTCAGCTTTGAAGTACGTTTTACTCTTGCTCTACTATTTACCTAACAGTACCATAAGACAACTCTCTGTAGGAAATGGTGGACATGAATCTTATTCTGATTAAATTGCTCTTGTTGTGAAATGCTCTTTACATAAGACAAAATGTGTGACTCAAATGTTGTATGCTCTATTTAAATAGATAGTAATTTTGTAATAAAACATATTTTGGTAGTTTTGTGTTCAAACAGTGATAGTAAAAGCTTTGCTAAAGGAGTGAAATAATAAGATGGTAGGTTTGCTATTAATGTCTAACTTTCTTTGAAGTGCACTACTTTTTTTTCCCTTCATACACATCTATTCTTTCCATTTCTTATTCTTAATCTGTGCTATTTTAACATACAGAACTGTAATGTAATGTTTTTCTGAAACTTAGGATCTTCAAAAGGAAGGTTTGAATGTGAAAACAGCAATTGTTATTGTGGATCGTGAGCAAGGTGGTAAAGATAACTTGAAGGAGCATGGTATAAATATGCTGAGTATGTTTACACTTTCTGAGGTAAGTTGTAGCATTTATCATGTTTACTGAATTTATAGAAATAAACAGCAGCTTGCAAAATCAATGTACTATTTAAGGACTGTTGTTGAACATCGTATAAATGTCTAATTATGCATTGTTTCACTTATGTCTTCCTATAGATGTTTAGTCAAGCAGCTAGACATTCTCTTACATAGCAAATCCATTGTGATATGTTACTCCATTTTGTTAATATTGCACTGGCACAGGGGAAACTGCCAACTCAACAGCTCATAAGTCCTGGGCCTCACAATAAAAGAAACATTAACATTTTTCTTTATTTCTCAACATAATCTCCAGAAGGGTTAATACATTTGTCATATTGGTGTTTTAATTTAACCGCTTCGCCGATGGCCATTTAAATCCTTCAGGGGCCGGCAACGGATACCCAATAAACAGAACAGGACATTTAAATTGTTAAATGCTGTAAAAATGCATCATAAATACAATTCCATATCTTCCGTATTTATTAAGTTATTTAAACGAAACAAAAACTGGTTTAAAACTCATTAAAGGCAGTATAAATCTACAGTAACAATAAAGTAGAGACTACATTAATAAATTGTTGAAATTTCACTACTTTGTTTCACTGTAGCAAAAGCCATTCTTTGTGCCGAACACGCCTAATATGTGAAGCATTTTGTTTTGTGTGTATACGAGCCATAGTATGTATGTATAGCTACGTAAGCGACTTCTCAGGTTCAAGTTTAGTTTATTTATGCTATGCCAAGCGATAATATGACGAGAATATGTTGCGTCACACACTCACACACTGGAATGAAAACTCTGTCAGTATCTGTTATTACAGTGTTTCTCAACCAAGGTTTCTAGTAGCCTTATGCAGCAGTTTTCGCTCTGTATTTCAGTTATTTATACTCTCTCTTTGTTCAGAGTGATTTCTTGTAGCTATCAAGAGCTAAATGTATGGCACATTTGAAATTGTTAAATTTCAATGTTAACCATGGCTTATCCCGGTAATGTAGCAAATAAATTAGCTTGGGTATGATGTGTACAGGCTTCTGATATTACTGTAGAAAATCTGGAAGATTTGTTGTACGATTATGAAGGAGATCTTTAGGACATACATAGCAGTGACGTGTACTGGTCTACAGCTGGCATGTTAGCTACTCCATTGTTTGGGGAAATGGCGGGTCAAATATGCGTGATACGGATCAGCTATTACCAGCTATCCCTCTTTACGGAAAAGAGTTAAATGGTAAAAAAAAAAAGTATTTTTATACCACTGGATGTAACTATGCACAGTTGTTTAGTAATTTTCAGAGCTGTAAAAGACATTCATCTACCTGTACTTGCGCGTATAAAGAGCTCGTAACCTAATTGAGTATTATAATACTCAGAGGCCTCTTTATACTAGGGGGTAGCAAAATTCACCACATCATCCCTCACACTTGAGAGAAAACACTTTCCTAAAAGTATACCACCCACACCCAAAAAACTTGTAACCATTTCGAAAATGTGTAGTGTGTTGCGAAAAAGAAGTTCGCAAGGAAACCAATATTATTGGGTGTGAATCTGCAGATGTGCCTTTGGGTGTTTATCCAGGTTTGGAGGTGTACAATTCAAAAAGAAACCTTTAAGGATACGTTTACATTCCTTATAGAACTAATTTAAATTTATTGTAAAACAGCAAGATTAAAATAATTGGCGTTACATGAGCATTAAATGCATGTATGCGCAGGACGTCTATACACGTCCATATCGGTTTGGGGCATTTTAACTTGGACGTCATATGACGTCCATATCGGTGAAAGGGTTAATTAAACCATCTCTGTAGTGCAATTTATCATGGTCCTCAAAATAGCTGTTTACTGCATCAGTGACTTCCTCATTGCTGTGAAATCTTCGTGCTCCAAGAAATTTTTTGAGGTTCGGGAGTAGGTGATAGTCATTGGGTGCTAGATCTGGTGAATAGGGTTGATGTTCATGCAATTCAAACTTTAATTCACATATTTTTCCCATTGCAAATGACTGAACGATGGGCCGGAGCATTGTCGTGAAGAAACAAGATTTTTTTCTTTGGCAAATGAGGTCTTTTTCTTTTCACCTCATCACTCAAACATTGCAGTAAGTTTGTGTAGTAGTCACCAAGTGATACTTTTACCCTTTTCCATATAATCAATAAAGATAATTCCCTGTGCATTCCTGAAAACACTTGCCATAATCTTGTTAGCTGACAAAATTGACTTTGACTTTTTTGGAGTTTGTTCACCTGGTGCAATCCATTGTTTCTGGAGTGTAGTGATGTATCCATATTTCATCCATTGTAATAAAGAGTCTCAAAACTTTACTGGGATTTTTATGATACAGCTCCAAATTCTTAAAGTTTTTGTTTGCAACGTTTGATCAGGTGTAAACAAATGTGGCAACCATCTTGTACAGACCTTGTGAAAGCCCAAAACATTACTTAAAATATTACCTCAGGGTTCTCGGGAGTTAACTTCCACTGGGCATCCAGAGTGAGGCTCCTCTCACTAGTGCTTGTGCATCCCATTTTAAATTCTGGAACCACTTTTTAATCATTGTATATGTATTTTTAATCATTGTCTTTCAATGTACTGTTCATTTCCTTCTTATTTCTTTAGGCATTAAGCCTTTCAAATGGAACTATTTAATCACTGTTCGTTTTTCCAAATCCTCCATTTTCATGAACTCTCTACACTGGTCTTGTTTAAAATACTGTCATTCAAAAACTAAACAAGCTATTGACCTGTAACTGGATACAAGCTAGTCTAGAGTTAAACTATATGATGCTATCTGTCAAACTGGCCCAGTGGCACCACCTGTGAGGCCCGGGACTTATCAGCCGATCCTTGTATTAGTGTAATTCATGAAAATAATGTTGTTACCTCTTTGACATTATTTCACTCTAACCTAAATATTGTGAACCTAATCTCTGGCTAAATTTTGCCTCTTGTTTCTATTATTTCTTTTGTTTAATGACACTCTTAAATAATCGTATTCATTTAGTGTCGTCATATCTCAATGCTTTTGGCTCAAATGTTAGCGGCTCTTTAGTAAAAAATACAATGTCACAAAATACCTGCTGTTAGGTAAACCAACTAATTAATGACGGATAGACATGGAACAAAGCCTGCAGAAAGTATGAAAGTCATAAGGACATGATTTATGTAAGCAAGTTCTGTAAATGTAACTTGTGGATGTAATAGATACTTGTTTCTTGTTATGTAAAGTAAATAAATTTTAATTATATGTATAAAATGATATCTGTATACACCTACTTAAATTTAAAAGTATGCTTATGAGCTTCATGGTACACTGCTGAGTAATCGACACTTATTTTGCTGCACTTATTTCTGGTTATGCCTGGGGATAATTAGGAGTATACTTTATATACTTAATTAAAAAAAGAACGGCATATAAAAACAAAATGTATGCATATTAAAGTTATTTATGTATTCTATACATGCTCTGTACATATCTAATATTTTAAATCTGCTTCAGTTCTGTAATCATATTTTTTTGCATACTAAGATTTGGTACCTAATTTTAAAACAAAAACATTGATGCTGAGTACATATTTGCATAATAAAGAGGGTTTACATTTTACAATTGTATTCTGTGAATAAACATTTAAAAAGTGAATAGTTTTAAATGTTAAGTGATTGCAGCAAACTTGAAGGAGGTTTTGATTTGTAAAATAAGCGTGGATATTAGTG
Organism: Mantis religiosa; assembly: GCA_030765055.1. Lineage (NCBI taxonomy): Eukaryota > Metazoa > Arthropoda > Insecta > Mantodea > Mantidae > Mantis > Mantis religiosa. The sequence goes on from CM060957.1 coordinate 48,810,857, forward strand.
CAGACTAAAAATAATTTACAGATTCTGAATATTTTATGTGAAGCTGGACGTGTGACCGAGGACACAGTGAATGAAGTAAGAAAATACATTGCACAAAGCCAAATTCATACTGATGGTTCATTTAGGACAGGAGAATCCCAAGGTAATAAATATTGTGTATAGCAGTTCATTTAATTTATATTTTAATTAATGTAACTGTATTGATTAAAATTGAGGTTTGATATTTGGCATGATAAGTAAACTGCATGTGGTCAATTTCATGAAAAATGTGGTATAGTTTATTTTACTATAACACCATAACATTCAACTTAACTGTAGTTCTACAGAGTGATAAGAATTTGACTTCAATGTCCCATATTGGCAGAGGAACCTTTTCCTTTCAGAGGCATACACTTAACCTCAATAAGCCCCTTAGGACCATTTGAGGAGCAAATTGAAAAAGTAGTAATCTCAAGTGTGAATAACTGCTCATAAATAGCTGGTGAAAGTGGTATGACAATCATGTGTCCCTCCCCTTGAACTTTGTACTCTTGACTATAGTGTCTGGTAAGAATGGAGGCAGATAGTGTAGCATTTTGTTCATTAGTTGTGTTCTTTTCTGGGCTGGTGCTTCAGAAACTATTGAATGTTCCTTGGGATTTTTTATTAACAGCATACAATGCCCACATCAGTGCTGTCATTTTCTGGTGAGTGTGGATAAAGCCGATAGATGCACAGGCTAGATTCAAATGCAACAGCTGCTATCTCACTCTCTGTGCCTTCTTTCTGCTGCTTAGTTGTCTTTGAGCTGTGTTGATATTAGATTGTTGTAGCTTAATATGACTCCATAAAATTTAACATAAACAAAGGATTATTCTTTTAGTGTTACATCAGAAAGAGAAATTATGAGAAAGTGCAATGTTCTGCAACATAATTTCCAAGTACTCCTATTCTAAGTAGGATCACTTATTAAACATCGTAAAAATGTTTAAAGAGGCAAGGTCACTTCAGAATCAACATGGAAAGAGAAACCCAATTGTTTAAGTTAATTGGTGGAAATTAATTATTTCTTCACACTAGCCGTATATAGGCTAAGGTTTTGAATAGATAGTCAACCTGAAAAGTTCAATGCCATGGCCGGGATTTGAACCACAGATCTCCTGGTTTCCGTCCAGTTGCTCTTACCCATTGAGCTAGCATGGCCAACTAGGTATATCTCCAATTGACTCATATATTTTCCCGGTAAACCACTAGGGGCTCTCGTATTAGAGATATACCACTTGTGGCTTACTGTTGTAAGTACTTAAATCCCAGGCTTCACCATTAAACTCTTATTATTTAAATTAATTAGAGTTTAATTTAAGTTCCTGATGAAGGCCATAGAGTTCACAATGGCCGAAAGCTCTATCTTCATCAATTTGAGGCAGCTGATCACCCGTGAAGCTGTAATCCATAACGCTCGCCGCGAAAGCTTCAAGTCTTACATAGAGTTATTTAAGTTCAAATCCTGGCCATGACATTGAAATTTTTATGTTGACTCTATCTATTCAAAACCTTAGCCTATATACGGCTAGTGTGAAGAAATTATGAATTTCCCCCAATTAACTTAAATAATAAGAGTTTAATGGTGAAGCCAGGAATTTAAGTACTTAAAACAGTAAGTTCCCATAAGCTGTGTATCTGAAATACGATAGCCTCTAGTGGTTTACTGGGAAAATATATGAGTCCTGTGGATAATTTAATGTCAGCATGGCATGTTGGCCATGGTAGCTCAATGGGTAAGAGCGACTGGACGGAAACCAGGAGATCCATGGTTCAAATCCCGGCCATGGCATTGAATTTTTCAGGTTGACTCTATCTTACTGCAATTCCTATTTACTAGAAAATTAAAAACAAAGTATACAAAGATATCTGTACACAATCAATACATTAAGAGACAGAAATGTGTGAGAAATCAGGAGAATTAAATAGAAGAACTTATCTTCTTTGATGGAAGTGTTGAAAACAGTGTTGTAATAAATTAAATTTAAAGGTGAGTCAATTAGTAACACTAAACAATACTTACTATTTTAATTTCCCAGAACATGTTTTGGAGGCTTAATTTCCTCTAATATCAACCAGACATCAACTGGTTCTCTGTGGCGTAGCTGGCAGTTTTTGTCAGAGGTCTCTTCTGGGGTGGTTTGATGAAGTTGCTGAACATATCTTTCTGGGGATGTCGAAATTAAATACTCTGTTTCTAATCACACAGAAAATGAAGCTAGTCACAGTGAAGCAACAAATATTACACAAATAAAAATATTTGTAGCAGAGTCTCCACTTAAGAAGTTGATAATTCCTTCTTCTTTAGAAAAGATCGATTTCGAAGGCACAACGCCTTCGTCTTCAGTTTACTCTCCGTTGTTGAATACGAAACAAACCTAAAAACAGAATCAATTGCCGGTATGTCAAAATTCATTACTTTTAATTTATTTAAACAAGTGGTTGAATTCAATAAATTTACATGAGGACTTAATAGTTGATTTTGTTAAACTTACTGTTTTTTGTTTAGATCAAATTTTTTTCACTTTTAATTGTGAATTTTTTCTACAAACTTCTGGCTTAGCAATGGGTAATCCTCTTTCACCTTTTCTTGCTGATCTTTTTATGAGTTTTCTCGAAATTCAAGTCACTAAAGCTTTTCCTTTGATTTTTAAAACATGGTATAGATATGTTGATGATATTTTTGCTATTGTTCCTGAAAAACAAATTAATGATGCTTTAAAATTACTAAATATACAAAATAAAGCTCTAAAATTCACATTAGAAACTGAAATTGATGGATTTCTTTCTTTTCTAGATTTGAAAATAATAAGAAATAATAGCAAATTAGATTTTGGTATTTATAGGAATTCTACTCATATTGATAATTACATAAAAAATAAAAGTTTTAACCCTTTTTCACATAAATTTTGCTGTTTTTAATAGTTTGACTTATAGATTAATAAATATACTCCTGAATAAAGAAGAATTTAATAAAGAATATAAGCATATTATTAATACTGCTTTAATTAATGCTTTTAATAAAGATTTTATACAAAAGAAATTGAAAAGTTTAAATATCGAAAAACTATTAATGATATTTCTGCTCTTAAAAAAATAAAAGACGATTATAATTTTAAAAAATTTACTTACCATCCTTGGTTTAATAAACATTTTCAAATTTTTTTTAAAGAAGTTGGTATAACTTTAGTAACTCAAAATAAATATAGTATTAAAAATTTATTACAATTTTCTAAAAATGATAAAATTCCTATTAATAAAACATCTGGTATTTATCAATTTAATTGTTTAGATTGTGATCAGGTTTGTATTGGAAAGACGAAACGTAGTTTGGAAACCAGAAAGAACATTTTCGTAACATTAAATATAAACAAAGTGATAAATCGGCCGTAGCAGATCATTTTTGGTCATTTAATCATGAAATAAATCCCGAAGTTAAATTATTAAAACAATTAAATGGTCCCATAGAGTTAATAGTGTGGGAGAAAATATTTATTTTAAAAACTATACATTGCGTAATGAATTTTGACATACTGGCAATTGATTCTGTTGTTAGGTTTGTTTCGTATTCAGGTGTTGATAATATTGGAAACGTGACATAATAAAAGAAAATAGCATGATAACCGAGATTTCCTTAACAACGGAGACTAAACTGAAGACGAAGGCGATGTGCCTTCGAAATCGATCTTTTCTAAAGAAGAAGGAATTATGAACTTCAAGTTAAGTGGAAACTCTGTTACAAAAATTTTTATTTGTATAACTCTGTTTCTATTCTTAAAAATGAAAATTTGTACCCATTTGGACAGTTCTTGTTTTCCTGTTGGTGTTTAAGAAGTTTCAGTTCTGGATTTATGTTGTGATTTTTAGCCAAAAATGGGTGGCAACTGCTGATTTTTCTAATTGTTTTTATTTTATGTTTCTGAAGTGTTTTTAAGACTAATGGTTGAGTGGTGCTAGTTGAATGTTATGTTCTTTGAAACCTTTTTTAAATTTATCAAAAGCCCATGGGTGGTACGTGATTTTTTTGAAAGTCATTTTTGTAACTTCTTTCTTGCTAGTTTCATTTTACTATCCACTAATGATTTGGGAATGCCATTTATTGTGCTATTTGAATTATTCTGTTATTCTGCTTCGTATTCTGCTGCAAGAGGACTGTTCAGTAAACAATTTTCATCTTGTGTCAAAGATTATCTCTGCTGGTTTTTCAAAATCGGTACTGCAGTGTAGAAAAAAACATTCACATATATATATATATATATATATATATATATATATATATATATATATATATATATATTAAGTTATATTAATACATATTCTATAACATACCTGCTGCATTGCATTATATTTGGTAACTTGTAGCTATAGAGAGGGTTTCTATTCAGTGAACACAAAAAGCATGTATTATTTGTAATGAAGGAACATTTGTTAGGTTTACTAGTGTGTATAAATATTGTGACTTTGTGGGTTCGTAGAATTAAAAGGCAGAGTTGCAGAAATTAAAAATCTCTTTTATTTCCGTAGAGATACACTGTTCAATTCTCACATAACAACATTACATCACATAACACAATCTTCCAAGGTCGATGACAATAACAAACCATGACAGCTGATTACATTAGCTCTTGTTACAACACTCTTGTTACACAACTAACTCATCACTAGCCATGGCTTCTTTTTATACACCTATTCATGAATTCCAGACTGTTCTGTACAATCACTAGATTTTTCTGGAATCAACAAGGCATCTAATGACGTAATCTGAATATTCTATCACCTTCCGGAAACGTCTGGACCAGCAAGTCTTTTATCTCACTTATCTCACCTATCTGCATTGCCCGCTATCTGTTTACACTAAACGTGCTATCGTTAACTGCTTAGCAAGGCTCATTATTACCATGAAACTTTATCCGCCGACTTTTCTTATTTGTGCCGAAACTTATGCCTGTGACAATAAAAGTGATTACAGATTCATGAAGAATGCTACTTTATATACATTTATAAAATTACATAAATCACATTATCAGCATTAGAAACAAAATGCCACAGATTATGTTTAGACTAATTTTGAAATTAATCTGACACTCATTTGGCTACATTTACAGATGTATTTTTTTCTTTCTAAGTTATTTCTCTTGTGTCGCTAGGTTTAAGTAGCTCGCTGAACTCAAATCAGGTTACTTAATCATGAAAATTTCTCAGAAGGCTCCACTCATAATGAAACTAACTGTAGTAATAGCATAAATGCCAAAACTTTGCACCCATATTATATAATGGAGACAATGACATAGACATGCGCCTGCTACATAATGCAAGTTTGCAAACACCGTGCAAAATCCTTGTTTAGTACTTTCATTATATGTACAGAGGAGCAACTCTGCATTTGTTTCTTTATGCATTGCCAGCTTCTGAACAACTTAGAATAGCAATTTAAGATTTTACGCCATCTATTGTATAATTATACTGCTCTTCCATTTGTCATGCTTGATATCAAATACTGATCTGATGTTTACGTGATACAACACTTTTTAGGCCCTATTTATTTACAATGATTGGATGAATTTTTATTTTAGATATTTGGTTATGTTATTAAATTTGAAATGCTTGGAAGGTTTCTGCATATAATTTATGGAAATTTGTGTCAGCGTTACAATTATGCTGCATTGTGAGTGATCTTCCCTTATGCTCATGCTAATGTGTGAATGGGCTCCTAAAACTTAAAACTTAAACAAGTTCAAAGAGAAGTGATGAGTGTTTGTTTAACAAAACCCGCCATCTGCACTTTGAAAACTAGTTTTAAATATATTTCATGAGGGATACTGTGATCCCAGCAGGAAATAAGATTGCTAGCAATTTTTTTGTAGTTTAATATTAATGAGATTTTTAACTGAATAAATGAATGCAAGAACTACACAGTTTCAGCTGTAGAGTTGTTGTAAAGCTCATCTGTTAATAGAAGTTAAAAAGTCTTATTTAAGTATTTGTATAGCTTTTTCAGTGTTCTATAAGAGTAGAACTGAGTTAATTGCTATATTTTTAAAGATGTATAACTAATCTTCAAAGAGGAAAATGTGTTAGCAGTTTTGTAACAAAAACTTAAAACTACCCATAACTTAAGTTTTCTAGAAACAGCTGATTAAATTGTCTTTTTATCATATTGAATTTAACTATGAAACCATAGAAAGTGGAGCAAAATTTTAAATAGCAAATATGCATTGTTTTATTTAAACTTACTTTATGCCAAACCTTTTGAGTCATTAAAATTTTAGAAGTTCTTGTTCTGTTTTCCAAGAAGTTAGTGAATATGGTACCCTTTGCATTCCAAAAAATTGTTGCCATCACTTTCCGGCCGATGTAACCTTGGCCTTCTTTGGAGCAGATTCTCTGGAAACAGTTCATTGTTTTTGTTGTTGCTTGGTTTCCAGAGTATAATGTTAAATCCAGGTGCCAACAGTGACCGGGCCCAAATGACTTCGTCGACGGGCCCTAAAACACCACACACTCACTCGACAGTGACAGCTTGACGCAAAATATCCTTTGGATTTTACTTAAACAACTTTGGAAATGAAAGCTGCACCCACTTGTTATCCACTGTGAGCAAACGCAGCACCTGTTGGGCCACAGCTTTCACATCTCCAACTTATCGTGCAAAATATGAATTGCCATTCCTGTTGATACACCTGTGGCCTCTGCCTCTTAGTGAACTTTTGTTCTATGTTTGGCGAGAATCATATCGTGGACTTTTTCAATGACTTCTTCTGTAACCACATTGGGAAGGTTGAATGTTTCCATTATGAAGCAAAACACCTTTAAGTCTTTTTGAGAAGAATCTATGATAACCTCCTCTTTCTGGAATTATTTATTTTAAGGGGAACACATTTTTGTACATCCCCTAGAGGGATATAGTTACTATATTTTAATAAATATAAAAAATGTATAAATATAAACATAAAATATAAACATAATAGTTATATTATTTCACATTTTAATTAATGAAGTGGAAATTATAAGTGTTGAGCCTTTCTAACAAAAGATAAACACACGGTAATATTACTGCAGTATGTACATTACGAAAACAGATTACAGTTTTGCAATCAGTGGGAAAGTGGGATTCAGAAACATTGATTCATAAAAAAAAATTAGAAATCCATGTAAAACAGTATAATTTGTTATTTAGGATTCTTTTTTTTTTTTCTTTTCTTCCCCCTCGCCTCAACTCCTTCCTTGCCTATATAGAAACCTTTGAACCATAAATGGTGCTTATTGTATGAACTAAAAAAGAACCTATTTCCCCATTAATCTTGGTCTATTTTAGGTTTTTAACTATCCTTAAATTTTTAGTGGCAACAAGCAGAAGGAAGGAAGAAAGTGAAAATAAAACTGCTATAAGATATACCTGCTTTTGTTTGACAGAAAAAAAGAGGCGTATGGCACTGTCTTATGATGTGAGAGCAGATAAAGCTATTAATCCTGTGGCTGCTAAGCTTCTGAAACTAATGTCAGAGAAGAAGAGCAACTTATGTTTAGCGGCAGATGTCACAAGTGGAGCAGAGTTAGTACGACTAGCTGACTGTGTGGGTCCCTATATCTGCTTACTGAAGACTCACATTGACATAGTGGAAGATTTCTCTGAGGAGATAATAAAGAAGCTGCAAGATTTGGCTCAGAAACACAAGTTTCTGCTTTTGGAAGACAGGTCTTAATTCCTCATGTTTATTGTTTATAAGCTAAGTCAGTTATTGCTTCATTTTGGCTTTGAGGTCTTCTGTGGTTCCTTAAAAAGAATTGGAAAGCATGTTTTACACAGTTGAGTCTATATCTGTACATCTTTTCATACTTCTTACTAAATATATTTTTCTTCACACTTCTGTCTTTTCTTGTCCAGACTGAATCAACTACTAGGGATCTATTATATGACTTTTGTGCTATATAAGCTAAACTTTCCTCTTATATGTATTTATGCTCCTGCTTAATGCTTTAAAAGTAAATATTATTTTGAAACTATACAAAGATGTTTTCTTGTTCAGTTTTTAAAATATTTCTTCTATTACAATTTCTGGAAAACATTTATGCTAAAATGGGGTTTCACACACCCTAAAACTGGACTTGCAAAACATCTACTGAAAGGCTTGCACAGCCCTTGTATCAGATCATAAGACATGGTTTGCTATAATGTTCATTTTGGTATTTTAAGAAAGTACTTGATACAGAAAAAATTAAACTGTCCATAGTGAGTAGAACTTATATTTGTTTCAGTGTTAAAAAACGTAGCATCATACTTCTCAAGAAATTAGATCTACAGATAAGCCTTTTCAGTAGAACTGTATGTAAAAGTATACTACATTTATATGAAAATATTAAGCCATATAGCCACTTATTCTATTCTTATGATTTATATATTTATTTTCAGTCCTATAGTATACACGAAAACAGTGTTACATAGACCATGTCAATTTATAATACAAAATAATATAAAATAGCACTATACACATACAGACAATTGTTTTTAATACCACATCAGTCATGTGATAAAAAATACAAAAGTATTTCTGTCTATCGCTGACTTCAGTCTGTTTGGTAATATGTTGAAGTATTTTGATCCAGCATAAATCATATTTTTATTTCCAAACTGGCCCCTACATGATTGAAAAAAGTCATTGTGTCTGTGAGTGTGGTGTTTGTGTATATCTTTATTTAGGCAAGGGGATATTGTTGAATGTTGTTTTTTTTTTTTTTACATACAAAATAATATAATTTACGTAAATGCAATAGAGGGATAAGATTTTGAATTTCTTGAAGTATGGTCTACATGACTCAGATTGTGGCAGCTTAGCTAAAACTCTAATAGCCCTCTTTTGGACTGAAAATAGGTGTGCAAAAAGAGTTTCCAGCAGAACCCCATAACAAAGCCCGATATTCATTATTTATAAATTCAAACCTTAGGTGAAACACTCTCGCACTATTATCTCTTTATCTTTGTTTAGGGGTGTTGTCAGATAATGGGTAGAGCAAATGTATTTTGAATAGCAGTCATATGTATGGTTTCCGGACTCCTGCCAAATCATAGGTACAGCAGAAGTCATAGAGTCTGCAATTAGGTAATGTAACAATAAAACTTAGCACACTTTCTTGCAAATCTGTATCCAAAATTGAAATATTAAGCTTTATATTATCACTAAAGCATAAGAATAATGCGTCTTGTGATTCATTTTTCATTTTGATCATGTATCACATTACTGTACCACTGTCATTTGTCATATTCTCAAACAAAAGCCTTCAATTTCCTTTTCTGCTTTTCTTCCAATCAGACATAGCTGATATCCCAAATCTTTAATTCATAATTATATTTTTAATACATTTACCTATCCTATTAAATGTATTTGTTTATTACCTTCCTCAATGATTCCATTTCACACTCACAAAGTAACAAAAACTAAATAACCATATATTTAGAATCTCAGTCAAGTAGTTCAGCTTCAAAATTATTGTGATATGCTTATTTCTGTCCTAAGCGTTCAGTATTCTGATTCTGTTAGTAGTAAAAGAAAAAGATACTCAAGTCAGTGGAATTATCTGGTCTTTCATGTGATTTAGTATTTAACGTTATTTATAAGTAATGCTGTTAAGTGTTGGTTGTTAAATATTTTAGTTAATACTCTTACAAATTAATACATTGTTTCTAATTTGTCAGTCACTCTCACAGTGTAACTGAATACACATTGCAACATATATGTATTGAGCCCATGACTTATCCTGTTTCCTCCACCTTCATACCGAAATAATACTGAAAGACAATCTTCACAAGAGACGTCAGATTGAATTTCTGTGATGAAAATGTTATGGCATCACAAATGTAACAAAAATGATTCATTTATGCATGTTTGGAGGAACTTAGTAACAATGGCATCCAAATTAATTGAAAAAACTATATTTGAAGGACCAGTTTTAGAAGCTTTGCTTCCATTTTCAATCTTGAAGGTCTCACTCTTGTCTGTTGTTGTCTGCAGTCCTCTCTGGTGGTTGAACTATGAACTTCTTTATCAAATTATTGACTGGTGGGATTTCAATGTAAAAAAAAAATTAATAATTAATAATAATAATAAAGTAAAATAATATCACAGTATTAAAACTGACTGCAAATAGTTTTTTAAGAAATTATTGACTCTATTTACACATTTTCACTGGAGGTTTTTTTTTTTTAAATGAATTTTACACTTTAAAGCATTCCAAAACAACAATTTTGCATTAAGTACAGTAGAAATAATATTAAATTCAGCCACAGCAGCAATATCTATAATTCCTTTCTTGGAAGTGTTGAGAACAGTGTTGTAATAAATTAAATTTAAAGGGAGTCGATTAATGACACTAAAGTAAGTGTTGTTTAGTGTCATTAATCGACTTCCTTTAAATTTAATTTAAGCAATATCTATGTTTATGACTTACAAATGACTAAAGACAAACTCATGGAGTACATTCAAATAGGGCTTCAGTCCCTATAATTAGACCAGAATATCATCGAGGAATACCTTCACTTAATAAATATCTTGCATTGAACATTCCTGTTTTTACATTCAATGACAAATTTTTCAAACTAAAGTCAGGACTGTCTGTGGTCAACCCATTTCCGGCAGACCTCTTCATGAGCTTTTTGGAAACCCATATCATAAAGGCATTCCCACTAATTTTCAAACATTGGTAGATATGTGGATGACATTTGGGTGATAATATGTGAGAAACAGGTGGATGCTGCATTAAAACTACTTAATTTACAAAATCCTGCAATAAATTTTCCATAGAAAAAGACACCAACAATGAAATCCCTTTCTTAGATTTGAACTAATCAGAAAACATACAAAACTAGAATTTGGTATATATAGGAAAGATACACACACAGAAAATTTCATAAAATCAGTTGGATATAACCCAAGACAACATAAGCATGCTGTTATCAACAGTTTAATTTACAGGCTGGTTAATGTACCCTTAAGCAAGATGGAATATATTGAAGAGTGCAATAATATGATTCACTTTGCAGAATACAATGGATTCAGTGCTGAATTGGTCAAAAAGAAAATTGAAAAATTCAAAAGACAACAAAGATGCAAACAAGTAACTACTCTTTCCCCAATGAATAATAAAACTTTATACAGAAAATTCACATCATCCCAGAGCTACATATCTTTTCCAGAAAGTCTTCAAAGAGCACAACATTACTTTGGCCCCACAGACAAAAAATCAGGTGTGTACTGGATAAACTGCAAAGGCTGTGAGAATTTTTACATTGGAAAAACTAAAATGAATTTGAACATTAAGCTTATTAAGAGCATCAGGAACAAAGAAATAAATAATTTGGCAGTAGTGTACCATTTTTGGAATGATAATCACAATATAGAATGAGAAATCCACTTATTAAAAGTGTTCAGGGTTCAACTGCATTAACCATGTGGGAAAAAATAATCATAAAGAAATTTGAAAGAAAACTGTTCAATTTCGACACTACCTTTGAAGCAAACCCAAACTTCAAGTTCATCAAGATACTGACAGAGATGCCCCTATTGCTTCCAAGGAGTCCACCAAACCAACATTCAATAGTCGACATTAACTGAGGATGCTAGGAAAGTCCTAACGAAATATGTTCTAGGTAAATACTAGCAATAAATGGAGCATTGAGTACTAGTTCGACTCAAAATTATATTCACTAAAGAACGTTCGTGTTTTATTGTTTGACAGGCATGCCAACTCCCAAAACATAGGAAAGATAAGAGTCAGACTGAAAAATCCAATGCCATAGCTAGGATTTGAACCACTCCCGGTCTCTGCATTCTCTGCCCATTGAGCTACCATTTTAATGTGTCAGCTCAACATTAAATTCTCCAACTGTTCTCACATTTTTTCTGGTAAACAATTGGAGTTCTCACATAAATATGAGACAACTACCTTAATGGTGACTTAAAATGTGTAAAGTGCATTAAGTGTTGAGCTTTATAGTTTAGACCACTATTAGGGTAATTAATGGACATTAATTGTTCTTTCACACTGACCGTGTGTAGGCAAAGGTTTGGAAAGGTAGAGTTAAGACTGAAAAATTCCATGCTACAGCCAGGATTTGAACCATGGATCTCCTTGTCTCCGTCCAGTTGCTCTACCGATTGAACTATTATGCTAATGTGTCAGTACAACATTAAATTCTCCAGCTGACTCACATTTTTCCTGGTAAACCACTAGGAGTTCTCACATATGAGACAACCACGTTAATAGCAACTTACAATGTTTACCTTTAAGTCCTGGGCTTCATCGTTCATACCAATTTTAGGTCAAATAATTTTACTTTGTCCCAAATTAAAATTTCTCCCAAGCAGAAATTGTTGACTCTTGAAATGTCAGTTTATCTCCAAAACAAGCTCTAATGTTACTTTTATAGTGTTTTTTAATGCAGCAGATGAAAATACATAAGAACTATTTTTTAACCCAAAAATTTTTTACTGTTTTTTTACTCTTAACTTAGCTTAATTGGTTAGAGCGACTGGACGGAAACCAGGAGATCCGTGGTTCAAATCCCGGCCATGGCATTGAATTTTTCATGTTGGCTTCTATAAAAAACCTTAGCCTATATACGGCTAGTGTGAAGAAATGATTAATTTCCATCAATTAACTAAAATATAACTTGGAGTTGAACTAGTACTCCATGCTCCATATATTACTAGTGTTTACCTAGTTTTGTTAGGACTGTCCTAGCATTCTCAGTTAATGTCCACTGTTGAATTTCAATTAGGTGGACTCCCTTGATGCGATTAGGGATCTCTGTTGGTATCCTGAATGAACTTGAAGTTTGGATTCTCATCAAAGTTGTCTAAATTGAAGAGTTTTCATTCATATGATGCACAAACAATAGCATCGCTACACGTGGTGATTAACCTGCTTAACAGAGATCTTCAAAATGCTCAAAAAGAAGTCAACTTATTAAAAAAGGAAAATGAAGAACTCAAAAAGAAGAAAGAGTGCGACTGCAAGAATAAAACCTTCGCTACTGTAACCAGGAATGGGAAACAGGATTCTTCAACAAAGCAACGCAGTAGTGGCATAAAGGACAGGCTTGAAATTCAAAATAAAGCACAAGACCGTGTGGAAAGTGAAATGCGAAATGTGAAACATTGTGAAAGTGAAACAGAAATAAAAAACAAAAATGTGCTTGTGGTAGGCGACTCGATACTAAAGTTTTCGGGAAACCTGTGTCGGGAAAAAGGTTTTGAAGTACGTTGTTTTCCTGGAATCAAGGTAGGCGAGCTGCAAGAAAAAGTGGAGAAGATGAACCTTCAGCAGCAAAAACCGGACGTAGTGCTGATACATGCAGGTACGAACAATATTCAACATGGAGTAATGGCAGAAGAGATAATGGGGGACATTATGGATCTTGTAAACAACATTAGATCGAAATCAAAAGAAACAAAAATCATAATAAGTGGGGTACTTCGTAGGTGGGATGTAAATATTAGGAGAATTATGAAAATAAATGAAGAAATTAACTGGATATGTGAGAAGAAAGACTGTTTACTGGTTGATGCAAATTATTGGTTAGAAGATAGAGACTTTGCTAGAGACGGAGTTCATTTAAATAGAAGGGGATCCTTCAAATTTGGAAACCTGTTGAATAGGGCAATCTGTTCAGTATTAAGGGGAAACTAATTAGTAAGGTGGTGGATGTTAAAGCAAATGGTATTGACTCAGTAACAGAAACAGTTTTCACTCCTCAAACTAAACCAAACACTCCTGTAGTAAATATAAACGTTAATAGTAAAACAATAAGGTTATTTCATCAAAATGTACAATATATATCCAACAAAATTGAAGAAATAGATATAGTATTAAACACATGTAAACCTGATATTGCAGTGTTGACAGAACATGGACTGGACAATATGCAAATTAAAAGCCTTCAAATACAAAATTATAAATTGATATCACACTTTTCCAGACCAAATCTTAAAGGGGGTGGGGTAGCTATATTTTTAAAATCTGGAGCTAATTTGTCTATATCAAACTGGGATAAAGTTTACAGCGTAGAAAAAATATTTGAGGTAGCCACAACAAAAATACAAACAGGAAAACTAAACTTGCAAATAGTGGGTTTGTACAGATCGCCAAGTACCAAAGTTAGTGATTTTCTTTGCCTTCTAGACGACATGCTAAATAAAACAAAAATAGGTATAAATAGCAAAATAATTTTGATAGGGGATCTAAACATAAATACTAGCACAAATAATACAGATTATAAAAACCTACTTGACATAATTTCAAGTTATAATTTAAAAGACATTATTAAAGAACCAACTAGAATCACACCCACCTCAGCTACATCATTAGATCATATTATAACCAATATTGAAAAGAATAATTACTCAACAGAAATTGTAGATTATTGTATTTCTGACCATAGTTCCCAAATTATGGATATCAGTTATATAGGGGAAGAACTTGAAATAACAGAATTCATGAAGTTAAGACAAATGACTACTAACAATCTGAACCAGCTCCTAGTTAGTTTAACAAAAGAGAGATGGGGCGCAGTTTATACATTGCAGGATAGTAATAAAAAATGGGACTGCTTCTTTGACATTATAAAACAGCACCTTGAGACACACTGCCCAATCAAAAACAAGAGAGTTACCAAACCTAATAATCAATGTATTAAAATTCCATATGAAGTAACAAAGATTAGAGATAAAATGAAGGATTACCATACATTCTATAAATCAACAAACTTAGACATTTTTAGGGATAAATATAAAGCTTTTAAAAAGAAGTATGCTCAAGAACTAATTAATCTAAAGAGACAACAATTTAGTGACAAAATAATAAAATCAAATAATAAGGCAAAGACGATATGGGGAATTGTAAAAGAACATCATGTGAACAATAAGACATTTGAAAACATAACTTTAGAAGAAAATGCGCAGCTAGTTAAAAATCCTAAAGAAATTTGTCAAATCTTCAATAATTATTTCTTAAAAATGGGAATCAATAAAATCAGTCAGATTAGGGATACAACACAAGGGACAAATGAAATATTATCAACCATTTATATAAAAGGAACCACTAAAGAGGAACTAGAAAAAATAATAAATGAACTAAATAATAACACATCGACGGGGTGGGATGAAATATCTACAAAAACACTGAAACATTGTAAATATGCCCTACTAGATATACTTGAGCACCTGATAAATGCATCAATAATGGAGGATTCTTTTCCCGATTGTTTAAAAATAAGCATAGTTCGACCAATATTTAAAAAAGGCAATAAAACAAAAGCAGAAAACTATAGACCTATTACCTTAAGTTCTGTTTTTGCTAAGGTATTTGAAAAAGTGTTAAATAATAGATTAATAAGCTTTCTAAATAAATTCAATATACTAAGTAAATCTCAACATGGATTCAGGAAAAATCACTCCACAACCACAGCGATAGCAGAGCTATACCACAATATACTCCAAGGGCTTGAAAATGAAGAAAAGATCACAGGGATATTCCTTGACCTATCTAAAGCATTTGACAGTGTATCACATGAAATGCTGCTGAACAAATTGCAGAAGTATGGCATAAGGGGGAAATTTCACACAATATTAAAATCCTATTTAGTAAACAGAAAACAATGTACAGTAGTTAGAACCAAGAGTAGAAATACAATAGAATCAATCACATCCAATTATGAAAACATCATAGCAGGAGTTCCTCAAGGATCTGTCCTGGGACCAATACTTTTTTTGATCTACGTGAATGATCTTCCTATAACTACACACTCAAAAACAGTGACGTATGCCGATGACACCTCATTGATATTTGGTACTAAGGAAGTAAATGGAATGGAGAAAATAATAACTACAGAAATGCAAATTATCTATAATTATCTTACAAACAATAGCTTGAAAGTAAATCTTCAAAAAACAAAAACAGTCATGTTCCAACAACGCAATAACAGGTATAGTAGTAATCCTATTAATATAAATATAAATGGTGAACAAATCGAGCAATTAGATAAGATAAAATTCTTAGGAGTGATTATTGATGAAAACCTAACATTCAGACAACATATCGACTATATATGTAAAAAGATAAGTACAAATCTATATTTATTAAGGAACCTAGCAAAATACCTAAATTCTGAATATCTGAAACTAACTTATTATGGAATAATACATTCACATCTACAATATGCAGTTGAGATATGGGGAAGCACTTGTATGACTAACATGAACAGATTGCTAGTTTTGCAGAAAAAATGTGTAAGATGTATATATAAGGTAAATAGAAGAGAATCATGTAGAAATGTTTTTGTAGAAAACAAAATCCTAACAGTAGTATCTCTATACGTTTTTAAAGTAATAATGTTTGTAATTAGCAAGGATGAAATGGGTAACTTAAATAAACATTGTCACAAACATGAAACAAGGACACAAAATAATTACCACAGAATAACTTTAAATAAGAAGTCAACAGATAAAGATCCCTTAATAATGGGAAAATTATTATTTAATAAACTACCAAATTCACTAAAAACAAAAAAAGGTAAATTATTTAAAAATGAACTAAACAAGTTTCTAATACAAAAATGCTTGTATAGACTGGACGAATTGTAATTAAATGTATATAACTGTTTATTTTGACGTATCCGACAACATGTAAGTGTTATTATGGATGAAAATAAATTATTATTATTATTATTATTATTATTATTATTATTATTATTATTATTATTATTATTATTATTATATTTCTTTATGAATATCTTTTTCCATGTGGTTATTGCAGTTGGACTCTGAACACTTTTTAATAAATGGATTTTTTGTTGTGTGATGTGATTCTCATTCAAAAAATGATATGCTCTGCTGATTTGTCTATTTCTTTGTTCTTTATGTTTCTAAAATGCTCTTTAAGTCTCATGTTCAATTTTTTTTGTTTTGCTTATGTAAAAGTTGTCACAGCCTTTGCAATTTATCCGGTATATATCTGAGTTTTTGTTTGTGGGCCATTTCCGTAATACTGCCTGTAGTTTTTCTGATGTTAAGCTTGCGAATAGAGATGTGACACCATATGAAACCAATTTGTCATTTTTGTATTAATTGATATCTTTAATTTATTTTTACTAATGTTAAAGAGCTTTACAAATTTGTGGGACATTTTTGCTACCAGTAATAGATTTCCTGGGAGTTTTATTTGTAGATTCGAAGCAGTAATTTAATGGTTTGGTTTCCTCTGTAATTATTATCCTGTAATAGGTCTGCCATCCTCTTTGTATATTCTGCTTTTTCCAAAATTACTAGTTTATTCCCCTTGTCTCCTTTAGTGTATAGTGATTGGCTTGTTTTTAAGTGATGTTATGATGCAGTGAATTTCTTTACATTTTTGATCTGATTTATTATTTTAAAGCACATATTTTTCACAATTTTTATCTTTTTCTTGTGTAGCAATTTGAATGCCTGCTGTGCATTCTGCTACTTCGTTAGAGTAGACCAAGTGGAGGACCAAGTGTAAGACAACATAGAATGAACTGGTATTGCATTTAAAAACAAAAAAGACTCGATTTTCAAGTATGCTTATAGATATATATCACTGACATTAATTTAAATCAGTACTATTTGGTGTATTCTACTTTCGGCCACCCACAAAAAGGCTATCTTGTCCTTTAGAGAAGTAACATGTAGAAAACGATGCTTATCAAGAATGAATAAACCGAGTTAATTAACACCTTATCAAAGAAGGAAAAGATATTTAATATTAAAGCTATCTTCAAGCCATAATAAAAAAAACTGCATGAATTAACATAGATGAATAAGTCACATTCATCATATGGACTATTTATTATATTTATTTTTAAGGCAAGCTGTTATTACATTATATAACATTACACTTGTTTTTTTAAAAGCTTTCTATAGCTTTGTTTTTGACCTTGCCTGTATTTTAGACTTTTGATGTCATACCAATGTTTCATGAATAGGACATTTCTAGCAATGCTTCATACCTTTAAGCCAAATATAGGCAAATTCTGATTTCAGCAAAGAATCCGCTTGCATGCAGAGTATGCTTGCACAGGGCATTGAAGTTGCAATTACACAGATAAGGCTAATCACAGTTAAATTACAAACGTACGTAGTGATAGCCATTTGTCAACCTTTTCTAAACAGATTTTATAGCTTCCTTAGAGTATGATATTCAACTTATATTGAGGGAAATATAAGAGAAGAATCTTCTGGAGTTTAGAAATATTATTTAGTTTTCATACCTCTATAATTAGACAAAGATACATATTTTTACGTAGAGTTCATAAATCTCAAACTGATTTCTTCTTACAGAAAGTTTGCAGACATCGGACATACAGTGAGTTTACAGTACTCAGCAGGAAGTTACAAAATATCGTCTTGGGCTGATTTAGTGACTGTACATCCTGTGCCAGGAGAGGGAGTCCTGTTTGGATTGAAATCAGCATTAAGCAATAAATTGGAAAGGGGTTGCTTTCTGATAGCTGAAATGAGTTCAGAAGGAAATTTAAATACCTCAGAGTATATTAAAGGTTTGTGAATATAGCTTTTCTCTTTTATTTTTTGAATACATAACTTTTTTCACATTAGGAACTTATTACACAGAGCATGTGTTCTAAATGTTGCACAGGTCAAAATGCAAATCTAGTTGATAAAAAAAGTATAAACTTCTAATGCCCAGAATTAAGTGAAATTTTACATGTATTCTAAAATTATATATAATAAATTGATTACCAAATTAAACAGATTGACACATTAAGTGTAATAAATTTCAACCCCTATAATCTACTTGGGAATATTTTAGAATATAGGAAGGAGTAGATAATAGGCACACAATGGTGTAACAAAACTCATTTTCCAAATCTAATGAAATTTAATGTAGGAGATAAAGAAGTAGTAGTAGTTACATGTGATTGGAGGAATTTAGTAACAGTGACATCAAAATTAATCGTAAAAACTATTTGTAGTCGGTTTATTGACACTCGTCACTTTTTTATATTATCGAGGGACTAGTTTCGAAAGCCTTTTGCGTCCATTTTCTAGTTGGAGAGAGGTTGAAAATGGAGGCAAAAGGCTTTCGAAACTAGTCTGTCAATTATATAAAAAAGTAAGTGACGAGTGTCAATAAACCGACTACAAATAGTTTTTACGATTAAGTAGTGGTAGGCTTCATGTTCTCTGATTTCATTGTAACTATGTTTTTAAGTTTTCTGGCAATTAAATGCTAAAAATATAAACTCACATATTATAATATTTCAACACCTGGTGAACTATAAGGGAGAAGCACTCATTCAAAATATTCAATGATAAACCAATAAAAGAGCAGTCTATCGATTCAGTATAATATAAACTTAATGAATAAGCTTATGTCCTGGAATAAAAATGAAAGGATTCAAATCTCTTATTACCTTATTATTTACTCAACCATAACCACTTTAAAAAATCTTTATTCCCAAATAAATAATTACAGGAGCAATGTAAAAATCAAATGACAAACACTTGGTTTGAGATTTTCATTCCAAATTTTTGGTCTTATCATTGCCACCATTCTCATTGGCCTTTCAGGTGAACTGCAAATCTCCATCTTATTTTGCAGATATTCCTTCTGTTCTCTTACAATGTGCATTGTTACTCAAAAGATTAAGGAGTTAGGAGGAAGTACTGTTTTTCACAATTTGCATGGTGTTGAGATCTGAAAGGATTCAAAGAAATTTTTCATTGATCTTCCAAGTTATTTGTTCTGAGGCATTTTCTTGCATGTCTTAGTCTGTAATTGTGTAACTCTTTGTACCTTGCCTCTTGGGAATTTTCTGACAATTGTCCTATCGGTAGTAGAGCCTGTTTTGTTACATTTTTCCCATGAAGTAATAGCTTATGAGCATGAAAGGCACGCACTATGTACCATAAACAAAATGAAAGATATAATTTGCAATGGCCAGTGCATATATGCTGAATGCTTCTGTATCAGTTTTGTAACTGCTGGAAAGTGCACATTATTGCAAATGGCATATAAGCTCCTCATTGATGCCTGTGATCTGCAGGTATTTTTAGGTGGACGCGAAGTAATGTCCAGCTGTTTTTCCATTGTTGTATGAATGAGCCTCCCGAAAGTGGCTAATCAATGTATAAATCTAATTCTTTATGTAGTTTTTTAATTATATCTTATTTTTGTGAATTTACAATTTTCTTATTTTCATCTCTTTCTTGCCATTTCCTAGTGGGTAGCCGATATGAAATATTCAGATACTCGTAATGGTATATCCATACATGTAATGTAGAATGTCCAAATCTGAATGTTGAAGGATCCTCAGAGACTTGAGCAAGATCTATATTAACATAATTTTGAGTCGAACTAGTACTCATGCTCTATATATCGCTAGTATTTACCTAGAATGCATCTTTTAGGAACTTCCCAACTTCCTCAGGTAATATCAACTGTTGAATTTTGATTTGGTGAACTCCTTGGAGGCAATAGGGGCATCTCTGTGGAAGAGAACCCAGACTTCAAGCTCATGAGGATACCAACAGATACGTCCCTATCTCCTCCAAGGAGTTCACCAAATCAAAATTCAGCTGTTGATATTAGATGAAGATGTTAGGAAGTTCCTAACGAAACACATTCTAGATAAATACTAGCAATATATGGAGCACTGAGTACTATTTCAACTCCAAATTATATTAATTTTGTGCTTTATTGTATCATAGTCCTTACTCATAGGAAGATCTATATTATTTAAATCTTTGGGAGTACTTCTGCAGAAAAAACATTTCTGTTGTAACATTTCAATTGTGGCATTACCTATTTCTATGTCAACCATGGCTAACAGAACTATGTGTGAAGCAGTGCACATTCTCTTCCTGCTATTCGTAGTTTTGTTGAAACAAGAGTATCAATTTGTTTTTGAATAGCTTTTGTTTCTCTCTTTGCCACTTGACTTTCTGACAGAAGCCTTATTGGCTTATAAAACCTCGTCAATGATGGACTCAGATTTTGTCAGACTACCATCAGTGGCTTCCAGGTAAAGCTGCAGAGGAATAAAGAAAATAACAAAGGTGTGAGCATTCCTGTGTTCATTTTTCCCTGAAAAACATTTGTACATCTGTGGCTACCATTACCATTGCAGTCGTATTATGAGTTAAGATTATAATTGGCAGGTAGTAGTTCAATTAAAGTACCACCTAGAATTGAAATTATACATTTAGGTGTAATATCAATTAGTCAAGTTTCAGTGTATGTCTCATTTACTATTATGTCTTCTACTGGAGTATAACACTATTTCCTTTTTATTTTTTTATTATATAATGTATGAATGTAACATTTTTGACAACTTTCTTTCACACGAATATTTAAATATTGAGTTCTTATGAAATTGTTGCTTACAGAGAATGATAATGTGCTACAGTATGGATTTGGGGTGATGTGTATTTACAAGTCTTTTATATTGTTGTGGAATGTTTAATAATCATTACAATTTATTTGGTACATTCCAGCTCCATTGATTGTTAGGATTTCATCGTTTGTTTTTTGAATCGAATAATTTTATTAATGAATATTTATTGGTGCTAAGATATTTTGTTCTCTAAAGATCTTTTTGGAGTTGTTAAATGTTTTTGGGTGTTATGTGAATATCCTGAATGTCCTGATGCATCCTGGTTCCATGGTAAATGCGCTTGCTTCCTTTTAATCTTCTTGAGTACTAGACTCTTGTATCCATTTCCTTCTGCTATATGAAATATGGCTTTTTGTTCCTTATGGTATTCTAATTTATCCATAGGTATGTTATGTAGTCTGTGTGTAAGACCATTTATTATTGTATGTTATATATGACTGGCTTATATCTATGATTTTTATGTAATTTTCATTCTATAAATTCTGTAATTCTGTAAATTCCAAATTTTATTTTTGTGAGGGTTCTGATGACACCTTGGTCCAAGAAAGAGAGTTGTCCTTGACTTCTTTTGTACGAGAAACACCATTTATATTTTGAGCCTTGGCAACCCTGAATGTTGTAGGTATCATCTGACGTTTCCAATGGAAACTTGGACATCGTTGACCATAATCTACTTCAGACATTTTGTCAAAAGGCATCATTTGTTTTGTTTACATTAACTTGAAATTTGTGTTCAATAAAAACATGTGATTAACTCGTAAAAATGTTGATGAAATGATTTATTATGACTTTCGATATCGAACAACTAACTTCCACATTTGGTGACGAAGCTCCATCTTTTGCCTGTGTGAAGTGCTGGTATAACAAATTTAATCATGGCTGCCATTTGGTCAATGATGAAGTTCGTGAAGGTCGTCCAAAATCAGCTGTTGTGCAAAAACTAATAATGCAAGACCGTCATGCAACATATTGTGAGATTTAGGCAACCCTAGGCATTAGTTCTACCAGCATATATAAAATATTGCATCATTATTTAGTCTTCAAAAAGGTTTGCTCTCATTGATCCCACATAATTTGATGCAATCTCAAAAAGATGCTTGTGTCGATTGGTGTACAAAAATACTCAAATACTATGACTTACAATTCCTTTCTTGGAAGTGTTGAAAACATGTTCCAGAAAAATTTAAAAGTAAGTATTAATTTTTAGATGAGTCGTATTTATTACACATCTGCTTCACTTTCGTACCTATTTTGAGGACATGTTTCGCAAATCATCGTTTGCATCTACGGCTCTTATGCGACTAAAGCTTGATTCAGTGGTGTGGGTAATTCTGGGGTTGCTGCTGCTATCTGTTGATTTAGTGATGAACTTAAATGTGGGATTCTCTTCTGGCGGGATTTCAAAGTTCATTAGTTGGTTTTTATGTTTTTCTATGTATATCCTCTCCCATATGACGAGTTCACTATGTTTTTGTACGTATTTTAGTAATTCTGTGCTATCTTCAATTTCATGATTTTCAGACCAGAAATGAGCTGCTATTGCGGACTTATCAATATTTGTGTATCTTAAGTGCCTGAAGTGTTCTTTCTTTCTAGTGCCTATGTTTCTTTTTGTCCTGCCTATATAAATTTTTTCATGTCCTCAAAATAGGTACGAAAGTGAAGCAGATGTGTAATAAATACGACTCATCTAAAAATTAATAATTTTTCGCTTCACTGTGGTGTTCCAATACAGTTAAATCTCGATATATTAAAAGTAAGTGTTCGTTTAGTGTCATTAATTGACTCCCTTTAAATTTAATTTAATACTATGACTTTCCTCACAAGATGTATATAAGATTGTAACAGGTGACGAATCATAGATCTATGCGTATGAGCCGAAACGTAAACAGCAGTTGACTGTATGGGTGTTTCAAGATGAAGCAAATCCAACAAAGGCTGTTCACACTCAAAGCACTTTGAAGCAAATGGTTGCCTGCTTTTTCAGCAAAACTGGCCATGTGGCAACAGTGCCTATAGAGGGACATAAAACAGTTAATGCTGAATGGTACATAACCTTTGTCTGCTGGAAGTCCTTGGTGAAGTAAGGAAAACCAACAAGAACCGTAGGATTGTTCATTAAGACAATGCAAGCATACACACATCTCATCTAACAACAGAGTATTTGAAGGCCCAAAAAATCGAATTGATGGGTCATCTGCCATGCAGTCCTGATTTGGCACTGAATGACTTGTTTTTGTTCCTGAACATCAAGAATAAATTGTGTGGACGATTTTTGTTGGCAGAAGAAGCCGTTGAATCCTTCAAAAACCATGTTTTGGAGGTGTCTCAAGAAGACTGGAATAAATGCTTTGATAAATGTTTCAAATGGATCATAAAGGAGAATATTTTGAAAAACAAAACAGCAGTTTTCAATCAGAAATTACTTTATTATTAAATTTTAGATGAGTCGCATTTTTTACACATCTGCTTCACTTTCGTACCTATTTTGAGGACATGTTTCGCAAATCTTCGTTTGCATCTACGGCTCTTGTGCGACTGACGCTAGATCCAGCGGTGTGGGTAATTCTGGGGTTGTTGCTGCCATCTGTTGATTTAGTGATGAACTGAAATGTGGGATTCTCTTCTAGCGGGATTTCAAAGTTCATTAGTTGGTTTTTATGTTTTTCTATGTATATCCTCTCCCATATGACGAGTTCACTATGTTTTTGTACGTATTTTAGTAATTCTGTGCTATCTTCAATTTCATGATTTTCAGACCAGAAATGAGCTGCTATTGCGGACTTATCAATATTTTTGTATCTTAAGTGCCTGAAGTGTTCTTTCTTTCTAGTGCCTATGTTCCTTTTTGTCCTTCCTATGTAAATTTTTTCACAGTCTTTACACTTAATTTTGTAAATGCCTGACTTTTCCTCTGGTTTTATCTTATCAGTATTATTACTGTGAAGTAGGTTTTTAATGTTGTAATTGTTTTTTGGTGCCAATGTTATATTGTATTTCTTGAATATTTTTTGGAACTTTTTTGTGGCCCAGGGATGGTAAGTAAATTTAGCAAATCTAGTTTCTTGTTTTATTGGTGTGAGAGCTGTGATCTGTTTTAATTTCTTTTGAAGTTTGAATAATTTTAGTTTTTTATCTACAAGGTTTTTTCCATATCCATTTTTAATTGCAGTTTTTAAGATTTGATGGTATTCGTTTTGATATTCTTGCTGGCTGAGAGGTAGATTTACTAATCTGTGTGTCAGACTGTTGATGGTTGCATGTTTGTGTGGAATTGGGTTGAAACTATTTGCTTTGATGTAATTATCTGTGTGTGTTGCTTTTCTATGAATGCCAAATTCTAGTGCAATATTTTCCCTGGGCCACAAAAAAGTTCCAAAAAATATTCAAGAAATACAATATAACATTGGCACCAAAAAACAATTACAACATTAAAAACCTACTTCACAGTAATAATACTGATAAGATAAAACCAGAGGAAAAGTCAGGCATTTACAAAATTAAGTGTAAAGACTGTGAAAAAATTTACATAGGAAGGACAAAAAGGAACATAGGCACTAGAAAGAAAGAACACTTCAGGCACTTAAGATACAAAAATATTGATAAGTCCGCAATAGCAGCTCATTTCTGGTCTGAAAATCATGAAATTGAAGATAGCACAGAATTACTAAAATACGTACAAAAACATAGTGAACTCGTCATATGGGAGAGGATATACATAGAAAAACATAAAAACCAACTAATGAACTTTGAAATCCCGCTAGAAGAGAATCCCACATTTCAGTTCATCACTAAATCAACAGATGGCAGCAACAACCCCAGAATTACCCACACCGCTGGATCTAGCGTCAGTCGCACAAGAGCCGTAGATGCAAACGAAGATTTGCGAAACATGTCCTCAAAATAGGTACGAAAGTGAAGCAGATGTGTAAAAAATGCGACTCATCTAAAATTTAATAATTTTTCGCTTCACTGTGGTGTTCCAATACAGTTGAATCTCGAGAAATTACTTTGTTTTAATTATTGGGCTCAAAATATAAATAGTGCCCCTTGTATTGTTAATTTGATAGTTTTTTCCTGCCGATTGAAGTTTTTCAGATTTGCACTTTCTAATTTTGGGGTACAATTATGTTTGTTTAATAATCATTTGGCCAAATTATATTTAGGGGCATTTATACTAGTAGTAATAGACTTCATGACTTTTCCTGTTTGGGTATTTTTGGTAATCAATAGATTCTTCTTAATGCTGGATTATCTACTTGAATGATGTGTAATTTCTTCTTATTGATTAATTTACTTTCTTTTAAAGTTTTGTATGTATATTCAATACAGCAATTTAGTGGGTTGTTTTCCATCTTTACGTACATTCTGCTTTTTCCAGAATTAAAATAGGGACATAGTGATAAAAAGCAATTACAAAAGTTTTATGAATTTGTCAATTCTCTGTGTCAACTAGAATGTATAGCATGTATGAAGGCAAATGAGTCCTGAATGTGCAGTGACAACAGAAAAGCACGTGACTGATTCAACCAGTGGGCACCACTCTTGCCAGTAATGCTACAGGGAGCAGTTTATGTGGCTATGCAGGGTTGTAAATTAGAATCTGATGTCATATTTATTTAATTGCTGTAACTTATAACAAAGTGGTATTATGGGAGATGAGAAGAAAGTACATCGTTTATGCAAAATGTAGTGGCAAATTGCAATAATCATAATGGTGATAAGTGTGGAAACAGCAGAATGTCAAGTTGGAGCAGAGGATGTCTGTCTTGCTCAAGTCTTGTCTTTCTGCGCAGCAACCTGCCTTTGTTCATGCTCTTACTCTAGTTACTATTTGTGCCAGAAGAATAACTTCATCTATTTTGTAGTGGAAAAGATAATTCAGTAATTAAAGCACACTCTGGGAAACAGCATTAGACCTTACATAATCATCTATACTTTATTGCTTTACTTTGTTTCTTTTTATTCTGTGCTGCTAAACTATTTACACCTCTCAGGTTCTTCTAATTTGGCATCACATATCTAAGCTGATATCTGGTAATGTCAAAAAATATATATTCTCACAGTTTAAAATATAAGAGTTGCATTGTTTTTCTTTGCATCAAATCCATTTCTCAGTCAGAATTCTGATAGTTTCAACAAATGACTGTTATAAATTGCCATATGTTTGTTCATATATTACTTGCTTGATTAAAGTGGAAATGAAAGAAAATATATGGAAATTATACTCGTCCTGGTTTGCACATGTGTGTATGAAGATGAACAATATTACCAGGTAGTATGTTTCTGAAATATGGAATTCTGATGCAAGTACTGCTTATGAATATCAAATGCACTTAAATTGCGTTGTTAAAAGGAAATATTTATTTGTGAATAGTTTCTTTTTATACAAATTGTGACTGTAAGTTTGACTTTTAAATCAAATTTGATTGCAATCTTTCAAGAGTTATGATGTATATAAATTTGAAATAACATTTAAGAAAGTTTTCAATTGCATTTCTGTTAACAGCTTCTAAAGAAATGTGTGATAAGCATAAAGATTTTGTGGTGGGACTGGTGTGTCAGACTGGAGCAGTACTGGATGACCCTGGATTAATCCAGCTAACACCAGGAGTTCGCTTGGATAGCAAAGGAGGTGATCAGCTGGGTCAGCAGTATAACTCTCCAGATTACGTGGTGGTAAAACAAGGTGCAGATATTGCAGTTGTGGGACGAGGCATCACCCAGGCTACAGATCCAGCAGCTGCAGCTAAGGAATATCGTGAGCAACTATGGTTGGCATATAAAAAAAGAATTAGCAACTCTTAAAATTGCACAGGTGGTTAAAGTTCTGAAGTCACACTGGAGAATATCTGTTAGTGTCACATTGTGCTGAAATAATCTAATTTTAGAAAATGACAAAATCAAAATTTGCAGTTTTTGAATGTCATCTCATTCTTTACTGCTCAAGTGCCTTACTTTTTCTTACAGATGTTTCAGTGTGAAATCTATGCGATTAATTTTATCCCTTAAACTATATTTCAAATGAACTTTCATAAATTTTAATCTACATACTATAAATTTCCAGTATTAACTAAAATAGCTAATAGCAGAATATAATAAAGAGAAAAATAAATAGTATTATATATTCAAAAGAAGTGGCAACACTTTTGCAATTTTTTGCAATAACTTTATAAATATGGTGAAAAACTTTAATGCATTTTGATAAGAAATATGGTTTAGATTTATAAAAGTCAAAATTCGTCAAAGGTAGACACATCTTTGATGTTATTTGTAAAATTTGGAGTCTATTACTCTTTCACTTTCAACACCTGAACATATATATTTCAAGAGTTCAATGACTATTGTCTGCATCATGAGCCGTGATTGACTGCTGTACTTCCTTCTGTGGATTGTAGGTAATGTTTTGATTGAAAAAACTATTTGTAGTCTTTTTTCGATACTTGGTCACTTACATTTTTATATTACTGAGGGACTAGTTTCAGATTTTCAACCTCTATGCAACCAACCTCTATCCAAAGTTGGATAGAAGTTGAAAATGGACAGGACGGCTTCCAAAACCAGTCCCTCAATAATATAAAAATGTAAGTGAAGTGTCAAAAAAATGGACTACAAATAGCTTTTTCAATTAATTTTGATGTTGCTGTACTAAATTCTTCCAATTATGCATAATAATGTTTTGAGTGACATAGTGCACAATGTAATGCCTTTTAAACATAACATCAAAGTTTAATAATTATGTTTATTTTTGTGTAGGTATAATTTTTTCCAGTTGGAGATTTCTGCTACTTTTGTAATTATCTTTAAAAGTTTAGGTTTTTCTTTTAGCTGAATTATCTTGGATGAAGAATTTTCAGCAACTGCTGATTTTTCCGTTTGTTTATATTTCACGTTTCTCGTGTGTTCTTTAAATCTTGTATCAGTGTTCCTCTTTGTCTTCTCTAAGTATACTTTTTGCAATCTTTACATCAAAAGTCATATACCTTAAGGGTTTCATACTCAAATTTTCTCTTTGTGTTAATCTAAATATGTTATTCAAGCAACTTTTTTAAGTTATTCATCTTGATGGCTTGTAAAATGCAGATTCATTGTGCAGTATGTCCAGTCAAAATGCCATCTACAAGGCACAGAAGGGAGCATAGGAGTGAATCAAGACTGAGATAAGTTTCCGAAACATGTTTCAGTAGGTTTTGGTATTGAAGGTGAAGTTGAGTAATAAAAACATCACATTTTTATGAGTAAGGACTATGATACAATGAAGCTCAAAATTATATTAAAAGCCTCAAACTTTACATACAAATAAAAATAATTTCACTGTGTTATTCCTAAAGAAATATTCAACATCTATGGTCTTTTAATTGGATAAGGATTTTATTTATTGGCTCATATTTTATTTTGTTAAAAGTATCAACTTATCCTAGGGTCATTTTTATTATTGTTATTATTATTATTATTATTATTATTATTATTATTATTATTATTATTATTTCTACAATCTTCTTGAATGTTTTGTATAAATTGAAAAATATTGTGCAATTTGTGTATAATTATAGTTTTCAGTTATAAGTATGAAAACATAATGTCTTGTTTAATGTACACAAATGCTTGAGTACTTTCAAGGAAGATACACCCTTTATTTTTCAAAATGAACTGAAATGTGTAAATACTGTTACATATAATAGCTGGTCACAATTTCCTTGGAAATGGAATTTGAAAGTGTATACGTCATGTACAATTGGAAAGAAGTGAGTGAGTCTAAGGTAATTCTATAATAAATGTGAACAAATCAAAGATGTAAATGGAAATCCATATTGATTAGTATATTGATAACATGCAAGATGAGTTTTGTGTTTGGTTATCATTTGATTGAAACCAAAGAAAACCATTGTTATACTTAATGCAGGTTAGGTAACTTTGAAATTAAGATAATAAACATTTTTAAACAGCAATGTAGTTATAACTTGTGAATCTTAAACTAAGTGGTGCTATGAAAATCAGAAAGGAAACTTGAGAAATGAAGCACATGCAGCTATTGGAAGTCAGTTTTGCTTTTTAAAGCCTGCTATTAGAGAGAGCTTTAGTGGCTCTTGTGGATAAGTCTCCTTAGCTGCCTTATGAAAGACAGCTATGCATAATAAGCATAAGTATGCTTTGAACTGGAAGAGCATGTAGCTCATCTTTCTGAGCTTGAGAAAGCTTTCTATTGATTGTCCAAGTTCATATTTGTTTAAAAAGACGTTTTCACTTTTTTCTGTTTTTTATTTGCTCACAGAGAGTGAACCAGGATGAAGAGGTTGTACTGCAATTTTGTTGTTGGGTTTTTATACTGGTGGTATATGCTGTATATTACTTTTAAAAATCAAGTTTTAGATTTAAAATATTTGTAAAATATAATTGAGATATGAAAATAATAATTCTAAATAAAGTACATTTGAAATTGAACATGATTACTGAGAAACATTATATGATTACTTAGTCCCATTAAGACAATCTTATGTTTTACAAGAGATTAAGTTCTGAAACTCATACAAAATAAGAAAGCACTTAAGTTCCTCCTATCCATAATCAGCATTGATGCATTGTTATCGGTAAACATCACTAAGCGCAAGAGAGATGGGAGGTATGCACAGGCATGATCACATAGATAGCAGTGAAGATGATAAAAATTACAAGGTGCGCAATTAAAACAATTCCTCTCTTTAAAATGACACAAAAGCTCCAAACTCTTGTAATTTGCTTCAAATATTAATTCCTCTAGCAAGTAATTTTTCTTTACAATCTATACTGGTCGCCAAACTAGAATGTGATTGACAGTAAGCACATGGAAAACGCTTTAAATAAATGGGAGGGGATGAGTACGTCATAATGGTTGTCATAGTAACCATTAGAAGGACCAATTAGAGTCGAGACGTTTCCATGACAAACTTAGATGCTAAAACCTTGGTTGGCAATATTCTAACACATGTTTAGCATGACATGCGGGCGAGCAAGTTATGCAAATGCTGCAGTAATCATAATACCTTGATGATTGTTTCTCTGCCGAAAACGCTACATAAACAGAATGTCTTCACGTATATGTTGCTGTTCTTATTTTATATACAACAGTTAGAGATCCTGTACTGGCAAATTCCTTTGCATTTTATTTGTGGCAATTTGCCTTGGTTTAGGTGTGTTTCTGTCCGTGTATCTGTGCGTGTGTTGTGATCATTTGCAATTGTGTTTTAATGAATGTTTAATATGTCTAAAAATAGTGACAAGCGAAAACCTGAACGTGCTCGACAACCAAATAAAACTATGGAAACGTTGAGTCAGACTGAAAAATTCAATGCCATAGCCGGGATTTGAACCACAGATCTTCTGGTTTCCGTCCAGCTGCACTACCATTGTGCTACTATGGCCAACGTGCCGATATGACATTAAATTCTCCAACTGACTCGTATTTTCCCGGTAAACCACTTAGGAGTTCTCATAAACACATGAGACAACTACCTTAATGGCGACTTACTACATGTAAGTACTTTAAGGCCTGGGCTTTATAGTTAACCACTATTAGGTTAATTAATGGAAATTAATTATGTGTTTATGAGAACTCCTAAGTGGTTTACCGGCAAAATACGAGTCAGTTGGAGAATTTAATGTCATATCGGCACGTTGGCCATAGTAGCACAATGGTAGTGCGGCTGGACGGAAACCAGAAGATCCGTGGTTCAAATCCCGGCTATGGCATTGAATTTTTCAGTCTGACTCAACGTTTCCACAATTTAGCCTACACACGGCCAGTGTGAAAGAATAATTAATTTCCATTAATTAACCTAATAGTGGTTAACTATAAAGCCCGGGCCTTAAAGTACTTACATGTAGTAAGTCGCCATTAAGGTAGTTGTCTCATGTGTTTATGAGAACTCCTAAGTGGTTTACCGGGAAAATACGAGTCAGTTGGAGAATTTAATGTCATATCGGCACGTTGGCCATAGTAGCACAATGGTAGTGCGGCTGGACGGAAACCAGAAGATCCGTGGTTCAAATCCCGGCTATGGCATTGAATTTTTCAGTCTGACTCAACGTTTCCACAATTTAGCCTACACATGGCCAGTGTGAAAGAATAATTAATTTCCATTAATTAACCTAATAGTGGTTAACTATAAAGCCCGGGCCTTAAAGTACTTACATGTAGTAAGTCGCCATTAAGGTAGTTGTCTCATGTGTTTATGAGAACTCCTAAGTGGTTTACCGGGAAAATACGAGTCAGTTGGAGAATTTAATGTCATATCGGCACGTTGGCCATAGTAGCACAATGGTAGTGCGGCTGGACGGAAACCAGAAGATCCGTGGTTCAAATCCCGGCTATGGCATTGAATTTTTCAGTCTGACTCAACGTTTCCACAATTTAGCCTACACACGGCCAGTGTGAAAGAATAATTAATTTCCATTAATTAACCTAATAGTGGTTAACTATAAAGCCCGGGCCTTAAAGTACTTACATGTAGTAAGTCGCCATTAAGGTAGTTGTCTCATGTGTTTATGAGAACTCCTAAGTGGTTTACCGGGAAAATACGAGTCAGTTGGAGAATTTAATGTCATATCGGCACGTTGGCCATAGTAGCACAATGGTAGTGCGGCTGGACGGAAACCAGAAGATCCGTGGTTCAAATCCTGGCTATGGCATTGAATTTTTCAGTCTGACTCAACGTTTCCACAATTTAGCCTACACACGGCCAGTGTGAAAGAATAATTAATTTCCAAATAAAACTATATTGGTAAAGGTATTCCAATTAAAGGACAGGCATGGGAAATAATATGCTCTGTCAGAGAATATTTCGAAGAGGAGAAATTGACAGGGGAGTCTATTATTCTATTCTCTAAGGTGCTTGATAGGACTTCACGTGCTGTAGGTATCAGTAAGAACACTGTGGTTAAGATTGGGAAAGAAAAATATTTTAAAGAAAGTCAGGCATCGAAACTAAAATAGAAACTCCCGTAAAAAAAAGTATGTAACCAGCATTTCCCCATTTCAATAAGCATCAAAATATCACAAGTTTGACTCTTTTGATACGATGATCTTTGCATTGATGTGCTCTTGCATGTTCTAGCATTTGCATGTAGATACACATCTTTCCTATTGTCTTTGTGTGCAGTATTATAAATAATAATAATAATAATTAATAAATACCCATTGCAGTCGCAAAAAAGATAAGTATGTTTAAGGAGACCTACAGTGAAAATTGGATCAAAATAATACCATCTTCCAAATTGAAAATTATATATGACTATTTCATATATCTTGTGATAGTTTTGATCCTAGTAGAGTAGTTTTAATGAGCAAGTTTTCCAGCACAGTTCTCTCGGTGCATTATCTAACATTTTACAGTATTTAAAATGCTCCATATGATGCAATAATTCTTTTTTGATGGAAAAACTGATTATATTGAAAAAATGGAAGAAATGCTGACAGTAATTATGAAACACCCTCTAACACTTGCATACAAACCTTTGAAAAAACCTTAGCACATTCAAGCATAATATCTAACAAATATATGGTTAAACCGGATAACCCAACCTTATCCAGACTCTTTGGGTTCACCCAAAACATACAAGCTATCCAAAACAATGAGACCTATAGTTTAGCAGTAGATTATGGGAAAAAAGATCGGGAAACTAGAAACATGTTAATACAAGAAATGAAGAATGCCAGGGCCAAAGGAGAAAAAGCTTTTTTTAGAGGTCTAGATTTGTGGATAAATGGAAGGAAGCAGGATATGCATCAGCGAAATATTAGACGAGGGACAGAAGAGCAAAGGCAAGCAGT
Organism: Mantis religiosa; assembly: GCA_030765055.1. Taxonomy (NCBI): domain Eukaryota; kingdom Metazoa; phylum Arthropoda; class Insecta; order Mantodea; family Mantidae; genus Mantis; species Mantis religiosa. Next base: position 48,844,108 of record CM060957.1, read on the forward strand.
ATCCATGGCCAGGAGAGAGCAACCATATACGTCACCGAGTTCAAGAGGAGTAGGAGGACGAGCAACTGGAGTAACGATTACGTCACCCAATACATCATAACACAAGGAAGGAGGCGGGAAGCAGACATCATTCAGCACGTCATCGAGCAAGCATATTCGGCCAGAAAAACAGCTGACTGAGGACATGAGACATGTCGCGCTTGCATCGATGGCAGGCTTAGAAGTGTGGAGAGAAACGGGTCTCAGCATTGTATCTACGAATGGAGGCAGTATTATGCAAGTACTGGACCATGAAGAGGGCAGAAAAAAGATGGAAAGGATAAGTAGGAGTAAGGCCAAAGTGCAGCAATTCAGGTTTGAGAGAAAGGGATCTGTATAGAGCAAGGTTTTTGCGGGTTATATTCTGGAATGTTGAAGGGTAGTGGGGCAAGGTGAAAAGTGGAGAAATTTCTCAAATTCTAAATCTGGCTGATGTGATAGGTGTGGTGGAAACTTGGTTAAGAGATAATAATATGGATTTGAGTGATCTTGATTTTTGTGGGAAATGTGGCACTAAACAGAACGATAAAGGTAGAAGTTCAGGAGGTGTAGGATTATTACTGAAAAAGACCCTAAAAATAAAGGTGAAAATATTGAATGAATTAGGTGAAAAATCAATTTTGTAGTGTGTGTTAAGTGGAGTATGGGGGAGAGAAAGTGTATATGTGGCAATAGTGTATAACCAGCCAAATACCTCAGAATTCTATGACCCACAGTTATTTGTTAAGATGGGACAAAACATGGAAGGATTTGAAAGGGTAGAGCCAGACTGAAAAATTCAATGCCATAGCCGGGATTTGAACCACGGATCTTCTGGTTTCCGTCCAGCCACTCTAACCATTGGAGCTACTATGGCCAACATGCCGAAATGACATTAAATTCTCCAACTGACTCTTGTTTCTCCCGGTAAGGATTTGTTATAATGGGTGATTTTAATGCAAGAGTGGGGTAAAATCAATTGCAGTTAATAGACTTTGAAGGGGAATTAAATGGGTTAAAAAAAGAGGGGGAGAAAAGAAGGAGCAAAGATAAATGTATTAACAAGGAAGGTAAGAAACTAATAGTTTTGTGAGGAGAATGATTTGATGATGTGCAATGGGGTGAAAGGAAATGATAGTCTAGGGGAGTTTACCTTACTTTTATGAATATAAACGGTCAAAGTGTAATAGATTATATTCTATAATGAGTGCAAAAACTAGGGAAAATTTAATTGAAATTTGGAACTTATTGGCCAAAGTAAGAGCAAATGGTTGAGGAAGATAATTAAATATGATGAAAATGATGAAGTATTTTAGACAAGTTGCCAATAGGGATTCATTAGCTTGACAACCTCAGAGTTTGAGTCTATTGGGCCCAAGGGAACCAGCAACTCAGTGTAGTAATAAGTATGTAAATGTATAATAATTTGTAATTGAAATGGAAATAAAGATTACTATTTAGTTAGCAGTATAAATTCACCAACCTATAAATTGCAAATTTGCTAACGAATAAGTTTAATTCGTTCACCAAATTTGATGGTCTAGGCATCAAAAATACCTATGAACTTATAGAAAACATAGAGGACGTTCTATTCTTCCTTGATGTGAAATCACTGTTTCCCAGTATATCATTAAAACAACTCCCACCATTGATTGAAAACTGGTTCAAATCACTAGAAATATCATGACCTGAAATTTCAGGTTACATAGAATTCACTAAATTATAACTCACAATAACAAATTTTTTTTGATATTTGTGTTATATCCAGTTATACATTTTGTGGTTATAACATTTCTTAAAATATCCTGATGATGGGAGCGATGTATGCTCCCAAAACGTCAATTTCTAATCGTCTTTTCACCTGGCTTGTTTCCCAAGAAGATCTTGAACAAATAACGTTTTTTTCCAGTACCAAATAAGATATTTTCATCAAACTTCAAGTTTAGCTATGGACAATCCTCTATCACCCTTCCTAGCAGATACGTATATGAGTAAATTAGAAATAAGGATCACCAAAGATTTCCCTTGGATGTTCAAACTCTGGCAGCAGTATGTAGTTTGACAATCTTTACAGTAGTACCAAAAAAAAACAAATCAGTGATGCACTAAAACTCGTAAACATCCAGGAAAAAAGCATGAAGTTCACTGTGGAAGTAGAAAAAAATGAGTATTTGGATTTAAAAATAGTCAGAAGTGAAAACAGAAACTGGCATTCACAGAAAACCAACACATAAGAGCTAATGGCTGCAACCCAGGATCTCACAAACAGGCAATCTTTATAGTTTAACACACAGACTGGTGAACATCTCTCTTACAGCAGAAGAATCCAAAGCAGAATGTAACAAAATACTTTAAATAGCACAAAGAAATGGCTTCCCCAAATCATTTAGTGGATAAAGTGAAACTAGCAAAAAGTTACTAAAAGAAACTACAACTTTCTCAGCTACAGAAACAAAAATGACTTTTAAAAAATTCACGTACTTCCTGTGGGCTTTTGATAAATTCAAAAAATGTTTCAAAAGAATGTTCAACTAGCACCAGTCAACAATTAGTCTTTAAGAAAGCTACTATGCTCAACATCAAAGATGCCATTCCACCTAATAAAAAATTGGCTATATACCCAATTGAATGCAGTGACTGTAATCAAGTTTATATAAGAAAAACCAAAATAAATTTAAAAACATGATCTAAGGAATACTTCAGAAACATAAAATACCAACAATTAAAAAAATCAGCAGTTGCCACCCATTTTTGGGCAAAAACTCACAACATAAATCCAGAACCAAAACTTCTTAAACACACAACAGGAAAATAAGAACTGTCCACACGGGAACAAATTTTCATTTCAAAAAATAGAAATGGTATTTAATTTTGATGTCCTCCAGAAAGATATATTCAGCAAGTTCCTGAATTGCCACCAGAGGGGACCTCAGACAAAAAATTGTCAGCTAAACCACGGAGAACCAGTCGATGTCCAGTGATAATGGAGGAAAGTAAGCCTCCAAAACATGTTCTGGGAATTATTTGAGTTTGATTTATGAGTCACTATGTTTACACTCAAACTTCACTTGTTGTATAATTGAAACGTTTTCAAGATCATTTGATCTCATCCTCAGCTGTTTGGTGACTAAATGAACATTCCTCTACTTCCACTACTACGGAGCTCCGATCACTCTGCCATCTGGTGTTTGGGGCACTAAGTTTTAATACTTCATTTAATGCCTGGATTTCAAAATTTATAACTTTATCACGGTTTTTGTTTATGAATATTTTTTCCCAAATATCCAATTCTATGGGTGTACTTAAAGATTTTAACAGTTTAATGTTGTGGCCAATGTTGTGGTTTTCTGTCCAAAAATGCTGTGAAACTGCAGATTTTTCTGTTTGTTTCAACTTAATGTTCCTCTGGTGTTCTTTTTGCCTGGTTAACAAATTTCTCTTAGTTTTTCCTATATTGCTTTTTTCACAGGTTTCGCAATTAATATGATAAATTCCGGATTTCAAATTGTTGGGGATTGAATTTTTTAGTGGTTTATTTAGCAGGTTCCTCAGACTGAATTTGTTTTGGGGTGCTAGTTTTAAGTTTATTCTTTTGAAGATTCGTTCAAATTTTCTAAAAGCCCATGGATGGTAGGTGAATTTTCTATATTGCCAATTTGTGTTTTTAAGTGGTGTGAGAGTGGTATTTTTTGCTATCATCTTCAGTTTTTCCTTTCTCTTCATCATGTTCCTTATGATGGCTGGGTTGAATCCATTTAATACCGCTAAGTCTTTTATGTGTTGTTCTTTAAAAAATTCCTCCTTAATCAGTGGGATATTGTATAGCCAGTGAATTAAACTGCTAAAGGCAGCTAGTTGATGTGAAACTGGGTTGTATTCATTTTTCTTTATGTAATTATCTATGTGTGTGGGCTTCCTGTATCCAAAATCTACACCATGACGATTTCTAGTTATCTTGAGGTCCAAAAAGGGTAGGGTGTTGTCTCTTTCTACTTCCATTGTAAACTGGATGTGATTATCTTGCAGGTTTAGTAATTTTAGAGAATCTTCTCTAAGTTTTTCCGGAATGATAGCAAAAACATCATCAACATATCTCCGCCAAAATTTATAAATCTGTGGGAAGGCCTTTACTATGTGTGTGTCAAAATAGCTCATGTATAGGTCTGCTAAAATAGGCAAAAGTGGGCTCCCCATAACTAATCCTTTTGATTGTCTGTAGAATTTTTGGTTAAACATGAAGTAATTATTCCTTATGCATAAATCTGTAAGATTGATAATGTCATCTATTTCTCTAGGGTACATTGTAGTCTGGGTTAGCCATTTTTTGAAGAGTGTAGGTATTTTTTCTACTGGAATGCTTGTAAAAAGTGCTTTAACGTCAAAAGAAACTAGTATGTGATTTTCTGGGATGCTGTACTTCTATAGGTGATTTATCAATTCTAAGGAGTTCTTTATTCCCAAACTTTAAAATTTGTCATATGATTTTAATTTTCTTACTAACCACTTTGCAATGTGGTATGTAGGTGAATTGATGCCATTGATGATGGGTCTCATGCTATTGTCTTGTTTGTGGACATTTTCAAGACATTTCAAGAAACGTTTTCAAGATCATTCGATCTCATCCTCAGCTGTTTGGGATCGAATGATCGTGAAAACATTTCAATTATACAACAACATAGTAAGTGAAGTTTGAGTGTAAACATAGTGACTCATAAATCAAACTCAAAAATGAAGAATACTTCACTGTTAATAATGCTTCTGCTTTAATATTAATATGAAATTAGCTTCACTTTTAACAATGCTTTTAATCATAACATTTTAAGGGAATATTAAGTTAATAGTGCGTTTTAATACTATGTTAAAGCTAACATTGTTCAATGAAAAAGAATTTACACTAACTACAGTGTTAAATCACTTTAAAATTATATTAAAATTTAACATAAGTTAAGTGAAACTGTTTCTTATAAGATGAAACTAAACTTTCTTTTTTCTGGAGGTTATTTCTACATTCTTGATGATAAAATAATTACTAGATGGAATAATCAACCAAGATGCAAAGCATATGACATTTATTTATTTATTTTCAGTCCTATAGTATACACAAAAACAGTGTTACATAGACCACATAGGCTACTGGTAACAGTGTTTATTCAATTATTCATATCTTAGGTTATTGGCCACCCAAAATATTGCTGCTTGGACAATCAGCTTCAACATTTACTGCTGTTGAATAATATAATTATGGGGCATTGGTGAGTTTTTTGAATGTAAAGAGAAAAGTGACTATTGCACTAGATCATGCATTACCGAACTAGTCAGCACTGCCTCTCTAAGATAATCTACTCACACTTTCCCAGCTTTTCCTAGCTTTCCATGTGCCTTCCTCTTTTTTATGTACCTTACATTCCATTCTGTCTTCAAATTCAGATAGAATGTATCAATACTTAAGCAATGTAAAAAAGCACTGTATCTGTCAGTATTGCATTGTACTACTACTGTCCCATAATAATTGTCCGGTACGCCAAAATAGATTACATTAGTTACTGACAAGGGAGTATTTTGAATTAACATGCATGCAGAGATGCACAGTGGGTCAGCAAACAGGATTGTGAAGAGTAATCATGTGACGATCAACAATCAAGACGAGCTCTGTTGATACAGGAAGCTTTGATTTTCACACTACTGTGATGCTGTATATGCAATCTGGTAAAGCAAAGCATGCCAGAAATCAAGTATAACCCTGTGATACCCCTACAGCGATTTAGTTTGTAAACAACAGTAATAAATACTCTGGAAACAAAATATGAGCAGAGGGTGACAGGTAGCAAAATCTTTCAGATGTATGGTGGGCAGTGTATGAGTTTATGTTGAAAAACCGTGACTGGCATGGTGAAGAAAGATGCCATGACATCTGCGCCCACAAAATTTAATGTCAGTGCGAGAACAGCGCATTGTATTTGGCAATGGAGGAGGCAGTGTTTGAACGTGGATCTGTTGCTTCTATACTTATTACATGAAACATTGAGGCATATAACATTGCCTTTGTCTTGGCCATACACTGTCTGAGCGTTCCAGCACCAAAGTCTTCATCTAGTGCCATTCATGGAGAAATCCTTGATCTCTGTGAATATTACGCTGGTGGAAATTTACTGAAAAGCAGATTGTGACACTCTTCTTTTTTTATTATAGAATGAAAAAAGTGATATATGTGTACATATAAATATTTTATTTAGAACATAGTACTCATTTGATATACAAAATATGAGGGTGCAACATACAATAAAATTTACATCATGAAGTAATTTACTAAGGAATATCAATACTAATATTGCACTACATTAAAACAGAGAAATTCCATTAGCAAACTTAACCATTGATTTGATCTTAGTATAGATCATCACAGCCTTATGGTGAAATTATGTAGCATGCCTCTGCTTACAGTTAATTTGCTAGATAACACATTTCTAAAATGAACACATTTTATCCAAAATACATAATGCATCCATAATTTCTGGTAACTTAGTTCTTAATTACTTTTTAATACCAACATATTAATAATTACTAGGGAATGGAGTTTTAGGTAATTTTTTTCTTGTCCATTACAAGCCTAGAACTTAGTATAAGTAATGAAAGTGTCAATGTTTCAAATACAAGATTGTATTTCATAATTTAGATCTTAGCACATATTAGCAATAAACTATGTTTTTCATGATGTAACTGTATTTCCCCATTACTTATGTATGGCAAACGACATAAGAACTCTGTCAGAATAGAAGCTGCTCAAGCTCTGCCAAATCCTGTAACATTAGATTAGTGCTTTTAACAGCAGACTATACTGGTGTCTGTTAAGATTGCATGAGATTATGAACATATACAAATACTCCAAAAAGTATTCTGTTGTTTAAGGAAAATTTCATAAAATCCGATGGATATAACCCAAGACAACACAAGCATGCTGTTATCAACAGTTTAACTTACAGGCTGGTTAATGTACCTTTAAACAAGATAGAATATAACAAAGAGTACAATAACATCATTCACATTGCAGAATACAATGGATACAGTGCTGAATTGGTCAACAAGAAAATAGATAAATTCAAAAGACAACTAAGATGCAAACAAGTAACTACTCTCTCCCCAATTAGCAATGAAACCTCATACAGAAAATTTACTTATCATCCCAGAGCTACACACCTTTTCCACAAAGTTTTCAAAGAACACAATATTACTTTGGCCCCACAGAACAAATTTAGTGTACAACACCTTTTGAAATCCCATAATACAAAGGAGATACCCACAGGCAGAAAATCAGGAGTGTACCGGATAAATTGCAAGGACTGTGACAAATTCTACATTGGAAAAACAAAAAGGAACGTGAACATTAGGCTTAAAGAGCACTTTAGGAACATAAGGAATAAAGAAATAGATAAATCGGCGGTAGCGTACCATTTTTGGAAGGAAAATCATGACATAGAACGAGAAATTCACTTACTAAAAAGTGTCCAAGGTCCAGCTGCATTAACCACGTGGGAAAAAATCTTTATAAAGAAATATGAAAGTAAATTGTTTAATTTCGATACTACCTTTGAAGACAACCCCAATTACAAGTTCATCAAGATACCGACAGATACGCACCTATCACCTCCGAGGAGTTCACTGAACCGGCATCCATTAGTCGACAACAGCTGATGATGTTAGGAAGTCCTAACGAAACGCGTTCTAGGTAAATACTAGCAATAAATGGAGCATTGAGTATTAGTTCGACTCAAAATTGTATTAACTCCAAAAAGTATTCGTCTAGTCATAGCACGTAGAATGTAACAAGCACAATCAGAAAAATATAGATAAGCAACGAACAATAATATTTCCTTAAATCGGTTGATATCTAGATTTAAAAATAAAACACAATTAGTGAACAGCTCTATGTTATTTTAAATCATATCCCATTTGATGTCGAACAAGTATTCGTCTAGTAAACAAGTTTCCATGTATGGTGCCTCACTGACGCACACCCCTTCCCTTTTATAATGTTGTGTTTCATTCATTGCTGTAGACAGTTCCATCTCTGTTTTCAAAACTATTGACTGCTATTTAAGTAATACAGGTTGAAAACATTGTGAAACTACAAAAGAAGAGAGAGAAATTTGCTTCAGGTTATTTAAAAAAGGAAAATCTTTTCAAGAAATTGGAGAAATATTGGAAGAAAGTACAGTGAAGACTATTACATGCAGGTTTGATCAGTTGTCCTGCAGTTCTATCCGAGATGGAGAAATTACAGTTACTTAGAGAAGTTAAGAAAATTCCTAAACTAAGTGCTCCAAAACTTGCTATTTCAGTTCAAACACACACAGGAAAGTTGTTTCAGCAGAAACTATAAGAAACGTGGTTTATGAAGTTGAGTATGCAGGCCGAATAGCCCATAGAAAACCATACATCAGTAAAATCAACAGAAAGAAGCAATTATTAAATTTTAGATGAGTCGTATTTTTTACACATCTGCTTCACTTTCGTATTTCTCCATGTTGTCCGGTTTTTAAAGTTGGCTGGATCTAACTTTCGCGTGTTCCTCTTGACTTAACGTCACTTCAATATATCGAGATTTAACTGTATTGGAACACCACAGTTAAATCTCGATAGAAAGAAGCAAGTTGCTTTCGCAAAAGAACATAAATACGATGGGTTTGATTTCTGGAAGAAGGTTGTATTTATTAACTTTAAAGAGAGTCGATTAAAGACACTAGACAACACTTACTTGTATTTACTGATGAGAGTCAATTTGAGCTCTTTAAGTCAATGGGGCGAGTAATAGTGTTGAGAAAAAAGAATTGTGCGCTTGAGGAGAAAAACATAATAGCTTCAATTAAACATGGAGGCGGTTCAGTACTTGTGGGGGCTGTCTAAGTGCAAATGGTGTGGGGGATTTGTTTTTTATTGATGGAATTATGAACCATGAGGTTTATATAAACATCCTAAAAACACATTTGTCCAGCAGTGTGAATAATATGGGTCTTTCTGAGGATTATATTTTCACACAAGATAATGATCCAAAACATACAGCTCTAGATGCAAGGCTATGATTGTTGTATAATACTCCACGATGGATGCCGACACCACTGCAATCCTCAGACATGAATCCAATAAAGAATTTGTGGAGTATACTGGACAAAAATAATAGGAATTATCAGATATCTAATATAAAGGTTCTAAAGAATGCTCTAATAGAGGAATGGCATAAAATTCCACTCATACAGTGGAAACAACACAATCTTTGGTGAAATCCATGGCAAGGAGAATGCAAGAGATTATAAAGAGGAATGAAGGGCCCATACTAACCGTAACATTCTACACCATTTTCAGTATGCAGACGAATACTTATTTTGCATCCCTTACGGCATATCTTTACTTTTGCATGTTTAACTATGTTTATGTGAATAGATACTATATGTGTTTCTTTATTGTATTCTCTTTTTCACTAATCCCTGCTGTCTCATTCTGATGATTTTCCACTATCCATACGTCCTTAAACACAAACTAATGCATTAGACAAATACTTTTTGGAGTATCTGTATGTACAAAAAAGAAGATGCATATCTCTGAGGTGCTTGTTCCTTCAGTTAAGAAATGCCTGGCAATAACAATGTGTATACATATTGCCATTGTTGTCAAAATGTGGAATGTAAGAAGCAGTAAAGACTTTCGGTTGTAGCAGTATGTTAAAGAATTCTCAAATACGTTCAGCCTAGAAAACCTACATATTTTTGGCCTTGTGGAAATCTATAAAAGCTGATTCAAGCTTTCAAGTAACCCAGCATTTATCTGGCAACAAACATGACATAAAAGCTTCTTGTTCTATGAAGCAGGACCTCCTGCCTTCATTCAGAACTTTCCAAATACTGTAACTTTTATTCAGAATCATGCCAAACTTTTGTTTCAGTGGAAATCCCTTTGTTTAAAGTGAACAATCCAGAAGTTAAACTTCTTTTGTGAAGTACACAAACTTTGAGGAAACACTACCTTCCAAAAAAAAAAAAAAAAAAAAAAAAAAAAAAATCAGTACTGTATGCAAAAGTGAGAAAATACAGGTGTATGTTAATGAATTAAGAGTCCACAGGAGGAAAGTTGAGAAATGCAGTGGTTGGTGTCTTTAACTATAAGACAGTTTCCAATCATTCCAATCTTCATGGAAAATAGAAGAAAATATTTTTGTTTCTTTAGTAAATATTTTTAACCTTTTGATAAACATATTCTCCATTTTAATGTATTAAAAAATAATAAATTCAACTATTTAATGATTAAAAATCCATGCCCTAATAATTACATAGTACAGTTTTTTCCCAAAATTTGGCTGGAAAAATTTAGTAACAAAATAATTGCTAGATAGTGGTTAAAAGAGGAACACAGTTCAAATGAGCCTCTTAACATTTATAGTTAACTCTTAAGATATAAATCTATAGCATTTTGATAACCTTAAGTTTATGACAGCCTTTAATGTAACAATAAGCATATACAATGTATTACATGCTTGATGACTGTTCGGTTTTGCAGTGTATCATTTAATCTTGCATTACAAGTCTGTGTATCAAGCAGCAAGACTCAGTCTGTCCTAGTACATAAAATGATTTTTGCATATCAGCAGGCAATGAATAACAAACTTATTTTAGAATCTATACACTTAATTAAAAGCAAGATGATTTATGGAGTCCATAAAATCCTAAAAGTTAGTAACCCTTACAGAGTAAAATCACTTCACACACTTATGGAATCATATATCCAAATGATGAACTGCAGATTTGGAAGTGAGACTGCAAGTTTGTAAAAGAATCGTCAGATATTAAAAACTGACAATCATTCTTCTACAGTAGTTCTTGGCATATGTCCTGTTTTGCTATTTAAACTGGCTATTAAATATGTTCCACTATATTAATTTTGATTATTAAATAAGTTTATCACTTCTTTCTTTTGTTTGTATCTTAATTTTATGCACCATACATGCAGCAGCAAGTTCCAAGTTTGACATCCAGAACACAATAAATCAAATATTAATATGTGAATGCTTAATAAGGGCAAAATGGTCTACTTGTAACATTCACATATGCACAACAAAATGTTTCTCAAGTCTTTCACCAGATTTAAAGTACTGCAAGAGACATGGTATCATCAGAAAAAATGTGTTTAGGAAGTTGGCAAAGATAGCTCATATGATGAGCCAGGAATAAAGCCCAGCAAGACCCAAATTTTTTCATCTCGATTTTTTTCCAGTATTTACCTGAATTAATTCACAATATGCAATTAAGACTTGGCCGTACTCTGACCATAACAGACCATTCAAGTGAGAGAGTGATTTTGATAAATTTTAGTACACTGTGCTGCCAGCATGCACAGTGCAAAAGCACTTCTTTGTCATCACTGTTCAAATGTTTTTCTTTGTATCATTAGGCTACTAAATGTGGCTGAACAGTTGGCACTTATAACAATATGTAGCAATAGCAGTAATAATGTATTTATCAGTTTATGCTTAGAGTACTTTGCAGGTACTGAACCAGCAGTAGCAACTTGCCAAGGATAAAATGAATTCCAGAAAAAATGGTGGAACTCCATCCCCCCATGTCTTCTCATTCAACTTTATAGCAGAATGAAATCCCCATGTGATTAGTTCAGCATTAGGATTACTACGGAGGGGATTTGGCACAAAACTTATAGTTTATTGTGCCTAAGTCCCGTTCTCATTCAACTTTATAGCAGAATGAAATCCCCATGTGATTAGTTCAGCATTAGGATTACTACGGAGGGGATTTGGCACAAAACCTATAGTTTATTGTACCTAAGTCCCAAGTGAGGCACCCCCAGGATGAAAGGATGAGGCAGAGGAGAAAGAGTGGTTGATCCAAAGAGTAACGACAGCGCCGAGACACCCACAGACACTTCTACCCTGAAAGAGACCACCAGATGAGAGATGATATGAAATGATAAACCCCTGAAAAACACATGAGTCAGGAATCGAATTTGGGCCTCCTGAATGCGGGCCACAAACAAAACTGCCTGAGCCATCCCGCTCGGTGGTAATTACCTAATACAATTAAAACAAAAATCTCTAAGCAGAAACATTTCATTGTATGCTGTCTTTATACACATCATAATTTATCCTAGTTTGAGTGTGAAAGCATAACTTGCTTTTCCAAGCATTTGTAAACACTGCTTCTGCAGCTGTACTTCTATCTAATTTTTTAAATTAGAGGATATAGAACAATTTACTGATGGTGTGGAAAACACTAGTTAATCTGAATCTGAAATATATCGGCAGTGCCTGAACCGATGGATAGAAACTTAATTAAGTACCTCTATTACTTCTCTGTTATTAAATAAGTCACAATAAAAATATGGGCTAATTGAGTATTATTTAGCAGATGTGAACCATTAAGCTTTCATTCTTCTATTCATCACTTGTTAGCACTATTCTTGAAAGAAAGTTGTTAAATTTTCATCCTACCAGGTAAGCTTGAACTAATACGACAATTCCTTCCCCACTTCTTACAAGTTCAGCAGAAAATCATGACCAGTTGGTTTATGGTACAATAAGTTTCACAAGAAATCAAGTTATCTTAAAATTACCCTCCTTGGCTACACAAAGGATAGTGCTACTACTTAGACAACTTTATCTGTAAATCTCCTATAAGCTTCTGACAATAATATACGTACAATAATTTGTTATAAATGTCATGTATCTCTATAAATTATAAATTCCTTGCAGTACTCAGGACTAGTTTCACAAATATATTGTTTGCATTATCAGCAAATCTTTTCTGAAATGTTTTGAATACATTTGCATAACTAGTCCTGAGTACTGTGAGGAATTTATAATTTCTAGAAATTATTATTCACTATACATAAATATTGGAGAGCAAGAGAGCTAATGGCTTCATTGCCAAAGCCTAGCATTTGAAAACAACAACAAAATTTCTAGAAAAGATACATGAAATTTATAACAAATTATTATACATTATTGTAATATTTGTATTGCTTCACTGTTATTAGCTTCAGCTTTTAAGTAATATTACTCCTATTAAATATTTGAAACTCATTTGCTGTATAGTTGCTTGGTTACATTTAACCAAATCTGGTGTAATAAATTAAAATATTTACAGAAATGAATACACATTTTTCCAGACTTTGTGATTACAAGAGTAAAACATCAGGAATATTCTCATCTTGTTTAATATGTGGGAGGAAAGAGAATTTGAGTGCTGAAAAAAATTAATTACTCGATTGTACTAAAATATGGGGGAATGTTAACCAAAATGAGTATAAAACTGCTGTGATACTTTGGAATTGCTAGTTAGCAACCTACCAACATAAAAAAATACTTTGATGGTATCTATCTCAACTTATAATTCACATTTGCTTAAATCCATGGTAACAAAAGCCTGAACCTTCTCATTACACCAAAGATATAGAAAACCTTTGCAAAAAGTTTGGTCTTGTAAAACTTAAGCATGAAGTTATATTAACGTAAGGTTTCTTTATTTAAGGAAATAATTACAAATGCTGAAATCATTTTCAGATAATATCAGCTATCTTTTTAAATCTATCAGATCAAATGTATGATACAGCACATTAAAATGACCGATTTTACATTTTTGGGGGTAACCAGAGTTTTATTGTGCTTCTAAGCATAAATTCAGAATCTAGTTGAGCACTTACATGCAATGTCACTGAAACAATACACAGTGATTAAAAATTTCTTAAGCTAGCCCAAGCCAATACAAATAAATAAATTTGCAAGATAATCTTCAGAAGTGATCTGTTCAGCCAAGTGTATGAGAATTGGTTATGTCATATGACTTCAAGATTTATAATCAGGAACTCCTTATATGGCATATTAACTCTGGAAAAGCAGAATTTCTGCTCAATTATGGGAAACACATTTTTTTCTCACTGCAGATAGAATGCAACACCTTCCATTTCTGGAAAAGATAGAATTAAAAAATTGTATTTGTACATATAGGAGGAAATAAACACACAGTGCATGCTGGTTTCACATACAGTATATTTACAAAATGAACAGCAATAATATTACTAATATATGTTTGTAATGCACTAAGCACAGAAGATTTGCATAGTTTGCTATAAAGCATGCTATTGTGCTGTAAATTTATAAGGACCATGAAAAGTCTCGGTCATCATATTTATAGTTTTACATCTTAAAACAGGTTTGAAAGCTGACCTCTGTACTTGACATCATACTTATTCTGCATTTAATACATTACAAACAATGCAGAATAAGCATATTGATTATGGGAGAGAGTATGGATGAATTTGGACTTCCTTCAAACAGAAAAAAAAAAAAAAAGCAGCTTCTCACTATACATAAAAAGACAACTATTTTTACCTGCACATAAAACCTTTTTCTACGTCACATTGGTAATCATCTCTGGATGACAGTACTCATGAAGACAGTATAGGCAGTGTTGGTACATCTGTCCTAAGTGTTGTAGATGATTCATCTTCATTAGAGGAATTCAAATAAGATGTGCTTATATCACCCTTTTTCCCATAGAATTCTGTTCGCAAACGTTTTGCAATATGACTTTGTGCATGCTTGTGCAAGTGGTCCTTTCGGTAGAAACCTTTTCCACATTCTATGCATATTTGGGATTTATCACCTGAATGTGTGATAAAGTGGCGTGAAAGATGTTCATTTCGCTTGAAAGCTTTGAGGCATATGGAACAAGTGTAAGGACGATCAGGACTATGTCCTTGTTTATGCCTATCTAAATGTTCCTTTCGCTTCAGACCAGCTCCACAAATATCACAAACAAATCTTCTTTCTAGTTGATGTACTAGAAGATGTTGTTGCAACAGCTCTTTCTCTGGGTATGCCATATGACATTCTGGGCAACAAAATAACATAGAACCATCTAATGTTGTTGTGAGAACATCATTACCCTTTACCTGTGGAGTGGGAGAGACAGAGCACTGTTTATTGTTCTTTCCTTTAGGTTCACTCTTTAAATCACCCTTCTCTTTATGCAACATATTTGCAATGGATAAATTACTCTCTTCATGTGTGGCAGCAGAGTATTTCAAGAAGTGATGCAATGTTAAGGGTAAGGTAGAGGCCGTTAGGCGTGACAGATATTCTGCCATAGGAGAACTTGGAGTTCCCGAAAAACTATGCCAGGCTGATGTTGTTGGCATCATTGCTGCAACATCATAATGTGGAGATCTGGAGGCTACCTCTTGTTCCAAATAAGATTCATTCAGTGCTTCAGTCATTGTAGCAGCATCAACTTTGGAAACAGAGTTCAAATTGCTGCAATTGGCTTCGGTTGATTGTTTAAACGAATTTTTATTGTGCATATTTTTAGTTCCTTCTTGATCTACAGCATCCTTGTTTACTTTATAGGATATAGGGCAGCGGTCAATTTTGTTTCCTTTATTACCCGAAAGTTGTGATTGTTCCTCTTGTTTGCTGTTGTTAACTTTTGTGTCTTCTTTAGACATTTCCATGATCAGCAGTTAATATATAAAGTAAAACCTAAGATTAACTTCACGTCTTCGTTCATTGCAATAAGCAACTTCACTATTCGCCTTTACCGTCTACCACAGCAACCATTGTAAAACATAAAAAGAAACCAAGTCACTAACCTATGCATTAACTCAATCTAAACTTCACATCAGGTAATGCGATAGAACATATTTTTTAGGATATTTTGTGAACGATTAAACTTTAAGGTTATGTTGTAACAGTGCCTCGCAAAATATTCCAAGGAAGCAAAAGCAGACTCGCGTTTTAGAGAAAAGCACTCGCTCATTAATAATAAACATAATACTCCTAAATGGATGCATTACTACAACGCATTCAGTATGTAACTATGAAAACATTTTACTACAATGTCAAATAGCCCGTACGACATTTCGATCTAAGTATTAAGTTGGTTAAGTATTTAAAAAAATATTGCAGGCCAGCCATCCGGTACATTGAAAGCTTAAGAAAAGCAAATTTCTACCGAGAAAGAAAACAGAAACATAATCTCGTCATACAGTTCCCTGGGAATTCCACAAATTTGTTAAAATTTCGAGGTTCGTTCTGTGTAATTTAAAAATGATTCTTTGGATGTGAAGATCAGCCATGTTGTTTGTTTATGTTGGCTATGTTGATGCAAGCTAACCAGCTGACACTCTCCATCTATCTGTCAGCGTTGACAGCCGTCAAATGTAATCAAATCACAGTAATGGCGCCTTCACGATTTATCCTGGCCAAAAGTGTAATATATTTTTTAAGAAAAACTTAAAACAACTGCAAATTAGCTCAAAATAATGTCTGGGATTACGATGCACTGAAATTACATTTCGCACATATGTCAGCCATTCAGTAATTTGAAGAAATATCTGTACTAGAATTTGGAAATAATTGTAGGTTATATTCTGAAATTGGCATTTAAAATGCAATCGGTTTTATTCCATTCTAATTTGGAATGGAAGTAAATGAAGAAAGAACCGACCTACAAGAGCAGTCCTCAAAATCTAAACAGAAGAAAACATTGTTTTGCAGGTTACTAATGCAGAAGAGAACCAGAGTTGGTTGTCTAACTGAATCTGATGATACAGATTTGCAAGAAAGTATTCGAAGCAATTGGCCCTTCAGGCCAGAAAAACAGAATCACTCTGAGGACACAAGCCTAGGAATAAGTAGAGGAATTCAGCCAACAATATTGGACTGTAAAGCAAATGATAGAGGAATCAACATTCAGGAGTATTTGAAACTTGATCCACCTAGAGATGGTAATTGCAGTAGTACAAAATTAGCTCTTTGTTGCGCTATGACAGAAAGTTCAGTATCATTGGATCATTCATCTAATGGACACTACCTTTGCAAGACAGCAAAAGATGAACAGAACATGACAACCACCTCTGAAAAAGTAGGAGATGATAAAAATGCAGAAATTAGCAACAAAGAAGCATGCAAGGAAACTTCTATGCAACAAACGCAGAATAGTAATTTAGAGAATCAGCAAGAAAAGAAAAGCTCTGCAGTTTTACAACAGAGCTTCAGTATAAATTCAGAATCTGCATCTAGTGGTGGTTCATCCTGCGATTCTTCACCTCCTTTACTACAAAGTTCTTTTCCTCCATCTCGATTTAGAAGACGCCTCTTAACTCAGCGACGATCAGCTGATAACCTTCTCCTTTCTAAATCTTGTCCCTCTCCATCTCTTCGACATTCATCCCCAGAATCAAGTCGCAGTGCTCCTGAAACTAGCCGCCAGAAGAAAAGATCTTCTTCACATGATGGCATGGTACCACCAGGTCATAATGAGGAACTGGAAAAGAAAGATAAAAGGAGCTTGATTGTATATAGAAGCACCCAGGGATTACAGAAAGCAGAGGCTAACATCACTTCACAAGGAATTATTGCATCAATGGACAGCTTAGCTCGTCATTCTTTACTAGCTGCACAAGTGCTGCATCTCATTCCAACAACAAAAGCCAGAGAGAGGTAGGCTTTATTTGCTATTTACTTTAATCCTTAAAATATTGAAAGAGTATTTGATTGTTTCATGAATTATCAGCAGAGTAATATCTTCAGAGGTTTCCAAGTTCACCCATAATGTTTCTTAGGTCTTCTTAATTTGCATAAAATAGTTTTAGTACTGTTTCATTGACCATTGTACTAAACACTTGTGGGTATTTTCTTAATAAATCTTGCATTCTAATTCAAGAAAAAGGTTAGTTGCCAAACTGAAAGTATTTTTATCAGGTCAGAAGCATTAAATACGTTTTTTTTTTATTATTATATAAAGCCATGAGAGACAAACAAATACTTACTAGACAAAACATGTTGATCTTGTTGAAACACACATTTGTTCCCAATAACCTTTCCTTTGTGGCAAAAGCCATTTTCAAGATGTGTTATTTGTATTCACATAAAGGAAAACAAGAAAAAGAAAGAGGGGAAAAGAAAGTGTATTTGCAGTTGAAAAAAATATAAAGTAGGTACCTTAAAATAAAAACAAATAAACAGAGAATAATCTCAGAAATGGTTAAATCCATTAAAAGAGTTTTTTTTATTTATTTTACTTTTTTTACTGCCTAATACATGTAGGAAGGGAGTAGTAGTGCCAAAGTGCATATGCAGTTGCAGGAAAAATTTTCAAATGGAGAGATAAAAAGCAAATGAAGCCTTTATAAATTAGGCTGGAAACAAATGTTGTGCACCATGGATTGTAATGAATTAATCAGTTTAAGAAAATGTGAAAACAAATAACTGTGGTAAATTGCATCAGAATGATACAAATGCATTTCTTTGGAAACTTATATTGAGAATACTGTAATGAGCTGATATGAAACAGTCAGATGTATCTGCAGTTTCAAATTTTAGGCTAACAGAAGTATCGTGAGTAGCAGCACTGTGGCTGAGTGGCCAGACCACTCGTCTGTCACCAAGATGATCAAAGTTCAATCCCAGAGGACTCCCCATAGCATTTGTGTTGAACAGCATTATTAAGGTTAAGTCTGGTAATAATTCCTGCATTTTTATCATGTTATCATTCAGTGGCAGGTCTTGATGTCATTTACCTTCTGTCTTCCCAAAACAAATAAAAAATATTTTGCTTTATTGTTTTGTTTGGTTCAGTTTTCTGCACATTAATAGCTATTCTTCCTACATGATGCTATCTGGTTCATCGCACAACACATAAGCTGAGGTACTGAGACCTTGATCCGATGGATGTGATGAGCGAGGCAATCATATCCTGTTGTCAAGTGAACTACATTTTGCCTTTACTTCTTGTATCTTCCTTTTTAAAGTGTTACTATTATCTGTATAACTCAGCTTTGTTGTTCTCTTCTTGGCTAATTAGTCTGCCATTTCATTGCCCAGTATTCTTACATGAGAAGGTATCCTCTGGAGGTTTATAGTTTTATTTTGATTTCATAGCAGTTTTGGTAACTTGCGGCACTCTTTTATAACTGGATTATCTGTTATTTTATTGGAACTGATGGCTTATATTGCTGCTTTCGAATACAATACTGCTTTAGTGAACATCTTTATTAAAAAAACTTAAAAATCTTAACCAAAATGCCCTTATACAGCATATTTTCACTTCCTGTTATGATACAGAGTTGAGGAGCATTTTTTCAAAACTTGTTAGATGCACTTGCTCAGTTAAAGCAAAAGTTGAAAGATACAATTTTATGATTCTGTGATCCAGCATGTCGCAACCTCAATTGTATGAAATGCATGTTGGCATTGACTGTTGCGATTCTTAGAATTCTCAATCATTTCAGCCAGCTTTGTACACTGCTGCACCATTGGCAATAATTGTGAACTCAGGTTGTGTGCTTGGATTTCACATTCATTTTTGAAAACTGTGTTATACTTACATGGCATTTTTATTCCTAGTTGAGACACTGCACTATACTATGCACAATGGACAGGAGCTGAGATTGTGAAACTGTACTAGTCGTAGAATGTGCGGGAGGTAGGAATTGCAAAAAACAAGGAAAGGAAATCAAAATGCCAGTTAAGGAAAGCTCATACTCCAGCAATTTCATGTTCACGTGGTCTTGAGTGCTCTCCACAAAATCCTAAAAGTAAAGGGCATAAGCATTGTGATGTAGCTGATTTGACTTATAATGATAAAAGTGGTTTTCACCATCATCTTTCCATGCTAAATAAAATAGATCAAGATAAATTCCTTATGAAATATATGAGTATTACATCTACTAATCACAGAGTGGTGAAGAAAGAAGCTGCAAATAGACAGCAGACTGTTAGCATTAAATACAGTGTGAGAACTAATGATGGCCAAGTATTGTCAGTATGTGCTGCAAGCTTCCAAGGAATCACAGGGGTGTCAAAAGTGAGATTATCTCTTCTGGCTAGAAAGTTTCATTTGTCTGGGAATGCGCCAAAGGAAACCAGAGGAGGTGACAGAACAGGAAAATTACAGAAGGGCATGTCTGCTGATATAAAGGAAGACATTAAGGAGTACATATGTAGAGAAAGCTACTATGGAAGAGCAAAATCAAGGAGAAGATATTTACCTCCAGAACTTATTATCAGAAAAATGTGGGCCAACTTTTGCAACAAAAGAAGATTAAGAAATTTACCACTCAGCTCATTGTCAAGATATAAATACATATTGTACAACTTCTTCAATCATTCTACACACCACACACTGACACATACTGAACCTGCATAATGAGACTGATGAAGATTAAGACAGAGGCAGATGTGGAAAAGAAAAACAAATAACCATGTATAGATTACACAAGCAGCATTCAAAAAGGTTTTATCGGCTATTGAGAGACAATGTCGAGGCAATCACTATTTGTTTTGATATGCAGCAGAATCAACTATTGCCTAAACTTTCTGTTAGTGAGGTACTCTATGCAAAGCAGGTGTAGCTGTATAATCTATGCATAATGATTCCATCTAAAACCCAGAACAAAGACGACATTTCCTTGTATATATGGTTGGAAACTGAATCTGTTAAAGCATGCAACCAGATTGCCTCGGCTTTACACCACTTCTTGTTGGAACTGGAAGAAAGGATGTCCAGCAACGCTCCTTCTACCATTCGTTTATTTTCAGACTCTTGCTCTAGTCAGAACAAGAATAGTATGATGATGTTAATGGTTATTGCTTTTCTAGAGAAGAGCAAAACATTTTCCTGCATTTCACATATCTACCCAATATGTGGGCACAGTTATATGCTTCCTGATAGAGTTTTCGGCATAATCGAAAAAGAGTTAAGGGGGAAAAAAAAAAAGAGAGAATATCTTAAGTCCTGATGATTACTGTCAGATATTATAAAATCTAGGCTCTGTTAAAGTGATGTTCAAAGACTGTAAAATTAAGGACTTGAAAGTGCAAAACAAATACTGAAGTCAAAGCTTCCTTTCAAAATTTAATACCCAGCGAATCATAACATATTCCAAGCAATCATAGGAAGACCATAAGGTATGTGTAGAAGTTCAAAATACATACTCTGCTTTGCCTGTGGAGGTGGATGTGATGAAACTGTGCAGCAAGTCCTGTAGCGAATTTCTGCTTTGATCTCAAAATATTCCCAAAATTAATAGAGTAAGCAAAGAAAAGAAAAGGATGTTTCAAATCCAGCTAAATTGTTTGAAATTCCAGAAACTGCAAAAGAATTTTATAAAGATGTACTAGAAGAGACTAATAAAGGTTAAAGCTTGCATATTCATATTGTTTAAAATTTCTTTGTATGTATTCAATATGTTTGTTATATAAATAAAACAAAATATTATATCGTTATTGTGAATGTAGCAGTACTTAGTTTCTAAGTTTATACCAAATAAAATAATCGTTATAAACATTAATATGTTGGTTGTTGTATAATACATTATGTATTATGGAAAGGTGAAAGTAAATAAAAAATAATAAATACATAAGTAAAAAGTAACAAAAACAATAAATGACAAAAGTAACAAAACTTCATGTGTTAATTTCTCGCTCAGGAGAAAGTTAATCAGTATCTATCAGTTTTTGAAAAAACTCTGCATTTTCAAATCTCAAATTTGCACTACTTAAATTATGGTATTTGTTTCTTTTCACATTCAATGAGATAGCTTCAGGGAGGAGAATTGAATGATTAATATAGTTGCTGTAATAAACAGAAAAAAACGTTTTTCTCAGAAATGCATTTTGTGCATCTATCGAGTTTTGGAAAACACTCCTCAATTAATTCAGCACACAGCAGGCAAGTCTTCATATTACAAAAAAGGGCTGTACGTATTATTTTTGATGTTGGGCCCCTCCATTCCTCCAGGCCCTTATTCAAAATCAGAAAAATTCTTACTCTTACTGGAGAATACTTATGTTCTGTGTTAATTATCTTAAGATAATTATAACAACTTCACAACAAACCTTGCTTTGCATGACCTCAGTACAAGGCTTATATAAAGGCAAAGGACATGCTACAGTATGGAGACGACCAAATACAGAATGGGAACCTAAGAACATGCAGTGAAACATGGAGGTAATGTTGTAGTGGTATGGGCTCATCAGGTATTGGGGATCTTGTGTTCATAGATGTGATCATGGATTTGTATTTTCTTGAGATTAATCTGAAGAGCGCAGAGATGTTGGGATTAGGAAATGATTGTTACCAGCAGGACTGATCCAAAGCATACTCCTAAAATTGTGAGGCTTTGGCTTTGTACAACATCCCACATGCTTTGAAGACACAGCCCCAATCACAAGTTTTAAATCTGTTACAGAACATACGGAATGAACTTACACTGACTATAAATAATTTTTCAACTAAAGATCGTGTTAGGAAACATCACATCAGAAGTAAGGACCATCTGAAAGAAGTTCTTCAAATAAGAGTGGTGAAATATGGACTCTGAGGTGACCAAAAACACATGCACAATGATGGCCCAAAATACTAGGGCAGTAATCCATGGAAAGGGGATGATAGCTAAATACTATTATTCTCTGTTCGAATACCATTTCCAGATGTGAACAAACTATTTTCTTTCTTTCTTGTAGTGAAAATAAGTTTTGTTTCTTTTCATGACTTTATATGCTTAATAGAAGCCTATTTTGTAACAGTTGTATTTATAATAAAAGTGAATCGAGAAGATATTGTCACATTGCTTCACTCACTGTGTCAATATCTTCTCAATTCAATTTTATTTTAACTTGTGCTTCATTTCTTTCAATTTTTATACATTAGTTGTATTTATGTCTACCCTCTTTGCATAACTATAAACATATTAGAACTAGTAAACATGTATGCATTTGAATACCTGTGTTGGCCTTTGTATATGATGTTAGGCATGTCATAATAATCATACACAATAAAACGAATTTTGGATACATACAAATCCAGACATGCATATACATTGACACTCTCTCATTCACACACACACACGCACACGCACGCACATGCACGCACACGCACGCACATGCACGCACATGCACACAGTAGATGGTAGCGTGTCTGCCTCATGTTCAAGAGGTCTTGAGTTTGAATCTCAGTTAGGGTGAGTTACCTGGATAAGGAAATTAATCATTTCTTCATACTAGCCATATATAGGCTAAGATTTTTGATAGATAGAGTCAACATGAAAAATTCAATACCATGGCCGGGATTTGAACCACGGATCTCCTGGTTTCCATCCAGTTGCTCTAACCCATTGAGCTAACATGTCCAACTTGCCGTCATGACATTAAATTCTTCATTTGACTCGTATATTTCTCTGGTAAACCACCAGGTGCTCCCGCATTCGAGATACACCGTTTGTGGTGACTTACTATCGTAAATACTTGAGTCCCAGGCTTCATCATTTAACTCTTATTATTCAAGTTAATTGATGGAATATAATAATTTCTTCATACTAGCCATATATAGGCTAAGGTTTTTGATAGATAGTCAACATGAAAACTTCAATGCCTTGGCCGGGATTTGAACCACGGATCTCCTGGTTTCCGTCCAGTTGCTCTAACCCATTGAGCTACCATGGCCAACTTGCCGTCATGAAATTAAATTCTTCATTTGACTCATATATTTCCCCGGTAGACTACTAGGGGCTCTTGAATTCGACATACACCGTTTATGGCGACTTACTATCTTAAGTGCTTGAGCCCCAGGCTTCATCATTTAACTCTTTATTATTTTAGTTAATTGATGGAAATTAATAATTTCTTCACACTAGCCATACATAGGCTAAGGTTTTTGATAGCTAGAGTCAACATGAAAAATTCAATGCCATGGCCGGGATTTGAACCACAGATTTGCTCTAATCCATTGAGCTACCATGGCCAACTTGCCATCATGACATTAAATTCTTCATTTGATTTGTATATTTCCCTGGTAGGCCGCTAGGGGCTCTCACATTCGAGATACACCGTTTGTGGTGACTTACTATTGTAAGTACTTGAACCCCAGGCTTCATCATTTAACTCTTATTATTTTAGTTAATTGATGGAAATTAATCATTTCTTCATACTAGCTGTACATAGGCTAAGAGTTAAATGATGAAGCCTGGGACTCAAGTACTTACGATAACAAACACTATCGTAAGTACTTGAATCCCAGACTTCATCATTTAACTCTTAGCCTAAGTATGGCTAGTGTAAATGCGAGAGCCCCTAGTGGTCTACCGGGGAAATATACGAGTCAAATGAAGAATTTAATGTCATGATGGCTGTTATTTCTTGCACTTGTGTTTTTACATTGTCTTGTATTGAGCTTTGCTATGGTCTTCTTGATACCATCTTGTAGTTTGTTCAAAATTTGGTTGTTTATTTCACTTTTTTTTTTTCATTTGTAATTTACGTCCTCCAATGTTAAGTCATTTTGGACGATGAGTGGAATGGGTGAAATGATGCTCAAATGAGCCCGGGGTCCATAGAGCTTAGAGTTACCCGACATTCGTTTTTTAGGATAAGGGAAACCCCCGGAAAAACCTTATCCAGGTAACTCACCCTGACCGAGATTCGAACTCGGGACCACGCTACCGAGGTGGGCATTTATTTCACTGTGTGTTTTTATGTGTTCTCTATGTGTCATTCTCTTTCTTTTAATTATGGTGATAGTTTCTTTTGGTTTGCAGTGATTTGAGTTTTTTGTCTTGTTTGGTATAATTCCTTTGTGTGCATGTTTTATTTTTGTGTTTATTTCAGTTATTAGAATATCAATTCTTTGTATCATGTTGTGTATTGTTTTTGTATTGTTTCTTAGATGCTTTGTAAAGGCCACCAGTCCACTTTGGTATAGTCATACATCTGTACCAGGCTTATTGTTTCAGTGATACCAGGAATTTACCACTACTGTGAGTACTATTTGGGAGGTGCTCAGAGGTGATTGATTTTTCTATTGAAATATTCATATTTGTGATATGTAATTGTGGTTTGTGATATTCTTATTTTGAGTATCTCTTGGTTATCAGGATCTTGTCTTGTAATACTGGTTGCTCATTGTTCTTCCATTTTATTCTTGTTGGTCCCAGTATGTATGCTTTTTTAAGAGTTATTTCATTCAGGACTATTACTAGTTTGCTATGTTAATTAGTTTAGAAATTGTGTTAGTAGATACTTATTTCACCAGCTGTAACTAATTTACAATAGCTTTGCATATGTATTTCATTAATTCCACTTGCGACCTCTTTCATGTATATTTTTGTAACATGCATTTTGATGTGTTTGTAACATATCTTTTTAGGGTTTCTCTTGCTATTGCAGTAGCTGAATTTATTTTGAGTAAGTTCCAGCCGGGTTAGAATTATAACTTTTTTATGTAGCTCTTGGATTCAATCTCTTTCAAAACAGTTGTATAATTCTATATCAAATGTTTGATATGGGCTGATGTTTCTTTTTACCTTAATTACATAATCTTGTAATCTTGCTAATAATTGTTGTAGATTTTTTTTCATGGTTTGATCCATTAATGATCTTGGTTAATGTCCATTTTATTTATTTTAGTGTCTTAATGGTTATATTACTTGCCATGGTTATGTTCTCTTTTGTGATGAGCTGTGAGTGCCCATATGTTAAGCATTTTGTTCACTAATATTTGTAGTTTGCTAGCTTTTATTCAATTCATACTTTTATTACCATCACAGGTTGTTTTTGGTGTGGCATTTTATGTTCTTCGTTGCTTGTTGCTGGTACTGGTACTGCATTTTTGTTAAAGGCAGAGTAAAATGTATAACAGTAACAATTAAAGATTCTATATAATATATAATTTTTCAATGCATTATTAGTTGTAACACAATTATTTTAATGTTTATCAAAATATACAAAATCATTCTTTTGTTTAAGATGTCCCTGTTTTTTATCATTGGAGCCTTTCCATTTCATTTCATTTTTATTTCATCCATATGATCCAAAATACATAGGATACGTCAACAGGTTTAACAAATACAATGTGTACACAATATAAAATAATAAACTAAGCAGAGGGTACATATACTACTTAATCTTTATTTAACCTTTTATACTCATCTATAGAGTAGACTGGGTTTTCTACCAGATACTTTTTAACTGCTTTAAGTTTAAATGTTTCTTCTGTTATATTTGATTTGGTAAATGATTGTACAGTTCTTTAGATTTATTTTCTATATTTTTGTTACTTAATGTTCCTCTTAATCTATTTAAGAAATAATTTTGTTTTGTTCTTGAGTTATGTGTATGTACATGTTTTTATTTTGGTTGCTACAATTTTTTATAATGTATTTAATGCACTCTAATATATACAATGCTGTAAATGTTAATACATTTAATGTTTTATAAACATTTCTGCACGAATACATCTTTTTTAGTTTACAAATTATTCTGATGGCATATTTCTGGAGTCTTAGTTTGTTATCTATTATTAGTCCAAGGAAGTTTGTTTTTGTTACTTGTATTTTTTTATTATCTAATGTTAATTGCATATATGGCTGGGTTTCTTTGTTTAAGGTGATTTGCATCCATTCTGTTTTGCTTGTATTTATTACCATGCCTAGTTTTCCTAACTCACTACTAATTTTTTCAAGTATAAGATTGGATTTATTTTGTACTTCACTTTCCGTTTTTCCCTTCACTATGACTGTGGTGTCATCAGCATATCCAATGGCCAATCCCCCTGCTTCTACTATTGTTTGAATATACTGTTGAATATATAAGGAATAAGTAGGGCCCTAGTTTTGAGCCTTGGAGTACACCGTAAGTTATTTTCTTAAATGAAGACCTAATTTTGTCCAATTTACCATTTGAATTATGTATTATTTCCACACACTCCTCCCTGTCCTGAAGATATGATTTCAGCCAATCTAATGGTATGCCCCTTATCCCATAATTTTCTATTTTGGTAATTAGTTGATTTATGTATACGCAATCGAAAGCTTTTGTCAGATCAAGAAAAATTGCCAATATATATTCTTTTCTGTTTAATGCATTTATAATGATGTCATTTCCTTTACATATTGCCTGTACAGTTGATTTCTTCTTTTGAAAACAAAATTGATAGTCTGAAAAAAACTCATATACTCCTGTGTAGATAATTTATTTTCTACTAACAGAGCCACTGCTTTTTTTTTCCATGTATAAGGCATAAATGCAAGTCTTTCTTATCTGAGTAACCCTTGTAGAATTGGTCTGGGATGCTTCCTTCATTGTACTAGCATGTTTGATTTCCCTGAAGACTGCAATGTGCACTGAGCAGTGGCACCATTTTGTCTCAAAATGGGTCTCGATTAACATTTGCCACTTGGTACATTTAGTCTGCACCCCACTTTCTGCCCGCCTCGATAGCATAGATGGTAGTGTGTCTGCCTCACGTTCATGAGGTCCTGAGTTCGAATCTCGGTCAGGGTGAGTTACCTGGATAAGGTTTTTTCCGAGGTTTTCCCTTATCCTGAATGACGAAGAATGTCGGGTAACTCTAAGCTCTATGGGCCCTGAGATCATTTGAGCATCATTTCACCCATTCCATTCATCGTCCGATATGACTTAACATTGGAGTGACGTAAATCACACACACACGCACGCACGCACGCACGCACGCACGCACGCACGCACGCACGCACGCACGCACGCACGCACGCACACACACACACACACACACACACACACACACACCCACCCCACCCACCCCACCCACCACCCCACACCCCACTTTCTATAAGCAACTTTCATGGTCTCTGAGTTTACTTATGTTGTGGTTTTAGTTCATGTCTCTGTGCTTTATGGACTTTGCATATTTATAAACCAAGACAGGGAATGCACAGGCTTGCTTAGCCTGTTACAATGTTTTAAAGTCCTTTCTTTAGTTCTAAGATACTACTTCAACATTTACTGTATTCTGACAAATATATATGTTCTTAATACACTATGTTTTAAATCCTTACGATAGTTTCCAATAGGAAACATTTTAGTTACAAGTTATTTGTATCAGATAATTATAGCTTCATATACTGTATGGCAAGTAATGACAAATACATGACAAGAACCTGAAAAAATAACTTGATGATTTAGTACATAAACATTGACAATGTTTCTCATTCTCCTTACAAAACACATGTGAATAACATCATTTTAAAATTAGGGTGCAGCTATAGCTGTTGTCCAGCTGCAACTTCATGAATAAGTCTTTTCCCAATTTTGTGTACCAGAGATAAGTGTTTGTGAAAAAGGAGGATGTCCTATCTGTATAAAAGGATAATAAATAGAGCATGGATTTCTAAGCGAATGCTTATAAATGCTCATACATGCTTTTTTGCTGAAATAAGGGGTTTGCTTACTTATTTTATGCTTTTTATTAAAATAGCTTATTTTATCCGAATCATGTAAATTTAAAAGTAAATTTTCACTCAGAGCGATTATTTTATAATTCAGGCGGTGTATATCGTCTCGCTGAAACAGAGACCAACATAAAGACATGGATATTCTTGTCTCTAGCGTAAACAAAGTGTTCTGTCACCGATTAGAGTTCAAAAATTTCATGAAGTCCTTCCAAATTTGTCTTTACCTCCTCAGCCAGTTTTAACTCGATGGGCTTCTTGGTTAAAGATTGTGTCATATTATGCAGAAGATGTAAGCAGCATTGCTATGGCACAGGAATGTTTTGCTAATATTGGCATCCAAGATAAGACAAAGTACATCCATAACCATTTCTCCAAAATACCTGCTATTATAACACAGTTGAAAACTCGAAATAATAGCCTGGAACATTTGCTTTCTTTGATAGATGAAATTTCAGTAACACTGTCTTCAGAGACTCATGGTATTGCTAAAATTGCCTTTGAGAAACTCTGTAAGCTATTAATAAAAAAAAACCTAGTTATGAAACACTGCATTAAATTTCTAAAAAGCTTTCTGCTACAGAAACGCATATTGAAGGGAAGTTCACACAAGAAGAATTGTAGTGCTTTTCACATGTTCCAGTAATGTCATGCAATGTTGAGAGATCCTTTTCAATGTATAAAAGGTTCTTCACTGAAAAATGTAGGAACTTTACACATGAAAATCTCAAGATAACCTCCCTCATGTACTGTAACAATCTTACATAAGGTAAGAATTCTACGAAACAATATGTTTATGATAAAATGTTTATTTCTTATTTGCTTATTTTTGGTGCTTATTTGTTTCATTTTTCGTGCCTATATGCTTGCTTATTTCGCCATGTGATTTTCTGTACCAATCCGAGCTCTAATAATAAATATTTTAGCATACAAGCATATTGGAATTTGAGCAGCCAAATTCTAAATTCATCCTACCACTGGTTGGTTTGTTATGTCTTTCTTCATGATGCATTTTGGTTTGGGTGTTTGTCAACAGGTTTTTTATTCTGGAACCCATTTGTGGAGTCCAAGTTTGCAATACTATTAGTAAAATTACTTTTTAAGATTTATGTTATAATTTCAAAAGTCACGATAAAATTTGATAAATCAAAGCTAAATATTGAATTTTCCAGTATGTGTACATAATATCAGTTTTTTCCTGTTGTGTGTGTCTGCATTGGTTGTATATAAAAAGAGCCTAGCTTCAAACAAGATAAAGAATTAGCAACTCAAAAGTTTAGGATCTCAAGAAACCAATAGTTCAGCGCATTGAAGAATATGCACCATAGGGATCATCTATAATGTGACATTCTACAGAAGTAATAAGGTTTTTCTTTCCTTTAAGTGCTACATTGCATATCAGGTATATTTGCAGCAAATCCTGAATTATTCTTGTTGGCAGTTTCATACCTTTTGGCAAAAAAATATCACTAATCCGTCTGTAAGAGTTAATCTAAACAAAAGAGCTATAATATTCATAAACAGAATGTGAACATCATAACCTACAGGTTTAGTTTACATTGTCAGTGAGTTATAAAATCATAACTGCATTAAATTTTATCTAGAATACAAGATTATTTTAAGCTAAGTTAGTACTGGCTTTGTTGGCAACTTCTTACATTTAAAATGTAACATTAAGATAGAAAGAAACTCTGCTCTTCTAAGTAGATCTCATAAGCCCTCTCTCTCAAGTATACTTAAACTAATATGTGTTTGGAGGAATTTAGTAACAGTGACATCAAAATTAATCTCAGAAACTATTTGTAGGTGGTTTATTGATACTCGTTTATTGATACTCGTTGGCTTATTGATACTAGTAATTTTGGAAACAGAAGATTACACAAAGAGGATGGAAGATTTGTTGGAAGACAATAATTACCAAAAAGTAGAAACTAACCCATTAAAGTACTGCATTGAAACCACAAATAAAACTCTAAAAGAAAGAAATAATCAACAAAAAAGAATTTCACAAAATTAAAGTAGATAATCCAACATTACCAAGAGTATATGGGCTGCCAAAAATTCATTAAACAGGGAAAGGCATGAGGCCTATCACTAGTAGCATAAATGCCCCCACATATAATTTGGCCAAATGGTTGCTAAATAAATTCAAGTTTCCCAAAATTCGAAAGTGCAAATTTAAAAAACTTCAGATTTAGTAGGAAAAATCAAAGATATAAATTTGGACAAAAATGACAGACTGGTTTCATTTGATGTCACATCTTTATTTCCAAGCATATCAACAGAAAAATTACAGACTGTATTAAAAAAAATGGCTAACTACAATAGAAATGGAAGCCATAGAAGCAGAAGAATTCATTTCTCTAACAAAAATATGCATTGAACAAAACTTCTTCAGCTTTAATGGAAAACACTACAAGCAGAAATCAGGGTTATCAATGGGCAATCCACTTTCACCTTCTTTGGCTAACTTATTTATGAGTGCATTTGAAACACAAATTAAAAAGTCCTTCCCATTGATCTTCAAAGTTTGGTATAGATATGTTGATGACATCTTTGCAATTGTGCCAAATAAACATTTAGAAGATGCATTAAAATTACTCAGTATCCAAGAAATGACTATAAAATTCACAATAGAAAAGGAAATCAATTGACAACTCTCTTTCTTGAATCTAAATATCATCAGGAATGACACAAAAATAAAATTTGGAATTTACAGGAAACCAACTCATTCAGAAAATTACATAAAAAATAATAGCCACAACCCAATTACACATAAACATGCAATAATAAACAGCTTTACACACAAACTAGTCAACATACCCATGGAAAAAGAAGAATATTTCAAAGAACAAAAAGCAATACTACACATAGAAGAAAATGGATACAACAAAAGTTTGGTGTTGAAGAAAATTAGAAAAGATAAACTAAAGAAAACCATTAAGGAAGCAACCACATTTACAAAAGAAAAAGAAAGCAACAGCATATTTAGTTCATTCACATATCACCCAAAACATTTAATAAATTTAAAAAGATCTTCAAGGAACAAAATATCACCTTGGCACCTACTAATAGACACTCAGTTTTAAAATTGCTAAATTCAAAAACAAAAGATGAAATCCCATCAGTTAACAGATCCGGAATATACCAGATAAGTTGTAAGAATTGTGAAAAATGCTACATGGGTCAAACTAAAAGAAATCTAAAAACCAGAGTCAAAGAGCACTTTAGAAACATCAGATTGAAACAAGAAAATAAGTTAGCAGTAGCATTTCATTTTTGGAATGAAAACCATGACATTGATCCAAATCCAAAATTATTAAAAGGAGTGATAAACCAAAATAAATTGACAACGTGGGAGAATATATTGT
Source organism: Mantis religiosa (assembly GCA_030765055.1). Lineage (NCBI taxonomy): Eukaryota > Metazoa > Arthropoda > Insecta > Mantodea > Mantidae > Mantis > Mantis religiosa. Next base: position 48,875,757 of record CM060957.1, read on the forward strand.
GACTTTGTGGGTTCGTGAAATGAAAAGTCCAATTACACCACTCCAAAATGTGCTTTATTTCCACCGACTTACAGTTTAACTCTTGCCAATTACACAGAATTACTTGCTGCACACAGTTACAATTCACCAGTCCGTCCGTTACCGTTCCGATGCACGTACACAATTCCACACAGTCTTCTCGTTCACAATCCTTTCGTTCATTAACACGTCACTGACTAACACTGCCTTCTTACACCAAGAACTGTCCTCACTCACACACTAACCAACTGACTGACTCCTCACTCACTGACAAAACCAAAACCAACTCAACTCACTAACTCCGTCTGTCTGTAGCTCTCTTTATATAGGAATATCGCCGGTTTCTCGTGTTTACAGGATTGTTCTAGTAACAGAAAGATCGAGAAACAGGTGTAGAGAAAACCGGCGACACAGTCATGTTTTTTCCCTGACCACAGTCTGTCACCACCACAAGACAAACGAGGAGGAGGTGTGGCTAACCGAACCTCCCCTACCTTCCGCTGCCAGCTGCTTTACAGGGTGCTCCAGCGCCCGCGTTACACTGCTCCCTCCTCAAAGCTGTTCGCCCTGAACAGCCCCATCGCAGCGTGCGAGGCGGTCCAGGTGTACCACCAGCATCTGCTCGGAGTCTCAGCCAGAAGTAGCGCTGCCGTAGTTTGTGAATCATTCGGTTCGCTCCCAGGTGTCCTCCTGAAGTACCGGCGTGCACTTCCTCCAAGACTTCCGGGACATTGCTCCGGGGAAGTACCAACTGTTCTCTCTGCGCCTTCCCATCGGGTGACTCCCATACCCGGAACAGCACGCCCTCTCTGGTCTTCAACGAGTCCCATTGGGCCCAGTACGACTTGTAGGTGGCGCTCCTCGGTGCGATGTCCTCCCAGTTTGGTCTCATCCCTGCCTCCACTTCCCTTAAGAGTGGCCCCAAGTCTGCGTCCGCCAGCTGCTCCCTCCTCAGGCCTGCGCTATCCCAGCCATCCGCAGGCACTGCCGTGACTACCCGGACTGCTGCGGCACGCTCCTTCTCCTCCACTCTTGTGCACTGGCCGCACCCTTCTGGACAGGGTCTTCGGGACATGGCGTCAGCGTTACCGTGGCTCTTCCCTCTACGATGTTCCGAGGTGAAGTCGTACTCCTGCAGCCTCTGGACCCAACGTGCTGTCTGGCCTTCCAGGTTCTTAAAGCTCAATAACCAGGTTAGGGCGGAATGGTCAGTCCTCAGGTGGAATGGCTGACCGTACAGGTACTTGTGGAAGTGCTCCAATGTCTTTACTACCGCCAGTAACTCCCGCCGGGTGACGCAGTAGTTCTTATCTGCCTTGGATAGCGTCTTGCTGTAGTAGGCTATCACCCGCTCATGGCCATCCTGGATCTGCGATAGGACACCTCCAATGCAATGGTCGCTGGCGTCGGTGTCCACAATGAAGGCGCCACCCAGTTGCGGGAAACCCAAAATCGGAGCACTGCACAGGGTTTCCTTCAGGTGCTGGAAAGCGTCTTCGGCGTCCTCCGTCCACACATAAAGCCGGTGTTCCTCTGTCAGGCGGGTGAGGGGTTTGGCGATGTTGGAGAACCCCTTTATGAAGCGGCGGTAATAACTGCACAGCCCCAGGAAACTGCGCAGCTCTTTCCTATCCCTTGGGCGAGGCCAATCTCTCACGGCCTTTGTCTTCTCCGGGTCTGTGGCCACTCCGGTTGCTGAGACTATGTGGCCCAAGTAGTTAACTTCCTTGCGGAAGAGCTGGCACTTCTTCGCGTTCAGCTTCAAGTTGGTCGCCTGCAGTCTCTGTAGCACCTTACTCAGATTCTCTAGATGGTCTTCAAAAGTTTTACCGACGATGATGATGTCATCCAGGTATAGCAGGCAGGCATCGTAAGTCAGCCCTCTCATCACTGACTCCATGAGGCGCTGGAAGGTAGCTGGTGCATTGCAGAGGCCAAAAGGCATAACCGTGAACTGCCAGAGCCCTTGGCCCGTCGAGAATGCGGTCTTCTCCTTGTCTCTCGGGTCTAGAGCTACCTGCCAGTAGCCCGACTTCAGGTCCAGGGTCGAGAACCACTGTGCACCAGCTAGCGTGTCCAGGGTGTCGTCAATCCGGGGTAAGGGAAAACAGTCCTTCCGGGTGACAGCGTTCAGCTTTCTGTAGTCTACGCAGAAGCGCAGCTCGCCGTTCTTCTTCGTCACCAAGACTACAGGGGAACACCAAGGGCTGTCAGACTCTTCAATCACTCCCCTGGATCTCATGTCCTCCAGCATTTCTCGTACCGCCCCTTGCTTCGCCAGCGGAACGCGCCTATGTGGTTGCCGAATAGGCCGGGCGTCTCCGGTGTCGATGCGGTGAAGCACTTTGTCCGTGCGGCCGTAGTCACTATCGCCTTGGCTGAAGACGCGCTCGTATCGCCCCAGTAGTTGTCGAACCTGCTCCAGCTGTTCCGCGGTCAGGTGGTCGGCCGCCCTCTCCAGTAAGCCTTCTAGCCGGGGTCCCAGGTGTAGCTTCGGCACCGGCTCCTGTGTCTTGTCGATTGCCGTTACGCTCACTACGGGCTCGCACGTTCCCAACTCCGTCCCGGCCTGGACGTCGTGATCGGTGTCCGTTGGATTTAGCAGTCTCACTGGCACCTCCTCTCGGCACGGCAGCAATGTCCTGGCTACACACAGTCCGTTTACCGGCGTCTTCTGGTCCAGCATCATGTTCCTGGTTCTCTGGCCCTCCAGTCGCGCCGTCACCACCACCTCGCTCCTCGCGGGAACAACCACGTCTTCGTCCAGGACGACCCTGCAAATTCCAAGGCGCTCTTCGGGTTGACGGAGTATAACTTCTTCTCCGTTAAGCCGCAGGACCTTCTTGCCGACGTCGACCGTCGCCTCATGGCTCCTGAGGGCATCCAGTCCCAGGATCACCTCCTCAGCCACCTTCGCGACGAACACCCACAGACGCACGACACTCCGTCCCAAGTTCAGCTCCAGCAGGGCCTCCTTCTCCACAGGCAAGGTGTCGCCCGATGCCGTGACAAGCTGGTATGGCCGGCTTGGCTTCCTTGCCGGCAAACCCTTCGCCACGTCAGGTCTGATGATGGTCACGGCCGCCCCGGTGTCCACCAGCACGCGGCACGGCTTTCCTCTTATCCAACCGTCCGCGATGAGGCTGTCATCCATACGCCGGCTGACGGCGCGCAGTGTCACTCGAGGGGATGGTGGTGATGGTGGTGATGGCGCCGACGTGCCCCTCTCCACGACGGCCCTTACTCGTTTTCCGGCTGCTCTTCCCGGTGTGGGCAGTCTCTCTGCAGGTGTCCGGGCTGTCCACACCCCCAACACAGGCCACTAGGTGTTCGCCGGCGTCCCTCAGCTGGTCTTCTGTCTCCGGCGTAGCGGACACTCCTCGTTCTCGACGTCGGGATAGATGTACTTTTGGCCGCCTCCATTCTTAATGCCGCTGTCAGCGCCTCGTGGATGGTTTTATATTCGCCGAGCATTAGGCGCTGACGAATCTCCGTGTCCCGTACCCCGTCGACAAAATTGTAGGCGGCTTCCCGGGATACGAACTCCAGTGGCAGGTCAACCAGGGCCTTGCTAGCCAGCTGCTCGATCGCAATGGCGAACTCCTGCAGCGTCTCCCCCGGCTGCTGTGACCTTGCCTTTAGCTGGCTGCGATATGCTGCGGCTAAGCGGTGGTTCCCGAAGCGATTCTCCAGGGCTTCCCAGATGTCCTTGGGCGCCGCCGTCGTCTGCACCGCGTTTAGGACTTCCGCGGCTCTTCCCTGGAGGCTGGCTATTATCTGTGTGGCCTCCTCCTCCAGTGACCATCCGTTGTGCCTGGCCACTGTTTCGAACTGGCGGCGGAAGACCTCAAACGTTGACGCGCCGTCATACTTGGGAGGTTTGACGCGCGGCGATGTTATGTCGCGTCCCGGTGCGTCGGCCTTCAAATCCTTCAACCTCCTGCCGACGACGTCCTCCACCATGGCGCTCAGGGACTTGGCGCCGTTGTCGGCCTTTCCCTCCAGGTTGTTAACGCGGTTAGCAAGGTCTTCGACGTCTTCCACCACGGCGTTCAGGGTCTTGGCGTTATTGTCGGCTTTTTCCTCTAAATCATTAAGGCGGTCGTCTACTTGACCCATCCGCTTGCCCAGGTTCGTGACGTCATCCCTCATGCCGGCCAACTGTTCCTCAAATTTGGCGGCGAGGACCTCGTTCGCCTCCTTCATTTCCGTGGCCAGACTGTCGTTCGCTGCCCTCATTTCTGTGGTCAGTTCGGCCATCTTTGAGGTCATTGTCGTGGCCAAGTTGCTGTTAGCCGTTTCCGTCTTCGCTGTTAATTCGGCCTTCATTTCTTCCATCTTCCCGGTGATGCTGTCGTTTGCCGCTTCTGTTTTTGCAGCGAGGTTTTCATTTGCCGTCTTCATTTCTGTCAGTTCCGCCTTCATTTCCATCATCTTCTCCAAAATTTTCTCCAATGCCGCGTCCATGGTTGTAATGCTCGGTGATGTTATCTTCCCGCTTCCTGACACCAGTGTGACTTTGTGGGTTCGTGAAATGAAAAGTCCAATTACACCACTCCAAAATGTGCTTTATTTCCACCGACTTACAGTTTAACTCTTGCCAATTACACAGAATTACTTGCTGCACACAGTTACAATTCACCAGTCCGTCCGTTACCGTTCCGATGCACGTACACAATTCCACACAGTCTTCTCGTTCACAATCCTTTCGTTCATTAACACGTCACTGACTAACACTGCCTTCTTACACCAAGAACTGTCCTCACTCACACACTAACCAACTGACTGACTCCTCACTCACTGACAAAACCAAAACCAACTCAACTCACTAACTCCGTCTGTCTGTCTGTAGCTCTCTTTATATAGGAATATCGCCGGTTTCTCGTGTTTACAGGATTGTTCTAGTGACAGAAAGATCGAGAAACAGGTGTAGAGAAAACCGGCGACACAGTCATGTTTTTTCCCTGACCACAGTCTGTCACCACCACAAGACAAACGAGGAGGTGTGGCTAACCGAACCTCCCCTACCTTCCGCTGCCAGCTGCTTTACAGGGTGCTCCAGCGCCCGTGTTACAATATTCATATGGAAAAATAAGGATCGCGTAATGAACTTTGAAATCCCACCAGTGGATAATTTGACAAAGAAGTTCATAGTTCCACCACCAGAGAGAGAAAGCAGACAACAGATGCTAGTTGGAAAGAGATTGAAAATGGAGGCAAATGGCTTTGAAACTAGTCTCTCATTAATATAAACAAGTAAGTGATGAGTATCAATAAACCAACTACAAATAGTTTCTGAGATACTTAAACTTTCTTACATTTTGGTATAGAACATTCAGAATTATCTCAAGTGCTGTATTTTTCAAAAGATGATTTTGTTATAATGTTTGAATTGTTATGCTTCACCTTCTTTATGTCATATTTACAGAGTGTGAAAGTATGTAATTATTTTTTTATGCTCCTAATGTTTGTGTTATTCATACTTTAGGAATTTCCTCCATGGACGCATTGCTGCTAATTCATTGCTAGGCTCCCTTGAGCTGGAGCGCACTCTTCCTCAAAGGGAACTTCGCATATTTGTTGGAACATGGAACATGAATGGACAAGTATGCACACTTACTGTTTAACAATATTTACCTATTTTTGGTATTATAATTTTGCATTAGCTTAAGTACCTATAATCAGTCATAAAGTGCAATTAAATCAACAGAAAAATTAATTTGTTGCTTACTGTCTCTTTTTTAGGCTCCTCCACATGAGTTGAACGACTTCATGCTACCCAATGATTTAGAACATGTTCCAGATGTGATAGCAGTAGGTACACAAGAAAGTTTTTCTGAACGTTTTGAATGGGAAGTTAGCATACAGGAGACCATTGGACCATCACATTTGCTTTTTCACTCATCAAGTCTTGGCACTCTACACCTGGCTATTTTTATGCGAAGAGATTTGCTATGGTTCTGTTCTGGTAAATATCCGTAAATTATATTAGAATTAACTCTTTTAATTGGTAATACTTATGCAACCTTTGAAAACTATTTCCCTTTCCCAAAAGTGCCTTTGGAAAATTTATGTAGACAGAAATAATAATGAGGATTTCCTCTAGACTAGCTGAGTATTTGCTCGTGTGATTGACACAGGAAATATTCAAATTATATTTTAAATAAGCGATATTTATCCTGTGACATCCGAGTGGGATGACTGAGATGGTTTCATCTGTGGCCTGCATTCAGGAGGCCTGGGTTCGATTCCCATAGCCAACCGACCTAAACCATGGGTCTTTTTGGGGAGTTTCATAGGCCACCAGGCAAATGCTGGGTAGGTTAATTACATCCCCCAAATTTTCCCTGACCTGGTGATAATTATTAATTTATTAATTATTTTATATTACTGCTAAGAAAATGAAATGTTTTAGAATAGTTATCCCAATCAAAAACACTGGGCAGCAAAAAACAAATTTTTGAATTGATTAAGGCTTCACGGGTGATCAAGCTTTCGGCCATGAGTGTAAAATGGCTGAAAGCTCGATCGTCATAAATTTGACGTGGCTGATAACCAGTGAAGCCTTAATCAATAACGTTCACCGCAAAAGCTTCGTCTTAACAAATTTTTTAATGTTTCCAGTACTTCATGAGTCAATTCTTACTAATTTTGGGTTGAGAAAAACAAATATGACAGTGAAAAATTTTTCTCAGCTCTAGTTTCTGTGATATACACTAGGTGGAAGTATTTCATATTAAAGGATTAAGAGAAAAATATTCATTTTAATTACATATGCTAACAACATTGAAAGTACATTTGATTTTTTTTTTTTTTTTATGGTAGTTACATTCTAAGAGTTCTAAATTGTTGGAAGAATACTTTGCAGATGGTCGTTTCGGAAGAGAATCATGTAGTGAGATCATCTTTTATCTTGCTTTTTGTAAGGGAGTTTTGGAGCATCCCTACACGAAGACCAGCAGTAATCTGCAAGCATTGCTTCATTCCAATGCTCCTGATATCTTTGTTCCATAACCAACATGTCCTGATGGAATCTTTCTCCATGTTCATCACTAACAGCTCCACAACTAGGAGGGAAAAAGTCTAGGTGGGAATGGAGAAAATGGATTTTAAGGGACATGTTGCATCCAAGATTATGCTTTTTGCAGGAGCACTATCACCAAAGCGTGTAGTTATCATCTCTTTTGTTGCCTAAAAATCCACGAACAACTCCCTTGAAGGCTTCGCAAGCTTCCTTTTCTTCCCCTCCAAAACTTGGTCAAATGCAGAATCCTCTACATGTTCTCAAATTTGTGGCCCGACAGAAATGCCTTCCTTAACTTTTGCATCACTTAATTTCGGAAATTTCTCTCTTATCTTCTTAAAAGCCTGTCCTTCTTGATTCATACCTTTGACACAATTTTTAATCAAACTTAGCTTGGTATGCAGGGGTGGAAGTAGAACATCTTTTGGGTCCACGAGACTTGGCAACAATATTTTTCTTGGTAATGTTAAGATTTCCTGCAGACCAGTCTCCTTTAATATAATGCAATTTCCTACCTCTACTGCCCCACACACATAAAAAGCAGCAATGTTTTGTGTATCCCAGTTGCATTCCTAAGAGTATGGTAGTGACTCTTTGATCACAGATTTTCCATTTGTGTTCATAATATTTGAGTGAGTCCAAGAGGGCTGTAATATTTGCACATGTCTTCTTCATGTGAACTGAATGACCAACAGGAATAAAAGAAAGAAGGTTGCCATTGGGAAGTAACACAGCTTTCAAACAACGCTTTCTGTATATATTTTAGAATTACTTATGTATATAAAAATTATGACAAATTTATGCAAAATCAAAATCGTCATCATTACAGCACTTGTAAAGAATTCAGCATAAAATACCCAATGCATAGACTAACACTATACGAAAAAAACACCCTATTATATGGGTATAAAAATATATAATAAATTGCCTCAAAGATTCAAAGAAATAAAGACTTCAAAATTGTTCAGTAAAAGTATAAAAGAAATGTTATTAGATAAGACATATTTTTTTCATACAAGAATTGATGGAGGACACAATATTATAATTACTGAAAATTTTTGTTGCATAAATAATACCTTGTATACAATCTACACATTAGAATTGGTTTTCCCTTCTATGTTAATTCTTGTTTTATATATAACCTGACAAGTCACCAGTTTACCAGCTTAGGCTCACAATGTAATCATTATGTGACAGTAAAGATTCTATTCTATTCAATTCTTGGAGTCTATGAATAGCCTCCATTCAGATGGATCATGGTTCAAATTCAAAGATTTCATCAAGCCATTAATGTTGCATCAAACATCAAGATTGTTATTAAATTTTAGATGAGTCGCATTTCTTACACATCTGCTTCACTTTCGTACCTATTTTGAGGACATGTTTCGCAAATCTTTGTTTGCATCTACGGCTCTTGTGCGACTTGTTTTTCTTCTGGAAAAGGGAAGCAGTTCCCTGTGACGTTCTCTGTACTGTGAGATTCTGACATCACTTTTGAGAAGATTCCATTACTGTAGTCGAGACCCAAGAATTTCTACCTTCTCCTTTGACAGGCCAACGTCTCTAATGAGACTCAAGTCTGCTTGACTCAGTCTGTGCAGTTTATCATCTTTTATCTCAAAATCGCGGTCACGGGATGTGGAAGGCTTGTTTGGATCTTCTTCCACCTGTGTTCATTTTCTACTTTAAACACACAATTTTCAGGTGGAGTAGGAACTGGTAAAGTATCAGTGCAGAATGAGTTGAATAGGAGATTGAAGATTTGGGTACTGAACTTTTCTTCTTTTCTTCATAGACAATACTTCCTTTATAGGTGAAATCAAGCAGGAATAGCATCATCTGTATGGTTTGTAGGCTCCTGCCAAATCATAGGCACCGCAAAAGTCATAGATTGTTTCTTCTTTCTCATTCATTCTTGCAGTGTAATTGAACTTGCATTGCAACATATTTGTGGTGTCCAAGACTTATCGTGGTCCCCTACTTTCATAACGAAATAATGTGATAGGCAGTCTTTACAAGATGCTTCAGAATGCGGTTCTGTGAGGAAAATGTTACTTCATCACAAATATAACTAAAATTATTCAACATATTTACACATTTTCGTAGCATTTTTATAAATTTTACACTATAAAAACATTCTCAAACCAAAAATTCTGCATTAATTACAGCAGAAACTAAATGAAACTCAGTCACCGCAACAGTATCTATTAATATATCGAAATTTAACTGTATTGGAACACCACAGTGAAGCGAAAAATTATTAAATCTTAGATGAGTCGCATTTTTTACACATCTGCTTCACTTTCGTACCTATTTTGAGGACATGTTTCACAAATCATCGTTTGCATCTACGGCTCTTATGCACCAAAAAACAATTACAACATTAAAAACCTATTAAATTTTAGATGAGTCGCATTTTTTACACATCTGCTTCACTTTCGTACCTATTTTGAGGACATGTTTCGCAAATCTTCGTTTGCATCTACGGCTCTTGTGCGACTGACACTAGATCCAGCGGTGTGGGTAATTCTGGGGTTGTTGCTGCCATCTGTTGATTTAGTGATGAACTGAAATGTGGGATTCTCTTCTAGCGGGATTTCAAAGTTCATTAGTTGGTTTTTATGTTTTTCTATGTATATCCTCTCCCATATGACGAGTTCACTATGTTTTTGTACGTATTTTAGTAATTCTGTGCTATCTTCAATTTCATGATTTTCAGACCAGAAATGAGCTGCTATTGCGGACTTATCAATATTTTTGTATCTTAAGTGCCTGAAGTGTTCTTTCTTTCTAGTGCCTATGTTCCTTTTTGTCCTTCCTATGTAAATTTTTTCACAGTCTTTACACTTAATTTTGTAAATGCCTGACTTTTCCTCTGGTTTTATCTTATCAGTATTATTACTGTGAAGTAGGTTTTTAATGTTGTAATTGTTTTTTGGTGCCAATGTTATATTGTATTTCTTGAATATTTTTTGGAACTTTTTTGTGGCCCAGGGGTGGTAAGTAAATTTAGCAAATCTAGTTTCTTGTTTTATTGGTGTGAGAGCTGTGATTTGTTTTAATTTCTTTTGAAGTTTGAATAATTTTAGTTTTTTATCTACAAGGTTTTTTCCATATCCATTTTTAATTGCAGTTTTTAAGATTTGATGGTATTCGTTTTGATATTCTTGCTGGCTGAGAGGTAGATTTACTAATCTGTGTGTCAGACTGTTGATGGTTGCATGTTTGTGTGGAATTGGGTTGAAACTATTTGCTTTGATGTAATTATCTGTGTGTGTTGCTTTTCTATGAATGCCAAATTCTAGTTTTTCATTGCCTTTTATGATTTTAAGGTCTAAAAAAGGTAGAGTACAGTCCTCTTCAGTTTCTACTGTGAATTGTATGCTGGGTTCTTGCAGGTTGAGTAGTTTCAAAGCATCATCTATTAGTTTGTAGGGCACTATTGCAAAGATGTCATCTACGTATCTGTACCATGTTTTAAACATATGAGGGAAGGCTTTAGTAATATGTGTTTCGAAAAAGCTCATGTATAGATTGGCCAAAAATGGTGATAGCGGGCTTCCCATAGCTAGTCCTGAAATTTGTTTGTAATATTTTCCATCGAAGACAAAATAATTTTGATGTATACATAATTCAGTCATTGCCACATATTCTTCTATTGCATTGGCATCCAGGTTTATAGAATTTAGCCATTTTTTCAGTTGAATCAAAAGTTTGTCTAATGGAATGCTAGTGAAGAGGGAGCGGACATCAAAGGATACTAAAGTGTCATGAGGTTTTAGTTTAAGATTTTGAATTTTTTCTACCAGGTCTAAAGAGTTTTTTATACTCAGAGTATGGAATTGTGGAAAGGACTGAAATTTTTTGGTTAGCCATTTTGCCAGAAGGTAAGTAGGAGTGTTTATATTATTTACAATGGGTCTCATGGGTATGTTGGGTTTGTGTATTTTAGGCAAACCATATATTCTTGCAAGGGTAGGGTTGTCTGGTTTGATAGTTTTTTGTTCTGTAGTTGTTAAAATTTTACTATTAATGATAGTTTTTTGTACATCTTTTATGCATCGGTTGAGTGGATTAGAATCTATTTCCTGGAATTCTTTTTGTTGTAGTAACTCTAACATTTTTTCTTTGTATGTAGCTGTATCTAAGATTACTATTTTGTTCCCTTTATCAGCTCTTGAGAACATTACATCCTTTTTCCTTAAAGATTTAACTATCTGAATTTGTTTCAAATGTTTTATTGGCTTTTTATTTATTAAGTTTTCCAATATAGGAGCTGATTTTTTTCTAATTATATTTTTGTCCATGGTTTCCAAGCCTTCTACTGCTAATTCTATGTCTGCAATGAATTCATCCGGGTTGCTGGAGTATGTTATACATGTTTTTAGGCCTTGGTTAAGTACATCTTTTTCTTCGTTGTTAAAATTTTGCTTTGAGAGATTAATTACACTATCTAGGGATGTGTTCTTTGTTGAAATTTTGTTATGTTTTGGTTGCCAATGATTATGATTACGTTTTAGTTTCTTATTTTGACGATAAACTTTCTCTTTGACTTTATAATTGATATGTTCAAATGATTTGGCTTCTAAGTGGTCCCATGCTGTGTTTCCTAGTAATTTTACAATTTTCAGATGTAGGTTATACAAAGAGAGGTCTATATTAGTTATTTTTCTGTAGTGATTTGTTTTTTCGGCTTTTAACACAGCTTTTTCAGCAGCTGATTGTTCTATACTGTTATTGTTAAATTTTACTATTTTTCGTACAAATTTCGGAGAAAAGTTACGTTTTAGGCAATTGTTGATAAATTTTATGTCCGCTGATATTAATCTTCTTTTTGTCTTTAGTTTAAAATATTGTTTTATTTCTTTCTTGTTGCCGAAATGTTCGTTGAAATATTCAAATGTGAAGATAGCACAGAATTACTAAAATACGTACAAAAACATAGTGAACTCGTCATATGGGAGAGGATATACATAGAAAAACATAAAAACCAACTAATGAACTTTGAAATCCCGCTAGAAGAGAATCCCACATTTCAGTTCATCACTAAATCAACAGATGGCAGCAACAACCCCAGAATTACCCACACCGCTGGATCTAGCGTCAGTCGCACAAGAGCCATAGATGCAAACGAAGATTTGCGAAACATGTCCTCAAAATAGGTACGAAAGTGAAGCAGATGTGTAAAAAATGCGACTCATCTAAAATTTAATAATTTTTCGCTTCACTGTGGTGTTCCAATACAGTTGAATCTCGATAGATTAAAAACCTACTTCACAGTAATAATACTGATAAGATAAAACCAGAGGAAAAGTCAGGCATTTACAAGATTAAGTGTAAAGACTGTGAAAAAATTTACATAGGGAGGACAAAAAGAAACATAGGCACTAGAAAGAAAGAACACTTCAGGCACTTAAGATACAAAAATATTGATATGTCCGCAATAGCAGCTCATTTCTGGTGTGAAAATCATGAAATTGAAGATAGCACAGAATTACTAAAATACGTACAAAAACATAGTGAACTCGTCATATGGGAGAGGATATACATAGAAAAACATAAAAACCAACTAATGAACTTTGAAATCCCGCTAGAAGAGAATCCCACATTTAAGTTCATCACTAAATCAACAGATGGCAGCAACAACCCCAGAATTACCCACACCGCTGGATCTAGCTTCAGTCGCATAAGAGCCGTAGATGCAAACGATGATTTGCGAAACATGTCCTCAAAATAGGTACGAAAGTGAAGCAGATGTGTAAAAAATACGACTCATCTAAAATTTAATAATAGTATCTATTAAGTTAATTGATGGAAATTAAATGTTCCTCCATACTAGCCATAAATAGGTTAAGGTTTTTTTGGATAGAGTTAATGAATCAATTGGAGAATTTAATGACATGACGGCACATTAGCCATGGTAGCTCAAAGGTTAAGAGCTACCGGACAGAAACCGATTCAAGTCTCGTCCATGGCATTGAATTTTGCCGATTGACTCTATTCAACAGTACCTATGTTTTATGACTACGAAGACAGCTGTATTTTGTTATTTGACAGCAGTACCAACTCCCCCCAAAAAACTTCCCCGTTGAAAATGTTGACACTAAAAATTGAAATGTTATTTTATCTCCAAAGCAAGAGCTAATCTCTTATTTATGGTGATTTTGAATTCAGCACATGAAAATACATATGAATTGACTATTTTTGAGCCCAGAACATTTTCATTGTTGTCTAGTGTAATCATTGTCTCTGACTATTTCTAATTATTAATTACTATGAAATTTGTATTTTGAAGTAGGTAATTTTTTTTTACAGTTTTAGGTCAGTTTTAAAGAAATTTAAGGGAATGTTATAGATCACTTTTTAAACACTTCAAAATCCAGGCCCTATTAATCACTGTTAAAATCGACTGAGATGTTTCACAATATAGACAAAAATGTTAAACAATTATACTGATTTTGAATGGATATATATAACATTAATATTGTATTAGACTACTTATATTTATTTATAGCTTTTGGACTTTATTATTATTTATTTATATTTATATTTATTAGAATATTTACTTCAGTGATTAATTATGGTGATGGGCAAAATACAAGTACACAAAGGGTTGTTTAGCACTCATTGAAAGAAACATAAGAAAGAGTAAAATTGCACTAATTCTTTGTTCAAGTACCTGAAGAAGCAAGCTATAGTGTCCGGCCAGGAACAGCTTTCAAAACCAAAGGTGCAGTGGCAATATGCTTTATGTTATTTGGTACTTCCTACTTATTCATCACAGCACATTTGACAGCACACTTAGAAAAGGTGAAAGAAAGAATTCAAGATGTGAAGAGAATAGTTCGTTCACTGGACCTACCCAAACAGCTACCAATTCGTCATAAGAGCAAAGGTACACTACTCATTTATTACTTTAGATACTGTTTACTTAGAGCAACGGAACTTATGCATAGGAACTTAGACATAGAAATTAGGATTCTGAATTAGAATTTTATTGGAAATACAAATTTTGGCTAGTTCTAAAGTACCATCTCTTAAAAAAAAGAAACAAAGAAAAATGTGTGTGTATAACCACATGATTGTGTGCAATTTTAGAAAATGGTACAAAGTAGAAGTGTACATACATGAAAACCATAAAACAAAATAAAAGTTCAGATATTAGATAGAGGCACAATTATTTCATGTGGCGGAATAGTGGAAATATTCATATTTGTATGCTATGAGCTTTACTGTAGTTTTCCGTACAAATGAATACTGAGATAAATATCTGAATTGTAAACCCCCAGGCATTTGCTATAGTGGGTATGGGATTTGGTGACCCTGGGATCCCAAGCTGCTCACTGCCTTTTCACCCTCTTTGCCTCCAACTGTGCTATGTCTATATTCTTTTCTGTCAGTACTCATCACCTTTTTCCTCTTCTAGATTTTATTATGATTACTAGTTTGTAAGGTACTAAGGTTATTAATTCCTGTCTCACCAGATATCTATCCTCACAATATAGCTTTTTCCCATGGTTTCAGCGCAGCTTCCAACATGTATACTCTTCAGAGGTTGCAGGCAAAGGTTGAGCTGGCCCTTCGCACTGCCCCCATATGAGTCTTAGGTGTGAGTCTATTCACACCATATACACTCGTGTAGCTCCTTGAGGGCCTGGCTTTAATATGCATCAGTGTTTTATATGCATCTTGGTCTAAAGTGGGAGCCACAGGCAGGTTATTCCTGTGGTAGAGGCTTAAAGCCAGGATGTGTATGATGGAACAGTTTACTCATATGGAAAAGCAATGGAGATTGGAAGATACTTCCTCTGAAGTAATTTTTGAAATCGGTCATGGGAGGGCTCCCATGACGGTGCAAACCATGAACATTACATGTTTTTTTTTCTTTTAAACCCAGATGATAAGTCCATCTCGGTAACATAACAACATGGCACTGGGGCAGGTTTTCTCAGGGACCTCCGGTTTCCCCCGCAATCTCATTCCATCGGTGCTCCATCTTCATCTCATGAATCATCACTGTCACCACCTGCTGTGCCGTATGTAGTAAAAGCGGGCGTTAAACACTACACATTTCATTTCATTTCATTTCATTTCATTTTCGGTAACATAGATGGTAGCATGTCTGCCTCACGTTCATGAGGTCCCGAGTTCGAATCTTGGTCAGTGTGAGTTGCTTGGATAAGTGACTTGGCCGTGAAAGCCTAAGTTGTTACTTGGATAAGTTTTTTCCGGGGTTTTCCCTTGTCCTGGTAGAGGAATGTTGGATAACTCTAAGACCGTGAACCCTGAATTCATTTGAGCATCATTTCACCCATTTCATTCATCATCTGATATGACTTAAGGTTGAAGAACGTAAATTAGGCATAGCTTGGCATGAGAAGGAAAAACAATTAAGGGTCTTAGCTCATTATAAATAAAGATTAGCGGCCCGCTAAAGAATACAGTCACATGCCTTCATGATTGTACATTGTTGATTGAGACAAACAATGCAGAACAATCAAAAAAATTGTTCAATGTGTATTTGTTGGGCTCCTACCCCATCCAGATAGACCTACCAAATAGCTTAACTCAAGCAGAGGGTTTGGCTGTCACCATCTCCAGTCTGGACAGTCTGATGAACAAGGGAATAGTCATCACCTCTCCAATCAAAATTATGTCAAGCGTATTTGAAAGTAGGATAGCAAGAGGTATCTCTTATGCACAACGTTTCTGACTTTCAAGGGCATTAAGTTATCAGAGATCATTGTTTGTTGATATGAAAGTGATAGTGTGAGTTAGTATGTCCCGAACTCAATGTGCTGTTTTCATTGCCAGAGGTTCAGATATACTAAAGGCTGGTATACCACAAAAGTGAATCGTGAAGATATTGACACATTACTTCACTCACACTGTTTATTCACAGGACATGTTTCAAGAGCTTTTGCTCTTATCATCAGCTGTTACTCGATGTGTCAATAACTTCTCGATTCACTTTTGTGCTAATTTGTGCTTCACTGTCCCTATGCTTCTTTCAAGTTTATACTTTGGCTGGTATACCAATTCATTTCTTTGTGAGTATTGTGGACTACCAGACCATGAGGATTCAACCTGCACTAACTCCTTTGCTGTGTCAACCATAAAGGAAGCCATCCATCTAGCTTGAGACAGTGACCTAAATTTCAGGTCAAAAATTGTATATGTACATTAGGAGTTAAGGAATACCTCACTTTCCTGAGGTGCAGCAGCTTTCTAAGCAGCTTAAGCCTGCTAACATCACAGGCTATGGTCAGTGGCACATCTTACTCCTGTTATCATTGTTGGCATACAGCATGTGCCTGTTCCTGATGATTCCACTCAGACAGACTTTCCAGGTGTGCTCCCACACTACATTGTGCCACATTTGCACCAAAACCTACCTCTTCAGCTACAAAGAGTCCAGCTGCCAAGCTATCAACAAATGGTAGCCAAACTGTGTAGCTTGTAAGAAATTGTTCCAGGTCTAAATATATAGGTCACACAGTCGCACTCCCTCTATGATGTCCCATTCTCTCTTCACAAACCACAGATGATCTTCTGATCCAAGACATCAGAGGAGTCATAAGAGAATGGTAATTTTAATCTCGTTGGTTTGAAGTCAGCCAAGGTGAAAAAGAAAATAAGGACTGTCCGTTAATCTCTTTCTCCTCATGGAAGTGGAATGTAAATGGGTTCTGAGTGTGAGCTCCAAACATATAACATTTATTCCTGTGAGTAAGGACTATGATACAATGAAGCATGGAATTAATAGAATTTGAAGTTGAACTAGTACTCAATGCTCCATTTATTGCTAGTGTTTACCTAGAATGTGTTTCGTTAGAACCTTCCTAACATTTTCAGCTAATGTCAACTACTGAATGTAGTCGATTTATCTATTTCTGTGTTCCTGATGTTCTTAAAATGCTCTTTAAGTCTTTGTTCTACAAAGGAGATACCCACCAACAAAAAATCAGGTATGTACCGGATAAATAGCAAAGGCTGTGACAACTTTTACAGTTGAAAAACTAAAAGAAATTTGAACAGTAAGCTTAAAGAACATTTTAGGAACATCAGGAACAAAGAAATAGATAAATCGGCAGTAGTGTACCATTTTTGGAATGATAATCATGATATAGAATGAGAAATCCACTTATTAAAAAGTGTTCATGGTCCAACTGCATTAACCACATGGGAAAAAATATTCATAAAGAAATATGAGAGAAAACTGTTCAATTTTGAACACCACCTTTAAAACTTCAAGTTCATCAAGATACCGACAGAGATGCCCTTATTGCCTCCAAGGAGTTCACCAAACCAACATTCAGTAGTTGACATTAGCTGAAGATGTTAGGAAGGTCCTAATGAAGCGCTTTCTAGGTAAATGCTAGAATAAATGGAACATTGAGTACTAGTTCAACTCAAAATTATATTAATATAACATATAGCTTAATGGTCCCCATCAAGAAATTCCTTTATGCCCTAATCATACTTTACACCTGCTTCATTTTTCAGCATTTAGGGATGACTCTGCTCCCGGAAGGCATGCAAGTGGTGGCATTTTTACTCTTTTGGCAGCTAATATCTCTGGTGCTAACACATCCCTAAATATGCATTGCAAGCTAGGTAGTCCAGATACAGCTGGAGAGCATATGTTTCACTGTGTACAATGCCTATCTGCCACTGCTCAGTGTCATACAAGAGAGATATTCAGACTCTTTCGGCACAACTCCACTCTCTACTGTTTTTTCTTGGACATAAATGCCAAACATATTCTCTGGGACTCCGACACTGACAATGCTCATGGATGCATTATTGCAAATCCCAGATTTTTGTTAAATAATGGTGTACTTACCTTCATATTTTCTGCTTATAGCACACATTCTGTTTTAGATGTATATTTGTGCAGCTCAACATATGTAGGTCCACTCTTTGAGTGGTCAGTGCTTTCCAACCTATTTGGCAGTGATCATTACCCCATTAACATTTACTTTTCACTACGCCGTCTCTATCTTCTTAATATCCTTGGTGGATAATTTCCAAGGCTAACAGGGAAATTTTGATTTGTCATTCATCTCACTGACGATAGTTTTGCTTCCATTGATGAAATGCTGCAGTAGTATCTTGTTCTAACTTTCTCGCAGCAGAATCCAACATTCCTCGAGATCCATTTATATCATGTCACGTCCCATATTGTAGATGCAAGTATATTAATCCATAATATACTAACTTTAAATACTCTAAATCTAAGAACTTTTTAGGTGTCTTAAAAGATATAAATAGAAGTAATTTTATTACATGCATTATCAACGTGATGTTTGAAGGACATATTTTCAT
Organism: Mantis religiosa; assembly: GCA_030765055.1. Taxonomy (NCBI): domain Eukaryota; kingdom Metazoa; phylum Arthropoda; class Insecta; order Mantodea; family Mantidae; genus Mantis; species Mantis religiosa. The sequence goes on from CM060957.1 coordinate 48,894,127, forward strand.
CTATTAGTACTCCTAAAAATTTTATTTTCTCTATTTGCTCAATAGTTTCATGAATTTTTACATTTAGTCTCTGATTATACCTTTTATTTTGATGCTGGAACCTGATCATATTAGTTTTTTGTATATTCACCTTTAAGTTATTATTTTTAAGTAACCATATACATCCCGTATTTTTAAAGTCATTAAATTCTCTAAACAGTGTATATTTTTATTTGTAAAAATCACTGATGTATCATCTACATATGATCTTATTTTATAATCTGAGGATTTAGGAAGATCATTTACATATAATAAAAACAGGAGTGATCCAAGTAAGAATGTAGGCTTACTAAAGTTAGACAAATTTGCAGTGTTGGTAACAGTATGGTTGCTAGTTTTTTATTTCTAAACCAGTCACATTGCTATTACATCATAAGAACATATATGTATTATTACTACCAGTTGGTACGCAAATGTCTACTTGTTGCAAATTTTTCAAAAAGTTCATGAAAAACACCCAAGCAGAAAATAAACTAAGTATATGGATGCCTTAAATGTGCAGCCCTGACCTAGCACACAATAAATCTGGTAGCTCATTTGGTTAGGAAATAAAAATTAAAGATAAAATGCATGGAATCATTTTTTCATCATCAAACAAAGCAGTGGAGAATTATAAAACTGTGATTACTGAAGTGTTTTAGAAAGAGTGGCATCATTGCTTTAAGAGCTGGTTGCACAGAATGAAAAAATGTAAAAATGTTATACGAGAATTTTGAAAAACAATGTAGTCAATTAAATTTTTTTAAACTAATCCGTATTTGATTTTCTTAAATGTTTCATTATTACCCTTGTACTAGCATAGCATTACATAAATTAAAACATTTCTTGAAAATGTTTTTCATAATTCAAAGACAATAGAAAAATAAATTATATTTATGAATAAAATAACATAAAATGATTAAAATAACAGAGAGGAAAGTGTGTGACTATTTAGTATGTTCTTTGACTTCTTTTGTACAACCATATTATGCATTTCAGTTGTTGATCATGTAACTTTAAATTTCTGTATTTTAACACAGCTTTGAGTCTGATATTCTTATGAATATTAAGCACTTTGCACTAACATTGCTTTTCTGCATGTAATGTGTGCTTCCTTTCCACCGCCTCGACATTTAACATTTTTTATATTTTTATTTTTCACTGAAAACTTTGCTTAATGGTTTTCTGCAGCCACAATTGAATTTCTATGGGTTTAAAACATTCTATATAATAAACTCACTCTTTGTGTCTGTAGGATTACTTGTAGAAAACAAAAAGTATCAGAATATTATAAACTATTATATATTTACATTCAGTAATAATTATCAATGCTTTCTGCTTGCTTTATTAACAGACGTTACTCAGAATTTTGACTGTGTTTTCTGGTGTGGGGATCTGAACTTCCGACTTGTGCAACCAAGGGAGGAAGTAGTTCAGTGGGTATCTGAGCAAAACTTCCCCCTTCCACAGCCTCATGCTCTGCAAAATGACCAGTTACGTAACAGTTGCATTGAAGGTAAAATCAAAGAAGCTATGCCTGTCATTTGTATTTTCTTCAATTTTAGAAATTAATACCTTTGTTACTTGTACATATGCATTTTGGTATGACATTAGAAAGCATGGATTACTTGAGAATTTATATTAAAGAAGTTATTATTTGTGATTTTGTTGGAACAGGATTACCATAACACATATACTAAAACTGTAATCTTGAAGTATTCATACCATCTGTCTGTGTCTGATTGTCTCTCTCTCTCTCTCTCTCTCTCTCTCTCTCTCTCTCTCTCTCTCTCTCTCTCTCTCTCTCTCTCTCTCTCTCTGTCTGTCTCTCTCTCGATGTTTGAACACCTAAAGTTATCATGCAGATATATGTATATATTGTATATATTCTTCTATATGTAATGATGACAACAATGACGATGATGATGATAATATAGATTATTATATGTAATAATGCCCTCAACAGTATAACAATTCCCAAATTATTGAAACAGTTGAATAAAATTGAAGTTGAATCTGAACATGAGATTCTATTTACATGAGTTGGAAATCTATCTACACCTCATGACTTGTAGCAGTTTTCAGGGTCTCTGCCTAACTCCTTCAAGTTTTACTCCTACTCTTACTCTCTATTGCATACTAATATATTGCAAACTTAGTTTACAATGGCTTTGCACTGTTAACTATTTTCTTGGGATGCTATATTGTTAGCAGAGGTGAGTTTTATGTACCAGGTGAGTGAACCTGCCCCTATTTATTTTTAAATTTATACTATGTGCTAAGCGATATATGTGACCTATGCCTTTCTTGAATGCCTTTTAATGGATGATTTGCAGAGCAGTTTATAGAGAAAGGTTAGATAACTTAGTGCATAAGTGTTGTATGGGACAAAAAACAATCACTGTGTATGTCGATTCCAAAAATTTCATAACCAGACACAGAGAGCTCCAGTAACAATTTTAACGAGTTTGTAAACTTTTATTCATTAACGTACATTCATACACACCTTTAAACATGCCCCTGAAGGAAACAATGTATTAAATGCATCATCTGACAATAACTTTGGAGTACAAAATGGCAGATCTACACAATGGGACCAATTGGATTTAAATCTTCAGCCAACATGTGTTTTCGTTGTACAGTCATGTCAAAAAGTGCTAAGAGTTAGGTAGATTGTTTTTGCTTCTGTCACAAATTATGGCAGTTTTTAGCTCATACAGTAATGGTAATGGTGGATGGAGTTTTTTTATTTGCTTTAAAACTACCAAAACAAACTCAAAACACTGTATGAAGTCGTAAAACCGTGTAAAGAACTGAGGTGAGGGTCTGAGATCTGCGGTTACTTATTCGTATAGAAACCTCTGCATGTAAGGTAGCATTGGCTAAATGGTATTATACAGGCTACTTCACAACTCTGCCACTGTAATCTGGGTTCAAATCCTCCGTGTTCAGCTCAGAAATTTTATGACCCTTTATTTTACCTTTTGTGGCCTATAATATGATATTATGGTAGAAATAACATTTATACATTATATGTATTCATAAAATACAATAATTGCCATGTTTATTACTGTCAGATATAAATTTATAGTTTGTAGTAGCTATTTGAGTTTGATTTATGAGTCACTATGTTTACACTCGAACTTCACTCACTTGCTGTTGTATAATTGAAACGTTTTCAAGATCATTCGATCTCATCCTCAGCTGTTTGGTGACTAAATGAACCTTCCTCTTCTTCCACTACTACGGAGCTTCGATCACTCTGCCATCTGGTGTTTGGGGCACTAAGTTTTAATACTTCATTTAATGCCGGGATTTCAAAATTTATAACTTTATCACGGTTTTTGTTTATGAATATTTTTTCCCAAATATCCAATTCTATGGGTGTACTTAAAGATTTTAACAGTTTAATGTTATGGCCAATGTTGTGGTTTTCTGTCCAAAAATGGTGTGAAACTGCAGATTTTTCTGTTTGTTTCAACTTAATGTTCCTCTGGTGTTCTTTTTGCCTGGTTAACAAGTTTCTCTTAGTTTTTCCTATGTAGCTTTTTTCACAGGTTCCACAATTAATCTGATAAATTCCTGATTTCAAATTGTTGGGGATTGTATTTTTCAGTGGTTTATTTAGCAGGTTCCTCAGATTGAATTTGTTTTGGGGTGCTAGTTTTATGTTTAGTCTGTTGAAGATTCGTTCAAATTTTCTAAAAGCCCATGGGTGGAAGGTGAATTTTCTATATTGCCAATCTGTGTTTTTAAGTGGTGTGAGAGTGGTATTTTTTGATATTATCTTCATTTTTTCTTTTCTCTTCATCATGTTTCTTATGATGGCTGGGTTGAATCCATTTAATACCGCTATGTCTTTTATGTGTTGTTGTTTTTTCAAAAGTTCATCCTTACTCAGTGGGATGTTGTATAGCCGGTGAATTAAACTTCTAAAGGCAGCTAGTTGATGTGAAACTGGGTTGTATTCATTTTTCTTTATGTAATTATCTATGTGTGTGGGCTTCCTGTATATTCCAAAATCTACTCCATGACGATTTCTAGTTATCTTGAGGTCCAAAAAGGGTAGGGTGTTGTCTCTTTCTACTTCCATTGTAAACTGGATATGATTATCTTGCAGGTTTAGTAATTTTAGAGAATCTTCTCTAAGTTTTTCCAGGATGATAGCAAAAACATCATCAACATATCTCCGCCAAAATTTATAAATCTGTGGGAAGGCCTTTACTATGTGTGTTTCAAAATAGCTCATGTATAGGTCTGCTAAAATAGGTGAAAGTGGGCTCCCCATAGCTAATCCTTTTGACTGTCTGTAGAATTTTTGGTTAAACATGAAGTGATTATTCCTTATGCATAATTCTGTAAGATTGATAATGTCATCTATTTCTCTGGGGTCCGTTGTAGTCTGTGTAGTCTGTAGTAGTCTGGGTTAGCCAACGGACCCCAAAGAAATAGATGACATTATCAGTCTTACAGAATTATGCATAAGGAATAATCACTTCATGTTTAACCAAAAATTCTACAGACAGTCAAAAGGATTAGCTATGGGGAGTCCACTTTCGCCTATTTTAGCAGATCTATACATGAGCTATTTTGAAACACACATAGTAAAGGCCTTCCCACAGATTTATAAATTTTGGCGGAGATATGTTGATGATGTTTTTGCTATCATCCCAGAAAAACTTAGAGAAGATTCTCTAAAATTACTAAACCTGCAAGATAATCACATCCAATTTATGGAAGTAGAAAGAGACAACACCCTACCCTTTTTGGACCTCAAGATAACTAGAAATCGTCATGGAGTAGATTTTGGAATATACAGGAAGCCCACACACATAGATAATTACATAAAGAAAAATGAATACAACCCAGTTTCACATCAACTAGCTGCCTTTAGAAGTTTAATTCACCGGCTGTACAACATCCCACTGAGTAAGGATGAATTTTTGAAAGAACAACAACACATAAAAGACATAGCGGTATTAAATGGATTCAACCCAGCCATCATAAGAAACATGATGAAGAGAAAAGAAAAAATGAAGATAATATCAAAAAATACCACTCTCACACCACTTAAAAACACAGATTGGCAATATAGAAAATTCACCTTCCACCCATGGGCTTTTAGAAAATTTGAACGAATCTTCAACAGACTAAACATAAAACTAGCACCCCAAAACAAATTCAATCTGAGGAACCTGCTAAATAAACCACTGAAAAATACAATCCCCAACAATTTGAAATCAGGAATTTATCAGATTAATTGTGGAACCTGTGAAAAAAGCTACATAGGAAAAACTAAGAGAAACTTGTTAACCAGGCAAAAAGAACACCAGAGGAACATTAAGTTGAAACAAACAGAAAAATCTGCAGTTTCACACCATTTTTGGACAGAAAACCACAACATTGGCCATAACATTAAACTGTTAAAATCTTTAAGTACACCCATAGAATTGGATATTTGGAAAAAAATATTCATAAACAAAAACCGTGATAAAGTTATAAATTTTGAAATCCCGGCATTAAATGAAGTATTAAAACTTAGTGCCCCAAACACCAGATGGCAGAGTGATCGGAGCTCCGTAGTAGTGGAAGAAGAGGAAGGTTCATTTAGTCACCAAACAGCTGAGGATGAGATCGAATGATCTTGAAAACGTTTCAATTATACAACAGCAAGTGAGTGAAGTTCGAGTGTAAACATAGTGACTCATAAATCAAACTCAAATATGGAGAATACTTCACTGTTAATAATGCTTCTGCTTTTAATATTTGTAGTAACTACTTTATTATGATTGGTATTATGCTTGACCAATTCAACCAAGTTTTGAACACTTCATAAATGCAATAAATGCAAAGTGGCTTTAGCTTGTACCTGCATAAATGCTTGGCAGGAATGAACGCTGCATTATCTAGGTATTTAGTATTTGAAGTCCTTCAAATACTGGGAGTTTGTCATTTTGAATATTTACTGCTTTGATGAAATACACACTCTTTGACAATTTATTTTATTGTTTAGCTGAGAAGTTAACACGTTCACTACTCCTTTGTCAGTCAAAGAAGTGAAACATAAAATCTAAGCATGATACAAAAACTATTAGATTTAATTTGAAAGTAATGAGTCAGCATTTCAAACACAAACATCACTCAAAATATCCTTACTTGGACATGTTTCGGAGAGCAGTTTGTCCCTACTATCATCGGATAACTGCTAATAGACATTGTGATGAAATGAAGTTTACACTGTTCTCTTGTAACTTTATCCATGCAGTTCTTATATTTCTTTATTTACGTTAAATATAACTGCAGTTGCCATTTATAAGCTTCCAGTTTTGTAGACAGTAAAGTTCAATACTGATTTCTGTCACTGTGATACTGTGAACATAACATCAACTGCATTTTTCTACTATAGAATTTTATCAGGATATAATTTTAAATTGTACATCATTGTCTATTAGTATCGGTATTACAAAGTGGTGGTTCTTCTCCTTAAATTATGGGGCCCAAATGACCTAGCTGTCAGTGGGCCCTTAGATCCCCCCTACACACACCACACACACACGCGCACGCATGCACGCGCATATTTCTTAAATTACTGTTTTATACCTAAGACCAAAATCTCTTAACATATCTCTCTCCTTTCTGCATTCTGTATCTGTTGTAATGTATCTATTGTAATTGAAAAAGTAGGTCATTCCAAACAAAAATTTTGACATTCAGATTTTATATGGAACATATTTTGAGGTCTCCTGAACTCCTAAGCAAAGGCAGTGTTAGAAGAATGTAAAGAGACATAGAGTATTAAAGTTCGGTATGTAAGTTCATCATGCTCCAAGGATGCCATGTGAAGATTTGCAACTATTCATACATGGAATGTATATCTTGAATTTTCTGGAAATAGATGTGAAATGTTTTTTATTCTAAATGAGTTTTGCATATCTAAAAAGGAATGTGAGGTAGACAAAAACTACATGAAAAATATCTTGTTAAAATGTACAATTGTTCTCTCTGTCTCTCTCCTCTCCCCTGCTCTCTCTCTCTACCTTTTTTGCATTGTTTCTGAGAAATTTATTATTGATTTGAATTTTCAAATATTTTATATTTAGGCAAACTTTTAAGCCATAGTCCACTTATTTTTTACATTGTTTATTCATTTTTTTAATTGTATTTATTTATTTATTTCTTATTTTTATTTTTTTGTCATGCAAAAGATGCAATTTCAAAGCTGGTATATAGTTATTGCTTTTAAAGCTTTGAGCAAAAATTTACTTTTCTGTATGTCCCCTATGTTTACATTAAATTTGTAATGAAACTATTTCTGTAAACATGGTTAACATGAAATAAATAAAAAAAGAAGCTTCTGCAAGGATAAATTGTTGAAGAGATAAATTAATATGCAATGTAGGTAAAGTTACGTGATTGTAATACATCAGTTTTTTTAAAACTTCATCTATACATATAATCCCATCTTCACTATTTACAATTGTTTTTGTTTAAAACTGGGACAAATGAGAAATAAAATAGTGAAAAACTAACATTCAAGAAAATCATGTAATGTCCTTTAAATTTCCATTGTTCATGACAGCATTGTCAAATGTCTCCTTATGATCATGGGTCAGAATTAAACCACCTTCATATGAACTAAGTTATAAAACAGAAATAGGGAAAAGAACTAAGACCTTAATGTAATTTGTTGTTGTTGTTTTCAAATGCTAGGCTTTGGCAATGAAGCCATTAGCTCTCTTGCTCTCCAATATTTTTGTGTAGTGGGTCCGGCAGGTAGGACTTCACAGGTTAAAAGATGTTCTTCAGTCGTTTCCTCTTCTTTGTTGCATAGATGACAATTTGGACTCGTATAAATTCCTATTCTGTGCAAGTGTTTGGCCAAATAATCATGTTCCGTAAGTAATCTAAAATTTGCTACTGCAGCTTTACGTGGGATTTCTGGAATAATTTCTGGATTTTTAATTAAAATGTTCCATTTTTTATCTTTGGCTTTGTTAGATATTGATTGGTTTTGTTTGTTTTTATATTTGCTTTTGATTAATCTTTTTATGGATGTAAAGGGTAAGTTTTTACTTTTGTTCTGAATTAAATTTGCACCATTTTTGGCAAGGAAATCAGCTGATTCATTTCCAGCAATTCCACAATGTGCAGGTATCCACTGTAATATAATTCTTTTCTGTAGTTTTTGAAGTTGTTGGATCATTTTGTAACATTCTTTAATTTGGATTGACCTCATTTTATATGAACTTATTGCACATAATGCTGCTTTAGAATCAGAAAGTATAGCAGCATTTTTGAATTTATCTATTCTGTATAGAAGGTGTTGGAGTGAAATATGTAATAATATATGTAATAATATGTAATTTTATTGTAATTTTGAGTCAAACTAGTACTCAATGCTCCACTTATTGCTAGTATTTACCTAGAATACGTTTCATTAGGATCTTCCTAACGTCATCAGCTGTTGTCAACTAATGGATGCTGGTTTGATGAACTCCTTGGAGGTGATAGGGGCATCTCTATCAGTATCTTGATGAACTTGAAGTTTGGGTTCTCTTTAAAGGTAGGGAAAGAAAATTGTTCAATTTCGACACTACCTTTAAAGAGAACCCAAACTTCAAGTTCATCAAGATACTGACAGAGATGCCCCTATCATCTCCAAGGAGTTCACCAAGCCAGCATCCATTAGTCGACAACAGCTGATGACGTTAGGAAGATCCTAACAAAACACGTTCTAGGTAACTACTAGCAATAAGTGGAGTATTGAGTATAGTTTGACTCAAAATTATATTAATTTTGTGTTTCATTATATCATAGTCCTTACACATTGGAACCAAGACCTTCCCTGAACTTGGATTAAAAATGAGCCACAGTTAATTTTGATAGCTATAAATAAAAAATTGTCACTTATTAACACACTTAATACCCATTTTACTCTGTATGTTTATAATATCTACTAAAAATAATATTAGATAAAGAGGTAAGAAAATAACTGTTAATGGTTATTTTAATGCATTTTCCAGTATTTGTTGAAAGAATTTATGATATAAGAAATTTGTTTAATGAAACTTAATATTTATTTCAAATGTTACAGCACTTTTGTTTTTATTTGTCGTTTCTATCAAAAACTAAATTTTTAAGGTTTTCAAATTATTTCTTGTACAAACTTAACAGTAAAGCATTCTGAATCCATAAATGATAAAATTTGAATGCCATTTTAGGAGCAGTATTCAGGGAATTTGAAGAAGGACCCATTACATTTCCACCAACTTATAAATATGATCCAGGGACACAGAAATTTGATACTTCTTCAAAGCAGAGAGCTCCTGCTTATACTGATCGCATTCTGTTTAAATCGAAGAGTGCATCTCGCAGAGAGTCATCAGATGTTGGTGCAGGATCAGCCTCACACCAACCAGCATTAGAGTGTCTTAAATATACATCAGTACCATCTATATGCACTTCAGATCACAAACCTGTTTGGGGCCTCTATCGAAGTTTTGTGCGTCCAGGCATTGATACGTAAGTGTTTTACTGGATCTTTTCTTTCTAGATGAATGTATGGTTTAGTTAATTCTTCATTCATCTTTTACATTTTACAAAATATGATCTCTGAAGTTGTATTGGTTGATATTCTCTGTATACTTGACATTGTGGTTGTTTCTGCATATGAATCCTATCCCTTGCTTTACGATTCAATTTTGTATTAATTTGTGCTTCACTGTCCCTACGCTTCTTTCAAGTTTATACTTTGAGTGATTAGGCCTACAAGTCTGAGAAGCATTCAAATCTCAATCAGTTGAGGATAGGAGCAAGAGCTCTTGAAACATGTCCTGTGAATAAACAGTGTGTTCATAGTGAAGCAATGTGTCAATATATTCTCGATTCAATTTTGTATTTACATAATCACATAATTGCAGAAATTCAGAAATTTGTCAGATAGTAGACCATTTAAGTCGAAGTATCAACACAACAGTTGGTACTAAAGGCCACATCACTGCAATGGGCTGTACACAAAGCTGATGATTACACTGAAGAACGTAAAACTTGTAATATGTATCTCTGTTGTATCAGGTGTAAATAAATAGCTGCCACTATTAAAATTATAACCAATTCTTAACAAAAAAAAAAAAAAAAAAGACCAGGATAAACTTATTTACTATATGTACTACCTGGCAAAGCATTTATGCATATTGGAAGGAATATGTATTAAATTTCAATATGCATTAATGCAGTTTGTGAACCTATCATACATAAATGGCGAGGCAAGGTATGTACACTCTGTTCAGATGTAATCATGTCTTCTGGACAGCAACATGTCCTACATTGGCAGGCACAAGAAATCATATATACGGTGATTGAATATTGTGACAAGGAGAAAGAAGAGGGAATTAAAATCCCTTTGTGTCAAGCAACAAATGACAGCTGCAATGTAATTTACATTTGCATATATAATAATTAATTGGCTAACCTTTCATATCAGACACACAGCTCCCAAATGATCTATTTGTGTTCTGTCAAGTACTGTATGCCAGGTTACTAATATTTCACTCTTCTATAAACAAAATAATGAATGAATGTAGCGTCATGTCACTCAGTCAGTACGCCTCAATGCTGTGTCATATTTTAATGTAAAGACCTACAATAGATTTTACAAGTTCATAATTAGTAATACCATTTAATCCTCATTTGTCTTAAATAGCCAATGTTCAATTTTGCAGATTGTCTATTTCTTTTCTTTCCTTATCCAGTATTTAATCTAAATCTACATATTATTTTGTTTGTGATACATTGAATGTTTAATGCAATTGTGTTCCTTAAAACATTTTAACACAATTGCCATAAAAATTCAGTTACACCATCTACAAAGTAGCATCAATTCACAAACATTTTAAATGTTAGAACTGCTGTTTTCTATTCAATGCTATAGCTGGGATTTGAACCACGAATCTCCTGGTCTCTGCCCAGCTGCTCTAGCTATTGAGCTTAGACCAAATAGTAGTCTAAAACTATGAAGCCTGGGACTTAAAAGTACTTACAGCATAGTAAGTCCCCATTAATGTATGTATCTGATATGTGTATGAGACCACCTGGGGTTTACTGGAAAAAATGCAAATCATTTTGAGAATTTAATGGATGATATCAAGGAAGCTCAATGGTTAGAGCAATTGGATGGAGGCCAGGAGATCCGTGGTTCATTTCCAGGCTATGGAATTTAATTTTCAGTCTGACTCATGTCTTCCCAAATTTTTATTAGATTAAAATATGTTTAACCGCTTCGCCGATGGCCGTTTAAACCCTTCAGGGGCTGGAAACGGATACCCAATAAACAGAACAAGACATTTAAATTGTTAAATGCTGTAAAAATGCATCATAAATACAATTCTGTATCTTCCGTATTTATTAAGTTATTTAAAGGAAACAAAAACTGGTTTAAAACTCATTAAAGGCAGTATAAATCTACAGTAACAATAAAGTAGAGACTACATTAATAAATCATTGAAATGTCACTACTTTGTTTCACTGTAGCAAAAGCTATTTTTGTGCCAAACGCGCCTAATATTTGAATCATTTTGTTTTGTGTGTATACGAGCCAATGTATGTATAGCTACGCAAGCGACTTCTCCGGTTCAAGTTTAGTTTATTTATGCTATACCAAGCGATAATCATATGAGTATATGTTGTGTTACACTTGAAAGAAAACTCTCTGTCAGCATCTGTTATTACAGTGTTTCTCAACCAAGGTTTCTGGTAGCCTTTTCAGCTGTTTTCGCTCAGTATTTTAGTTATTCATAATCTCTCTGTATTCAGAGTGATTTCTAATATCTATCAAGAGCTAAATGAATGGCACATACATGGCTTATGTTAACCATACTTATACTGAGAGAAAACACTTTCCTAAAAGGATACCACCCACAACCAAAAAAGTTGTAACCATTTCGATAATGTGTAGTGTGTTGCGAAAAAGAAGGTCGTAAGGAAACCAGTATTATTTGGTGTGAATCTGCAGATGTGCCCTTGGGTGTTTATCCAGGTTTGGAGGTGTACAATTCAAAAAGAAACCTTTAAGGATACATTTACATCCCTTATAGAACTAATTTAAATTTATTTGAAAATAGGAAGATTAAAATAATTGGCGTTAAATGAGCATTAAATGCATGTATGCACAGGATGTCTGTACACGTCCATATTGGTTTGGGGCATTTTAACTTGGACGTCATATGACGTCCATATCAGTGAAAGGGTTAATTAAAATTATACTATGAGTCGACTGAGACACTCTGTACTTCACATACCACTAATTTACATACTTTCAATGCATTTTGCATTCACTTGAAGACATAATCAAGAAATTGCCGACTGGCTAGAACTTTGGTGTTCTAGCTGATCATAATTCTCCTGAGATGAGACATCTGGCGGCGATCCAGTGAGGCTGAGTAAAATATTTTCTTCCAAATGGAATGACCAAATTCATTAAATGTGTTTCAGATTTCTTTATATAAATCTTTTCCCAGATGTTTAATTCTTGATTCATGTGAACTGATTTTAGTGTTTTGTTTTTTTTCCCTTTCTTTTACGTGGTTATGATCCCAGAATTGTGCTGCTAGTGCAGATTTATCTTTCTTTTTGCTTTATGTTTCTAAAGTGTTCTTTTAATCTGGTTCCAATGTTGTGTTTCATCTTTCCTATGCATATCTTACGAGGACCGTTTTTTTTTCAGCTATAAATAAAAGAGAAGTTAATATAAAACAATTTTATTACCAAAAGTTTTGTATACTTATAAAGGTTTCAATTTTTTTGGTGATTATGTTGAAAAGTAACAACCATAAGTGTACAAAACTTTTGGTAATAAAATTGTTTTCTATGAAATTGTCTTTATTTTACAGCCTACAGAGGTTGAAAAAAAAATGGCCCTCGTACATCAATCTGAGCAATGCCAGACTTCCTTGCAAGGGAATTTTGTCTATTTTTGGTTTTTTGATGAGGTTTCTGATATTGAATTTGTTTACTGGTACCAGAGTAAAGTTAAATTTACTGAAAATGTTTTAAAATTTTCTGGTTGCCCATGGGTGATATGTGATCTTTTTTTTTTTTTTTTGTCTCTAAAATGCTGTTAAGGTGATGATATCGTTCAGCTGTTTTTGTCTACTGAATCTTTTTATTTTCTTGTCTACCAATTTTTTGCTGAAACCATTTGTTGTCGCCGTTTCTATTATTTTTGTATACTCGGTCATGCATTTCTTTTCATCCATTGGCATGTTAATTTGTCTGTGTGTTAGGTTGTTGATGACTGCATATTTGTGAGGTCTTGGGTTGAAACTATTGGCTCTGATGTTGTCTGCATATGTGTCTTTCCTGTAAATACCAAGTTAATACTTGCCATTTTCTATGATTATTTTTGAGTAACACTTGGTAACAATGATTTCAGATCAAATGACACGAGTATTTAATTAGATGAAACATTTGTATGTTCAATATTTTCTATTAAATCCAGAAAGTTTGTCACACTTCTGCTTTCAAATTTGGATAGAGAACAGAGATATTTTGTCAACCATTTTGTTAACTGATATGCTGGTATGTTGATGTTATTGAATATTGGTTTCATGCAGTTTCCAGGTTTGTGAATTTTAGGTAGGACATAGATACGTGTCATATTTGGATTATCTAGTCAAATCTTGCAGAAATCTTCTTTGGATATGGCAACACTATTTCTTATTTCTTTGATAGAGTCAACATGAAAAATTCCAGCCGGGATTTGAACCATGGATCTCCTGGTTTCCATCCAGTCACTCTTATTTCTTTGTTTACTGCATTAGTGCATTTATTTAGAGGGTCATGTTTAGCTGTTGTGAATTTATGTGATTTTAGAAGGTCTTGCATTCTAGAAAGGGAAACTCCTTTGTCCATTATTGCTGTGTTATTGCCTTTGTCAGTTTTGGTATAAATTATGTCGTTTTGGTTCAACAATCTTGCTACTTTCTTGTAATTGTTTTTGGGTTTGTTTTCACTTAATTTCTTTAGTATGTTTATCAATTTCTTCCTAATGATATATTTTTCTCTTAGCTTTATGAGCTTTTATATAGATTACATCCTTTTTATTCAGTGATTTAACAATCTGTTTATTACAATTTGCTCTAGGTTGGTTTTTATTCAAATTCTGTAAATGTTTCTGCATTTCATTTTAATTTGTATTTATCATTAGTTTATAGATGAGTTGTATTTATTACACATCGGCTTCACTTACGTACCTATTTTGAGGACATGTTTCGCAAACCATCGATTGCATCGTCGGCTCTTATCTCAATTAGTTAAATCTCGATAGGTTGTATTTATCAGTTTAATTTAACTTCTGTCTAGCAATTTCAATATCTGCAATATATAGGTAATCATCTGCATGATTATATTGCAGACATCTACACAGATTTTTAAACCTGTATTTAGAAAATTGAATTCTTTCTCACTTACAATTTGAAAGTAGTTACTTTATCTCTTGATTATTCTGTTCAACTGGTTTCAATTGAAATTATTTTGAAGATAATTTACTTAGCTTATTTGTTATTATTTTAAATTGCAAATAATATAGTTTTAGCTCAACATCATTTAAGTGTTCAAAATAAATTTAACTTCAAGTACTTTTCTCTTTGTCAAGTTATGGTGAGGACTATTATTCTATTATTAAATTATTATTAAACTTAGGACTATTATTAAAAGAAATAGGAGTTGTTTTACCTTTTATGGTTTAAAAAATGAATATTTAAGAATATTTTGTTACAGTATCAAATATGATTTAAACTTAGATTTAGTACCATTAAATTTGAAATTAAATAATTATTGTACTCCAAATTATCCTTAGTTGTAACCTAAAATATGCCATAACTGAAAAGGAAGGGTTCAGAAGTAAATAACTAATGTGTATTTAATTTCTTGGCATGTATGTGGCAGTATGTTTACTTGATCCTATAAGTCCTTATATAATTTTCATGTAATAAATGTTGCAGCATTCCCCTAGCAGCTGGATTGTTTAATAGAGAAGTATATTTAGAAGGAATAAAGCGCAGAGCTGCAGCATTAGATAAGCGAAAAGGGACATCTACAGTATGCTCAATTCAGTGAGACAAAGGACATAAAAATCATACTTGTAAGTACTCTTGGGCTTACGATAGAATGACATTTCATAGTACAGTATTATAATGATATTTACTTATGTTTATTCTGCAACAATTATATTTAAAGGAAATTAATTATTCTTTCACACTGGCCGTGTGTAGGCTAAATTGTGGAAACGTAGAGTCAGACTGAAAAATTCAATGCCATAGCCGGGATTTGAACCACGGATCTTCTGGTTTCCGTCCAGCCGCACTACCATTGTGCTACTATGGCCAACGTGCCGATATGGCATTAAATTCTCCAACTGACTCGTATTTTCCCGGTAAACCACTTAGGAGTTCTCATAAACACATGAGACAACTACCTTAATGGCGACTTACTACATGTAAGTACTTTAAGGCCCGGGCTTTATAGTTAACCACTATTAGGTTAATTAATGGAAATTAATTATTCTTTCACACTGGCCGTGTGTAGGCTAAATTGTGGAAAATACGAGTCAGTTGGAGAATTTAATGCCATATCGGCACGTTGGCCATAGTAGCACAATGGTAGTGCGGCTGGACGGAAACCAGAAGATCCGTGGTTCAAATCCCGGCTATGGCATTGAATTTTTCAGTCTGACTCTACGTTTCCACAATTTAGCCTACACACGGCCAGTGTGAAAGAATAATTAATTTCCATTAATTAACCTAATAGTGGTTAACTATAAAGCCCGGGCCTTAAAGTACTTACATGTAGTAAGTCGCCATTAAGGTAGTTGTCTCATGTGTTTATGAGAACTCCTAAGTGGTTTACCGGGAAAATACGAGTCAGTTGGAGAATTTAATGCCATATCGGCACGTTGGCCATAGTAGCACAATGGTAGTGCGGCTGGACGGAAACCAGAAGATCCGTGGTTCAAATCCCGGCTATGGCATTGAATTTTTCAGTCTGACTCTACGTTTCCACAATTTAGCCTACACACGGCCAGTGTGAAAGAATAATTAATTTCCATTAATTAACCTAATAGTGGTTAACTATAAAGCCCGGGCCTTAAAGTACTTACATGTAGTAAGTCGCCATTAAGGTAGTTGTCTCATGTGTTTATGAGAACTCCTAAGTGGTTTACCGGGAAAATACGAGTCAGTTGGAGAATTTAATGCCATATCGGCACGTTGGCCATAGTAGCACAATGGTAGTGCGGCTGGACGGAAACCAGAAGATCCGTGGTTCAAATCCCGGCTATGGCATTGAATTTTTCAGTCTGACTCTACGTTTCCACAATTTAGCCTACACACGGCCAGTGTGAAAGAATAATTAATTTCCATTAATTAACCTAATAGTGGTTAACTATAAAGCCCGGGCCTTAAAGTACTTACATGTAGTAAGTCGCCATTAAGGTAGTTGTCTCATGTGTTTATGAGAACTCCTAAGTGGTTTACCGGGAAAATACGAGTCAGTTGGAGAATTTAATGCCATATCGGCACGTTGGCCATAGTAGCACAATGGTAGTGCGGCTGGACGGAAACCAGAAGATCCGTGGTTCAAATCCCGGCTATGGCATTGAATTTTTCAGTCTGACTCTACGTTTCCACAATTTAGCCTACACACGGCCAGTGTGAAAGAATAATTAATTTCCATTAATTAACCTAATAGTGGTTAACTATAAAGCCCGGGCCTTAAAGTACTTACATGTAGTAAGTCGCCATTAAGGTAGTTGTCTCATGTGTTTATGAGAACTCCTAAGTGGTTTACCGGGAAAATA
Source organism: Mantis religiosa (assembly GCA_030765055.1). Classification (NCBI taxonomy): domain Eukaryota; kingdom Metazoa; phylum Arthropoda; class Insecta; order Mantodea; family Mantidae; genus Mantis; species Mantis religiosa. The sequence continues at coordinate 48,910,997 of CM060957.1, forward strand.
CGAGTCAGTTGGAGAATTTAATGCCATATCGGCACGTTGGCCATAGTAGCACAATGGTAGTGCGGCTGGACGGAAACCAGAAGATCCGTGGTTCAAATCCCGGCTATGGCATTGAATTTTTCAGTCTGACTCTACGTTTCCACAATTTAGCCTACACACGGCCAGTGTGAAAGAATAATTAATTTCCATTAATTAACCTAATAGTGGTTAACTATAAAGCCCGGGCCTTAAAGTACTTACATGTAGTAAGTCGCCATTAAGGTAGTTGTCTCATGTGTTTATGAGAACTCCTAAGTGGTTTACCGGGAAAATACGAGTCAGTTGGAGAATTTAATGCCATATCGGCACGTTGGCCATAGTAGCACAATGGTAGTGCGGCTGGACGGAAACCAGAAGATCCGTGGTTCAAATCCCGGCTATGGCATTGAATTTTTCAGTCTGACTCTACGTTTCCACAATTTAGCCTACACACGGCCAGTGTGAAAGAATAATTAATTTCCATTAATTAACCTAATAGTGGTTAACTATAAAGCCCGGGCCTTAAAGTACTTACATGTAGTAAGTCGCCATTAAGGTAGTTGTCTCATGTGTTTATGAGAACTCCTAAGTGGTTTACCGGGAAAATACGAGTCAGTTGGAGAATTTAATGCCATATCGGCACGTTGGCCATAGTAGCACAATGGTAGTGCGGCTGGACGGAAACCAGAAGATCCGTGGTTCAAATCCCGGCTATGGCATTGAATTTTTCAGTCTGACTCTACGTTTCCACAATTTAGCCTACACACGGCCAGTGTGAAAGAATAATTAATTTCCATTAATTAACCTAATAGTGGTTAACTATAAAGCCCGGGCCTTAAAGTACTTACATGTAGTAAGTCGCCATTAAGGTAGTTGTCTCATGTGTTTATGAGAACTCCTAAGTGGTTTACCGGGAAAATACGAGTCAGTTGGAGAATTTAATGCCATATCGGCACGTTGGCCATAGTAGCACAATGGTAGTGCAGCTGGACGGAAACCAGAAGATCCGTGGTTCAAATCCCGGCTATGGCATTGAATTTTTCAGTCTGACTCTACGTTTCCACAATTTAGCCTACACACGGCCAGTGTGAAAGAATAATTAATTTCCATTAATTAACCTAATAGTGGTTAACTATAAAGCCCGGGCCTTAAAGTACTTACATGTAGTAAGTCGCCATTAAGGTAGTTGTCTCATGTGTTTATGAGAACTCCTAAGTGGTTTACCGGGAAAATACGAGTCAGTTGGAGAATTTAATGCCATATCGGCACGTTGGCCATAGTAGCACAATGGTAGTGCGGCTGGACGGAAACCAGAAGATCCGTGGTTCAAATCCCGGCTATGGCATTGAATTTTTCAGTCTGACTCTACGTTTCCACAATTTAGCCTACACACGGCCAGTGTGAAAGAATAATTAATTTCCATTAATTAACCTAATAGTGGTTAACTATAAAGCCCGGGCCTTAAAGTACTTACATGTAGTAAGTCGCCATTAAGGTAGTTGTCTCATGTGTTTATGAGAACTCCTAAGTGGTTTACCGGGAAAATACGAGTCAGTTGGAGAATTTAATGCCATATCGGCACGTTGGCCATAGTAGCACAATGGTAGTGCGGCTGGACGGAAACCAGAAGATCCGTGGTTCAAATCCCGGCTATGGCATTGAATTTTTCAGTCTGACTCTACGTTTCCACAATTATATTTAAATGTTGAGATGCACTGGCAAAAGTCAAGTAATAGTTTAAAAACTGAAACTGCCAAATTGTATTTGTATATACACATCTGTTAGTCTTCAAACTGCTGGGCAATATCTAAAACATGATTTATTCCTGCCTTGCTTTCCAGATTTCCTATATATAATGTGTCAACTATGTTCAATATTCAAATATATATGCTACTAAACTGTACATTTCTGTAACATGTTCAATGTTCACAGGCCTTTGTGACTACTAGTGAACTCACTGAATGCAAATAAATCAATCATAATTAACAGAAAAAACTTTTTATGAATAATTTGTAGAATAGTTATGAAAAGAAATTATAATGATTAAAAAAAGTTGCATTATTGGAACATTTTTTTTACCAACAATGTTCAGCACACAGCTTTCCTTTATCCTATAAAGGGAAAATTGGGACGGTTCAGGAATAGAGATTTTCAAATACTTAAAATGTACTACACAAATAAAAATATTTAATAAATATTCTCCACTTACCTTAAGAAGCCGATGACAATACTTCTATTATGTTTTTGCGATAATAATAATGAATTATTAAATACAGTTAAATATCGATATAATAATGAATGTTTGTCAACGAATTGTGTTTGACTGAAGATGTGGGCAAATGTCCACAAAATTAATTTCACAAAAAACATAATAGAAGTATCGTCATCGGCTTCTTAAGTTAAGTGGAGAATATTTACTAAATATTTTTATTTGTGTAGTGTTTGTTACTCCACTGTAAATAGCTTCATTTTCTGTGTAATCAGTACTTAAAATGTCATTCTTGTACTGTTGTGACTTAAGTTTGTTTTTGTTGTGTTCTACAAGAGCTTCCATTCTGTCTCATTACTTGCTTTAATTTAAGATTGTTGCATATCAGCTTTCTACAGTACATAGCTTTTGCTATGTCAGTTATAAACAGTTGCAGTACAAAAGAGTTGTAAAAGTTGTTTTAATTTGGCCCCCAAAAAAACAATGTTGTTTATTTATTTGATTATGTTGTTTATAGTTTAAAAATATTTAAAGAAAGTTAAAAAATGTTATTGTGTTTATAAAAGTACGTGAATATGACATTGTAAAGAAAAACAGACAAGATGTATACTATGTGCTCAAGTTTTCTTGAGCACTTGTGTTCCAAGTCCTCATTCGGTAGGTTTCGTCTAACTCTGTAAACACAGATGACAACTTCAAAACATGAAATGCACTATATACTCTGACATCTAGTGGCTAATATACTAAACTTTCACATGCGCTCTTTGTTTCTCTGTGTGCAGAGTCCACGTGGGCCATATTTTGTTTTGAACAATTTCGAGGTTAATTAACTAACCAGTTTACAACAAACCTTAGAGCAAGACACATGTTGTGGATGTTATGGCTCTCAAAAGAGGACAACTATTATTTGTCTGCCTCTGTATAACTGTGATCTGAATACAATTGAACTGGCGTGGGCAAAAATAGAGAATGTTACTGCTGATATGTTAGCCACAAATCTGCAAAAACTTGCTATAGAAGCATTCTCTTCATAACCATGATGGATGGGAAGGATACTGCAAGAAGGTCCAAGAGCCAGAAATGCAATATCAGAGAAATGATGAAGTAATAGAAAATACAATTGATGAAATTATCATCAACACATCAGGGGATACTGGTGATGAAAGTGACACACTGAAATCAGAAATCAACGAGCAGTGATTATATACTTCATATGAAAGGCTTAACATCTAGATTATTTAAGGTACTGTCTATTTCATCGTTTAGTACTGGAAGTCACAACTCTAGAGATAAGATGCAGATTAAAGTTCTTTGAGATAGCAGAGGCTGTAAGGATACAAAATGAACATGCAGGTATTATTGTAAGTAGATGTAAATCTCGGTCAAAACAGTGGATTGCGCCAGATGAATCAACTAAGTTATATGATTACTAAAATTAGGCAAGTGAGTCAACCTTGTATATACTTTTCTCCTCTTACAAGTTTTTTATGAAGACTAGTTTCTGGGGACTTCTCCCCTATCGTCAGCTCTGTGGTAGACTCTAAGTTATATGATGTTTAATGACGTTATCAAACTTACCGGATTATCTGATGGCAGCACAACACCAAGCCAGAAGCAGACACCAGTTGCACCATCAGTCGACCACATAATTGGGGATAGGGAAGAAGTTCTCAGAAACTAGTCTTCATAAAAGAACTTGAAAGTGGGGAATTTGCCTAATTTTAATATTTAAGCCATGTTTGGCTCAACATATTACATGTGAACAATTTTTGTCCTAAATGAAAACAGTAAAATCAAATAAAAGGTTCACATTTCTGATGAATACCTTTCTTCACAATTAGAAATAGCTATCTGATATTTCTGAAATCTTAATTTCGTAAAATAAATTTACTTACCCTAATCTACTCATTTCATTATAGATATTTACAGTACAGCACTGTATATAAAACTGCTCCATCTACTTTTTCATCCTCTGAACTCATTGCTGTTGTGTGGTACAGTATTTCTATCATCACAGAGTTACACTTTTGCAAGCCTCCACCATACAAAATGGCTTAATTATTGTCCCCAGTTATTTTTCTGAACTGATGCATTAACAAGTAACATTTATTTTCATTTCCTTTACTTAGGTGCTGTAAAATGTATGAAGCAATGGTTCATCAGAATGGGAGCTGCATGCAGAGAAGATTTCATTTGTATAGCCTTCCTACCCTTTTCATGAAGGTTCTTAGGAAAAAGAACTGGATTTATCTGAAAAATAGAGTATTTAAGGTACAAGTAACAATAGTACGATGTAAGTAAATGATGTTTTCTTATAAAGATCCAAAGTTCTAAAACCCTTAGCACCAATATTAAAAAGAAAACAAATCTAATCAACTGCTACACAAGAAACACATATAGATTAATAGTCAAATAGGAATAGAGCTGGTGTTTAACTCTACCTTTTGGTGGTAATACATTAAAAAAAGGCTTATTAATATTTAGGTTTGCATTCAATCTATTTTAATATTACCTCAGAATATATCTTCTGTGGTGGTGCTTATTTGTATAATTTAACCTGCGATTTTGTAACTTGCAGCTTTGAAAACATGTAGTTTTTAAACACATGTTTCTATGAATCACCCTAAGAAAAGCCACACTTTTATACAGCTTTGCAGTTTAATTTAATGCAATTTAAAATAGGCATAGTAAATAGAATCAAAGTGAAAAATTCAATGCGATGGCTGGGACTTGAACCATGTGAAATGTGTAGTGTTTAATGCCCGCTTTTACTACATACGGCACCGCAGGCGGTGACACTGATGATACATGAGATGAAGATGGAGCACCGGTGGAATGAGATGGCGGGGGAAACCGGAGATTCTGGAGAAAACCTGCCCCAGCGCCGTCTTGTCCACCACAAATCTCACTTTGCGGTCGCCTGGAATCGAACCCAGGCCATCTTGGTGAGAGCCAAGCGGTCTAACCACTGAGCCACGGCGCGGCCGGATTTGAACCACGTTTGACCTTAGCCTATACATGGCTAGTGTGAAAAAGTGATTAATTTTCATCAGTTAACTTAAAGCATAGTAAAATATGTTTATTTTAAAAACTCTTAAGAGATATGACACAGAGCAAAAATATTCTGTATTAATTAAAGCTTAAATTTAATTTTTGAAGATAATTGTGATGAAAGATTTAACATAATGAAGCAAGGTACTGCACTGAACATTAAAGCTTCAAATTGTAAAATAGTGACACCATATAGTAACTATAAAACAATAGAAAAGGGGAGCTGAAATTGCTATCATAACAGAAATTCTCCATGTACTAGTAAGTGTTATGCTTAAAGTACACTGAAATTATCTTTAATCAAGTGAGAGGGTTTCATGGTAAGGCATGAGGTTTACATTTATGAGGTCCTGGATTCAATCCCTGGTGGTCGCCCACTCTGACCATGGATTTTTACCATGGTCGACAAGGCAAACCATGGTGGTGTTGTCTACCACAGCTCTCCTCTCTCCCATTTCCTTCAATTTCATCTCCCTCTTTCATGTTACAGAACGACTCTGGGGTTGTGTGTTGGTTAATGCTATACCTACTTTGTTTACTACTTATCTCATCTTAATAACAAGAGCGACGGGCGATGGCAGATGGGGACTTGGACATTCAAACTTCTTTTTAGCTCTATGAGAGAGTGGCCTTGTAGCCTCCAGTGCCAAGTTGAACTTGTTGAAGTAGAGCCTCTGAGCCATCCTCTGGCAGCTTGAGCTTGGGCAACTTGCCGTGAGCATTTTCAGCCTGGTGGTCAAGTCAGTATATGTTAAGAAACTGTGTACCTCTGCCATTTGACGAATTTTGGGTAACTCTAAGCTCCATGGACCCTGGACTCATTTAAGCATCATTTCACCCAATTCATTCACCGTCCAATATGACTTAACATTGAAGGACATAAATTACAAAAACAAAAACAAACCAAAAAAACTGCCATTTGCATTGCCTGTCCATGCATCTCCTGTTATTCCTTCATGTAATATGTTCTTCTGGGAGGTGTACACAAAAAAGTTATAATTATGATTCGTGATGTTAGCTCTTCTCTCCTTTAGAAGTAGAGGATGCTTGACTTTGTAGTAATGCAGGTACTTTTACAGCTTTGACAGATTATTAAAAGTATTAAGAATTTTTACCAGCTACATGGCAAAGTGTTAGTTTGTTATGTAAGACTTAAAACTTTCACAGCAAGCATTATTAATTAAAGCTTCATGGGTGATCAGCTGTGTCAAATGAAATGAAATGAAATTAGATTCAAGCTTTCAGCCATTCTAAGCTCCATGGCCTTCTTCAGGAACTGAATGAAAAATGCTGGACAATCGTCCCCATATCCTCTCTCTCTCTCTTCAGTCTTGTGTTTCCTGCACAATCCATCAATCCCAATCATCTGGATTGGGGTTCTCCCATCTTGGGTTTTCTGTGTGGTCCTTCATCTGTTTGGGTTTTTTATTGCAAGTATATTTATTGCTGGAGTCCAAGCTATACTCAATTAGGTTCCTGAATCTCTGTTGAAATTCCATGGATGGAATTTAATCTCAATGGCTTCTTTAATAAGTCTATCAAAATGCTTTTCCAAATGTTCCAGAACTGAGGCATCATTAAAATTAATTTTGTGAACGTACTCTACACAGTGCTGAGCTACAGCTGACTTCTCTGGTTGAAGGGATCTGATGTGACATCTCTCCTCAACCATGCATCCTGTTTGTCCAACATACACCCTTCCGCATTCACAAGGAATCTTATACACCCCTGATACCTTACGGTTCAATGGATCTTTTATTGGTCTAAGGTATTGTTGGATCTTTTTAGATGCGGTAAAGTAGGTTTTAATATTAAACATAGATAGAATAGGGCAATTTTGTTGGAAACTGAACCTTAAAAAGGTGTAAATGCCTTGCTTAAACAGCTGTCTATGTTCTTGGAATGACAGTAGCATGACAAATTAGTTCTATTGTCCAATGCCCTTCTGTAGACTTTCTAGATGTCATGATTGCTATAGCCATTCTGCAGCAAAGTAGCCTAAAGAAATTGAATTTCCTGATGAATACTACTGTCCTTGTCTGCTATGTCAAAAGCCCTGTGAAGTAACATGGATATGACCATCCTCTTCTGGATAGAATGGTGATGGCTGGATGTATCCAAATAGCGGTTGGTGTGTGTTGGCCGATAGATGATAGAGGCAAAGCCTCAGAAACATGTTCCGGAAAAATTTAAAAGTGTTGTCTAGTGTCTTTAATCGACTCTCTTTAAAGTTAATTTATCATAACAACACTGTTTTCAACACTTCCAAGAAAGGAATTCCATTGTGAATCTGATGCTAGAGTGAAGACTATTAAGGTGGTCTAAGAAGGCATCTAACTTTTTACCCCATGGGGCCAGATAACAAGTGTCATCAATATATCATATATAGTGTCATCATATATCTTTAGTTTATTTTTTATAGTAATGTGGTACTTCTTGTTGACTTAAGTTTGCTGACCAAATGTACCACGGTAATAGGTATGCAGTACTATGATAAATTAAATCCAGGTTCTCTGGACTGCAACAAAATGCACAGCATGTAGCCTTTTTTTTCTTTTTAATGGAATTTAAAATTTAATTATACCTCTAGTGACCACTAATAATAACCAAAGGTCACCAATAAGTAGTAAATGAGCTCAAACATTCAATAATCAATGAAATAGACTGTAATGTTTCACCTTATTTGTATTCTATGGCTGTCAGGTACGTTTCACATTTTTTGTGAAATTGTTTAATATATATGTGTTTGGAGGAATTTAGTATCAGTGACGTCAAAATTAATCGCAAAAACTATTTGTAGTTGGTTTATTGATTCTTGTCGCTTACTTTTTTATATTAATGAGAGCTAGTTTCAAAAGTAATCGCCTCCATTTTCATTCTCTTTCCAACTGGCATCTGTTGTTGCTTGCTCTCTTTCTGGTGCTGGAACTATGAACTTTTTTTGTCAAATTATCTACTGGTGAGATTTCAAAGTTCATTACGCGATCCTTATTTTTCCATATGAATATGTTCTCCCATGTTGTCAATTTATTTTGGTTTATAATGATGATGATGACAATGACGATGATAATAATCATTTATTGTCAATAGTAGTTTTTGACATTGTCAAATTTTATACACATAAATACATAAATACAATTGTTTTTAATTACAAATTAAGGAATAAATTCAGCATGTCATATGTACATAAATTTACATGAAAACAAAAATTGGTGTGGTTTCTGACATTGTCAAAATTTTATACATATAAATACAACTGTTTTTAATTACAAATTAAGGAATAAATTCATGTGGTACAATGATTATAATTCATCGATACAATACAAACTTTTTGTTAACAAGTATTCAGAGCACCCTCGAATTGCTTGCCTTTACAAGACCTTAGATGTGCTGGCAGTTTTTTGTGAAGCAATAAGCCCATCATATTTGGATCCCTGTCGGAAATATTCTTATTAAAACTTTGCCTAAAAAAGTCGTCCTTGTGCCTAGTGTTATGACTATGAATATTACTATTTTTAAGATTTTCCTTTTGTACTGCATAAGTTACTACTTTATAAACATACAGAGAATATACTGTTAATATTCCTTTATCCTTAAATATTTCCCTACATGATTCTTGGGAACTCAAATTGTAAATAATTCTGAATGCCCTTTTTTGCAATCGAAATAACCTTCCCATATGCGTTGCAGCAGCACAGCCCCAAATTTCAATTCCATATAATAAATGTGGATATATGACTCCATAGTAAATAATTTTAAGCCCTTTTTCATCAAAGACATTTTTGAAGTAATGTAACAAATATACAGCTTTACTTATTTTATCACAAATATGATTTATGTGTCCTGCCCATGTTAGTTTTCTGTCAAGAAATATTCCTAAGAATTTATGTTCACTCACATCTTCGATGTTGCAGTCATTTACAGGTAATGATAGATTTGTGGCAAGTGAGCTAGAAATTATCCTCAAGGAAAGATCAGATATGCATGTGCTATGTTTTTCAGATTATTGGCTGAAAGAAAACCATATTTTAAATACTAAGCTTACCAAGTTCAATCTAGCTGCACATTATTGTAGAGAAACATATAATCATGGTGGAAGTTGTATATATGTAAAAGATGGCATTAAATTTAGTATGATATGCACATCCGGTCTGTTGCATGAAAAAGATATAGAAATCTCTGCATTCGAACTCATTGAATATAACCTTATTGTAGCGTGTATATACAGATCCTGATGGTAACTTAAATATTTTTCTGAACAAACTAGAAAAGGTTCTTAATAAATTTAAACATTTAAGCAAAACACTCATTAAATCCTTTCATGGAAGTGTTGAAAACAGTGTTGTTATATAAATTAAATTTATTGGGAGTCGATTAATGACACTAAACAACACTTACTTTTAAATTTTCCCGGAACTAGTTTCAGAGGCCTTCCCTCTATCCTCAGCCGGACATCGACACTGAGGATAGAGGGAAGGCCTCTGAAACTAGTTCCGGGAAAATTTAAAAGTAAGTGTTGTTTAGTGTCATTAATCGTCTCCCAATAAATTTAATTAAAACACTCATTGTCTGTGGAGACTTCAATATTGATTTTGCTAAAATCTCAAAACAAAAGAATGACTTAATTGATTTGGTAGATACATTTAACTTAAAACCTTTAGTAAATTTCCCAACCAGAAATCAAAATTTTGTGCAACCATAGTTGACCAAATTTTTACTAATGCTAGTCAGTCGTACGAAAATCACCCACTGAATATGGGTTACAGTGATCATAATGCTCAGTTAATATCAATAAATATGGAAAACAGTATAAATCGAAACCTTAAAAAAACAAAATTTACCAGACAATTCAATGATTCAAATATAGATTATTTCTAGCATCTACTAAAAAGCGAAATGTGGCATGAAGTGTATGATACATCTGATACTAATAAAAAATTTGAAACTTTTCAAAAAATATTTAGGCATTATTTTGATATAGCTTTCCCACTTGTACAAATAAAAGAATCATTCTCAGGAAAATCAAATTTGTGGATTACTAAAGGGATTATAACATCTTATGCGCACAAATGAAAATTACATGAAATTCTGCAAATAGTGACTGTCACTCCACTATTCAGTGGCTATGTTAAGAAATATAAAGCCACATTGAATAAAGTTATAAAACAAGCAAAAAAGATGGCAAACGATAAATTCATCAAAAGTGCCCAGAACAAAATGAAAGCCTCATGGAAAGTAATACAGAATGAAATAAAGCCCAATAAGAATGTAGATAATTTAGTACTGCTGAAGCATTCAAAATTAATAACAAACCTAAAGTTGCAATTCCTTTCTTGGAAGTGTTGAAAACAGTGTTGTTATGATAAATTAACTTTAAAGAGAGTCGATTAATGACACTAAACAACACTTTTAAATTTTTCCGGAACATGTTTCAGAGGCTTTGCCTCTATCTTCAGCCGGCCATCGACTGGTTCTCATTTGTTCCACATGGGAACAAATCTTCATTTCAAAAAAATAGGAACAAAGTATTCAATTTCGACATCCCCCAGAAAGATTTGTTCAGCAAGTTCCTTGAACCGCCACCAGAGGAGACCTGTGACAAAATATCGTCAACTACACCAATGAGAACCAGTCGATGGCCGGCTGAAGATAGAGGCAAAGCCTCTGAAACATGTTCCGGAAAAATTTAAAAGTGTTGTTTAGTGTCATTAATCGACTCTCTTTAAAGTTAATTAAACCCAAAGTTAATAGCAGAGACTTAACGATCACTTCATAAATCTTGCTGAAAATATTGTTTCACAAAAGAACTCCACAATGTGTACTTCAGTAAAAACAAATAGAGCAAATATATGTGAAACAACGATATTCTTGTGCCCTACTGATTTCAAGGAAATCGTTTCAGTAATACCCAAATTTAAATCTAAGTACTCTTCAGGTATTGATAACATTCCTGATTTTTGCTACAGAAATGTTCTATTGTTATTGCACACCTGTTAGCAGACGTATGTAAGAGCTCACTTGAACATGCAGTGTTTCCAGAAGCTCTAAAAACTGCTAAAGTAGAGCCACTATGCTAAAAAAGAGATAAAACCCATTTATTAAATTACAGGCCAATTTCACTCTTATCCAGCTTCTCTAAAGTACTGGAAAAGATATTCTATAAAAGACTTATAGCATTTATAGAGATGAATGATTTAATATCTAAAACTCAGCATGGGTTTTGTAAACAAAAATCAACAGAAACTGCACATTTTTATTTTGTAAACAGTGTAATAAATATTTTGGATAAGGAAGACAAAATACTAGACCCATTTTTCGACCTAACTAAAGCATTCAATGTACTAAACCACAATTTACTATTCCAAAAATTAAAACATATGGGTATTAGAGGGCATGCATTTGAATGGATCAAATCATATCTAAAGGACAGGAAGCAAATAGTAGAAATTTCACATACAGAAAAAGATTGCATTAAAGAATACCGATCAGACACAAAATATATTAAGTTTGTTGTACCACAAGGTTCTATTTTGGGTCCTATTCTTTTCTTATTGTTTGTAAATGATTTACAGTCAAATATTAAAGCTAAAACAATAGTTCAATATGCTGACGACACAAATATATTAGTTGAAAGCAATGCACTTGAAGAGCTACAAATCTTATCGAGCAGAATGTTCAGTAATATTTCTAAATGGTTCATCAATAATAATTTAATTGTAAACTTGGATAAGACACATGTAATTCCTTTTCAGTTTTCTCAGAATAAGTCTCCTGTACAATCACAATTAATATGTAATAATAAAGTAATTAAGTATGTAAATACAACTAAATTTCTTGGTCTTTGGATACACAGTAACCTAAAGTGGGCGACACATGTTGATCATCTAATTAAAAAATTGAGTACAATTTCTTATAATTTCAGACAACTGGTACACATAGTTAACATAAAAACTCTCAGAAGCGTGTATTTTGCGTGTACTCACTCCATTTTAATATATGGCATAACATATGGGGTAACTTACCACATTGTAAATCATTATTCATAATGCAAAAACGGATTCTAAGAATACTTGGAGGAGTTAAATCAACATTTACGTGCAGACCATTATTTAAAAAATTTAAAATCTTACCTCTCCCATATATTTTCACTTTTGAAATTTTAAAATTTATAAAGACAAATTTAATGAAAGGAAATGGCCACTGTACCTTTAATGACACAGTTCATAATCATAATACTAGACAGAGAATGGATATTCATGTGAATAGAAGTAACACAAGAGCTCATAAAAACAGTGTAATAAACCTAGGAACCACTTTTTTTAATAACTTCCTATAGCCAATAAAACCACTTGCAATTTTTCAGCATTTAAAAATTCAGTTTTGTCATACTTGCTAGACCACTGTTTTTATTCTATTAGTGAATTTATGGAAACTTTATAATATTGTTACATTTCGGAATTAATCATGTATATTATAAAATTCTTGAGATATCTTTATAAAACATTATTTTGTACAAACACTGACTTGTCCTTATTGGATGTGACTTGTTAATTTACAAGTATAGTTAATTGCACTGTAAATTCACAATTTGACGTGTCTTAAATCATAGTACTCATGTACAATGTATGATTTACAAGATGAATAAATTATCTATCACTCCTTTTAATAATTTTGGATTTGGAAAATCTTCTGTTAATATCCTGCTTCTCAAACTGTGATTTGCTTCATTGGCTTCATCCAGGTCGTTCTTCATCAGGTTTACTATGGTTTGGAGGGAAGCTACATTTTCCCGTGCAGCATGCGATCTGTTCTCGCACTGTTCTCATATTTTCCGTTTTCCGGTAAAGCTACTGCTGAGCTTTTATTTCCCCTATTAGATTTGTCCATCACTATTGTGTTGGTAGTCACATAGTTGCTGCTACCATTATAAATTGCGTTATGTTCACCAAAAACACTGCCGCTAATGCATGATCCCAAACAACATGCCGCCATCATATGTCATCATTCTCAAAAAGCTGATTTAAAACATTGCTACTTGGAACCTTACCTATTTTGGTGTTAAAAACATTGAATATGTTATATGACCTTTATTAATTTTTAAAATATATATGCAATACTACTGAAAATATTATCAACTGTATGCTGCAGGTCTGGAAGAAAATATTAATTGGTTCAAACTATATGACTGTATAGGTAGATTTAGACTGTAAAATTCAATGCATAGTTGAACCTATCCAAACCTTAGCCTTCAGACGGCTAGTGTGGAAGAATGATTATTTCCATCAATTAACTTAATAATATATGATTGTAATTTATAATCCATTCATTCCCTTAATCCTTAGAATGAAATCAGTTAGCATAAATGTTTAGGTCTCTAAATTTGTTGCACGTCCATTTCAGATTCATTCATCTTAGGGCTAGAGGGCTAGGCACTTTTCAATTTAACTTCCAGCTGTTGACATCAGTTTTATTACTGCTCTTTTACGTTAGCTGTATGCAGACTAGTAATTAATCCCTTAATGGTTCATTAAAAGCTCAGTACAGTGTACACACATTAGCTATTTCCAAAACATTATAATATTCACAGTTACACGTTGATAATAAGGATTCTGTTAGTGTATATAAATAATTTATTAGTAGAAAGGGTAGAGTCAGACTGAACAGCCATCCTACACACGGCTAGAGTGAAAGAAAAATTAATTTCAATTTATTAGTAGCCTTACAGCTATTTATTGGTCCCTTTTCATAATTTTCGTCCTAGTAACATTTACATCTTTATCCATCCTGACTTTTCTTATCATTAGAACCTTTTATTACGTACATTATTTACAGTCACAAAATATAAGAATGTATAATGAATCCTGTAAATTACATACTTAGCACTGAACACTAAACGGGATGGCTCAGACACTTTCATCTGTAACCCGCATTCAGGAGGCCCATGTTCGATTCCTGTGGTCGGCCTATCTGACCCATAGGTTTTTTCAGGGGTTTTCCTGCGTTGCCAGGAAAATGCTGGGTAAGTTAATTACATGCCCCGAATGTCATCTCCATTATCATTTCACATCATCTCTCATATGGTGGTCTCTTTCAGGGTAGAAGTGTCAGCGGGTGTCTTCTGTCTCCTCTCGCCTCATCCTTCCTCCCAGGGATGCGCCACTTGGGACTTAGGCACAGTAAACCACAGGTTTCAGTGCCGAATCCCCTCCATAGTAGCCCTAATCCTAATCTTAATCCTAACCCTGAACAAACATTTGTTAAAAACTTGAAAAAGCATTTTACAAGAAGGCTTGGGCTCTTTGAGTTACTAACTGCTGTTAAATCCTAAAATTGTTTTCTCTTTTCTTTTCAAGCAACACTGTATATAAGATTGTGGCTTTTCTTTATAAATACAGTGTGATGTAGATTGTTTTAAATATTAAATTAAGTTGGCTCAGAAAATTTATCAAATATATTTTTACAAGGAATACAAAAGGAGAAGTGAAGAGAAAAGATATTTAGAAAATCATTTATCATATCTAGTCATTGCTTATTTCTGCTTTTAAGATCTCAGAATATTTTTATGTTTAAGTATAATTATTTAATTAGATACAGATTTGTTTTAAAATGTACTCATATCAAAACTCAAAACATTTTGGGTGTGATGCATTATTCAGAAAAGGGGACTGATGATAGAAGTATTTCATATTTTTAAACCTCTTTCATTTCCAAAAATCGTATTGCTATACTTACCTCATGTGCCTTTGCTCTTTTAGACCATGTTTAGAACATCGTAAGGTTTTAACAAAACTTTGTGAATAAAACTACTAATTTATGTTCGCTTTAAAAAAAAAAACCTATGAGATGGTTCTTTTTAAGTCTATTTATTTCTGTATGTACATATTATCACGGTGATTGCATAGCCACTGCCTGACATCATGAAGGAAGAAGCAAGTCTGCCAGTGACTGTCCTTGGAAGACATATTAATTTCCACAGTCAGCTCGCTTGATTGCCATGACAGTATTTATTTATTAAAAAATATATATGTATTTTGGAAACTAATTGTTATTTTGTGAGAGAAAACAGGCTGTTTATTAGTTCTAACTTCTAATTAAGCTACTTTCAGAACATTCTCTTATTACATAATGTTGCATTCTTAAATGACCGAATACTACTTCTTTTGAACTACATCATTCTTCAAAGACTGTTATTCTTATTTCTTTTCTGAATACTGATGGAATAGAAGTAAAAAGAACTGAAGCTATTGACAGTGAAGCAAATATACAGTATTCCTGTCTTTTACACTTTTTAAGAAACCGGAGGAATAGTAATGTAAATGGAGAGGAAAGTGTTAATTGTGGGAAAATGCTTGCTACTGGAGAAAGAGGATAAGTTTTTCCAAATGCACATTATTAATATTATAGATTGTTTTGTTCTTATTCTGATTACATATCTCAAATATTGTTTGATTCCCACTATTGCACCTACCCGGAAATCCTATTTGGGGATTATTACTCCAGAATATTTTACACTGGAATGCATCGTGAGCTTAGTTATAATTTTTAATGGACACTGATTTTTATATATCAGCAATTAATTCATCAATTCATAACCCCCAATATGTCTGGAGGACTACACTTGTCATTGGTTGATGGGTCTTATGGATTTAACTGGGAGAATAAAGATGATCCATCAATCTTTCCTCACATTCACCACTGTAGGATATCTAAACGCCATGACAACACAGCATTTGAATTGGCATTTCCTCCAATATGATGTAACAGTTAATACTGCTGTAAGTCAGTCCTCAGAGCCTCTTTTGTAAAAGCAGGTTGTACTGCAAGCAGGTGAGAGAATGAGAATTGGGTTTGAAGTTGTTTGTTACACTTCACTATCCCTTGTAATCCTTATACACAATTTGCACTAGTTCACCACAGTGCACTGCTTGCAAAGAACCAGACATTATTAAGGAATTAAAAAAGTTTAATAATATGCCAAGCAATTCCAAAAATACAAGGAGATAATCAGACCCAACTAACATCCTATTATTGCAATGCCTGATGGAGAATAGATGAATAGAGTAGACTGTAATAGAATACTTTATTCATCATATTACACTTACATAGTTGAGCAATGCTCATAAATTGGTGACTCATCAAGATTTAAGTTTAAGATTAAAAAACTAGAAACAAAGACAATAGATAGTCAACATGAAAAATTCAATGCCATGGCCGGGATTTGAACCAAGGATCTCCTGGTTTCCGTCCATGCATTGAATTTTTCATGTTGACTCTATCTATCAAAAACCTTAGCCTATATACGGCTAGTGTGAAGAAATGATTAATTTCCATCAATTAACTAAAAAGACTACAATATTTACTAACTGTAGTAAAGCAAAGAAAGATCATTTATGTACAATATATACATATCCTAAAATTATACACTAAAGATACATTGGAAATCACAGTTCATCATCCATGTATTCCAGTTTTTCTTATTGTTCGCTCTGGTTCGCATGAGATCTTATCTTGGTCGTGGTATCAGATAGTTTTAAAGTACAGGAACTTATGCGAAGGAAATTAAAAAGAAAAAAAATATTGAAAAATTCTTTTGAAGTTAAATCCGAAACTCAATTTTAATATAATTTGTATTTTCAATCAATATAATTACACAATTTAAAACACTACTTTTCTCCCGTTGATGAATAATTAAAACAGTTCAGATTCTCTGGTTTGCAAGGAGACTTTTGCAAACTTCTAGCACTTCCACACTCTCATGTTGAGATCACGATGCAAAAGACGCTATTATTTCTTATCCAACTATTGATTTTTTACCTCTTGTTTCTATAACTACCACATAAATTTCTTCTCACTGGTCCACGTCAACACATTACATAATATCATTTTTGCATCTACCAATAATAAAATATTACATCATCTCGTATACATATTGCATCATCTCATGACCCACTGAATTTAACACTTTCATTTCTTGTGCATGTTAACATAAATCCTAAATGAATAAATCCAACTTCGCTCTGGCATTTGTCATATATTAACAACTGTTTCAAATATCTATCTTATAAATATGTGGAAAGAAATACTCATTTATTCATTCCAACAATGGGTTTTCATGTATTTATAAGATTTCCCTACTGAATCCAACAATTACAATAAAGCTTAACAACAGTGTGTAGCAACAATCAGTTTTGTAAAATGAACATCAATTGTTTTGTAAGTACTACAAAATATTTACATAATTTATTTACAAAAAATGGTTGGTATTTGATTCAAGTGGTGTAGTTTTACTTTAGCGTGATTTAACACCATGTGCCATTTTATGTGTTTGTCTGAGGTTTCGGTCTTTTAAAAGGTTTTAATAATGATTTACAGTATTTTCCTATAATATTTCCGTCTTAATTTTTCAATTCATATGTATGTTTGCCAAATTGGTTGGTGATTATGTAAGGCCCTTTGTATATTAAATTCATTCTCCAGTATATCTTCTTTGCGTCGGATATACTAAAAACTAATACTAATACTTAGTCTCCGGTGGTCGGATTCCATTTAGTTTTTTCTTTCTTGACTTTCTTCCTCCATTTTTCAGCATTTCTCCTGATCTTTTGAAACATTTGCACATATTTTTCTTCTTCACTTATTGATGTGGTGTTTGGTTTCAGAGTAGTAGAGACCTTTGGCACCAATGATTTGGGTGTTTGTCCCGTCATCAATTCAAAAGGAGTCAGTCCTGTAGTGGGTTTGGTTTAAGATATCTTCAATCACACTGCAGTATTTAAACCACCCTTGATGGTTGGAATGACACACGACACAGAAGTAAATACCTAAGTCTTGCATTATTCTTTCACAGGGATTTCCTTGAGGGTAATATGCAGACGAGTTATATAATTTAATGTTATTCTCCCTCATAGCTGACGTAAAAAGTTTGCTCTTGTGCATAGTTGCATTGATTTTATTTCTCCGTATTTGGGACCCAATCTTTTAAAATTTTGCTTAAGCATGTTGTGGGCTTTATATTCTTCACAGGATAGATTTTAACGAGTTTTGTAAAAATATCTACCATAACAAAAACATATTTACAGTTAAATTGACTGGCAGGGAATTCCCCATGAGCGTAACTCATTCTTATTCTCCCTGATGATAGTTTTGGGCTCAAAACTATATTGTGACTTTGTGGGTTAGTAGAATTAAAAGTTCAAGTTGCAGAAATTCAAAACGTTCTTTATATCCATAGAAATACACTTGGTACACTTCTGATTACTGCAGAATTACGTAACATATACAAATACAATCTTCCAAGGTTGTTGACCACAACAAAAAGTTCACTTCCAAAACACCAGTTTCAATTACAACTCTCATCATGACTCTGTTTACAACTGTTTACGACTTTCTTGGCGAGTCTCAGTTTCCTTATATATACCACTACTCACATTACTAGATATTTCTGGAACAAACAAGAAACCAAATGTTTTGTATCAATCAAGATGTCACTAGAATGTTCCATATACCTCACTTTATCTGTTTTGGCATGCCTTTTATCTCCACGCTATGTTTATCTGCTTAGGCAAGCTGTTTATCTTCGCCCAGCACTATCTGTCCCTTATCTCTCTGTAGCGCACTATCATAAATAATGGGTTTGCGACAATATTTCACATTAATAGATTTGGCTTTTTGGCATAGTGGACACGTAGAAACTATCAGGTTGTCTCATAAATTCATTCGATTCTTGTTATGTGTTTACAATTAAGAACTCCTGAGAACACTGCATGCCCCCATTACTTTTACATCAAAGAAGTTGCCTAACAATATGGGGTTTGTGTACAAATACAATAATTGAAAAGAATGGTATGAACACAAACCACAGCCACCTCACGGCCAAAGGTAAATAGGTCAACTTATGTAAGAATTGGTAACCAAACTTCAGTACGAGTTTGTGGATGCAACAGTGTGGAGTTGTAACTTGTGAATGTTAATATGGAAGGCAAGAAGGAACAACAACACTGTTTTCAACACTTCCATGAAAGGATTTAAGAAGGAACATTTTCGACATTTAATGCTGTTTTATTACTGCCTCACAAACTCAACGGAAAATTTGTGCTGTTTATGGAGAAGATGCAGTGATGAATCGGGCATGTCAAAAATGGTTTATTCGATTTCGAGCTGGGAACTTCTCTGTGAAAGACAAACCTCGTTCTGGACAACCTGTGGTTACGGATGAGGAAAGGATAAAGGACATGATTACGAACAACCCCAGAATAACAACTCGGGAGGTCAGGAGCTAAACTTATCTCATGCAACTGTAGCCAGGCACCTAAAGAAACTTGGTTACGTAAATCTTCGGGATGTATGGGTTCCGCACGAACTGAGTGAACAAAAGTTAGTTCAGCGCGTTTCCATCTGTGACGCATTGATAAGACGCACTGAAACTGCCCCTTTTCTGAAACAGCTGATTACAGGAGACGAAAAGTGGATTGTGTACAACAACATGCGAAAGAGAAAGTCATGGCGTAAGAAAGGGGAACCACCACTCTCAATTCCTAAACCAGGGCTTCATCCTGAGAAGATTATGCTGTGCATTTGGTGGGACTGGAAAGAAATTATTACGAATTACTTCCTCCTGGGGAGACCATCAAAGAAATACTGTTCTCAGTTGGATTGTGTGAAGGTTGCCCTTGGAGAGAAAAGGCCAGAATTAGCATCTAATGGTGGAGTCGTCTTTCATTAAGACAATAAGACAGTGCCAAACCACACACTTCTATGGTAACTCTTCAGAAATTACGGGATTTCGTCTGGGATGTGTTACCTCACCCGCCTTATTCTCCAGACATTGCCCCATCCGACTATCATTTATTCCGATCCCTGCAAAACTTCCTTAATGGCAAACACCTTATTTCCTTGGAGGATTGCAGACTCGCCGTAGAAGAGTTCGTCAACCAGAAAACTGCAAGATTTTGGAAAAATGGAATTGATAAGTTTCCTGAGAAGTGGAGATATGTTATTGATAATAATGGTGCATACCACACAAAATAAAGTTTGTTTTGAAAAGTTCATTGCCTTGTTTACTTTTGATGACCTTGCATATGTAAACAGATTACCCCTAGATATTTAGGCAACTTCGTTGCCGTAGTTGTGATGTGGGCATACAGTGCAGGCGTTCTTTATTGTAAACACGTAACAAGAATCGAATGAATTTATGAGATAAACCAATACTTTCCACACCTTTTTACCTATATACCTATTTACCTATATAGTTAGAGCTGTTCTCTCACTTCCTGAATGAGCTAAATTTCGGTGAAATGAGGTTATCACTTCTTCCTCAAGATTGCTTGGTACTATAATTTTCCACAATTTTGTTATGTTCCCATGGAGCTTATATAAAATATTATCTTTTTCTGCTATGGTGCAATCTTCTTTGACATCGTCTACTTCAGGGACTTTCTGCAAAAAAATTTCTAATTTTAGATTGTTTCTTTGAATTTGAGTTATATTTTTAAATTTTTTATTTAGATTTCTATCCTATAGGCAATTTAATTTCAGAAGTTTTATTTCTTCGTGGGGATGAGATAAAGCTTCGGGTATCTTACCGTCTGCTTTCTGTCTGGATAGCAAATCACTGAAGATATTTTCTTTTCCAGGAATATATACAATTTCAGTGTCGTAGGACATGATCTCATGGATATATCTGGAAATTTTCAAACTTGTGAGTTTACAATTTTTTATAAAAGATAAAATTATGTGATCACTGTATACTATTATCTTATAATTGTAGACATACTCCCGAAATTTCTCTCCCATAGGCAATTTAATTTCAAAAGTTTTATTTCTTCGTGGGGATGAGATAGAGTAAACATTTGTAAGTAATTCTGAATTATAATTAATTTTTTCCTCTTCCCCTTGATGCACATATAAATAAGGTTCAGCTTTATTTTTATATTTAGTAAGAACCTTTCTGAACTTGGAATTGTTCACAACATAAAGGCGAATGTTAGCTGAAATAAATGGTTTACACATATCTGAATAAAATTCTGAATGTTTTGGTATGCCAGAAGCAGAGTACATTCAGTTTCACGTTTTGTATTTTTAATTCATACTGCTAATTAATCAAAACTGCTTTTATGTTGTAACTAACAGGGTACATACAATACTGAGCTCAGCATATTATATCATTGCTTAGCAAGGTTTAGTAAATATATGTGATATAATCTCGGGGTACAGTTCCGTGCTTCTTCAGCTTGCACATGCACTGGATCAGCAGATATCAAGTGGAATGACTAATGAATTCTTATGACTCTCTTAAGTTATGAGATAAAGTTTTATATTGTAAATAGAATGAGGAAAGCACTAAAGTATATGTACTCACAGAAGAATTATTGAATGTATTTATTTATCTAATGTGAAAAGTATTAAAGTATGGATTTATGAGAAAAATTTAAAAAACATTTATTCACATATCTTTTATTGCAAAATATGTATTTTTATGTGAAATAAAATTTTCCAAATGCACTTCATGCACCTAGTTCAGGATATTAAACTTTGTTTTAGTTATGTACCTACATATTAAAGAAAACAGTTTTATTTATATACAAATCAGGTTTTAGTTATTAAGATACCACTTGCTACTTTCTGGATTTCGATAGATTATGTATGTATGTTAATTCTTAAACTGTATTTGATAAAACTGTGTGATAAACTAATAAGTTTTCAAAGTTTTATCAAATATGTACATTTGTTTCCTAAATAGCTAGCACTTCTATTGACTCTTCTTTTATTATGTTTTGTTTTAGTGCTCAGGATAATCTCCATCTGGAGGTCCAATTGGGCAACATTTTTATTTCTGGAGTATTTTGCACTGGAAAACATGTTACCTTAATCTGACTTTTTGGAGTGAACAGCAACCTCAAGTTTTGACAGCTATATCATTCATTAACAACCTCCAATTTGAATGGAGAACTGCACCTACCTTTTGTTAGTGGGTCATCTTAACCTTTCCGTATCTCTCATTGCCAATGTAGCATGCATGTTTGAAGTTGTTACTTCATGATGATACAATGAAATAACTTATTCAGTCAGTCAGGAAGAAGAAGAGAGATGAAATAAAAATAATGAAAAAATAAATATTCCCTAGTCCTTGAGTAGCCTAATAGCTTGGGGTCAGAACAGAACAAGAGAGGAATAATTACAGTGAGGAGCAAAACATCAGTAAGTGGAAATGATGTTTTACTCAGCTGGGGTGTAAATAAATAACACTGCATAAATTTTACTAGCAGTTATTAGTTTCCAGATAATCAATATGAGATAAGAAATCAATGGTTTATGAGGTCATGTTTTCAAGTTATGCATATGTAATGTAATTAGAGGTTGGGATAAAAAAAATATGATCAGAAAAAACTGTGAAAATAGTTTCCATTAGAAATGAACTACAGTTTATTAGGTACTTGGTAAAGCCTGTCTTTTATCTCTCTGAAGACACATTTCTAAAGCATGCTATTACCCAAACCACTTAAATTGTAGATTTAATATGTGGATGTACATCACTGAAATAGGTAACATGTGAATGACTAAAGAAACATATAGAAATTCTGATAGTTATACTTTGGCTGCATGGTTAGATGGATTGACTGTAGACTTGAATATATCTGAGAAGTCAAATTCAAATCTGGAGATGGGCATTTTTTCTGCCTTATTTTCCATCTTGAAAACAATATTATCCTTATGCATTAAAATTGCAAAGTACCACCATCATATGCAATGCACAGGAAATTGCGTACTGGTGCTTCTCATATTTGATGGCTGAGGGTGCTGGAGGATTGTAAAGCTGTCAATTTGTGATATTTGCATGTGATGTCAATAAGAACAACTTGAGCAAGTATATCAACCAGCTGTAAACATTTCACTCAACTCTGAACCAAGCAATAGCATCAGGTACTACCACTCTCCAAAATAGGCACTAAGTATCTATATGGTAGCATGACAAATGCCTAATAAATTCCAGTAGGTGACCTTGATATTCATGGGAGACACCAAGGCCATCATATGATAGTTCTTTCTCATTGACATCTTCAATAATCAAGCCACCCTCATCTCATTTCCTGTTTGCCTTCAGCACACAACACTGTACTGAAGCAGTTAAATAGCCACTCAGGGAACATGGAGTAAAATTGCACTTTTGAAGTCACTGATGTATAGCTTGTGTATGGCAAAGCAGCTATTTTTAAATCCATAAATCAACATTTGTGAGAATATGGTTTTATGGTGCTGAATTAAGTAAATTGTAGTGCCAGATGTACTCATTGCACCCGGGATTATGAAGAAAAAACATATTGTATATATTGAAAGAGGAACCATGAATAGAACCCATACTATTATATATGCACTGTGCACAAATATATGGCAAATTTTGCATGAGGAATAGTTCTACCCTTTTTATCTGCAAAAGTTGCAAGCCTTAACTTTGGAGCATTGTAGTTTACCGCTACAGTTTTGTGAATAGGTCTTAAGGCAGTCACGGGAATGTTTTCATTGGTGTGTATGTTTTCATTCGTTTTGAATGTTTTCATCACCAGGAGGGACAGATTCTAAACTACAGGAATAGTTACATATGAGCACATAAAAATGAGACACCAACAGTAGTAACATGGTAAACATATGCACTGGCATTGTTTCTGAGCATGTCATTGAGAGCATGTCATAAAGCATCTTATATCTTCTCTATATTCAACTGCATGACATTTCTGAAGTACTTAGCCTCGGACCCTTTTGGAAGAAATTCTGCTTGATGTGTGGGCTCAACTACGTTTCCAACATCATGGAACTCTTGCACATTATGCAATAAATAAATGGGAGCATCTAAATTGAGTCTTCCCCACTTGCTGGATCAGAAAAGGCAGTCCTATCATTCTCTGTCCATTTTGTTCACCATCCATTGATTTCTTTTTCTGGGGTCATATTTAGACTATGGTGTATTCATCACTAATTGAATCTGAAGAGGTGCTGGATGCACACCTTTTTGCAACCAGTACTGAGATTCATAATGCACCAGAAATGCACAAAAGGATTCAAGAATTATTTTGGTGTGTGTCACGTATGCGTTAATGTTAAGAGGTCACCATTTTGAACAATTTTTTTTTTAAACTTGTGTGTACTCATAATTCGTATCTTACCTTTTTTCTGCCTGTACATACCTATATATATATTTTTAGAGATATGAAGGGAAGTAAAAGAGATAAGAAGAGAAGTAAAAGAGATAGTGGAGTTCCGCAGTAGCACCTCCGTTAGTGTCGGCAAATGCTAAACTGCGCGCAAGGAAGGGTTCAGGAATCGTGGTTTTATCTGGCTATGGCCATGACACTAGGCCCTGACCATAGCACAGAGGCTCAAGGTGAAGATTGAAAGGAGTGATAGGAGTGGAAAGAATGGAGTTAAGTTTATTTATTATAGCATATTTAGAGTGCACCATTGGTGCTTTGACGGGCATGCGACACCTGATGGCATCTGTGTCTGTGAGAAGTGTCTGGCGCTGTGTCTATCTGGAAGTTCATGTTGTTGTGTAGAGAATCAATGGAGTCTTGTAGTCTGTTGAAGTCCTGTGATATTGACTCAGTGTCGAAAGAGGAGTTTGCAAGTGCTACCTGAATATCGTATTGTTTTCTATGGAGTTTCTCTAGGGTTTGCAGCATGTTGTTCTGAGTGGTAAGGCTGGTGTTGTAGTTTTCTTCTAGTTTTTTGAGAATCTTCTGTTGGACGGTTGCGGTCTTGGTGATTTGTGCCAGTTGATCCTGAAGTTCTTTGATCTGCTGAGTTGCGGTGGTTATTTGGTCTTTTGTGTGTTTGACGATCTGATCCACAGTTGACTGGTGTTGAATGTTCAGTGCTGTGTACACTCAGTTGAAGCTTGTAGTGGTGCCTTCCTCCAGATTCCCAAGGCGAGGGCCCAGGTTCAGCACCTCGGAGTGAAGATCCTGGAGGCCCTCACGCAAAGGGTTGAAGTCCATGGTGACTGCAGCAGCAGTGAGCTGCTTCTCAATTGAGTCCAGACGGGCATTGAGGCGGTTAACTTCAGCTCAAAGCGTCAGAATGAGCTCCTGTACTGAAGTGGTGTCGGCTGTAGTGTTGTCAGTTGAGACGTTTGAGTGTGTTACAGCGTGGCCCAACCGGCCCATGCTACCGAAGTCTCGGGGAAAGTAGGGGCACTGCACCTGCCCCGTGAAGTGGCCGTAGCCACTGCAGGTGGTGCAGAACCGGCGGCATCGTCGTAGGTCATGCTGGCGGCAGTTGCGCCTGAATGAGGGCGCTCCGCAGTAGTGGCAGCGTGGTGGTGCGGAACAGGAAATTTCGGAATGTCCGAAGCTGCAGCATCGCCGACAAGGTGCAGGTCGCTCACTCCTGCTAGCCTCGATTCGCAGACACTGCCCTAGTAAGGACAGGCCATTCCTCAGGGCCATCTCGTAGTCGGCGGCATTGGTAAACTGCAGTCGGACGAGGTTAGTCAGCCCTTGGCGAGTGGATATTCTGGATGCCTTCTGCGTAGACGGCCAGAGCTGTAGTGCTGCTGCTTAGATGAAGCATGTCGGCAGATCGCGAGGTACTCCGCGTATGACTGCTGAATGCAGCATCGGTTGTGCCTGGGAAGCCGTGGTGTAGAGCTCCCTCTGAGAGAGTTGCAGTCCGGCGGTAGGAGGAGCAGAGCGGGCTTCGGCACATGTTGTTTGTGGTGGCTGGTGGCGATGTGCTGCAGTGTTTGAGGATGATGGCTCTACCGGTTCAAGTGTTGGAGAAGAAGGCAGGCTCTGCAGGCCGAGCGGGCCCGGGAGCCTGGTGTGGCTGCGGTGAGACTAGCAGTTGTGCGGCGTCAGGCTCGGTGACTGTGCTGGACCTCCGTGAGGAGGCGCTGGCCCAAAACTTTCCGGTTACCTCAGCAGAAGGCTCCCTCTCGTTTGCTGGAGCCTGCAGCGAGGCGGGAGACGGCATCCGTGAACTTGTCGGTGAAGGCTGCGGCGGTTGCTGCCTCTCTTGCTGGCTGGTCTTCTTCTTACCGGCGGCGTTTTTCTTCCCCATTGTGAGTCAACGAGTCGATGAGAGTCGAGTCTATTGTATTGTGAAGTTAATACCAATTCAACTTATTTTTGTAACAACTTAGTCATATTTAGCTCTGTCAAGCTCTATCAATATTTACACTTTTGTAAGTTGTTTGCTGAGCTTGAACCAGTTCATTTAAGTAGGTACAGGTTAAGTTTCCAGCATGTTTTCTATTTGGATTAGAATTGCATTCTAGTATCATTGTATGAATATAAGACCTTGGTAAAAGAGAAACATTCTCCTTAATAAATTTACAGCATGCATGTGATACTCAGGAGTTAATAATGAAATCATTTTTTTTCTTGCTTTCAAATAATTAGGATCATGAAAATGGAAATGATAGTTAAAAGAGTTTGAAATAAACAGCTTAAGTATTAGCTAAATGAACAATTACAACACAATATTTTCCTGTAAAACAAATTAAACTTAGTAAACAAAAAAAAAAAAAGGACACAAAGAACTCCATAATATTTGTGGGCATGGGGATTCTAGTCTAAAATGTTAGTGCATGTACACCTTCACTACCCTTGCAACATAGCCATTGTGCTAAACACACAGTTTCCAAATTCATCCACTTGTTTCCTCATCTTAAAGTTGAAGTGGATGTGATGACATGCTATGTTCTAGCAATTTTAAGGCACAACTCTGTAATTTGAGTTTATAGACCATAGGTTTCTATCTCAAATTGATTTTTTATTAATCTTTTATTACTAATGAAGTTATGTGGTGTTATTTATTGACATCCTGTACATGTATGTGCATGCATGCATATATGTCTTGTCTTGTTTTTCCCCTTTTTTTTAAATAGTAATTTATTTCATTTTTACTGCATATGGCTCCACAGGTAGTGCACAATGATAATGCATGAAATGAAATTGGGAAAGTAAATGTTCCAGGCCTAAGTATAGGATATCTTGCTAGTAGTTGCCAATTATGAAGACTAAAGAAAACCTAGAAAAAACTGATTCATGGAGGATGGCTCTGAACGGTCTTCCAGTTTTGAGGCCATACTCAACAGCCACAGCCACCCAAGTGGGTGGAGAATCATTATGTTTCTCATACCATTGCAATTCATATTTTCCTGCAAAAGTTCTTGAATCTACTCTTTAAATACCATACAAAATAAAGGGTCTTTCCAGCCATTTTGCATAATTTTATTGCTTTTTTGCATTTAATAGCCTTGAGCCTTGTTGCTTATCTGTAGCAAGTAGAAGGAAGCATTGCATTCCGCCAAAAAATTTAAAATTAAAATTCACTGAAATACATGTTTGAAGCACATTTAATATTAAGATCGGCTGATAAGTCCCAGGCCTCACAATAAAAAAAAAAGTGTTTAACCATTTTTTCTTTATTTCTCAACATAATCTCCAGAAAGGCTAATACATTTGTCATATCAGTGTTCTAATTTAATTAAACCATTTCTGTAATGTGATTTATCATGGTCTTCAGAATAGCTATTTACATCAGTGACCTCATTGCTGTGAAATCTTCATCCTTCAAGACATTTTTTGAGGTTTGGGTGCTGATGGTAGTCACAGGGTGCTGATCTGGCAAATAGGGTGGATGTTCAAGCAATTCGAACTTAAAGTCGCACATTTTTCCCATTGCAATGACTGAACAATGGGTCAGAGTACTGTCGTGAAGAAACAAGATTTTTTCTTTGCCAAATTAGGTCTTTTTCTTTTTACCTCATCACTCAAATGTTGCAATAAGCTTGTGTAGTTGTCACCAGTGATACTTTTACCCATTTTGCCCTGCAATGACTGAACAATGGGCCAGAGCATTGTCGTGAAGAAACAAGATTTTTTCTTTGCCAAATTAGATCTTTTTCTTTTTACCTCATCACTCAAATGTTGCAATAAGCTTGTGTAGTAGTCACCAGTAATACTTTTACCCATTTTTCCCTGCAATGACTGAACAATGGGCCAGAGCATTGTCGTGAAGAAACAAGATTTTTTCTTTGCCAAATTAGATCTTTTTCTTTTTACCTCATCACTCAAATGTTGCAATAAGCTTGTGTAGTTGTCACCAGTGATACTTTTACCCATTTTTCCCTGCAATGACTGAACAATGGGCCAGAGCATTGTCGTGAAGAAACAAGATTTTTTCTTTGCCAAATTAGATCTTTTTCTTTTTACCTCATCACTCAAATGTTGCAATAAGCTTGTGTAGTAGTCACCAGTGATACTTTTACCCATTTTTCCCTGCAATGACTGAACAATGGGCCAGAGCATTGTCGTGAAGAAACAAGATTTTTTCTTTGTCAAATTAGATCTTTTTCTTTTTACCTCATCACTCAAATGTTGCAATAAGCTTGTGTAGTAGTCACCAGTGATACTTTTACCCATTTTTCCCTGCAATGACTGAATGATGGGCTGGAGCATTTTTGTGAAGAAACAAGATTTTTTTCTTTGCCAAAAGATGTCTGGTCTTTTTCTTTTCACCTCATCACTCAAACGTTGCTGTAAGCTTGCATAGTAGTCACCAGGATACTTTTACCCTTTTCCAAGTAATCAATAAAAATAATTCCCTGTGCATCCCAGAAAACACTCGCCAGAACCTTATTAGCTGACAAAATTGACTTTCTCTTTTTTGGAGTTGGTTCACCTGGCACAGTCCACTGTTTTGACTGTGAATTACTTCTGGAGTGTAGTGATGTATCCAAGTTTCATCCATGGCAATAAGCCATCTCAAAACTTTACTGGGATGTTTATGGTGGAGTTCCATATTCTTAACAGAAACAGTTTTTCTTTGTAACTTTTGATCAGATGTCAACAAATGTGGCACCCATCTTGCACAAACCTTGTGAAAGCCCAAAACATCACTTGAAATATTACCTGCACATTCTTTTGATATGTTTACAGCCTCTGCTATCTCAAACCACTTTAATCTGTAGTTTTCCGGTACTAACGATGAATTTTTTCAATAATCTCTGGAGTTGTGACTTCCTTGGAGCATCCAGAGCAAGGCTCATCACTAGTGCTCTTACATCCCATTTTAAACTGTGCAATCCACCTTTTAATTATTTTATATGAAGTGGAAGTGTCTTTCAATGTACTGTCCATTTCCTCTTTGATTTCTTTGGTTGTTAAGACTTTCATATGGAAGTATTTAATCAGTACTCGGTTTTTCAAATCCTCAATTTTCATGAAACCTCTACACTTGTTTAAAATGGTGTCATTCAAAAACTAAACAAGCTATTGACCTGTAGCTATGGATATAAGCTAGTCTAGAGTTAAATTATATGATGCTTCCATCAAACTGGACCAGTGGCGCCATCTCTATGTGAGGCCTAGGACTTATCAGCCAACCCTCGTAATAATATTAAAAAGAAAAGTTGTAGAAAATATCCATCTGTCTGCCTGTCTGTGAACATCTCATAAACAAAATAGTATTTAAGCTCATCATCAACCAATGATGTGTCATTAAAATGTTCAACAAAATCTTCCAATCAAAACTATACTTTACATGGAAAACTGATTATTATTTTTTAATTTCCCAAAAATTTCTCTGATGATTCTGATTAAAATGCAGTATGTTTAAAATATTTGCATACAAATAAAATGTATATCTTGAATTTTCTGTGAATAGCCTCAGAAATCTTCCTTCAAAGTTAATGTTCTATAATTATAAATAATTGATAATCACAAGAGAGAACTAAAAACTGGCCCCACCACACCACACTCACACAAACACATACACTCACACTCACTCTCACACTTGCCCAGTGGATCTTAATAAAGCACAAAACCATTGCTAACCATTTTTGAAACATTCTTTGTTATTGGTTTGAACTTTCAAATACTTCAGGTATTAAATTGCTATAATTTTGAGTCGAACTAGTACTCAGTGCTCCACCTATCGCTAGTATTTACCTAGAATGCATTTTGTTAGGATCTTTCTAACATCATCAGCTGTTCTCGACTAATGGATGTTGGTTTGGAGAACTCTTTGGAGGTGATAGGGGTGTCTCTGTTGGTATCTTGATGAACTTGAAGTTTGGTTTCTCTTGAAAGGTAGTGTCGAAATTGAGCAATTTTCTTTCATATTTCTCTATGAAACTTTTTTGCCCACGTGGTTAATGCAGCTGGGCCTTGGACACTTTTCAATAAGTGGATTTCTTGTTCTATATCGTGATTCTCCTTCCAAAAATGATACAAGAAATCTACTTATTGAAAAGTGTCCAAGGCCCAGCTGCATTAACCACGTGGGCAAAAAAGTTTTATAGAGAAATATGAAATAAAATTACTCAATTTCGACACCACCTTTGAAGAGAACCCAAACTTCAAGTTCATCAAGATACCAACAGATACGCCCCTATCACCTCCAAGGAGTTCGCCAAACCAACATCCATTAGTCGACAACAGCTGATGATGTTAGGAAGATCCTAACGAAACGCGTTCTATGTAAATACTAGCAATAGGTGGAGCATTGAGTAATAGTTTGACTCAAAATATATTAATTTTGTGCTTCTGTGTATCATAGTCCTTACACATTGGAATACTAAATTGCTATTCATTATTTTCTCATTGTTTTTCAAAGAGTGATATTCAAATCATCACGTATGACCCATTTAAAGATTTGACTCATTGAGTCAGTGCTATCCTTTTTACAATGTATAATAAAACCGTTTCTTCAAACCTGTTTTTCCATTAACAAGAACTACATCAGATGAAGCAGCAACTTTGTTAGCAGCAGCTGGGTCGTGGGCACATGCCACCAACTGTTGACATTTCAATCCTGCACAGACCAAGTTATACATTGAAACAAATAGGATGAACATAGGGGCCAATTAGTACCATTATTTTTTTCAAGAATTACAATATAGAATGTCCCTTACATTACTTACCTTGTCATAAAAGGTTGTGTATATTCTCCTTGTGCCTGAAGACAGGCATTACAACATAACAGATTATAATTGCATTCACATATTCCAATATCTGTTGGAAAATGTTGCTTTTTTTTTTGGTATTTTATGTTGCAATTCTTTTAATGTTTGGGTATTTCATTTATGCGCTTTGTCTTTTAAATTGTTCCACAAGTAAAAATTGCAAAGTGAGAGTTGTGGGAATTAAGTAGTACATATCCTTACATGATCATTCTGTCACCAAAAAAACGTCATTGTGCTAAGAAGTCCATGCTGTATAAACTATATCCATATATTTGCTCTTCATTTATCATTTAAGAAAAAATTGCTCCAAAATTTAGGTTTGGTAGCATGCAATATTAATTAGTCGATTATTCTATGATCGATTATTCTAGCCACACTCACAGCACACAAACACCAACATAGCATCATGTATTGGACTTTGATATGTTAGTTTGGGTTCTGTGAAAGGAAGTGGAACAATGGAAGGGAAACATCACATGACTGCAACCCGGATGCTGGTAAAAGTGTTGCTGTTTTATCTGATGGCACCTCAGATAGATTCCTTGGTAAGATAATGAGCAGAGATAGCCAAGTGACTG
Source organism: Mantis religiosa (assembly GCA_030765055.1). Taxonomy (NCBI): domain Eukaryota; kingdom Metazoa; phylum Arthropoda; class Insecta; order Mantodea; family Mantidae; genus Mantis; species Mantis religiosa. The sequence goes on from CM060957.1 coordinate 48,942,816, forward strand.
TAACACATCAATATTTATGCTTTTCTGCTTAATAAACATTGCATATTGGAAAATAATGCATCCATTTTAGTTAATTTTATAGTATTTTTAATTTGAATTTTTATTCTGATGTGAATTACCCTTAGTACATGAACACAGATAAAGAAATACTGCTATAAAGAAATAGTGCAACATATGTGCTTATCTTTAATCTTTTGGCTGTAATTTAGTCCAAGTGCTGTTTACCTACTATTCTTGGATTATAAGAACTAACCTGTCATTCAATGCATATTCTATGACTTTTCTTGTGTTATAAGCACTAAACCTAATATGTATACTATTACTGTTCTGTGTTAAAAGGACTAACCAATGCATATACTTCATGTTCTTGTTTTATTAGAACCTATGTTCAAACATTTAGGTTTTGTTACAAATGTTTGTATTTTATTGTAATATTTAGATTTTATTTTCACTAGTATTGTCTTGAATGTATTGATAAATATGCTTCTATGAAATGAGTTAAAAATTACTGAATATCAAAGCTGTATATGTGATTTTGGAGAAAATGGACAAGCGAGTTTTGCTTAGAATGGTACCAATAGTTAAAATATCTGTATATGAAAGAAGAGTTAATAATGAGTACTCTCAACCACAATGTTTAAGAAACTTGCCCAGATATATATGTAACAAAGTCAGGTATTTATACTTTTTAGTAGTAATGAGCTAAACATATTTTACACTACAAAATTTCATAGTGAACATAACAGAATGGTTTTAATCACCGTAATGCTTGTTACACATTTTGTTAAATTTCATTGCTGTTAGTAGCATTTATATTATAAAGGAGAGAAATACAGAGAAGCAGATATATATGTTAGAGCTCACTTGCTACAGTCCTTCATAAATTTAATATTAGAAATATTAGAACTATTCTGAAACATAAAATCAGAAAAGTGAATGGAAAAGCAAAAGAAATTTTCTAGAAGGTGCTATTGTTACTATCCATATGGTTTCAGAGTATATTGCATACTTTTCTACTATAGTAATGAAAAGTTGTATAAAAAGATATAGGAGAATTGATAAGAATTTCTTAAACATATGCTTTTAGGCAGTTTACTATAATATGATGGGTGCTGAAATAATTTGTTATAGATTTTCTAAATATATTTTAAAGCAATTATTTTATTAAATGAACATTATTAGAAAAATTATAATAGATAAAAAGAAAATGTATACGTTAATACTAATTAGCTCTATACATTCTTTGATGACATTGGTGCTGAATGTAATAGGTGCATAATTTCACCATTATGAGGTTAACTAAAACTTCAAAAAAAGCATGATGAATAAAATAGTATACTTTTATGAATATATGTGTAAACACAGTATATAACTTTCTTCTTTAGTGTTTAATAAAGGTTTTCTCAGAAAAAGTTATTAACACTCAACTTGCTGCTTGAAATAAAACTATAAATAGAAGTATTTATAAACAGTGGAGCTTCATCAATAAAACGTTTTTAAACCACTTCTCGAACTGTAAAAACACTTAAGCTCCACTTACATTTAAAAATTAGGACATGTTTCAAGGACCCCGCATCCTCATCATCAGCTGATGTTTGACTAGTTCTTCAGGTGACCACCTCCCTCTCCTGGCGCTGTTCAATGAGTTGAATGACGTCATCTACTAGTGGTATTTCAAAGTTCATGGCTCTCTTTTTATTCTTCAAAATGTGTATATTTTCCCAAACTGTTAATTCCCAATACTTTTTTGCCGGTAACAAAAGTTTTATGTCTTTGGAAATATATTTTTTGGCCAGAAATGATGGGCTATGGCTGATTTATCTGTCTATTTGTATTTTATGCACCTGAAGTCACCTGAAGAACTAGTCAAACATCAGCTGATGATGAGGACGCGGGGTCCTTGAAACATGTCCTAATTTTTAAATGTAAGTGGAGCTTAAGTGTTTTTACAGTTCGAGAAGTGGTTTAAAAAGGTTTTATAGCTGCTTGAACATTTGGATAATGTTTCAATTAAGGTCAGCAATAATTTTAAATCAAATAAAAGAATGATATAGGGTAACATCATATTGTTGACTGACTAGCCGTGAAGCTGATGATGATCTTGCCAAAATAGTAAATATAGTTTATTAAGCAAGCTACCATCAGTATGTAACAATATATTGTTTCAGGATAGTTTTGATAAGTTGTCTTAAAATAAAAGCTATCCTGTATAGGAATCTAAAGAATATATTTCTATCATTCAGTATTACTGTACTCCTGACCAGAGCTCTGTAAACAAGTAACTGAGCGCATTCAAAGACAACAAAAATAAGATTAAAAGAGCAGTTTGCTTAAATTTTTTGTGCCATATATTTCAGAAAATATGATGTACATTCACATGGTGAGCACACAGTAATTTATACTTGGTTTAGTGTTATCTTTTGCCTAAAGGTTATAAGATACACTGGCAATGTGTTTTTACAATAAAATTTACCTTTTTACTCTAAAATGTAGTAAATGTAATTTTTAACTGAAACTGGAAGATTTTTAACAAGTGACACTTTTACTAATAACCCTCATTTGTTAAACTGAATGGAAAATTTACTAAATTTGCATAAATCATGCTGATCAAATGGCTCATATTAGAGCTTTGAAATATTGCACACTTATTTCTTTATTTATTGCATTTGAAACTTGGATAGTAAACATCAATGCTGCATTTTAAGAAAAAAGTTTTTAATCTGGAGGAGTATTTTAATTTTACTTTTAACAATGCATGGATATGATACAGATGGCAGAACAATGCATACTGTAGACTTTTTTCTTTCTCCCCTCCCTTTTTCAATTACCTGTGATCAGAAGGCAAGACAGTTAGTGGCTTCATTTCTAGTTAGGGTTCATTAATCAAAAACAGCAACAACAATGTTTATTCGTGAGAAACAGGTGCTGTTTAAATTAATTAAGTTGGCAATAAATGTTATAGTAACTGTCTTCTATATAACTTAACTATCATTCCAAGCCTTCTCATAATGCCTTATTTGTGGCATGGTGGCCACATTTCTGGTTGCCTTACTACATTTACAACTTTCTAAATTTCTTATGGCTGTGAGCTCAGTCCAATCATTTGATTTTCTTCAAAGTTTTAGAGGATGATTCTATCTCTCCTCTGTTTCTCAGTCACTGTTTTTGCTGTTACTTGTGAGCAAGTATATTGTATCTGTATATAATACTAGAAAAGACATATCTAATGTGTTTATTACTTAATAAGCCAGCATTCCAAAGATATTCTAATATACATGTCTGGTCTTTGTTAAATTTGTACTGTAAGTTAAGTTCAAGATTCTATTGCAATAATCAGGAAACTACTAGAAAGTTTACTATGGGAGAAAACATTAACTGATCATACATCATTAGATTTCCTGACTAAAGGTTTGAGATTTACACCTCCATGCTTTACACTCATTGTAAAATCATTAAGCTAATGTGAGGAAACAAATTATTAAGTTCAATAGAGGATAAATAATTAATAAATCAAATACGATTTGTTAGAGATTACCAGAATTTTAAAACACATTTTATAAATGTATAGAGCAACTCACATCAGGTTACTAGTTTACTAAAATATTGTTCACATTTTATAACTTTTACTCCAAACTGCAAATCCAGTATTTCCATAACAGCGATCTGAATTAAAACTGTAATGAAAACATAAAAGCTTAAAATTTGAAATATATGGTTATAATGCTTCAGTTTATTTTATGAGTGGACCCAGAAAAAATATGTAAATGTTGCATTAAATAGCATGCAATCTCTTTGTTAAAAATATGCAGTTAATAGCTGGGTAAAAAGAATTAAATACGCTCATTCTTATGAGCGTTATTTAAATTAGGTGCTGCTAAAGAGCATCATAGGCAGTTTTTAATGATACACTTAATATCAAATAGATTATGGAAAAAAATTAAATGTCCACAAAATTAATTTCGCAAAAACATAATAGAAGTATTGTCATCGGCTTCTTAAGTTAAGTGGAGAATATTTACAAAATTTTTTTATTTGTGTAGATTATGGAAGCTAATATTAAAAGGAAAAAGAAGTCTTTATGATTATATATGTAAGTTGATTAATTTTCTTTCACCTTTCACTATTTTGCAACAAAGCCCTGATACAGCACATAACATTGCAGTAAAATGAATTTAATTTGTATAAATTATCTGGAAGAACTTCATGCCATTCTTTGTACATAACTCTTAGTAGGCAGAAAAATTGTATCAGTTGTACTATATATTATTTGATATGATTTATTGAGCACTAAGAGTATACATCTTAGAACCATGCAGGATGGCCCAGGCAGTTTCGTCTAATGGCCTGCACCCAGCAGGCGCACGTTCGATTTCCGTGGCCAACTTGCCTGACCCATGGGTTTGGGGGCAGTGGTTCCCGATACTCATGGAAGATTGGGTACAACTTCGGACGGGGTTGAGGAAAGCCATATATTCCCGCGTACTAGCCTGCATAGCTAGTAGAAGGTGTGCTAGATCCCGTGTGTCCATCCCGTCTTGAGTCCACAGGACCAGATGGGGGTGTTGTTAGTCTCTAGGTCTTGCCCTCTATGGAAAGTCCCACAGAGGCACCGGGCGCCCTTTTGGGACAGCTCAGTAACTCCCTTGTCATTAGAGGGGAGGGGTCAGTCACCCTCGAGCTTATATTATACAGCCATTGTATTTCTTGATCATTTTTTTACACCAGTCGATATGAGCGTCTTTTTGACATTGCGTAAATTATGGGGGATACGAGAGCAAATCTTTTTCATGGCTAAATAATCATGCAATACATCATATATGCTGGTGGATCTAATGCCTAGGGTTGCCTCAATCCCACAATGTGACACATGACAATTTTGCCTTAAGAGTTTTTGCACAGCATAATGCTTTCTGGCACAACTGATTTTGGACGACCTTCACGAACTTCATCATTGAGCAAATGGCAGCCATGATTAAATTCGTTATATCAGCATTTCACAGTGGCAAAGGATGGAGCTTCGTCGCCAAATGTGTAAGTTGCTTGATCAATAAACACTTGTCATGATAATCCACATTGAGAGTAATAATAAATCATTGCACAAACATTTTCACAAGTTAATTCCATGAGAGATTTAAAGCTTTCTCGTCGCTGATTTATTACGCTGGTTTCTCGGGATTGCAGCCAAGTTATGTTTTCCTCCTCCAAGCTTTCAGCCATCTTAACTTTGTTACCTTGGTACTGTGAAATGATTATCATTATACTTGAAAGTAGTACAGCAACATGTTTCAAACAGTTATAAAATGTGTATATAAGCACTTTTTGCCTCAGGATATCCTTTATTGAACTTAAGTTTTGTAGGAGTTTCATTAAATCATGTAATGTGCAAATAGATTAATGACCTATAACTTCTCTGGTGAATAGATGTATAAACTGCTTCTCAAGTGTCCAGCTAGGTGAAGAACTTAGATTTTGTAATAAGTTCAACTTATAATTTAAGAAACTACTTACTCTTATCTTTTGGATTCCAGCATTATGTGAAAAACTTAGTTAAATGGTTAAGATACTAATAATCTTGAAAACCTCTAGGGAAATTTTGCCAGGTCTGTATGTATATTTTAAAAGACTACCTCCAGAAGATTTGGTTAAGTTAGTCATTAGAATGTTATCTATCCCTGATATTTGCTTTTTATATATAGGAAAATTTGTGAATTTATTTTATAATAAAATGTGGTATCCATTATACTTCACTGTGCAACTTCAGTTTCTAATTATTACTGTAAGTTGATTTGAAGTAATTCAGCAACATGTTAAATTTGACATGAAAAACATACTCTAGAGAGTTAAGTATACCTGCAGTTAATCTGTGTACTATATACATTAAACTCTTTAATCTTAATATAATTTTGAGTCAAACTAATACTCAATGCCCCACTTATTGCTAGTATTTACCTAGAATACGTTTCGTTAGGTTCTTCCTAACATTATCAGCTGTTTTCGACTAATGAATGTTGGTTTGGTGAATTCCTTGGAGGCAATAGGTGCGTCTCTGTCAGTATCTTGATGAACTTGAATTTTGGGTTTTCTTCAAAGGTAGTGTCGAAATTAAACAATTTTCTTTCATATTTCTATATGAAGATTTTTTCCCTGATGTTCCTAAAATGCTCTTTAAGCCTAATGTTCAAGTTCCTTTTAGTTTTTCCAATGTAAAAGTTGTCACAGCCTTTGTAGTTTATCCGGTACACACCTGATTTTTTTATCTTATTTAGTTTTGCTGGAGTGGCATCTTTGCATATTTCATTGTAAATGTGGTTTGCCAATCAATTTTTTGTTACATTTAGCGATTAATATAACGGTTTGCAAATAAAAAGCACCAGTATATAATTTATAGCCAAAAATGTATAGAAGATATAGCTGAACTTGTTCACTGTGCACCCTTTACCAAAATTCTTCTTGGGTAACATCTTTATGAAGACATTTGATTTAACCTTCTACAATTTCACAAGAATACAATTTCAAAGTTTGCTCCTATAGTTTGGATACTCCTACTGATTTCAAATGTACCTCTGCTATGAGGATTGGCTGCCCAGTGGTTGAAGCAGTGGAAAGAAAATAACAGAACAAAAACACTAAGAAGGCAATAGGACCCTTGACCTTCTCTGAGAATTATGACCTGGAACATTGATGTCTTTAGGAAAAGTAAAGCATTGATACACTAATTCATCTGTAAATAAATGTCCCTGGGCTTAAACCACCCCTTCAAAATTAGAAGGAAAAAAAATTCTTTAAAAAGGAAAGGAAAATAAAAGCTAATTTGATACAAAAATAAGCTGCATCCAGAAGAAGAAAGCAAATTACCAAAATTATCTTTACCTAAAAGATATCTATAAGGATATCCCCATACCTAAAAGATTATCTTTATCTATACCTAAATATCTTTTTGCAATTATATCTGCATAAACACTTTTTTCTAACATATGGTACAACATATTGGCACTCTTATATAGCATAAAGTATAGACAAAGGAAGCATTAAGCAAAATAATTAGAGCATTAAAAGTAATGTGCCAAAATTTGGAATTCTATATAAAATAATACAGAAATAAGCCATCAGAGAACATGAACTATAACAGAATGAAGGCCATAGTTATTCACCAGTATTGTTCTGCTCTGTTTGTAGGATCAAGGAAAATTTGGGAGCACCTGTAATGACAAATCTTAAGGTTCCAACACCTTTGCATGCTGATGATTTAACTTTATGGTCTGTGACAATAAATAGTTAACATTAGAGTTTGATTAATTTAAAGAGTGCTGTAATGAATGGCATAGCAGTTAACATTGAAAAAAACTGACTTTTAATAACAATATATTAATTTACAGTAAGAAGACATAGACATATGCAGTATAGAAATTGGACATTGTGAAGAATCACATGTAATACTTATTTTTATGATGAATTTAAAATAAAGATTACAAAGTATTGAGTATTCTCCAAATACAATACAGAATGTCATATTTTTCTGTATATTTATGGGAAACTATATATGTGGCAACAGATCCATTGTGACCTAAGGGTCAGAATCATGGCAATGGGATCAATTCAGGACCCAAATGTTTAGAGCAGTTCTAGGAGGAAAAAAGTATAATCAACTACAAAATCAGTTAAGAAATTTGGGGTACATACTGAGTTTATAGGGGGAAATAAGTTAATTATTGAGTGTCAGTTATTCAAAGAATCAAATACTAATGGGCAATTTGCTTCCACAGGCAGGTGATGACTCACAGTTTAGAAATACCTTAGAAGCTACAAAAATTTGGGTACCAGGTCAGAGAATTAAAATAATTGGAGAGATATTGAAAGACAAAACGTTATGGTGCAATGCAGGAAAAATATTATTGGAAAGAATCAGGAATCTGCATTATGTAAGGAGTAGACTATCCAAACAGGGACCAAGCTCATTAACAGGAATTTACGTGACTCAGACTTACTCACAGCAAAGATCCTTGTAAGGTGAAGGATCCCAGTTTTTAGTGGCATAGAAGAGTCAAGGTTAAGTATTTAACATGGCCCCTTACTGCATAAATTACAATACCGGGAATGTTAAATCCTTCAGGCAGGAAAGGAGATGGAGGAAGGGCAGGTACATTTCTGCTTAAGGGGAGAGAATTTGGACATGAGAGGAGTGGTAGTAGGTGTGCACAGAACTCAATAAATTCTTTTGAATGTATATGCTATTTCTCATCATTATTTTATTTAGTTATTTAGGTATCATATGTTTTATTTGTACATTTTTTTAATGCTCTCTAGGCATTACAGTACTGGACAACTCTTTGTTCAGTAGGTCATCAGGTGTTCTGGTTTTCAGTTACATTTGCTCTGGTTTATCCCATTATCATTTTCCTGTATTGCATCAGTTTATTTTTCGTGATTATTCCTGTATATGAGAGAATGTAGGCTTCAATATACCTGGAAGTTATTTCAGAGCTGTTATGCTGTGGTCCGCTGGAGTTAGATGTCTGCCGTAGTTGTAGACGAAACATCTGGAAATTCTAACTCTAGCAGACCACGGCATAACTGCCCAGAAATAACTTCCAGTTATATTCCCGTATATTAAAAAAGCATATATGACACATTCATCCTGTACAGCACTTATGGACTAAGCTCTTTACATATAAATTAAAATAAATGTAAGTATTCATTCATTCAAGATTTCATTATTTGTTGTATCATAAAAGTACAATGTTTACTTAAGAGATATTAAGGTTAAACTTTTCTTTTAGCCTTCTCTGGGAATTTTCTCAAGTAAAAGTAATTTAAAAAGAAGAAGTAATTTAAAAAAATAGAAGTAATTTAAAAATAAAAGTAATTTAAAAAATAAAAGTAATATAAAAATAGTGTTGACCCTTAACACATTTTCTTATCACACTTATCTTTTTAAAGAAAGTATGTCCAATGTTTAACTAACAGTTCACTGGTGTTTGCATAGCAGTTATTTCTGTGAAATTGCCATCTCTTTTCCAAATATAGAAATTACATTGTTTTTGGTGTTTTAGAATTGATCTCTTATCTTCATTCTTTTCAATCTAAATCTTTTTTCATTAGTTTCCTCAGCATTCATTGTATATTATTGCTGTATTTTTACAATAATATTTCTTCATTCTTTATGTTTATATGAATTATTCTTTTCTATCTTCTGTACTTTTTAATCAGATCCAGGAAGTACAATTTATAGTATACCACAGGAGAGAAAGTCTCCGGGAAATGAGACTCAGTGGGGTTGGAAAAGGTTCGCACACCCTCCCTCAGTAGCTTATGTCACCCCATGTCAGTTCAGTTATAGACCATTCAAAAACATTCTGATGGCTTCTACTTTTGTGAATGAGTGTACTGAGTGAATAGGACGCATGTTGTTTTAACGGTTCTACTCCTTGTGTAGCATGCATTCTCTGTCACACACATTCGCTGTCCTTGTCCCACTGTGGAAAGTGGCACATTCCTTTCAGGGAGCTTCTTTGTGTTGCTGGACAGTAGTCATTCTCTATATGTTTACATTCTATATTTCTTATCTGTCATTGTTGCATTGAATTGCCTGTCCGTCAAGCTGAAAAACTAGCACATTGATAAAACTGAGGATTAAATTCATTAGTTTTGTTCATAAATGAGTGGTTTTCCTTCACAAACAAAACTCTAAAGTTTATTTCTTTGATTTTAATATCTTGAAATATAGCCTTTTTTTCTCTCTTTTCCTGTTCTTTTGTTTTACTTCAGTTATATATTTATATATACTTTTAAGTTTTAATGTGTGACTCAATAAGTCTTGTATTACAATATATTTAATCTATCTTGTACGTGTAACAGTGCCAATACCACAGTTATTAATTTTATGATTATAGTAATAAAAGCATCATCAACATATCTGTACCAGATCTTAACTGTATATAGAAAAATATTGATGATTCACATCTCAAGTTGCTGGTGTATGAATCTATCAGCATTCATGACACTGAATTTGATATTTCCTCTGTCATGCGAATCATCTGCACCCAGTACTATATGGAAGGGGGGATGTTAAATTCCTATTGCACTTCAGGTATGTGGTTGAATAAAACTTGTCTCAGTATGTTGTCCATGTTATAGGTACAATAATTGTTCTTTAAAACCTGGAGGTATCTTTTTCACTTACTAGTTACCTGGAAAGAATTTTCCTTATGATGAAAATCTTTTCATTATTAAAGGTCCTGTGTTTTCCGTGTAACTTGAGCAGATATTGTAGCAGGCGTTGTCTTAAAAGTAAACATACATAATTTCCAACAGTATACGTAGGAAATATAATGTAAATCTTTAACAATCCAACTACTGTGCAATTAAGTGTTTGCAGAACAGTGTTTCATATGGTGCTTATTTGCATTAAACTTTATTTTACAGTTCACATTATTGACTAGAATACATTATTTAGTAACATAAACTTGAAGTTATTTTCTAGAGTTACCATGTGAAGAATGAGTATTTCGTAATTACACTGTCTTTATGTTATATTTATTACATTGTTCATTACAACCTTACTGTTACTATTTGCAGCACTTCAAAAAATTATTCTTGTGCAAATCTAGTTATTCATTTCTTTAACATGAGCTTGTGAAGTATTCTCGAAACCTATGTTGTTTAACTTACATAATATATGTTTGAAATGTTGATTATTGTTGTATGTATGATGAATTGTGGAGCTAAAACGTTTTCCATTCCTGTGTAAGTTTTACCTGAAACTTTTACCTTTTAATGATATCTTTGGAACATGTAAAAACATTAATAGGTAGATACATATACTTGAAATTCAGAAAACAGTGCAACCATTAAAACAACCATTTAAAAACTGAACAAACTTCATGTCATCAACAAGAAAGACAATGCTCATAGATTAAATGTTTTCATCCATAAAACTCCCATCTGTGTTTACTCAACAGGTGCAGAAAGTGTGAATGATACTTTTCAAAGTAATGAGGTGCTAAAGATAATTAGTCAAATCATTTGAAAATTTTATGGATATAAACTGCATAAGCATAAGTTAATTATGCAAAGACAATGTCAATGAATGTGTTCACCCTTCTTCTAATCTTGTATTGAATTTAGTTATTAGAAATAGTATTATATTCCTAAGTATATTATAATTTTCCTGTTCCTACAGCAAAAGTAGTAATTATCGCATGTGTGTATGTATATTTATATTATTTGATGACTAAAAGCCTTGCTTTAAACAAAAGATCTAGTCATTACGCACTAATTTTCTAGCATTACCTTTTTGTACGTAGATCAATGTTTTTAAAATTCAACAACTCATGAAGTGCTTCAGTCTTTGTATATCTTCTATGTATATTTTTTAATACAAATATGTAATCAGGTTTCAAATCAATAGAGTATGGAAGCAGGTTTTCCAACTCCACTGTTAGATGATGGTGATTTATTATTATTTATTGTTAAAGAACAAAACTATTCTTTCTAATTCATCATCCAATGGTGATCATTTACCTCCTCCTTGTGCACAACATTTTGGTCTGAGCCCTGAAATAGTAAATCTAATAATTGATATTGTGCATATTAATGTAAGTTATGTATGAAACACACATGTTCTAAAACTATAATAAAAATAGAACAATTTTTTAAACATTACTCTCTCATTATCTCTTACAGTTTGTTTCTTCATACTAGGTTAATGGTTTTGGTCAAATTCATTCCAAAAGATTTATGTTTTAGATTTACTCTCACACAGTAAACATAGAAAATCTTTTCTTCCTCGATAAAATGTTCTTCACAGCCTTATACCATTAATGTTGCTTATAGGTTCTTTACTTAATTGGTGAAAATTTTAGTTCTACCAAGAGGGCATCCAGGATTTCTGTAAGAGGGGCATATTGAATGGTTTGGGGGCCCAAAAATCTTAATGTTAAGACTTTAAAGTAAAAAGAAATTTGGAAGGTCATAATCTTTAAAAAGGCAGAATAAATCGTATGTATGTATCATTTTGTTCTACTAAATGGAAAGTATTAAATTAAGAAAAATATACTAAAATAGTGTGACAAAAGACAAATTCACCTTCAAATTTCTTTGTCACTAAAATCGTTAACTCACTGCTAATGTATAATCAACCTCTCTTTTATGCAAATATAATGCTTCAAAACATCTCAATATTCTTATAAATATCTGTAGCATGCACCCTTTGTGCTAAAAATAATCTCTCTGACCTACATACAGGACCACTTCTAACATGGAGCTACACAACTCCGATATTCACACTAAACTGCTTTGTTGCCGGTTCCACAGCTCAGCAATCGCTACCCCTAGCTGTCCTTACTGACTGGTGAGCTACTTCCTCCACTGTTCCACGGCCTGCTGATTCCTTATTGTAGAGCTTGAAACATACCACACATAGGTCAAAGGATCACAATGCTCTCGCTATTATTCCTGTGCTATTCTACTTACTCTGACTGCCTCTCGGCCTTGAATCATCTTGTATTTACCTGCTGGGCACTATAGATATTTATGGAAACAGATTCTTTTTGAAATATCATCTAGAAAGGTCTTTTGCGGAGTACGAATAGTTTCACCCCGGCTTCACAATGTCAGCTCGATACTGGCGTTCCCTACCCTCCTGCCAAGTAAAAAGCAACGAGAAGATTCCCCTACTTCCGTTCCTTGGGATGGCGGCTAAGTTGATCGAATCAACTCTTCCTCTCCAAAACAGCTTCGCATTCCCCAATGTGACTATTCTTCCTCTTCAGAACTAGTCTTCCTGACCAGCCTTGTATCGTCCACGTCTTTGCTCTACGCAACCTCTGGATGTGGTATTTCCCTCTGGTCCGCCACTCTACGTAATGCCGACCTGCTTTGCTGGTACAGCCTGAGGAACCGCCCTTTAGTGCGGGTAGGACGATGCATGCATTTCCGCCCGAAATCTCCACTACAGACGTACTGATTGTGCGGGTCTTCCTCCGAGATGCTCGCTACTGGCGATGTTCCACGAGATTCCATGAACGTCGGGCCTCTTGGTGTGCCTAACTTTCACCTTGTGGCTCCCGAGGGCATTCCTCGGCCACCTTCACGACGAACCCTAGAGTCTTACGACCCTCCGCCCCGAAGTCAATCACAGCCAGGCTTCCATCCCCACAGGTTCAGTATGGTTCGATGCCATTATTGTTTGGAAAAGCCATTCTGGTTTCTTCGATGACAACCCCTTCACATTTTGTCTGATCGTGGTCTCGTTGCACCTATGTCCACCATCCGTACCGTCCACCTTGTACCTTGCCGCCGTCCACGATAATCCTGTCCTTCAATCTCCGGTTCAAGAAATGCAGCGTCACTCGAGGATATGCACCCATGTGCCGTATGCCACACCTTTCAGCTCTTCCACTTGGCCGTTGACAGTCATCCTCGTGTTCCAAATGGCCGCTTTCTCAATACATGCCTTCAGGGGATCGCCGACACACCCGATCCAATTCCCTGTTCCGAAGAACCCGGACACTGGTGATATTCAAGACGGAGCCAGCTGTCTGCTTGTCCGCCCGCTTGTCCTCAGGTCGGTGTTATCCCTCCATCTGTAAGTACCACCTTTTCCTAGATTGCGTCTTCCGGCACGTTCCTCTCAGGTCCTCCAGGTCGTTAACATGATAGCCCAGTTCTTCCTCCTTTCCGTCGAGTGCTTCCTTCAAGTCGAATAGTTGTCCGTCGATTTTAGTTAGAAGTTCCTCTTTCACCTCTTCCAACACAAAATTTATATCTTAATTTCGTTTCCCATTTCGTCCACGCCGGTTTTCATTTCACTCTTCATTTCTGTCTTCATTTCCTCCATGGATGAATTCATGTTCACTCTGTTTTATTCAGTTCTTCCAACAATTTTTAAGCATCACTTCCATTGTGACTGCTTATCCCACACCATTATGGCAAAAGATATTCGCTTCAACCGTCCTTATTTGTCATTAAACCATTAGCTCAATACCAATATACAATCACCCTCTCTTTTACACAAATATACGTCCTTATGACGTCAGCTGGTGCCACTCTCCTGCCAGGCAATAAGCAACGAGGCTAATCCCCAATTCCCACTTCTTGGCCAGTGTATCAATAGCTGTGAATTAAGCAATAACAAGTAAAGAATCCTAGTAACTTTATTTGTGTTTTATGTAGCCTGTGTCTACTACGGCGAATAGTAAACAAGAGTAAATCTATTCATGTCCGATTCAAACAAAGTTGAATATGCGTGAACATTCATAATTGCAAGACCAGTTAAATGATCTTTGACCATTGTTGGTCTCATTCAGCATTTTAATTGCCTAAATGTTGGAAATATTTGTTTTGTTGTGTATATAAGAGAAATGTGCATTTGATGATATCGTAGTAAGTTAGAACAAAAATTAATTAATCCATTAATCGTAATGAATAAATTAACTAAAAATAAACATTAGTTATTAAACATTGAGTAAAAAAAAAAAGAATTTAAATTGTTAAATTGAAAGGACTAATGCTATTAAATTATGTATATCATGAGCCATTGAAATTGTTACAGATAAAATGTGCATCAAAGACTTTAGAACAGGGTAGTTCTTCCCATCAAGTTCTTCATAACGAGTAATTGCCTTATTATTATGTTTTTTTCAAATGGGAAGAGTTCTGGATCGCGGCGAATCAGAAACATTAGCGCGCTCAGCGTTGCCCCCTTGTTATCCTCACTCTCTTCATATGTCCTCTCGCACACTAACCTAGACCATGGCGCTAGACGTAAGGAAACCCAAACTGAATTTTCCAAATAATAAAGCAGTTGTTGCAATTACAATTGCAACACGGGCATTCGCATATTATGTACATGTTTTAAATGCTACAATTATAATTTATGAATTATCTATTTTTCTAATCCGATGGAACTGTTAGTTGCACATCCAAACTGCTAGTAATGTCACTCATGTCAAAACACAATTCGTCATTATCAGATATGAAAAGTTTATCAGATGGATGGATCAACTTGCAATTGAAATAAGGCATGAGATAATCCGCCTTGCCCCTTTACATTGTCAGTGCAATCCAATTGAGCTAATGTGGGCTCATATTATGTTAGAAGCAAGATTAATACTTTTAAACTGACTGACGTTGAACGATTTGTTCACGAAGAAATTGACAAAAGTAGCACAAGACAAGGAAACTGCATAAACTACAAGACGACGGCGACTTTTTATAAGAAAAGGCACGTGACGAGATTTTGGAGCATATCATCATAAATTTGCTACACTCAGAGCATGAAGACAGTGACAATGACGGACTGTGTCTTGAAATGAGTGAGGTTAACGGCTATGTGGATAAGCAACTGACAGTTCCATTGGATTAGAAAAATAGGTAATTCATAAATTATACTTATAGAATTTAAAAAATGTACATAATATGCGAATATCCAGGTTGTAATTGTGATTTCAACAGGATTATTATTTGGAAAATTCAGTTTGGGTTTCCTTATGTCTACACCAAGGAGACCCGCATGGTCTAGGGTAGTGTGTGTGTGTGTGTGTGTGTGTGTGTGTGTGTGTGTGTGTGTGTGTGTGTGCGTGCGCGCGAGAGAGAGAGAGACGGGGGACATATGAAAAGAGTGGGGGTAAAGATGTGGCAGCGCTGATCGCACTAATGCTTCTGATTCGCCGTGTTCCAGAACTCTTCTCATTTGAAGCATATAAATAATTTTCGCTGTTTTGTGGAAGAAACGATGTTCTTCTTTCCAAATGATTTTATATAACTAGAGAGATCTCTCTGCTGCACAGGAAGCTAATTGACAATATCTAAGAAACGACTATGTCATTTACACAATAAACATCAAGGTCTTTTTTCTTCAGATTTTCCTTGTAGCACTTTATTCACATTCCGAAGAAGTATTAAACCTGCAGTCTTTGCTTGAATTTTCTCAAATTAGTTACGAAGACCGTTTTTTATTTCTCCTCGTATGTTTCCAGTGACATTATTTCGTGTACATGTAAGGCAGAGTATAGACATCCATTTTGTTTCCAAACGTTGATTGTGACTGACATTGTATTAAAGCAGGTCTTAATAAACACTAAATTAGTCTGGAGCCTCTTTTTTATCGCAAGACTTACCGCAGGAGGAATACTCGCTGCTTCATTCTTATCTCGTCGAAGATCCTTTTCACATCTTCCAAATGATCACTGTAATATAGAGCTGCTTCAGTCTATTGTTCCCCGTCTCGTGAGGACTGCTTCAAGAGGTAAACGAGTATCTACATCATATCCGTATTAAAACATTTACTTATGGAAAATTTGCTCGGATTTCCTCCATCAATCGGCGGAGAGCATGTGCTAAACAAGTCATATAAACTGCCTTAGGGTAATATAACTACAGATCTTTAGCAGCCTAAAGCATGTGCGATGCTGCATCTGTAAATACCCCATTTTCTTTAGCAGAACACATAACACGTTATACATCAGGAACAACCCTAGCAATCGCCGAATGATCTTTCACTTTCAGCACCCTGGGCATAATGAAATGGCTTCCTGGTTCAAATTCAATCATTTGTCCTCCACGAGGTTGGCAATCAATCTTTCACATGATGCGGTTGCTTCACTGACAGGTAACCACAAGTTTGTGTCCCGATATCGGCCCTCATCTCTTGTATCATTTGAAAAGAATTATACTAATATGCAGAATTTAACTTTTGTCTGAGGTTTTTATTTTAATAACTACACCATTCTCTCTCATTTGAGCAAGCGGAATCAGAATATTGATTTAGTTTCTCTCGATCAAGTTCCAATCGTTCTCGATAGAAGAAATAGTGAAATAAGTATTCTTATACTCTGCTCTATTGAATTTATGTTATATTTTAAAATAAAAGTTAAAAAATCCACAACTCTGAACACAAAACTCTTCATTATAAACTAATATTTCACAACTAAAGAATCACATACATTTGAGCATTGCAAATTTTTAAAAACATTTTGCCTTGAAATGAACGTCTTTCAGAGTTCTTACCATGGAGCAAAGAATTTGGTACATCTCTTTTCAAAGACCAGCTATAATCAGCTTCCATATTCACATTCCACTTCCCCTGATAACATTATTTCGTTTATGGCGTAGTTCGTTCACCCTTTTCCTCACTAATACAGCCAAGATTTTCTGTAAAATAATGTAAATAGGTATTTAAGAAATGTACTTTCATACTAATACTGCAGCCGAGCATTCGAAATTTCACCAGCATGTCTCCTACAATATTTATGTAATTTGGATCCTTGTCATTTCCCAAACGTTTTCAGTGACACTATTGTCATGTTTTTCCCCCTTCAAATAAAATATCAGGAATCCACTTCCTATCTCCTGGCAAAACTAATATTTCCTCTTTAAATTTATCATCAGATATTAAAGGGAACTTCTTGCTGATTTATTTGTAGCAGTTGTCATTCTTATTAAAAATCATTAGCGAATTTCTTGATTAAGCCTAATTTTATGTGTAAAGGTGCTAAATGGACATATGTGGGGTCCACAAGACACTCATGAATAATATTTTTCATTCCTGGCATGAGACTACCTTTCTGCTTCCAAATCTTTCTTCTCCAGAGCTTTGATCGTACTCTGCTGTACCACTCACAAATAAAACATGAAATTTAATATAGAACGATTGCTGACCTAGTTGCATGCCAATAACTCTTAAATATCTATATCTCTCCCATATGTACTGCCCATATTTGACTTCTTCTAGATGTAATTTTAGGTTGTGATATGCTTTCCTGAGATGAATTTTATGGGCTACTAGAACTGATGTATATTTATGTCCTTATGCAAACAATACTCTTCTCAGACTAATTTTAGAGGCATCTATAAAAAGTCGCCATTCACACGGAAGGTATTCAGGAACTCCCAAGGCAATCACTAAACCAGGAATATCATGACAATATGTAAGATATCCCTTCTGTGCGAAAACTGGAACAAATTCCTCTTCACACTGTATTTGTACCAAGAAAGTGACGTTTACGTAGAGAAGAGGTCTTTTTCTTTTAGTCTGGATCCCAATAATGCAACAGAATCCATTCTTCTTGGGCAGCCAGCAAGGTGAAAGGATGATTAGATATATTTTAGATTATATCTAATCATCTTTTCACCTGGCTGGCTACCCGAGAAGAAAGTGAGCGTATTCGTCGCCAGGAAAGCTTCAGGTCTTATTTTAGAATCCTTAGGGCTCATTAAGTTTTGATTGTGTGAAATTGTGTGACTGAGACTGAAGAAAATGCTCTTCTTATGCTATATCAAAATTACCGCCGTTGTCTTGAGAACTTTCTTCAGAATCTGATGACGATTCCTTTCCGAATGCCTCTAATGGGGAAGGCACAGGAAATCCAGAACAATATAATAGGACCTTCTTTTCTGACAATAAATTTGGATAAGTGATCTCTTTTATTTACTTTGTGTTGTGCCCTGTAACATAATATACACGAAAATAACAGTCATCCACATGTTTAGAGTTTCATGTCATATCATAGGAATAGCAAAGGCCATACCAGCTATTTTTCCTAAACCCATTCCCTTAATTATTCTATGCAGATACGACATACGTATTGGTGCTCATTTTTGTCAAGATCTCCAAACTCCATATAAAAATATGCATTGACAAATGTGTTAATGCTTTGTAATCTCTTTCGAACAACAACATTGTCACAGATATGACAAATATATTGGGTTATTTTTACACTTTCTAAAAGATACGCTGCTTCAAATGACACAAATGAATGTCACACAAATGCTACTTCAGATAAATAGATCCTATTTGAAAATCAAACACAGACTGAACTAAATTTGATAGGATTGAACTTAAAATAAGCTATGTATTGTTATCTATTGCATTGTTGTCTGTGACATTGGTGGCACTGTTGTGAAACATATTAATTTCAACAAAGTAATTATTAGTACTGGCGGAAAAAGTGCAACGCCATCAAGGACTGCTTAAATTTAATACAGAATTAAGTTAGCGGTAATATGTCATGATAGTATCATATGATAACAAAATCAGCACAAATGATGTAGACATGTCACAAGGAGGTATGTCCTAATAGCTGCATCTATATTTTTGTAACCCCTCGGGCAGCAATACAGGTATGTATTAGTGCAAGCAGACGATCTACAGGTGGCGAATGGTGCCTGTGATACACTGTCCCAAGCATCCTGCACCTGATGTCGCAGTTCGGCAATGGTTGTGGCTGGCCGCGGAGACCCGTTACTTTCTTTCCCATACATATTCAATGGGAGAGACATCAGTGGACCATGCTGGCCAGGGCAGTTATTGCATACCATGCAGAGCACGTTGCGTTCTTGCAGCTGTATGGTTATCCTGTTGAAACAGCACATCACCTTCCTGTTGAATGAATGGCAGTAAAACAGAATTAAATTACCTGCTGGATATAGCTAGCACTGGTTTCACGTCCCTGTACAAACACCAAAGGCGACGGCGACGGCGACGGCGACTCTTTTTAGAGTAATTTCCATCAATCCTGTGTTCAGGCAAATGAGATTTGCTACTCTTCCCCTTCGGCATTGTAGTATTTCGTTTCATACTGTTTAGACTTCAGAAAGTACGTATAATAGTACACAACTACAGGCTTAAATGTTAACTAAAAAGAATATTTTCTAATTCTTGAAGCTGTTATCGTAACAGCAGATGCTTCTTTTACAACGTTAATACAAACGTATCGAGTTTTATAATGCAATGGCCGCACCGAACTTTGGATCTGCTATTAGTTTATTTTAAGCTAATGTGCGCCATTTTTTTTAAAAAAAATCAGGAAGCGTTATTGTTGATATCAATGTTCTCATTTTCGGGTCCTTTTGCGTATGTAGAAAGTGACAGGCAACAGTTTTTCACAAACAGACCAATAAAAGAGGAATTGGTTCGGATGTTTTTATTCTTAAAATTATGGTGCTGAAATATTTATAGTTCAAGAATCGTTGCTGCGAAAGTAAAATATATGAGTGGCTGAGTGATCAGACCGCTTGGCTCTCACCAAGTGGGCTGGTTTCGATCCCAGGTGACCACAAAATGAGATTTGCGGTGGACAACACGGTGCCGGGGCTGGTTTTCTCCGAAATCTCCGGTTTCCCCCGCCCTCTCAATCCACCGGTACTCCATCTTCATCTCGTATATAATCAGTGTCACCGCCTGCGGTCCGTATGTAGTAAAAGTGAGCATTAAACACTACACATTTCACATTATATATGTACAAATTAGTTAATTATGCAACAAACACTTTTATGTGTATTTATATGCACTACAAAACTTAGTATACTCCTTATAATGTAGAATGAATTTATTACTTCTATATACTCCGGTAGACAAACTATATGTTTATTTATAAAGAAGTAATACATGGGAATATGCAAAAATCCGAACTCTAGTAATAATAAATCAAGTGACAACTGATGGAGAATGTTATAAGTTGGTCCCTTCCATCTGGTTGTGGTTAGGCACTTGTCTGCTATTACCAATATTCTGGCCCCAAGTGTGACCTAAACCATTGGATTTTAAGTGTGTTTAAATGCGACCGTCCCATGTCAGAAGATTTAATGGCAAATAAAAGAAAATGCGGTTTGAAATTCCAGTTCACCGTAGCGTTTATATGATTGTGGCCGCGCCCTGGCTGAGTGGTTGGACCCCTCTTCTTTCTCCAAGGCCTGGGTTCGGTTCCAGGCGGGTTTCCTCTGGTTTCTTCCACGATCTCATTCCATCCGGTATCCCATCTTCATCTCATGTATCATCAGTGTCACCGCGTGCAGTGCCGCATGTAGTAAAAGCGGGCGTTAAACACTGCACATTTCATTTTCAGTTGATATGATTCTTGGAAGTGACAGGTCATTGACAAACTTTTTTTATCCGATTTTCTTCCCCTCTTCCTGAGATGATAACATAAATTTTATTGGAAATTAATTGTTCTTTCACACTGGCCGTGTGTGGGCTAAATTGTGGAAACGTAGAGTCAGAATGAAAAATTCAATGCCATAGCCGGGATTTGAACCACGGATCTTCTGGTTTCCGTCCAGCCGCTCTGCCATTTAGCTACTATGGCCAACGTGCCGATATGACATTAAATTCTCCAACTGACTCGTATTTTCCCGGTAAACCACTTAGGAGTTCTCATAAACACATGAGACAACTACCTTAATGGCGACTTGCTACACGTAAGTACTTTAAGGCCCGGGCTTTATAGTTAACCACTATTAGGTCAATTATTGGAAGTTCATTGTTCTTTCACACTGGCCGTGTGTGAGCTAAATTGTGGAAACGTAGAGCCAGAATGAAAAATTCAATGCCATAGCTGGGATTTGAACCACGGATCTTCTGGTTTCCGTCCAGCCGCTCTACCATTTAGCTACTATGGCCAACGTGCCGATATAACATTAAATACTCCAACCGACTCGTAGCTAAATGGTAGAGCGGCTGGACGGAAATTAGAAGAACCATGGTTCAAATCCCGGCTATGTCACTGAATTTTTCATGCTGACTCTACGTTTCCACATAACTTTTACTTTCTTCCTTAAACAGTTGTTGTTTTTGTAGTATTCATTGGTGTTTCGATATTTGTTTACGCATTTTGGAACATTTGTTCTGGCCTAGAACAGTATATTCCGACGGCTGCTTATACGACCAGGTTAGGCAACGTAATTGTGACCCTCTTAGAAAGGCGATGTTAAAATTTTGTAATAAGGATGAAGCACATACTGGGTTAATGAAAGATAGTGTTGAAATGGGGCATAAGTGTGAAACTTGGGATAGTTTCGCATAATAATAAATGTGAATTAGAGCTGCGTCATCGTTTAACTTAATTGCGTTATATGTGGCAAATAAAGGAACCACAGCCTATTTGATTGTTGTATTTAATCATACTCTTTTGATGTAAAATGAATTCCTTTACGTGAAGAGCGAGTCTAGTGGTTGGAACACGGTTGTTGTCCACCATTTTGTTTATTTTCGTGTGAGGGGGTGAATTGTGAATTCGTAAAGGTTTGGGATTTTGTAATTTAAAGATCAGAGAATATAAAAATTACTTGTAATATATATGGTTCGGTTGTTTCCCCTGGTAACAGGGGGTGAAGAAATCCGCAGACATTGGGCGCATCGCAAGTAAACACGTTAAAGTGACCGTGTCCGGTAAAAACTCCTACAATACAGGGAAAGATCGTGCGGTCACTCTCAGTCTAAAAAAATCAAAAATACAGAACCAAACAGCTGCAGTGGAAAATATGAATCACGTGAATGATAAGGAAAATCAAAATAACGACGTAGAAGAAATGGATACCCAGGAAGGTAAGATGCGTGTAATTTTCAAGATGTTTAAGTATGCATTTGTAAAGTAGTAATATACGAGTTAAACGTTTAGGCTCAGTTCATCAATTGCAATCTATTATAGTGACTTTAATACAAAATAAGATGCAAAGTAAGAATCAGATAAAAATCATATCTATTGAAAATTTTGTGTTTATTTGTATATGTTTGGTGTGACACTTGACAGCTCGCTGGTTATGTTTATAGTTGAGACTGTAGAAACTCCAAACGATGCTGGCGGAGGGGATGGTGGTGGAGAAGGACGGCAAATGAATGGTGAAACTCAAGATCAGTGTTTAACTCAAGATGCAGAAATGGAGGAGGGTAAGTTCGTACATTAAATGTGTGGATTTAGAAATAAGTACTTACGAAAATTTAATGTTTATATCCTTTCAGAGGATTTCTTGCGTTAGCATTTTGTAATAATGTTTATGCTGTTTCCTTGGTACTGCTTTTGGCAGGTAATTGATGTATGATGATGCAGTATAGGTTAGGTAAGAAAAGGAAATACACATTACATCATACATCACTAAGTGATAGGTTGCTGGTATTGTGTGCTCCCTAGAGGTTACCGTCTGGATGTCGCGCATTAGCAGTTAGGGTTTAATAGAATAAATGTCCTTATAATTTCTGCATCTGTATTGCTTTTATATAAATTAATGTGTATAAACTATGTGGGTCAACAACATATTATAAGTTCACGTCTTTAACAAATACCCATATGTTGAACTTTCAAATGCCTTACCATTGTTTTTGTTCTGTTTACATTAATCCTTAACATATTATTTAATATTGGCAGGTTCTTGAAACATTAATCATAGATAAACAGTTCTTGCTTTATTTTGTTTTGAATCGAATGGCTGTATTATATTTTGTAACATCAACTTTAACTATTTCACTCTTTCATATTTTTGACTCAAGGAAGCTAAAGAAAAGCTTTCTCCAACCAGGAATCAATCCTGGTACCTCTTGGTTTATAAGTTAGCTTACTAACAAATGGATATTCATATTTTTTTGACTGTGGTGATGAAGCCATTTATTTTGCTTTAATTTTTCTTTTGCTGTTATTTCAAAAATGTTGTAAATTCATTATGTCTGGGTAAATTTTTAATGGGTTTAGAAGAGGTCCAGGAATTAGGAATATGTTACATGGTAGTATGACTACATGCGTAGTATTTTTTAACTGCAAATTTGCAGGTAATTAGTTAAGTCATTTGTGCTAACAGGTGCTGTATTACTTCACAATGTTTATATCAGAATTTTAAAGAAAGTACTGTTGTACATTTTTGTTGAAAGAAAAATGCACAAAAGTACCTGAGAGTTTATGCACATTTATTGCTAAGGTACTCGGATATATCTTTAAAAAAAAAGGAATTTTTTGCATTTATCTGACCAGGTCAAAATAATTCAAAAGTAATTTGCATAAAAGTCATTACCATCACCTTCATGAGGTGTTCTGAATAGTATTTTAGCAAATCCCACACTGGTAGTAATTCCATATTAAGTTTTTAATCAGTTTATTTCTTAGAAAAATTTTTGTAATGCCAACCAATTTCATATATTGCCAACCTCATGCAGCAATTCTGTTAGAATGGCATTTTCTGTGCTGCTGCTGCTTGTGCTAGTATTTCATTCACATGGTGCATTGTGTGTGGCATAGTGTACCATGATCATGTGGTGTAGAGGTTGTGAGAACCTCTGTAACTTCGATTATGGGGCGTTTTGTCAGAACTGAAAACTGCAAATTTATCAATTTTTAGTACAACACAGGATTCGTAATGAAGTGTGTGCTATATTTGTGAAAATGTGGTTGGAGCAAGATCTGTAGAAGTATGTGATTTTTTGTTGTCATAAGAGGGGTTAAAACCGTTAAGTGATAATGAAAAGTGCATTAGTGCCAAGAACTAAGTAGTTTAGATATTCTTGTTGTTGGGTTAGGACAGGTAGTTTTTATTTAAGCTTAGGTTTGGTTAGGTTACATTTTGTTTACCTTAGTTTTTTATGTAAGTTAGGTTTATGATTTATGGAAATACAGTTCAATTAGGTCAATTGTTTTTATGTGAGCAGCTTAAGTTATTAATTCACTGCATCTTCCCTTCACTTCCCACTTGTCACTTAAACACTCTCTTGCTTTTATAATCCTGTAGTTAAAACTTTGTTTGCTTTTGTTTTCCAAGGTTGACAGCATTGTCATTACACATGGAATTGCAATAAAGCCATCTGCAGTGATGATGCAGTACTATTATTGGCTGGGGCATGAAGAAATTTTACACCCTAAAAATTGATTATTAATGAGGAATTTGAATTTGTTTTCTTGCACAATATCCCATTTGTGCTCTGCCGGATATGAATCAGGTTTTACTTTCTCTACTGTTTACCTCTGGTGATACAAAAGTTGTATTCTGTCTAAAATTTTGTTATCAAGATATCACGGAACAAATTTCCTTACATTTTCCAAATACACATTTTAAAATACTGATCTTTGTTTATATATATAAAATAATAATAATAATAAGGAAAAAAAGTCCATGAATGTGTGTTTCTGTTAGTTCATACACAGCATAACTCAAAAACAAATTAGTGAAATATGAAGCTTGATATTTAAGTTCGACATCTTCTAATAATGCTACACAAAGATTTTTCAAAAAAAAGTCCCTTTGCATAGAAAACATTTCATATTTTTTCCTTTTATGTAAAAGGTTTGTCTGTCTGTTGGGTCCCCCATGAGGAAAGCTTAGGGAAATGCATATGTTTAGGATATTCTTTTGCTTAAGTGACATAGCCAGTCTCTGCACCAGTGCCCCAAATATATGTCTCATTTCATTTACAGTATTACAACTGCACATTTTTAAAAGTAAGCTATCTTCAATTCACTGTGTGGGCTTTGGTGGCCAGTGTCTAAAGTAAATAATGTCTTCCGGGCAAGACAGCATCTTGTTTGTTTGCTGTTGCAAACGTTTCGCCCTACTATGTAGGGCTTCTTCAGAGCTACTCCTTTTCTTGACAGCACCAGCACACAGGAACTGTTATAGGAGGACAAAACGTTGGCAACAGCAAACAACTAAGATGCGGCCTTCTGCAGAAGACTTTATTACTACAGTACGGCCTTTGGATCTGTGGCTCTGATGTTTTGCAGTTGCAGGAGGTGGAGGGGGGAAGGTTAATAGTACCAACATACAGTAATAAGCAATTGAAAACATATTCTTAGCATTTATCTTTAGAATGAAAATATGGGACTATATTAGCTTTAAAAATTGAAATCCAACTTGCAATTTCATTATCATCCAGATATTCATTACAACACCACTCTTCGGATATTTCATTCACACCTTTCACGCACACTAACTGCTTCTGTTGGTAGTACTGGGAGTCTCTATATCCGGTGTTGTGGTCAGTAAGTTAAACCTGTCTGCTAGGGCCAATCAGCATTGTCGCTGCTAGGTGTGCCTTTCGAATCCAACACCGTGTTGCCAGGTTAATTTTGTTTCTACCACGTGGCTTTAGTTGCTTGCACTGGTGAACTTTCTTTGCACTTTTGTGCATGCATTAATTCAGATTTTTAGTGTTCATAAGTGCTATTATCACTATTATAATAATATGGCTACTGGTTCGTGAAATGTGTGAAATATTTAAAATACACATGTTCCTCTGCTTGAAATTCCCGCTAAAGAACTGGCAACAGCCTGCTTCCCCCTCTAGAGAAATGTCAGAGCTGGAGAACGGGCGGCCAAACTGTAAGCTGTTTTCAAATTTATTGTGAAAGGTAATATTTTGTTCAGTCTCCACTAATCAGTAAAATGAAAGTGTAAGTTGTGTTTCACTGCTATGCCTAGATTCATTAATATTGTTGAAGTATTTTTTCTCTTTATAGATATTCAAGAATAAATTAATAGAAAATAAGGACTAGTCAAGTAGCATGTTACTATGGAAGAAAATTAAGCTTGGATGGATAACCCACCCATAAATAGAACTACAGTAATGCATTGTATATGGGAGGATGATGTTCAGTCATGTTTTTGAATTGCTTAGAGAGTAAAAATATTTTGTTTAACAATGCTGTCAATTGCCAAGATCATATAAGCATTCCCAATGTGCTGAGATTTCATCCTGTAGTTCTTTTACATGCTAAGAAATCTACTGACTAGGGAAGACATTTCAGTAGACATTAGTGAATCTGTATATGCCTAGTAGTATAAGGTTTAGTTTTTGTGGAAACATTTCCATTATATATGGAAATATTTTATTAACAGAAAGAATAATAGAATGCAGTCTTCTGTATTAAAAGACTTATTGAGTCATATTTTATTAAAACTTAAAACTTTACTCACGTCAACTATTAAAAGCAGGAACATTTTCTGGACCGTCCCAGTCCCATCCTCAGCTGATTGGCAACTGACCATTATCTTCACAATCAGCTGTCATGTGGACCTCTTGTAATTGGCTCCCTCTCTCAGAATATTTCCTACATTAGTGCATTGGACTACTCACCACTGCTCATCAAAATTTAAAATCTGAGGGAAGTTCTTTACAATAAAAATCCTCTCCCACGTTGAAAGTTCTAGTTTCATTGTTAATAGTTTCAGTAATTTAATCTCCTCTCTGATGTGGTGGTTTTTGTGTCAGAAATGAAAAGCAAATGCCGATTTTTCTATTTGTTATATTTTATTTTCCTTCAGTGCTCTGCTTCTTTATATTATGTTTACATATATAGCAATTTATTGAATGATAGTACCGATGTTCTGGCATAATTGAAACAAATTACCACTATTTTTTTTTAAATATGCATACAGTGTGCACCCCTGTGTGCAATAAGGGATGCTCCCGTAACCTTTTCTTTTTATGAGGTCTTTTTTTTTATGTCAATATAAATCCACGTCAGCTTCCATTACAAAAGAGAGTAGGCTGGCCATGCAATCAAGTCATCCTAGTGCCATAACATGGCAATGTGGCTGACTGTTCTGCCGTGGCATCCTAGTCCAGTATAACAAACCTTAATAAAATATAACTATATATTCTTTGAAGAATCTAAAAGAGAAGGGAGGGCAATAACTAGATCAGTAGAGAGAAGTTATATTTTTATATGCTTTTTAAATTCTGTGTTGCTGCATATGAAAACCTATTGCTAGGTTGAATCAAATATAGTTAACAATTATACTTATTGACAAATAAAGCAAAGAAAAAAGATTTGATATCTTTCCAACACAATTCCATATTTGGAAACGCCATGTGATTAAACATTTTAGCTTGTCATAAAAAAGAAGGGATATAATCAAGTTGTTCACCTTTGGATTGTCTCCAAAATGGTGTCCTTACAGTAATTCAGTGAACTGAAAGTTTGGTTGTAGGATGGATGTTCTAGTGTAACCCAGCACAAGTAGTTTCTAATTTTTTGTTTGGTTTGCGCATTAGGCCTCTCGTTCTATATTAAAATCACAAATATACACACCAACCAATAATGATTGTCATTACTGTGCTTACGTAGCCATGCATCATTATAATATATTGGTATTTTATTTATTTTGTGTTATGAAAACTAAGCTAAAAATAGGGGTTTGTACGGTTATGTTAGAAACATTACTCTCTACCTTCCTTGTGGATCACCGTAAAATTTAATTTCTGTCTTAGTGCAAATAGTATTTATTAGAGATGAATTTATATGGCACTTGTTACACCCCACTTGGGAATGCAATATGATAACACTGCAGGACTCCAAACGGTTGTTGGTATGGTGGCATTCAAGGACAAAAATCATCCCATTTGAAAGTCACAGTAGCAGTGAACAGTAGTATTGTAACGGAGTAAATAAAGGAACCTTGTGCAGCCGCTGTCATTTCAATTGAAGTAACATGGAAATTTATTGATGAATGCCGGTTGTTTATAGGGATTGTGTTGACATAATCGGTAAGTTTTATTTGACCGATACGTATAAGGATGCCAATCCACGAACAAGTGAGTTTCATGACATTTAAAGAGTTGAGCATCCTGTGATAGCAACCAATAGGTATCATAGGGACAAAGTTGATGACTGATTCAGGATGATTGTTGCATCACTCAGCAAGCACTTGCCAATATAATTGGCATTTCTAAAGAGGCTGTAGATCATATTGATTTGCAAGGCTGTTGGAAGCTCTGTGCACATGTTGATGTTTGTAATGAAAGCAGAATCTTGAAATTTTTCAGGAATTCCTAATGCATTATGAAATGAAGGTTTCTGCTTGCAATTTGACAAGAGATAAAACTTGGTAACGCCACTACAAATGAGAGACAAAACAGCAGTCCATAGAATATCAGCACAAAGACTTGCTGCAGTAAAAGAAATTCAACTTATAGCTCTCGGCTGGAAAAGTAATGGCAACAGTGTTACGGATACACTGTTATCCATGTGGATTTCTTTGAATATGGAAAGGTGGTCAATTCAGAGGGCTACCTCACAATGCTGCAAACATTAAAACAATTGAACAGGTTTCTGAAGTAAATGGGGAAATGTTTTCCTGCAGTATGGCAATGCAAAACCACACACTTCACGTGCCAAAATACTGCAAATTCAGAGACTGAATTTCACCATTATACAGCTGAAATTTGGCACAATGCAATTTCTCTCTCGGTGCTATGCATTCTTTGAAGAAGTTAGAGAGAACTGTGAGAGGCTGGTGTGGAAACAATGCCAACGTCTTCCAGGGCGGCTTCAGAAAACCTACACATAATTGGCAAAAGTGTATCCAATCGTCTGGTGTTTATTTAGAAAAGTAAATACAGGAAAATAAAGCCCCATTTTATGAATTATTTTTGCATCTGGTCTATTAAAATACAGTAGAAGCCTGAAATAGTGTGGTCCAAATTAAGTAATAGATCTAGATGACTTCAACAAATGTGTCTGTAGAAGGCCCACAATTGCAAAGCTACTTATTATTTTAAGAAAAAAGCATTAACATTCATTAAATCGTCCTTAAACACAATAGCGAAGGAATGGTTTTTAAATGAAAAAACACTGAAACAAGCAGAAAATGCTTACAGAAAAGCACAACATTCTGAACGTTAGAGAAGTGATAACTCATTTAAACAAACTGGTTCTGTGGATGGACAGACAAAATAAATCAAAAGCAATCATCTTCTCCATCTTGCGACAGTATAGGGAGAAACATTGTAGCACATCACTGCATCAAACAAAACTTACTTTTTTTTTTAAAGCAAAGAAAAATCAGCTTGATGTAAAATATGTAGAATGGAATATAAACCAAGATCAGCTGCAGCTGGAATACATCTTCCAGCACAACTGGTGAGTAATTTTAAAAGTATTGTAATATATTTACCATATATATGAGAGTTTAATACTGCACTGTATTTATTAATACATGCATATTTCCTTCCTCTAACTGGGCGGGATTGATTTTTGTCCCTTCTAATGTTGCAGCTCTATATACAGCAAGGGTAAAGGATGTCCCTCAACAACCGCATTATTTCGGGCTTCTATTGTATTCCTATCCAACATGAATGATGGAGATGGAGGCATTACTTATCAGCTACCTTGTATGACTAGTACTTACATTGAGAGAATTGCAAATTGCAACTCAGAGTTAGGAACTCAGATATTAAGTAAATGTTTGCACTGAATAGCAGCTGGATTGTATTGAGTAATAAATATGTACATGAATAGGATTGTTAAAATGCACGAGTGTAACATACGAGTTGAGTAATCACTAATAACAAAAGAGCTTCTATTCATATTGGCATTCTTACTGCATATAACACCACATGCAGTGGAAACTGATGATCCGTGATATAGAAGTTGTCAAAGGAGATTAAGGAAAGAAGCATTC
Organism: Mantis religiosa; assembly: GCA_030765055.1. NCBI lineage: Eukaryota > Metazoa > Arthropoda > Insecta > Mantodea > Mantidae > Mantis > Mantis religiosa. The sequence continues at coordinate 48,972,972 of CM060957.1, forward strand.
CTGTTTAGTATATCACTCCGATGTTTGCCAATTATGAAGATCAAGGAAAACGTGAAATAAACCTTAAATCCCCTTCAAATCCTCCTCCTTATGTGATTTGAAATGAAGAGCTCCCATTCAAGAGTTTGTTTAGCAAACTCTGCTATCCATGTTGGTGCAGTAGTACAAAATTTATATAATAAAATTGAACATTCAATGAACACTGCCTGAACATACTTTTCAAACACATGAACACAGATTCTAAAATGCTGCTCAAGATAATTTTTTGTCATGAAGGGTTTCATTAGAAAGAATTGCATTAAACTCCAAGAAATTAATGGTTAAAATAAAAAGTATTTTCTTAGTGTTGTTTTCAAGTGAAATATATTCTTTCCTAATGAAAAATGTAGGAACATCCGGCATATATTTGTTCATCAGTTTTCTTATTAATGAAACCGACGAAAAGGCAGCGAGAATCAAATATTTAAGGGTAAGTAACCTTCAGTCTGGAAAAAGTTTGAACATACTATCTTGGAAAATAGCACATGCTGTTACATAGCATTGTGTGATGCATAAGCTCACAGTTTTTCTGAATTAGTTTTTACCTACTACTTGTGGTTTTAATGTATATGGAATAAAAACAGGAAGAAAGCTTCTTTGAAGAAAAAATGCAGTGTTATCTGTTATACCCACATTTCAAACGTAATATTTCAATGAAAATCATTAGAGGTTTTTATCAGTTTTTAAGCTTCGTTCTTTTCTCTCTCACATTCCTATACATACCATTTGTGATGGGTTTTGTGCTTGTCTTGGAAGACAGAAAGAAAAGGCTGTATTGATCTCAAGTGTTAGATACTTTAAGTGTATATTAAAACTGAACCCTGCAAAGTTTTTCTGTTAGCTTAAGTTTGAATTCTCAGGTTATTACAAATTTTATTCATATTTTTTAAAAACTAAAACAGGCATTTGAAACGGATATCAGAAGAAACTTTTACAGATTTAATGTGGGATTTTCAAAGATACAATGATGAAAGTGTGATTGGTGGTTAATGCAACTTGTACAAATTATCTTTCAGTTATAAAAATGCATGTATGAAACTAGACATAACTGAGCTAGTAGCTTATAAATACAGCAGTGGGAACATGTTTATGTAGTAGATTTCCCGACTTGTAACAGTACTAAATAATAGTTTTTCAATTTACTTTAAGAGGTGAATTAATTTAATTTTGTATAATTTAACAGGTAAAGGACTTCAGTTTTTTCTGAAATGTTCATATTTTATAATACTTTCCATTTTTGGTTGAATTTATTTCAGGAAATACACAAATAAAAGCTAACGAAAAAACACCAGAACTCTCACCAGCTTTTTGGTTATATGTCTGGTAGAAATTATGTGTATATAGGTAAAAATCTCCCTTATAATGTGTTTCAGATATGCTCAAATGTGTGTCTGTTACAATAACTTGTATTTTGTGATAAAGGGTACCTTTCAGTCTGATATATGTTGGGAAAAGGATATAAAATATGTTAATTTGTGTTTCATTGTCAACATCAGAAAAACGTCTAAATGTGCCTGAATAACTTAAAACATTAAAAAATATTGCCAACAGAAATATGACTTATGGTTCCAAAAGGAAGCTAAATGAAGCTCTACTTTTTAGATACTGGCTATCTGCAATGTTTACTGAAGCATATAAAATTCATTAAGGTGCAGAAGGTATAATAGTTACATTGTTCTCTCCTGCTTAAATAAATAAACATTGCTAGCAAATTGCAATATAAGAGGAAGTGGTAGTACACATTTGCAGTTAATGAAGGATAAATCAGAAATAACACCAATTGTTGACTCTATCCATCAAAAACCTTAGCCTATAAACGGCTAGTGTGGAGAAATGATTAATTTCCATCAATTAACTAAAATAATAAGAGTTACATGATGAAGCCTGGGACTCAAGTACTTACGATAGTAAGTTGCCACAAACTGTGTATCTCGGATGCGAGAGTCCCTAGCGGTTTACCGGGAAAATATATGAGTCAAATGGAGAATTTAATGTCAGGACGGCTCGTTGGCCATAGTAGCTCAATGGGTTAGAGCGACTGGACGGAAACCAGGAGATCCATGGTTCAAATCCTGGCCATGGCATTGAATTTTTCTTGTTGACTCTATACAACACCAATTGGCTTTTAGAAATGACTCAAGAGCTCCTTATGCAGAGCATTCATTTATTTTCAGACTCATGAACAAGATTTTGAGCTAATGGGATTTAGATAGAACAAGTTTCATAGAACTTGACATTAAAGCTGAGATATGAACATCATTACTAATGGCAAAATTATGAAAGATATTGTAGGACATAAACATGCCACTTTCACAAACATAATTGCACAATTTTACACTAAGTTGTGTGCTTCAATTGCAGCAGTGTTTGACCTAATAATTGTAGAGCTGAAAAGTGAGGAAAAAGATATGATAAATGGATTGACACAACTGCTTGTTTTATTATGAACATTTTTTCTGTTCTTCCAATGTAAATGTTTAAAGAAACTTGAGTAATTAATTAAGAAAATTAAATTGAAGTTTTCTTACAAAAAGAAGAAAGAGAATTGAAACACAAACTTTGATTGGCAATGTCCTCCTGCAGTTCTTAGAACACATTAGACAATGTAAACCTTTGAAACACAGTTTAGCTATTAGATCAAATATTGAAAATTAATTGTTCTTTAACGCTAGCTGTGTGTAGGACGAGGTTTGGATAGGAAGAGTCAGGCGGAAATCTTCAATGCCATAGCAGGAGAGTTGAGCCAAGGATGTTCTGGTCTCCCTCTGGTCCTTCTTAAACATTGAGCTACCTAGCAACATGCCAGCACGGCATTAAATTCTCCAATTGTCTTTTATTTTTCCTGGTAAACCACTAGGAAGTCTCATATGCACAGAGACAACTACCTTAATGGCATCTTTCAATACTTTAAGGCCCAGGCTTTATAGCTCAGACCACTGTTAGGTCAGTTTATGAAATATAGTGCACATAACTAATGTGAGAGAAAATTAATTTCTATTAACCACTTTAGTGATGACTATTTAAATCCTGCATGGCCTGAGAATGGATACCCTATAAACAGCATAAGACATTTAAATTGTTAAATGCTGTAAAGTTGTTTCATAAATACACATTTTTGTCTTTCATATTTATTAAGTTATTTTAAGAAAGAAAAACTGCTTTGAAGCACATTAAAGGCAGTATACAACTATGGTATCATTTAAAGTAGAGAATATATTCACAAATGTTTGAAATTTCACTATTTTTTTTCATGAAGCAAAAGCCTTTCTTTGCGTCAAACACATATAATTTGTGAGTCATTTTGTTTTGTGTGCATACAAATGATAAGTATATATTAGCTGAATAAACAAAGTTCTCTCAGGTTCAAAGTTTTACAGTTAAGTTTATACTACTGTGCAGTAATCATTGTATATGTTGTCACATGCTGGCTGGAAAGAAAGAAAACTGTCAGCATTTGAATGTACCTCTCTCAAACAAAGTTTACGTAGCTGTATGCAGCTGTTTTTATTCAGTAATTTAGTTATTTATACTCTCGGGGTTCGAAGTGATTTCTTTTAGCTATCAGGAGTTAAATGAATAGCATATTTGAAATTGTTAATTTCAGTGCTAACCATGGCTTATCTCAGTAATGTAGCAAAAAATTAGCTTGCGTAGGATGTGTATGGGTTTCTGACATCACTTCAGAAAATGTGGAGGCCTTTTTGCCATTTGACAGTGATTTAGATATTGATGACAATTTTTAGATTTTTAGGGAGGTGTTAAGGATATAAGTAGCATTGAGGAAGAAAATGACCGAATGACCAACTTCCTTCAGATATTTATTAAGAATCAACATTGTGGAGTGGTCAAAATAACTCGAACACAAATTGATATATATATATAAAGTAGAATATTTTCTGGTGTACAGCTAACTTCTGACAGCCAACCAGCTGACATTTTCACAAATTTTTTTATTGCTGACGTAGTGTCTCTTACTATTAAGGGAACAAATGTATATGTGAGTAGGTTGAAGTAGGACCTGACCTCTAAAAGCAATTTAGGGTCTAAGAGGAGAATCCAGAAGTGGTCAGTGTGCAAGTTATTTGTAAACCTACATTAGACATGTACTGGGCTACAGATGGCACATTAGCTACTCCATTTTTTGGAAAATAACAAGCCGAATTTGGGTGGTGCGGGTGTACTAGATCAGGTATTACAAGCATATCCCTCTTTATGTAAAACAGTTAAATGACATAAAACAATATTTTTCCACCAGCTGGATATAACCATATATAAATGTTTAGTAATTTGGAGAGCTGTCTAAACCCACACAAAGACAAAGACCTAATTAGACTTTTGCGTATTAATAGCTTGCAGCCTAATTGAGCACTATAATATTCAGAGTCTCTTCATACTGAGCGTAAGAAATGCACCACACACAGCAAAGAAAGTTGTGCTGCAAAAAGAAGTTTGCAAGAATACCAGTATAATTTACTGTGAATGTGAAGGTGTGTCTTTGTGTTTATCCATGCTTTGAGGAGAAAAAGGTAAACCTTTAGCTCTTATAGAATTTATTTAAATTTATTGAAAAAGGTATAAAAATAATTGGCGCTAAATAAGCATTAATGCATGAATGCACAGGACATCTATACACATACATATTGGTTCTCTGGCATTTTAACATGGGCGTCGTATTATGTCCTTATTGGTAAAAGGATTAATTGAACTAATAGTGGTCTGAGCTATCAAGCCTAGGCCTAAGTACTTACAGCACTCTAAGTTGCCATTAAGGTAGTTGTCTATGGATATACGAGATGTTCCAGTAGTTTACCCCAAAAAACACAAAAATTTAATGTCGTGCTGGCATATGGCCATAGTAGCTCAGTGGTTAAGAGCGATGAAAACTGGAGGATAAGTGGTTCAAATCCTGGCTGTGTTATTGAATTTTTTAACCTGACTATTGCTATTCCAATATTTTAGCTAGTTCTGAAAATGTGATTCAAATCTAAGCTTTTGAAAGAAGCTCCAAGAAAGAATTTCATCGAGTTCTTTTGGATCAGAAACTTCAGTGTTTAGTTTTCTAAAAGAAAAATAAAAGACCTAAATTTTGTGCATAATCCATTTGTTCTAAAAATATTGCACTTCCAGTATATAATGTTCATTAGAATTTTTATTGTAACTGATTATGGATATATTTGCAGCCCCAAAATCACTTGCATTACTACCACTGTTCTGTTCCCTTGATTAAAAATGCCTTAATTTCATTTGCATAGATAGATTAAAAACATTTAAATAAGTAAAATATTGAAACTTACGGATTTAAATAAAAATAAATTTGATATAAGGGCATTTTGTGAAAAGAAGCACTTCATTATGTGTTTTGTTCTTGAATTAATTTTGTGAGAAGTGGTGGTGGTGGTAGCAGTGTGGGCCTTTTATTTTATAATTGCAAATATAGCTGAAACATTGTCAGGAACATTGGATAAATTGTCAGAAAATAGCTCCAAACTAATTTCTTTGCTGATTAACATGTTCGCAGTCACTGAATGTATGAACTACATGCATGACTATGAAGAAAATCAGAACTCTCTTGTGACTGATTTGTGACCAAGAAGTAATGTTTCTATTATTTCCAGGAAGTATTGAGCAGACCTCTATAGTTACATGCTTTGTATTTGCATAAGACAAGTTAATTCATTGGAAAATTACTGAGGTATTAGTTAAAATGCATATTGCATATAACCTTACTGTGGTAAACTATTCTTGATCATATCGAGATTTAACTGTATTGGAACACCACAGTGAAGCAAAATAATTATTAATTTTTAGATGAGTCGTATTTATTACACATCTGCTTCACTTTCGTACCTATTTTGAGGACATGTTTCGCAAATCATCGTTTGCATCTTCGGCTCTTATGCGACTAAAGCTTGATCCAGTGGTGTGGGTAATTCTGGGGTTGCTGCTGCCATCTGTTGATTTAGTGATGAACTTAAATGTGGGATTCTCTTCTGGCGGGATTTCAAAGTTCATTAGTTGGTTTTTACGTACAAATACGTACAAAAACATAGTGAACTCGTCATATGGAAGAGAATATACATAGAAAAACATAAAAACCAACTAATGAACTTTGAAATCCCGCCAGAAGAGAATCCCACATTTAAGTTCATCACTAAATCAACAGATGGCAGCAGCAACCCCAGAATTATCCACACCACTGGATCAAGCTTTAGTCGCATAAGAGCCGAAGATGCAAACGATGATTTGCGAAACATGTCCTCAAAATAGGTACGAAAGTGAAGCAGATGTGTAATAAATACGACTCATCTAAAAATTAATAAATATTCTTGATCAGTTGCGATTTCTCCTATCCATAGGTGATCTGTGAAAACTAATGCTTACATAGAAGGAAATTTAGTTGCATTTCCTGAGCAAAGCATTTTTTATAAAATCTCAAATGAGTAAAGGATGCTTCCTATTAGTTTTTGAATAGAGTTTTACTATTAATATATACATGTGTTCCCCTTTTGGAGTAAAAGAGGAACCATTCACAGTTTAAAATACAAGAGAGAAAGCAGTCAGACAATATGTTTTGATTAAAATATTTATTAATGTTTTATTCAAATATTTATACCTCATCTTGAATAAAATGTGCTCTTATTTTATACTAAAATACGTTTAAAGATCTATAATTTTTTTTTTCCAGGATATTCTTTCAGCAACTTCAAGTGAGTATATTGAGTGGGTAGTCGGAAAGTAAGTTTCCCTGTTTTCTTTTCTCTAATCAAATGACATTCCTCATCTCGATCTTCTTTAAGAAAGAAACATACCTGGCAGACATCATGGACAGCAGATGATTGTTGCTGTTATAGGAACATCTGAAGAAAATTCACCTATATTCTGACATTAGGAATAATCCTTTTGGATGAAAGTGCAAGATCTCATCACGCAGTTGAAGGTGCAATCACTTAAGGTCTAGCATTGTTTGTAAACTCCTGAACTACCCTCTTACATGGGTAAGAATAGGCTTTCATTGTTTCTAAAATAATTACAACCACAAGTTATTTCCAGGCTAAGAAGCAATGATCTACTGGATGATCCTGTCTAGAAATATTGTCAACTGCGGTACATGTTATCAATGGTGTAGTCAAGGTCTATGGTAAAGTTTCACCATTAATGATCTGTTAGCTGGAAGAGTTGCTGTACTTACATGATTGGCATCTCTGTGTTGACTGAATACTGAACACTGTGTTGTTGGCTGAAGAATCACTGTACTTATGCTGGAGTTGCTCTGATATGAATGTCTTTGGGCCACTGAGTTAGGAGTGTAACCACCCAGTTGTATTGCTTGTCCCTGATAGATTATCATGATTTCTCCATAATTCCTTTCATGGAAGTGTTGAAAACAGCCTGTTGACAATGGAGGAAAATAACCTCTGAAACATGTTCCGGGAAATTTAGAAGTAAGTGTTGTTTGGTGTCATTAATGGACTCCCTTTAAATGTAATTGATTTCTCCATGTTTGTACCTATTTAATATACTCAACTTGCTACACAGAATAGGCAGAAACCAAGAATTCACATAAGCCAATCATGTAAGAGCAGCATGAGCATGAATATTTGACTCTTCCAGCCAGTGGATCATTTCTGTGCAGAACCAACATGAGAAAAAAAAAAAAAACTGTCCTATGTTTTGAAGGATCTAGTGCAGTAGGTCTCTATAGTACATATGGAGAGGAAATTTTGGGTATACTACGTTTCTCTAGCCTGAAGAATAACTTCTATTTATGATACCTCCTTACAAGTCTGGACCTTAAGCCTATCAGTTTTAACTTCTGCTTTGTGAAGTCATTTCAGTGGCAACATTTCATTGCCAATATGCTTGTTGAAGCCGTTGTTCACATATTAGTCATTCTCAGACACAGTAGTTAATCTGCTGTGGTCCTACGAGGTTGTAAACAAGAGACCAATGCATGAAAGTCAGTGGAAACAGTGAAGAAGTAAGGATTTTGCTGTTTTTCTGTGCATCAATTTTTATCCCTTGAATAAAGTTTCTTGCAAATGACAGATCAAGAAAACCTTATTTTCTGACTACCCCATGTTCTTATATTTCTGTTAATCCAACTGCTCTTTAGCAGTTATACTGCAGTAGTCTAAAGAAAAGTTTCCATATGAATGCAGTGCATTTCTACAATGTAAGCACATCTTATTTTGTTATAGATGAGGCTCGATCAGAAGCAACGTTTCGTTATACAGTACATAACTTCAGTAAACTCAAGGAGTCTCAGTTATCTCCTTCCTGTTATGTGCGCAACTTACCATGGAAGATTATGGTGATGCCACGTACAAGTCAAACACAAGATCGACAAACACAAAGAAGTTTAGGTTTTTTCCTGCAGGTGAGATTCTGTCCCCATCTTTCAGTAGATAATTATTTAGAATTAGGTACAGCTTTAGATTGCAAGAATGCTTTGAGCACAATTAAGCTTCATATGTCTTTTAATTATGCCCTTATAAATGACATTACTTTTTAATATTATTATTTTTCTAGCCATCACTTTTGTGCCATTTTGTTTACTTAAGCCCATATAAGTTCAGATTGTTGGAATGCCAGGTGCACCAGTTTGTTGTTCATGGAAGTGTTGAAAACACTGTTATTGTAATAAATTAAATTTAAGGATGAATCGACTAATGACACTAAATAACACTTAAATTTCCCGGAACATGTTACAGAAGCTACTTTCTTCCATTATCAGCTGGACATCGACTTTATTGAAGAGTCGATGTTGGTTGACAATGGAGGAAATTAGCTTCCGAAACATGTTTCCGGAAATTTAAAAGTAAGTGTTTAGTGCCACTAATGGACTCACCTTAAATTTAATTTGTAGTATGAAATTAAGGGTGATGAATGAATTAAACTTCTCTATGAGCAATTATGGTGGTCAGTTTGTTCTGTTTACCAAGTTTATTTTTTAATGCAGGATATTACCAGGAGAATGTTGCTGAAGAGTGATAGCTTGTGAAAGTAAAAGAATTCACTTCAAAATAAGTATTCATATTAACTTGCTTGACTTGTATGAATGATTTGACATAGATAACATCATGAGCACAGTTTTAAGATTAGCTTTCAGTTTGAATATGTTGCATGTCATCTTCTTACCACATATTAGAACTGTTATAATTTACAGCAGAGTGCTTTTTAATTTTGGACTTGCTTGAGACCTATTAATAACTGCAACTCTTGTCTCTAAGCACATAATGAAATAACAGGTACACACTAAGTATAAATTAAATGGACCTACTTTACTTGCCACTTTCAGAGTATCCGTACAGTAATAAACATTCTTGTCAAAGTATAAAGTTGGAAGAAGCGTAGGGACAGTGAAGCACAAATTAATACAAAAGTGAATCGAGAAGATATTGACACATTGCTTCACTCACACTGTTGATTCACAGGACATGTTTCAAGAGCTCTCGCTCCTATCATCAGCTGATACTCGACTAGTGCAAGTTGTAGTGGTTTCCTCGTTTTCCGTTTTGTCAATAGATGGCGTGATGTACTTGTCAAAGATGTCCGGTGGTGGAGTTTCAAAATTCATGACTCTATGACGATTTTTGTTGATGAAGATTTTTTCCCATACGGAAAGGTCTATGGGGTGATTAACATATTTTATTAGAGATGTTTCCAAGTTGATGTCATGTCTAGTATTCAAAAAATGAAAAGCCACTGCTGATTTTTCTGTTTCACCATTTTTAATGTTTCTCATATGTTCTTTAGTTCTGATGTTAATATTTCTTTTTGTTTTTCCTATATAAATTTTAGGGCAAGTTTCACATTTGATCTCATAGATTCCTGGTTTTTCTTTGGTAGTGATTGAATTTTTGGGAGGGCCTTTTAACAAATTTCTGATATTAAACCTATTTTGAGGTGCAAGAGTTATGTTGTGTTTTGAGAAGATTTTTTGGAATTTGTTATAGGCTGATGGGTGGAAGGTGAATTTTTTAAAAAGTTTTTTCTCTTTTTCTCCTGTAGGTTCTAGGGTGGTGGTTTCTTTTATTTTCTTAGCTTTGTTGAGTCTGTTAACTGTTTTGTCTACTAAATTTGGGTTGAAACCGTTGGATATAGCTACTTTTTTTATGTGTAGATATTCTTCTTGATAATCTTCTCTGTTTAGTGGAAAGTTGATCATCCGAAAGATTAAACTGTTGAAAATGGCATGTTGGTGTTGTTTTGGGTTGAAACTGTTGTTCTTGATGTAATTATCTGTGTGTGTCGGTTTCCTGTAAATACCAAAGGTGAGTTTGTTGTTCATTTTCTTGATCTTGATGTCCAAAAAGGGGAGCACACCATCCTCTTCTGTTTCCAATGTAAATTTTATAGCTGGATTTTGTATATTCAAAAGCTTAAGACCATCTTGTATGAGTTTTTTAGGAACTATTGCAAAAATGTCGTCAACATAGCGATACCACACTTTGAAATAATTTGGAAAAGTTTTTGTGATATGTGTTTCAAAAGCACTCATAAATAAATCTGCCAAGAAGGGAGACAATGGGTTGCCCATAGCTAGGCCTGTTTTTTGTTTGTAGACCTGTCCATTAAAGCTGAAAAAATTTTGATTGATACAAATTTCTGTAAGTTGTGAAAGTTCTTCTATTTCTTCAGATGTTATTTGTAATGATTCCAGCCATTTTTTGAGAAGTGGAATAAGCTCATTGGTAGGTATACTTGGATATAAAGAAATGACGTCAAAGGAAACTAAAGCATCTGTAGAGTTGATCTTTGTGTCCTTCAGGAGATTTAACAATTCAAACGAGTTTTTGATACTTAAATTTTCAAATTTTGTGAAGGATCTGAAGATATGAACCAGCCATTTTGATAGTTGGTAAGTGGGTGCATCAATAATTAATAACATTGATGCACCCACTTACCAACTATCAAAATGGCTGGTTCATATCTTCAGATCCTTCACAAAATTTGAAAATTTAAGTATCAAAAACTCGTTTGAATTGTTAAATCTCCTGAAGGACACAAAGATCAACTCTACAGATGCTTTAGTTTCCTTTGACGTCATTTCTTTATATCCAAGTATACCTACCAATGAGCTTATTCCACTTCTCAAAAAATGGCTGGAATCATTACAAATAACATCTGAAGAAATAGAAGAACTTTCACAACTTACAGAAATTTGTATCAATCAAAATTTTATCAGCTTTAATGGACAGGTCTACAAACAAAAAACAGGCCTAGCTATGGGCAACCCATTGTCTCCCTTCTTGGCAGATTTATTTATGAGTGCTTTTGAAACACATATCACAAAAACTTTTCCAAATTATTTCAAAGTGTGGTATCGCTATGTTGACGACATTTTTGCAATAGTTCCTAAAAAACTCATACAAGATGGTCTTAAGCTTTTGAATATACAAAATCCAGCTATAAAATTTACATTGGAAACAGAAGAGGATGGTGTGCTCCCCTTTTTGGACATCAAGATCAAGAAAATGAACAACAAACTCACCTTTGGTATTTACAGGAAACCGACACACACAGATAATTACATCAAGAACAACAGTTTCAACCCAAAACAACACCAACATGCCATTTTCAACAGTTTAATCTTTCGGATGATCAACTTTCCACTAAACAGAGAAGATTATCAAGAAGAATATCTACACATAAAAAAAGTAGCTATATCCAACGGTTTCAACCCAAATTTAGTAGACAAAACAGTTAACAGACTCAACAAAGCTAAGAAAATAAAAGAAACCACCACCCTAGAACCTACAGGAGAAAAAGAGAAAAAACTTTTTAAAAAATTCACCTTCCACCCATCAGCCTATAACAAATTCCAAAAAATCTTCTCAAAACACAACATAACTCTTGCACCTCAAAATAGGTTTAATATCAGAAATTTGTTAAAAGGCCCTCCCAAAAATTCAATCACTACCAAAGAAAAACCAGGAATCTATGAGATCAAATGTGAAACTTGCCCTAAAATTTATATAGGAAAAACAAAAAGAAATATTAACATCAGAACTAAAGAACATATGAGAAACATTAAAAATGGTGAAACAGAAAAATCAGCAGTGGCTTTTCATTTTTTGAATACTAGACATGACATCAACTTGGAAACATCTCTAATAAAATATGTTAATCACCCCATAGACCTTTCCGTATGGGAAAAAATCTTCATCAACAAAAATCGTCATAGAGTCATGAATTTTGAAACTCCACCACCGGACATCTTTGACAAGTACATCACGCCATCTATTGACAAAACGGAAAACGAGGAAACCACTACAACTTGCACTAGTCGAGTATCAGCTGATGATAGGAGCGAGAGCTCTTGAAACATGTCCTGTGAATCAACAGTGTGAGTGAAGCAATGTGTCAATATCTTCTCGATTCACTTTTGTATTAAACATTCTTGTCCTATGTATTTTGACTCAAAATGTATAATGCATACCAATTTTGATCTTACAAGACCTGATAGCAGCTATTTGGCTAAAACATTTGCAAATATAATGCACACCAATTTTGATCTTACAAGATCTGATAGCAGCTGTTTGGCTAAAACATTTGCATTTTATTTGTATGGCACCTGGTTTAGAACTCTTAAGACTGCCCTTCTTTCTTTTCACCCCTTAAATAACACAGTTTACTGTGTCAGAGCACCAGGAATAATACTTAAACCATGAAAATATGCAATACAACCACTTAACTCTTGTGGGCTTTCTTTTGGTTTCAGCTTCCTTAAAATGGACAAAACCAAGAAAAAAGGAAGTGGACTTAATTCTTAAGTGACAGCTATCTTTGTGTAATAACGTTTATTGTTATATGGCTGATGCTGCTCCTCAGCATTCTTTTTAACAAATATGTGGGATTTTTCAAAGTTTAGATACTTTTATGATAGCTGTTACAGTGTTTTAATTTGAGAAAACATCACAAGCAATGTCCAACTACATTTGTTAACTTTAGGTGCAAGGTATTCAAATAAATATCAAAAGAAATTCATTGTGTACTTTCTGTGGCATCTAGTTATAGTGTATAGAAATATTGGATTCCTTCCAAAAATCCAGTATCAAGATTTCAGCAGAAATATTTGTCTTGAGGTCCTAAGTAAAGTGCTGCCATAGAAAGAATATGGAATTTCAAAGCCACATATGTCCATCTACTTTTTAAAGATTTGACAATTTCAACCTCTATCTCAACATGAAATAGAAAATAACTTTTGCAAGAAAAGTTGGTAGAAGCACAGAAGCTATACTACAAAAATAAATGGTAATAGCTAAGGGAATCCGTGAATATAACACAGAACATTTTAAAATCCGGATGAATCAGAAATTACTCAAATCCATTTTAATTAATATAAACTGTGCTACTATGCGGCAATAATTTTCACAAACTCCTGACATATTTCACTATTGAGTTGAATTTGGTGGCAGATTCACATTTTATTGTCCTGCACTGCAACCTTAAACAGATCTATTATACTGCACTAACCTGCAGTCTATCAGTCCTATTGTTCTTGATGAACTGCATCAACATTGGACTGAGATGTCAGCTTTCTTAGTTTTGGAACTTTTCTCCCAAAACAGTGTGAGTACAAAGCACTCGCTTAATAGATCAGCTGACACATTCCCCTGCAAGCAATGTGCAGTTGCATCTTGTACAGGTAACCTCTAAGGGTGCAATGGCGTAAGACTATTGCCCATGTTTCTTCCTGTGTTTATCAAGTCGAATCTAACTCCCCAAAGTTTAGTTGTTTTTAAAATTGTTTCAGGCTGAGAAAAAGCTGTAAGGAGAGCCAAGGTTCACTGGTAGAATAGCAGTATATTTTTAACAGTATAAAAATGAAATGTCTGATTTTTAGGCATATTATTAGGATAGAACTTACTGAAATAGAGTGTAATAAAGTTTACTTATACTATTTTGCATAATATATTGAGTTGTTGGTAATGTTAGATTGAGTTTAATATCCACAAATTATTTGTATGTCTAGAATAATTGTGCTTACTGAAAAATTGATAAATGGTGAAATATATACCATTATTTTATAGCACAGAAACATGAAATATGGAAGAGTCTAGGGCAGATGTCATAAATTATTTCATTAAGATATATATTCTCTTCAACCTTCTATATGTAAAATGTTATCTTCATAAATGTAGCAAAAGTTAATAAAAATCTCTCTCTCTTTTTTTTTAGAAAGATTTCCATATAAGCTATCTTAAATCTTGCATAATGTCATTTTAATTTAAGATGTGTTGACAAATCTTTTTTTCAGTTTCTTTCAGTGTTCTAAGTTCAAGGATTATGGAGATTTTCTGTGAATGCAGATGAATACTGTAATGGTAATAAGTAGAGTCCAGATTTTAATGTCCTAAAAACAGCAAAATATGCAAGAATTTAAATTATAGAAATATAACCTTAAAAATAAAAGATGACTTTATATAAGTTTATTTTTTTTTTTTATACACAATGTAGTACAGTAAAACTTGCCTAAAACAAACCCCTTATATGCCGGAAACCTGGAAAAGGAAAATAAATTTCAGAATGGAGCTATTTCTCATGTAAAATTATACTCTAAGCTGGAAAATTGTTTAACATTGGAACAGAAATATTTTGGGGAACCGTTTGCTTAGATAACCTGATTAAAATGAATTACTTTATGTGCAATGGGCTTTGAGGTACGTATTTTGAAAAGTGCAATCATTTTGAGGGCGACTGTGCTTGCACCTAAATTCTGTGAACCATAAAGTCAAATTGTAATCCTTCAAGGAAAACATGATAAGGGTACAACTGTTTTGCAGCGTGTTCATTCTCAGTTTTGTTGTTACTAGTGATCAAGTAAGAGTGGAAGAAAACTGTGAACTTTGTTGGTTTTAGAAATACAGCTTGTATGTACACAAATTCTGTAAAATGAGTTCTAAGCATAAGACATCACTGGAGGAAAAAATTAAGTTTATTGAACAACACAAAAAGAACAAACGTTCAGCTAGAATTAACCATGTTGTTTAAAGTGGGAAAAACTCATAATTATAACGAGATTCAACTGTATTGGAACACCACAGTGAAGCGAAAAATTATTAAATTTTAGATGAGTCGCATTTTTTACACATCTGCTTCACTTTCGTACCTATTTTGAGGACATGTTTCGCAAATCTTCGTTTGCATCTACGGCTCTTGTGCGACTGAAGCTAGATCCAGCGGTGTGGGTAATTCTGGGGTTGTTGCTGCCATCTGTTGATTTAGTGATGAACTGAAATGTGGGATTCTCTTCTAGCGGGATTTCAAAGTTCATTAGTTGGTTTTTATGTTTTTCTATGTATATCCTCTCCCATATGACGAGTTCACTATGTTTTTGTACGTATTTTAGTAATTCTGTGCTATCTTCAATTTCATGATTTTCAGACCAGAAATGAGCTGCTATTGCGGACTTATCAATATTTTTGTATCTTAAGTGCCTGAAGTGTTCTTTCTTTCTAGTGCCTATGTTCCTTTTTGTCCTTCCTATGTAAATTTTTTCACAGTCTTTACACTTAATTTTGTAAATGCCTGACTTTTCCTCTGGTTTTATCTTATCAGTATTATTACTGTGAAGTAGGTTTTTAATGTTGTAATTGTTTTTTGGTGCCAATGTTATATTGTATTTCTTGAATATTTTTTGGAACTTTTTTGTGGCCCAGGGGTGGTAAGTAAATTTAGCAAATCTAGTTTCTTGATTTATTGGTGTGAGAGCTGTGATCTGTTTTAATTTCTTTTGAAGTTTGAATAATTTTAGTTTTTTATCTACAAGGTTTTTTCCATATCCATTTTTAATTGCAGTTTTTAAGATTTGATGGTATTCGTTTTGATATTCTTGCTGGCTGAGAGGTAGATTTACTAATCTGTGTGTCAGACTGTTGATGGTTGCATGTTTGTGTGGAATTGGGTTGAAACTATTTGCTTTGATGTAATTATCTGTGTGTGTTGCTTTTCTATGAATGCCAAATTCTAGTTTTTCATTGCCTTTTTTGATTTTAAGGTCTAAAAAAGGTAGAGTACAGTCCTCTTCAGTTTCTACTGTGAATTGTATGCTGGGTTCTTGCAGGTTGAGTAGTTTCAAAGCATCATCTATTAGTTTGTAGGGCACTATTGCAAAGATGTCGTCTACGTATCTGTACCATGTTTTAAACATATGAGGGAAGGCTTTAGTAATATGTGTTTCGAAAAAGCTCATGTATAGATTGGCCAAAAATGGTGATAGCGGGCTTCCCATAGCTAGTCCTGAAATTTGTTTGTAATATTTTCCATCGAAGACAAAATAATTTTGATGTATACATAATTCAGTCATTGCCACATATTCTTCTATTGCATTGGCATCCAGGTTTATAGAATTTAGCCATTTTTTCAGTTGAATCAAAAGTTTGTCTAATGGAATGCTAGGGAAGAGGGAGCGGACATCAAAGGATACTAAAGTGTCATGAGGTTTTAGTTTAAGATTTTGAATTTTTTCTGCCAGGTCTAAAGAGTTTTTTATACTCAGAGTATGGAATTGTGGAAAGGACTGAAATTTTTTGGTTAGCCATTTTGCCAGAAGTTAAGTAGGAGTGTTTATATTATTTACAATGGGTCTCATGGGTATGTTGGGTTTGTGTATTTTAGGCAAACCATATATTCTTGCAAGGGTAGGGTTGTCTGGTTTGATAGTTTTTTGTTCTGTAGTTGTTAAAATTTTACTATTAATGATGGTTTTTTGTACATCTTTTATGCATCGGTTGAGTGGATTAGAATCTATTTCCTGGAATTCTTTTTGTTGTAGTAACTCTAACATTTTTTCTTTGTATGTAGCTGTATCTAAGATTACTATTTTGTTCCCTTTATCAGCCCTTGAGAAGATTACATCCTTTTTCCTTAAAGATTTAATTATCTGAATTTGTTTCAAATGTTTTATTGGCCTTTTATTTATTAAGTTTTCCAATATAGGAGCTGATTTCTGGATCTAGCTTCAGTCGCACAAGAGCCGTAGATGCAAACGAAGATTTGCGAAACATGTCCTCAAAATAGGTACGAAAGTGAAGCAGATGTGTAAAAAATGCGACTCATCTAAAATTTAATAATCATAATTATAAGATTTTGGAAAAAAAATAAAATAAAAACAACTGGTTAAAGGGAACAGCAGGTTATGTGAAATGCATCACAAAATGTGAAGGGTATGACTGAGCTAAATCGTGCTGTCTGTCTTCAAGGTCGACTCGGTTGTCTGCCGCACGTAAACAAATGAAAGAAATCACTGCAGTACAATTCAAATGTCCACTGTTGCAATAACCATCACAGACTAGCAACTGCTTCTCTACAGGATACACAATGCCGATAATCACACATCTACCACTCTAATACCTTGCTTGGTTTTTATACCCCAGTTATTGTTTCTAAAATGCCATAGACCTTCCGAGAACAATTGCAGTGGTGCAAAAGAAATTTATTTATTTTTGTAATTTACAGCCTCCAATGTTAAGTCATATCCGGCGAACGCGCGCGCATGCAGGAGAAAGACAGAAAATTCCTGAGCCTCTCTCTTTCTTTCTCTTGGCAAGCATCCAGCTCTCCTGCGCCCAGCTGCGGCTTGTAGCAGCGGCACAACAATGCTCTTGGTGACACTATATAGTCTCACACAGTTTAGTACCAGCAGCTTCTAGTCACGTGATGGCTTTCGATACCACTGATGATGTATGCCAAATTTCCAGACAAGATGATGTGTAAATACCTCTTTCACAGTTTTGATAGCACTTGATTACTGCTATCAAGCTCACAAAAGATAGTCTTTATTTTGGTGTAGTTGGTGGAGTAATATTACGTAGCATTAAGCCAAGAACCCCATCATGTAAGAACAGCTTGAGGGGGAAGGAGCAGCGAAGGTGCTTGTTCCTTGAACTTCTGAACTCCTAGCGGAGCTTTCACATAAATTAGGTTGTCCACATTAGGGTAATTTGATTGCACCTCTTCTGAAATTCTGAGTAATGCATGTGCAAGATAAGTGACATATACCATACTGTCTACCCACCACAAGAACGCAAGAGATGAACAATGGGGAGAGGGTTTTGAACTGTTTATCTGCTCTGTTAGTAGATCTGTTTACCAGGAAATGAGTGTGTGAGTGTGCATATGATTCACCCATGCTGCCAGATCTAATGTTTGTTGCAGTAACTGTAGTGATAGCTTTTTTACATGGATTAGTTATGTGACAACACTTGTGTATTTTAAATGAATCTAGCATCCTTGTCATACTCGGAAGGCGAGCATAAATACTGTGGAGACAGCAAAAGTGATAATGCTACACAATCCTGTAGCTTGCCTTCTTGAGCTGGGCAGATAGTACTTGGGTAGAAAATCTGAAGGGCTGCTACAGCCATGTATGAAGCACCATCTGTTACTAGCAGCAATATATTGTTTTTGTTAGCACCATTGGTCCACAGTAGCTTCATAGAATTGTCAAACAAAAAGACAATTGCCGAGTTGTTTACTCTCTTGAGAGCTTCACATATTAGGAATTTTTCTCCAAGCCTGTCAACTTCTATAACATCAACAACATTTGTAGAGTAACACCTGCCCACATCGGTGGTTTTATCTAGAAACACCCACATCTTTTGGTCAGCAACACTATATCTTATTTTGTTAAGCACCTCCTCATAACACACAATAAATAGTGTTGTCTCAGTGTAGATTGGTCTGGCACTGGATGTGTTGAATCCAAAAACTGCTTGAAGTGTGGATTCTTCAGCTTATCCAACGGAATGTTTTAAGATACCATCTCACAAGTTCTTGAACAATGATTGCTCTTTTGAAGATGGACCTGTCTGCTCAAATAATATCATTTGTCTACTGTCATTTTCAGTACTTCTCTTCACACAGCTGCTGTGTTTAGCAGTATTGTAGTGTTGTACATTAAAGCATTTTTCTGCACTAACTTTAACTACCCAGACTTTACAAAATATTTCCCTAATCAGTGCTGAAGAACTTATCTCCAAAATCTTGAACAAAACCTTGCAACTTCATGCTGTGGGAGCACTTAATTTTTGCCAGTTTGAACAAACTGGGTTTGTATTGAAACTGAAGAGTGTGGTCATGTGTGCAATGTTTATTATGACGAAAGTCGCCTTTGTTGGCTTTGAGAGCATTTTAGTGACCCCGTGCAGCAATACCTTACGTCAGAGAACTTACCACTGTATGTGACAATATCACCTTAAGCACTGTCATGTGAGCATTTCATAGTTTTATTCTTTTGCCCCAAAAGATACAACTAATATATGCATTTTTGAGAAAAGTTGAACGAAATATGGCCAATTATGGCAAAATTTAGCCAAAATATGACCTATTACTAAAACAGCTTTAAATAATACTTTATTTGCACAGTAAAAATATGCTTTTCTAGAATAGAATATCTGGATTCGTGCATAAATTGTCATGAAACTCACCCTAAATATTGGGGAACAAATATGACATAATTAAAATCTGGCCCTAGCACTTATCACATGTGCTTTTCTGCAGCAAATATTCTTAAAAAGGAACTTTATTAATAGTTTTCTTAATGTAAATAAATTTTAAAACGTTGCATTAGAGCTCTCTAAGTTGCTCTTAATTTTGAACAGTCCTTGTCAAATGTTCAGCATTTTTCTGAAAATAGGAAGGAGATTGTGAATGAAATGATTGATTACTTTTGAATAGTTATAAATAAAAGCGTTGTTAACAGTGAAGCTAATTTCATGAATAAAGACTAAAAATGAGTCATACCTTTTAAAACTTTTAACTTCACTCACGTCTTTTTACAAAATCAGGAACGTTTTCAAAGCTGTTGCAGTTTCGAAAAACGTTCCTGATTTTGTAAAAGGACGTGACTGAAGTTACAAGTTTTAAAAGGTATGACTCAAATTTAGTCTTTATACATGATTGATTACATGTTCACAAAAGGTTAGAAAGCCAGACATTTGGTAAAATTTAGATGTCTGGCTTCCTTAGATTGGCTAACCTGAAGGTCATTCATTTATTTCTGGTGTTAACTAACAGCTAATTACATAGCATTGCTTGCCAGGAGCTCAGGTAGTATTTTTCTTATTGTCTTTTGGCGCTATGGAAATCTTTCATTCAATTTTTAAAAGCTTCACTATACCCTTTCTGCATGCTGTTTGCAATCTCTTTGTCATCAGAATCATTAGAGATGAAGGATTATTCCAGAAACATGTACAGCTTATGCAATTATGAAAGTTTGTAAATATTATGTATTAGTTTAGGTATATTTCATTATGTTTGTTTAAACCAAAGTTTCTTCTTTTTAAAGTAAAGTTTCTTCTGGGCTTGTAGGTCATTGTATCCTAGAATAGTATTCAACACCGATTTGAGTGAAATGTCAGTAGCAATTCCTATTTTTTGACCATAACCTACAAACCCAAAAGAATCTTTATTTCAAATGGATTCTGGCTGTGAAAGCTTAAGCACATACATATGTTTATTTAAGATTGAACTTGTAATTTTATTATTTTTCTTCATTTGTTACAGTGTAATGGCGAGTCAGAATCATCATCTTGGAGTTGTTATGCAGTTGCAGAGCTGAGGTTGTTAAGCCAGAAGGAGGATGGGGAGCCATTTAGCAGAAGTAATAATCTAACTTTTATACATCATTTTCTCCCCTTTTATGTAGAAATTGTCTTTAAAATATAGCATATAATAATGCATCAGGACTTAGAACTTTATTATGGTTTATCAAGTTGCTTACAGCAAGCACGAATAAATTCTTAGAGATCTCAAAAAAAAAAAAAAAAAAAAAAAAATCAATTACTCCATGTTTAAGGGCATGGGCTGATGAGAACTTTACCGTTTGCTTACAAAAAATAATTTCACATGCAAACTTTTGTGACTCAGAAGCACTTGTGCCAAATTCAATTATAACTTCTTGCATTATCTGACTTTGCAGTAGAAGAAAATTTGTTTTCCATGTCAGTTTTTTACTCACAATTCTTTTGTTGGAACTCTTCTTCAGTCCTTACACTTAAGAAACTTTAAATTTTAGATTAATATTTTTCTATAAATATGTACGTCTGTTTCTTTTGGATTAGGAAGCTTATAAATCATTTTCAAGCATTTTTTAATTTTATTTCCCAGAAAATGAAATGTTAATGGATAAAAAAACTGTTCTTTGCAGACCAGACAGTTTTGAAATTCAAGTACATTCATTGTTAAACTGTGCTTCATTGATAATGTAATCATTTGATCATCCTCCAGTCTTTAAAACTGACATGAAAAAGTAGCAGTTTTTTTTTTTTTTTTTTTTTTTTTTTTTTTTTTTTTTTTTTTTTTTTCCCACTCATTCTTGTTCACTTATTTTCTCCATATTTACTGTTTGGTAAAATACATCTGTTGTTTAAAACTCCAGCAAATACCTCTTATTATAGTATTAACATATGATAAAAATCAAAGCATTCCCTGTGAATGTGGAACACCATATAAAGGACAAACAGGAAGGACCATCGCTACTACAATAATCGAACATGAACTGAGCATTCATTTAATGCAACCTGAGAAGTTTGGGCTGGCAGAGCATTGTTTTGATAACGACCATAGAGCCAATTTTTGGTAGACGACCATCTTGGCAAAATGCAACAGTTACTGGGAGTGGAAAATTAAGGAGGCTTTGGCGATTTCCTCTGAAAGGAGCACGCTTAATCGTGATGCTGATTTCAGTTCGGCTCCCCTTGGAAACCAGCCTTAAAAATGGAAATCCGTCAAATTAAGAAGCAAAGATAATACAGCTTGATAATCAAGTTAAGTAGTTACGTTTCTTTGACACAATTTTCTATACGGACGCCATCTCCTGACCTGCATTTAATTTACTGAAAACAGTCTTTTGTTCAGTAATGCGAATTTTGATAGTGTTTTGTCTTTGTTTATAGTTGTGTTATATCCAGTATTTCATTTGTGATTATAACATTTTATAAATATCCTGATGGTGGGAGAGATGCACACTCCCTAAATATTGATATCTAATCATCTTTTCACCTGGCTGGCTGCCCGAGAAGAAAGTGAGCGCATTCGTCGCCAGGAAAGCTTCAGGTCTTATTTTATAAAAGTGGAACAGTTTTAAGGCGGGGGGAGGGAGAGGTATTATTAATCAAGAAAATGTCTGTAAAAGGAGAAAATTATGTAAGAAATATAGGTAATTATTTGGGGAAAGTCAGAGAGAAATGGTTAAGAATAATTAAGAATAACCAACAATTAGGTTAGAGAAATGGGAACAAGGGATGAAAGAGAACAGATGGTCATCAGTATATGGAAAACCAGGGATTGTGTGTATTGAGACCGAAATTTAAAGTAATTTACAAGAAATTTACATAGTAATTCTTTAATAATGTTTTGATTCCCTTTGTGAAAATGAAATACCCGGATGGAATTATTGAATTCGTGCTGGATAATCTTCCTGTCCACATATCTCAATCAATTTAGAAAATGAGAATATGGAAATAAACACAGAAATAAATCTAGAAATTCCATCATACGATGAAATCAGATATGCATTAAAACAAATAAAAAATGGGAAGGCACCAGGCATGGATATTATAAACCCAGAAATACTTAAAGTAGATACGGAAACTACTATTAAATTACTATTACCACTAATGAAAAAAATATGGATAGAAGAAAAAATTCCAAAAGATTGGAAAGAAGGTCTGATTGTAAAGCTACCTAAGAAATGTGACCCTACAGTGTGCAAAAATTGGAGGGGTATTACTCTATTGAGTATACCGACTAAAGTCCTATCCAGAATAATTTTAAATAGAATACAAGAAGTGGTGGAACAGAGACTGCGAAAGGAACAAGCAGGTTTTCGTAGGCACCGTAGTTGTGTCGACTTTATCAATACTCTCAGAATTATTATAGAACAGAGTGCAGAATGGCAGACAACCTTGTATCTAACATTTGTTGACTTCGAAAGGGCTTTTGACTCGATAGAACAAGCTGAAATGTGGAAAACATTAAATGAATATGGGATACCAAATAAAATTTTAAATATAATGAAAGACATGTACAAGGGATTCAAGTGTAAAGTATTACACGAAGGAAAATCATCAGAATATATAAATGTCACAGAGTAAGACAAGGTTGTATACTCTCACCAACAATATTCCTACTAGTATTAGACAATGTAATGAGAAAGATGTTGCGAGGACGGAAGAGGGGGATACAGAGGAATTTTAGAGAGAGACTAGAAGACCTGGACATCGCAGATGATATCTGCTTACTGGCAGCAAGATTTAGTGATATGAAAGGGAAACTGGTAAATTTGCAAAAGGAAGCAAAATGTGCTGGACTTAATATAAATGTGAAAAAAAAAAAAAAAAAACTAAAGAAATGAGAATAATTTTTAAGTTTGAATTTATGAGTCACTATGTTTACACTTAGTCTTCACTTACTTGTTGTATAATTGAAACGTTTTCAAGATCATTCGATCTCATCATCAGCTGTTTGGTGAAGACTGAGTGTAAACATAGTGACTCATAAATTCAAACTTAAATATGAAGAATACTTCACTGTTAATAATGCTTCTGCTTTTAATATAAATGAGAATAAATTCAAAAACAAAAGAAGGACTTGCTATAGAAATTGGGGAAATTGAGCAAGTGGAATCTTTTACATACTTGGGAAGTCAAGTTACTAAAGATGGAGGAGCAGATCAGGATGTAAAACAAAGAATAAAGAAAGCCAATGGAGCCTTTATACAACTGTACCCAGTATGTAAGAACAGAAATATTGCAAGAAAAACAAAAAAATAAAAATATTCAATACAAATGTTAAGTCAGTGCTATTATATGAATGTGAAACTTGGAGAGTCACTAACAGTATCTCAAACTCACTACAAACTTTTATTAATAGATATTTGAGAAGAATATGCAACATTAAGTGGCAAAATATTACAAATTAAGAGCTATGGAAAATCACTAAACAATCTCCATTGAGAAGGAAATTAAAAGGAGGAAGTGGAACTGGATAGGACACAGCATCAGAAAAAAAGTTGGGTCAGTAGAGAAGGAAGTACTTGATTGGAATCCGCAAGGAGCACGAAAAATAGGTCGCCCAAGGATAACATGGAAAAGAACAGTTGTAGGAGAAGTGACAGAAAAAGGGAAAACTTGGGCAGAAGTCAAGGCAATTGCAAGGAGTAGAGAAGAATGGAAACATTTCATGGATGCCCTATGCCCCAAAAGGGACAAGAGGAATTAAGTCAAAGTAAGTCAAGTCCACACATCTCAAATGGTTTCAAATTGGTTCTAAGAGAGGCAGACTGGCTTCCTTGTTCACCAGATTTGAACCCAATTGGGATTGCGTGAGCTAAGGTGAAAAGGAAGCTGCATTCCAATTTTCCTGTAGATGGGTGAAGGACAAAAGATGACTTCTGGACACAAGTTCAAGAAACCTGGAATCTTGTAACTTCTTGTCCATATTACTGTAAGCATTTAATTTTGTCTGTGCCTCTAGGATTGAGGCCAGTTATACTTACTGAATGTACATATACCTGGAATTATTTTTTGTGTTTTAGTTTTTTAAGACAATAGTTTATTTACACATTTTTTCAGTTATTTTGCACAAGTGTTAATAGAATTAAGCTTTTGTGTGCTGAAGCAACAATTTTTATGGGTGACACACAGTTCCACGTTGGGACGCCAATTTGATACAATAATGTTTTGTATCAAACAAAGTTCCACGTTGATGCTACTTTGAAGCTATTATAATGTGTGGCTCAGGGTAAAACAATGAGATTTCTCACAGGGTATGCGTGGATGTGTGTGAGAAGGATATTTTAATAATACTGGAATGCCCGTTTCCAACTTATTTATTTACTGTTTTTTTTTTTTTTTTTTTTTTTTTTTAAGAACATCGAAATTGAAGTTGCCAACCAAGGGTTACCAATATCCCTGTTTAGAGTTACTGCCGGCAGAATGTTTATTACTCTATAAACTTTATTCGTTCCTCGCGTATATATGAACCGACAAATATCCAAGACAGAACAAGTTGACCGCCCTAATAGGCTTCACGCCTCGGACTGCTCTAATCGGCCTTTTGGTTTTCTTTTATCATCAAATTGATTTCACATTTTGTTTTAGTTTTCAAATATTTAAACAAAAATTTATGAAGTGTGTGAGCAAAGTATAAAAATTATTTTTAAAATTTGTTCTTTTTTTGTTTTCTTATTAGAAATTCAACACTTATTCTACAGCAAGGAAAACGATTGGGGTTTCAGTCACTTTATGTCATGGCAGGATGTATTGGATCCTGAAAGAGGCTTCATCAAAGATGATTCCATTACTCTTGAGGTAACTTACTATATCTTTTTGTATGCATACAGGGTGGAAAATGTATTTATGATAAAATGAACAAAAACAGTTTATTTGTTTTGTGAAGGTTTATGTAAATTAATCAGTTAAAATTAAATCACTCATATAATCTTTATCATATTGTAAAATCATTCAAGGTTTAGATGTCTTTTACTGCAGTTTTGTGATTCCAGAATGAATATACTAAATTCCTTTCACTAAATTTTGTTACTTCTCTTGATTCGTTAATTATTATTAAAAGGGGCAGTAATTCCAGCATACTGCATTGCATGCTGGAACAGTTCACATGTGCCAACCTTCTGATTCAATACTTGAACTACACTAATTGCATTAACTTATTGTAAAACATCAGTAAAAACTACTAAACTCTAATAGCTGCAGTAATATTGATAAATGCTCCTATTTTCACATTTTGTACATGCTCGAAAAGAGAGTATGCCCTTTCCGCTCTGTATAAGTAGTTTAAGAATCTTTACAAGCATGATGAAGTCCAATGTGCAAACATTGTGTATTGTAGTGTTAAAAATAAAACTTAATTTATAAACTGCTACCCTTTATGCAAGTTGCTTGTGAATGTGCTTTTTCCAAAATAAAAATTATTGAATTTACTTGTGTAAAAATAGTCCTAATAGTCTGTAACACAGCATGTTTGAACTGTTATGACATTTTAAACATTAAATGATTAACATTAATGAAAAGATGCTAAAAACAATAATATGGCTTTGAATACACTTAAAGATTGAGTTAGAAAAAATATTTCAAGCACAAGTTAAAATAAAAGTGAATCGAGAAGATATTCACACATTGCTTCACTCACACTGTTTTTCAAAGGACATGTGTGAAGACATGTTGCTCCCATCATCAGCTGAGTCTCGACTAGTGTACATTGTAATGTTTTCCTCCTCCTCCATGTCGTCGGTAGATGGCATGATGTATTTGGCAAAGGTGTCCGATGGAGTTTCAAAATACATGATTCTATGACAATTTTTATTAATGAAGATTTTTTCCCATACGGAAAGATCTCTGGGATGACTAACCTGTTTTATTAAAGCTGTCTCCAAGTTAATATCATGTCTGGCATTTAAAAAAATGAAAAGCAACAGCTGATTTTTTTATTTTGCCATTTTTAATGATGCATATATGTTCTTTAGTTCTGATGTCAATATTCCTTTTTGTTTTCCTGTATATATTTTAAGGCAACTGTCATATTTGTTATATTAGATTTCTGGTTTTTCTTTTGCAGTAATTGAATTTTTTGGGGGGCCTTTTAACAAATTCTTGATATTAAATCTATTTTGAGGTGCAAGAACTGTGTTGTGTGTTGAAGATTTTTTGGAATTTACTGTGGACTGATGGGTGGAAGGTTCTTGAAATTTTCCCTTCAATTTTCCCTGTAGGTTTTAGGGTGGTGGTTTCTTTTATTTTCTTGGTCCTGTTGAGTTTGTAAATTCTTTGTCTGCTAAATTTGGGTTGAAACCGTTGGACATAGCTACTGTTTTTGTGTGTAGGTATTCTTGATAATCTCTGCTCAGTGGAAAGTTGATCATACAAAAAATTTAATTCACCGCCCCGGTAGCGTGGTTGGTAGCTTGTCTGCCTCACATTCAAGAGGTCCGAGTTTGAATCTCGGTCAGGGTGAGTTACCTGGATAAGGTTTTTTCTGGGATTTTCCCTTATACTGAAAGACAAATGTCGGGTAACTCTAAACTCTATGGACCCTGGGTTCATTTGTGCGTCATTTCACCTATTTCATAGTCCGATATGACTTAAAGTTGGATGATGTTAATTAAAAATACAAACAATTAAAATGTTGAGAATGGCATGTTGGTGTTGTTTTCGGTTGAAAGTATTATTCTTAATATAATTATCCATATGTGTCAGTATCCATTCAATACCAAAAGCAAGTTTGTTTGGTTTATTATTATTATTATTATTATTATTATTATTATTATTATTATTATTATTATTATTATTATTATTATTATTATTATTATTATTATTAATAATAATCTTGATGTCTAAGAAGGGGAGAACTTCATTCTTTTCCATTTCCAGTTTAAATTTTATAGCTGGATTCTGAATATGTTCTGTTGTAATCTTATAATTTCATGTTCAATTTCTGGTGCAAGATGCGACCAACACATTCCTTTGATGTCTCTAGAGCATTAGCAATTTCACACCCCTTTGTACACCTATCTGTCAAAATCATATCATGCACTTTATTGATTTTTGTTGTGCTTCAAGTTTTTGGATGTCTGTTCACTTGGAGCATCTAAAATGCTTTCACTGCCATATTTAAACCCAGCCACCCATTTCTTTATGGTGGAAATATAAGATGAGAAGTCTCCATACACACAAGCCACAAACGAATTTTTGTCAATATTAAACCTAATTTTATGAAAAATTATCAGATACTCAATTTTTGGAGAGATCTGCAATCAAAACCTTCACATTGTTTGTTGATATATGCAGTTAACT
The DNA here is from genome assembly GCA_030765055.1 of Mantis religiosa. NCBI lineage: Eukaryota > Metazoa > Arthropoda > Insecta > Mantodea > Mantidae > Mantis > Mantis religiosa. The sequence continues at coordinate 49,000,829 of CM060957.1, forward strand.
GTATAAAGGAAAACTTTATAATGGGGGTTTAGTATATTTTCAATCAATACTAGCAGTACATATTTGATGCAAATTAAACTACAGGGAATGTTTGGTTTAGCTTACAGTTCTTAAAGTAAACGTATTGCTATTCAAGCCCGTTTGTGTATAATATTGGGTATATTTTCATTCACTTTATTAGAATTTAATATTTTTCCCTTTAGGTTATTAGAATTTTGTATTTTTCTCTTTAGGTGGTGATTAGAATCTGTTGTTACAGACATATTGTGCTACTATTTCAAGTATTACGAGGACAGATTGAAATGCACATTTTTTTATACCATGGTATTGCAGCTGGAATGTTGAAATTTCACACAGATGTAGTTTGAAGTTTTCTCTTCAGAGGGTTTATTTTTGTTCACGAGCAGCTCTAGCGGGAGAAGCATGAACTATGCAACTTCAGCAGCGAGGTGTAATTTGATGTTTATGGGCCAAAGGGCATAAACCAAACAAAATTTACAGGGAAATGCGTGGTGTGTATGCGGAGGATTGTTTGGACCATATCAATGTCTCCAGGTGGAGTGCATTCTTCCAAGCAGGCTGTGTGACCTTGATTCCCCATGTTCCTGGCAGCCGTTAATGGCCGGTACACACCAGAATGCCAGAGCCATTGAAGCGACAATTTTGAACGACCGGCGAGTACAACTGTGAGCCTTATCACAGCAGTTCAACATTTCCTACAGTGCTGTGTATGATATCATTCATGACACACAGAAATTTCGTAAAGTTAGTGCTTGCTGGGTGCCTAAGAACCTAACAGACAACCACAAAGGTCAGCGAATGATGACATGCTTGGATCACCTAATGCAGCACACAGCAGAAGGGCATGGCTTTCTGCAAGGAATTGTCACTCGTGATGAATAGTGGGCTTACCATATATGCCCAAAACAAAGCAGGCCTCGCTGGAGTGGAAACATGCTGGTTCCCCAGTAAAGAAAAAGTTCATATTTAATCAATCTGTTGGGAAATGCTTGTCACTGTGTTCTGGAATATGCATGGTATCATGGTATTTTATTGGTGCATTTTGCTGAACATGGGACAGCCTACATAAAGACGGCTGAAGTTGTGTCGTGCCCTTTGTGACAAACGCCTCACTATTAACCGCTTCGCCGATGGCCATTTAAACCCTTCAGGGGCCGGAAATGGATACCCAATAAACAGAACAGGACATTTAAATTGTTAAATGCTGTAAAAATGCATCATAAATACAATTTCGTATCTTCCGTATTAAGTTATTTAAACGAAACAAAAACTGGTTTAAAACTCATTAAAGGCAGTATAGATCTACAGTAACAAGAAAGTAGAGACTACATTAATAAATTGTTGAAATTTCACTACTTTGTTTCACTGTAGCAAAAGCCATTCAAGCGACTTCTCCGTTCAAGTTTAGTTTATTTATGCTATACCAAGCGATAATATGACGAGAATATGTTGCGTCACACACTCACACACTGGAAAGAAAACTCTGTCAGCATCTGTTATTACATTGTTTCTCAACCTAAGTTTCTAGTAGCCTTATGCAGCTGTTTTCGCTCAGCATTCTAGTTATTTATACTCTCTTTGTGTTCAGAGTGATTTCTTATAGCTATCAAGAGCTAAATGAATGGCACATTTGAAATTGTTAAATTTCAATGTTAACCATGGCTTATCCCCGTAATGTAGCAAATACATTAGCTTGGGTATGATGTGTACAGGCTTCTGATATTACTGTAGAAAATCTGGAAGATTTGTTGTACGATTATGAAGGAGATCTTTAGTACATACGTAGCAGTGCTGGTCTACAGATGGCATGCTAGCTACTCCATTGTTTGGGGAAATGGCGGGTCAAATATGGGTGATGCGGATCAGCTATTACTAACTATCCATCTTTACGGAAAACAGTTAAATGGTTAAAAAAAAAAAAAGTATTTTTATGCCACTGTATGTAACTATGCACAGTTGTTTAGTAATTTTCAGAACTGTAAATTCATGCAAGACATTCATCTACCTGTACTTGTGCGTATAAAGAGCTCGTAACCTAATTGAGTATTATAATACTCAGAGGCCTCTTTATATTAGGGCGTAGGAAATTCACCACGACATCACCCCTCATACTTGAGAGAAAACACTTTCCTAAAAGGATACCACCCACAACCAAAAAAGTCGCAACCATTTCGAAAATGTGTAGTGTGTTGCAAAAAAGAAGTTCGCAAGGAAACCAATATTATTTGGTGTGAATCTGCAGATGTGCCCTTGGGTGTTTATCTAGTTTTGGAGGTGTACAATTCAAAAAGAAACCTTTAAGGGTACGTTTACATTCCTTATAGAACTAATTTATTGCAAAATAGCAAGATTAAAATAATTGGCGTTAAATGAGCATTAAGTGCATGTATGCGCAGGACGTCTATGCACGTCCATATCGGTTTGGGGCATTTTAACTTGGACGTCATATGACGTCCATATCGGTGAAAGGGTTAACGCTGATGGTGTGAAACTTCATGACAATGCTCGAACACATGTTGCTGCTTCTGTTCGTGAAAATAATCAACGCATATGGTTGGGAAGTGCTTCAGCATCCACCATGTGGCATCCACCATCAGACTTTCATCTGTTTGGCCCCCTGAAGGAATTCCTGGCTGGCCAACACTTTGCGACAGATGTGGAAGTGAAATCAGGAGTCTACAGATGGCTATATGCTAACCAAACAGTCTTCTACGAACAGGGCATATTGATGGGAGAAATGTGTTGAGAAACTGGTGACTATTTTATACAATATTATATATAATGTATAATTATAATTAATATATTATATTATTATATATAATATTACATTTATTATATATTTATTTTATTTTTATATAATAGAGTCAGCTTGAAGAGTTCAATGCCATGGCTGGGATTTGAGCCGCATATCTCCTGGTTTCCATCCGGTCGCTCTGGCCCATTGGGCTGCCATGGCCAGCATGCCGTCATGGCATTGGATTCTCCATTTGACTCATGTGTTTCCCCAGTGGACCGCTGGGTGCTCTTGCATTCGGGATCCACCGTTTGTGGCGACTTTGTATCGGCCATGGCATTGAATTTTTCATGTTGACTATCTATCAAAGACCTTAGCCTATATACAGCTAGTGTGAAGAAATGATTAATTTCCATCAATTAACTAAAATAATAAGAGTTAAATGATGTCGCCACAGGCAGTGTGTCTCGGGTGAGAGAGCCCCTGGTGGTCTGTCAGGAAGGTGTATGAGTTGAATGGAGAATTTGGTGTCGTACGGCAGATTGGCCATGGTGGCTCAGTGGATTAGAGCAGCTGGACGGAAGCTGGGAGATCCGTGGTTCAAATCCCGGCCGTGGCATTGAATTTTTCATGTTGACTCTATCTTGGTGACTATGTTGAAAAGTAGATAAAAGATGTAATTTCAATTGTGATTTTTTTTAAACTATTTTTTTTTATTTTTTTTTTTTAATGTGCTTTACTACTTTTCAATCTGTCCTCGTATTGTTCACAGTTTTGTTCATCCAAAGTTCCCATAGATTCTTGAAGTAAGACATGCTGTGATTCATGTTTAGTAAGTTTTATCTGAACTGCCATTATTTGCCATATCCAAATCCCTAAGGGATTGGAGCAAAAAATCACAAGTAAATAGTTTGTTACACCAAAACAAATGAATAAAGCTAATTCTCAGTACTTTGAAACAAATTATATGGTTGAAAGCTGCCACAATGTCTATTGTGAATTTGCTAAGTGTGGCCTATGTTGCTAGTATATGGTGCTGATAAAATGCCACAGAAAAGGGGCAGTAGAACTTAGTACTCTTTAGTATTAACTAGCACTAACTTTTGAGTACTTTAGTATGTCTCTTTGTAAACTCACTTCAACCCTCCAAAATGTCACAGGATATGCCAGATTTAAGGCCATTATAGAAAAATGAAAGCAATTAATTTCACACATAATTAACATGAATATGATTTGAGTAAAGTATCTTCAGCTTCCTTTCATGGAAGTGTTGAAAACAGTGTTGTAATTAAATTTAAAGGGAGTCGATTAATGACACTAAACAACACTTTTAAATTTCCCGGAACAAGTTTCAGAGGCTATTTTCCTCCATTGTCAACAGGACATCGACTGGTTCTCAGTGGTTTAGCTGACAATATTTTGTGATAGGTCTCTTCTGGTGGCAGTTCGAGGAACTTGCTGAACACTTCCTTTGAATTTAATATCTTCACCATTTACTTTTCTGTCAATAGGTTCATGTAACAGCAGATGCACCACATGGAGTTAGCTGGGATTCCAAGAAGCATACAGGTTATGTTGGACTTAAAAACCAAGGTGCCACCTGTTATATGAATTCCCTCCTACAGACATTATATTTCACTAATCAACTTCGAAAAGTAAGTAAAAATGTTACTCTCTAAAGGTACAGAATATTTTATTGTTCAACTCTTTTCATATGAGCATGAGATAGAACAGTTTATTTTTTCTAATTTAGAAATAACTAATGCAAATTAAAATATTGTCTTACCATGAAGGTGTAAATGGAAAATTGCTTGTCTTTGACATAATATAATTTAGAACATTAATATAGAAATGTTCCTCAGTGAAAACAATCTAATTCTAGGGACTCTGAAAAGTGGTAAATAAAATCACAGAAAAGTGTTATGAAAATGTGGATCACAGAGGTTTAAACTGGTTTTTTAAGTGAGTTACACACATGGAATGAATAGAAAGCTACAAAACACATACATAAAGAAAAACATGAAAGAAAAATTGTGGATACATGAGTCGGAAAATTGAATTGTTCATATTAAAATTAGGTTCATGTTGGAAAATAGTTCTTAATGACATGTTGAACTGCTAAAAAATGTTAGTCATGCTTTGAACCAAAGTATACACTTAAGTTCCATTTTGGATGTATCTGTTAGGACATTGGTTCTTAAGCCTGCAAATGTGCTTCCACTAGAAGAAATTGCTCACTGACTTTCCACATTTCAGCAAGGTACCCAGTGTCTTAAATAGAACACTCAGGAAACTTACTGTATTCTTTGTATGGTAAATCCAGTTAAGCAAGATGACACTCTTCCTTTTTGTTATTCTCCGTTTATAATTGCCTGCAAATATAATTTTTCCTGAAGAGAAAACCAGCTGCTGCTCTAGTTGTTTCAAAAGCAAAATCTTTGCAGTGCTTTCCAGGACAGATGTTTCACCATTTGTTATGATATTTGTCACCTCAAAAAGGTTTTCAATATTGTTAGGAAAACTTTTGCTGTCTCAATGATCAAGCTGCTGCTTTAATTCTGTCCTCTTTATGCAATTAAGAAAACCAATTTTTATGGCCAAGACACCCCTTTTCTGACCAACTTTAACCCATTTATCATGTTATCAATTCTGCTTTCAAGTTAATTGCAGAAAGGCTATAAAAAACCTCTAAAAAGCCTCTAAACTAGTGATGCCATCTTCACAGTTCCCTTTTCCAGCTCACTAAAGAATCTGACTGTAGCTCTGTCTTCATCCATAGTATTACTAAGATAAACAAAATCATGAATATATTTGCTAAGATAAAGAGCTGATTAAACCAAGAGTTTCCACCTGATTAGACCTGGGAATAGAAAGGCTTATAATTCTGGTTTTATCTTCCTCAAAAATTGTGCAAACATCTACTGCCATTAACCTCGTGCATCAACAGTTAATACGATTACCAGCTGAAACACTAGTAAAATATCTTGGCATTCTACTAGCTAAAAAGCTGGATTGGAATGAACATATTTCCCGCACAGTTTCACCTGCTTCTTATTGAATTGCCAAATTTATCTGTTGATCAATAGACTTACTGTTTGGGACTGAATGCTAAATGTTATCGAGATTTAACTGTATTGGAACACCACAGTGAAGCGAAATAATTATTAATTTTTAGATGAGTCGTATTTATTACACATCTGCTTCAGATGTGTAATAAATACGACTCATCTAAAAATTAATAGCTAAATGTTATGTTAATTACTGATTCATCCTCTCATCACATATGTAGCTCATCAAAGCACATTCATTGATTATAGATTCTAAAACAATTTAAATTAATTTGAATTGCCACAAACATTTCCTGGTTATAAGAAATAATCAGCTCCATCAAGAATTTGATATCCTTTCCATACAGCACTTCATCGGGCGATCAATCTTTCTACAACAAACTATGTCAAGTCTCCACAGCTCAGGTATACCTCCTTCGAAAAAAATCTGACAGAGAATAAGATTAAAGCTAATTATCATCAATCTGACAGATTTTTCTCACCATGATTAAATCCAGTTGAAACAAATACAAAATATGCACGTACATACAGCTTCTCCTTTAATGCACATCTTATTGTTAGTATTGTTTTACATTTTATATGTAAATATTCTCTGTGAAAATTGCTGATTATTCAGAGAATCAGTTTACATATGTGTGCAGTGTCAGCATAAAAAAAATCTTAATATGGACAGTGAAACAACAATATTGTATCAATCATGTGTTTTATTGCAAAAATTATAATATAATCAATACTTTGTCATGTTGCCCTTGTACTTCAACACTACCTTTAGAATAAAGAAGAATTAACACCATTTTCTTAAGTGAAGTTTTTGTTACAAAGTGTTATATTTGTATAATATTCATTGCTTCACTGTAGCTAGCTTTATTTTCTACGTAACTATCTTTAGTCATTTGGGCATGGATTCGGCAAAGTTGCTGAGGTAGATGATGTTCCACATTCTCTTTAGCAATTGTTTTAGTTCATTAATGTTGCTGGGTATGTCTCTTCATCCTACTTTATGCAATTCCAGGCATTTTTGCTGGGGTTAAGGCTATGAGCTTCTTTGCAACATGACATTTTGGTAGACCCAAATCTTTCTGCAGATGGTGTGTGAATTGTCCTGATTTCAATGTTCTGGAGGGGCTCACGGTACTTGTTTTTCAGTTCAACAGTTATAGCAGGATCTGATATCAACTGCACACAGCAGAAGCTTGTCAGTCTGTGGTGTAGTCTTCTTAGACACACCAGAACCCTACTTCCTCTGCAGAACCATGTCAGCTGCTGATGACGCTGCTGACCACTTTGGTTTATGTTTGGCTACAGCAATCACGGACTCACCCTTCTCTAAAAGAGTTAAGGTACAAGATAACTCATCCAATTTGTTTCTTTCGATCCATTGTGTGCGGCATATACTTCAAATTTTGTTTTAGAGTAGTGACTCAAAGCGACAAACGATCATCTTCACTGTAAGAGTCCAATTGGCACACGAGCATTGGTTTTGTTGGAATTAGCAGCAACTGGCATGCCAATGGTACATGTCATTAGTAAGTTCCTCCCATATACCTGTGATGTGGAACAGCAAGCGACATTATAGCATGCAGTTTTCATGTACTGCTCACAACAATGTAAAAATGTTTGCCAAACTACATTCACTATTATGCTTTATAGGTTAACCTCAGGAGGTAATTTTAAATGATGTATTGTTAATCTGTTCCATATGACCTAGAAAACAATATTGCAGATTGATCAAAAATAAAAATGATAGAAAGTTGTGCTTCCTCTTCTGAGTGTTGAACATTTTGGAAATATCAATTATAAAATCCGTTGTAAGGAGAGGAAACATTCTATGAAATTACAATAGAAAGCGTAAGGCTGATATTTTGAATTTATGCCTATTGCTTATAACCATGCTTCTCATGATCTCAAAGAGTTAGATTTACTATGGAGAAAATGCATCCATCTAGAGTGATGGTCCTGTAAAATGAGTTTGAATTTTAGTGTGGAAAAGACAAAATAATTAATGGCACAGAATTAGAGTTCCATATTGTTTTGATGCAAGTTTCACTACAATGTTCAGCTCTATTTCAGTACTGTAGAAATGTTTGTGAACTCTGATTTGAGTGATTATCATTATCATGTTGAATTGTATTGAATTTATTTATGCAACTTGCTATTTACAATATTTTATCTGCATTACATACATATTCCTTAGTCTAGTTGTGTAAATTTTATTGCCGTTTTCCTTCTTAACCCTTAGAAGCTCAGCCTGTTTGGCTCCCAGGCCTTTTAGCATTGCTGACTAGCATAGTCACCCTTCCATCCTCTACTCTAGTTTGCTGTTTTTCCTTGTTCTCCCAGCATATTTTTTTTTCCACTCTTTACTTTTCTCAACCATTTGTCATTAGCCTTCCATTAACAGGTTCTCTATATTACTATTTCTACATTCATTTTCCCCTGTAACCATTTTTATGCCTATCAACTCACTTTGCATCTTTTCCCATTTCTTCTCCCATACTTCCTGTCTGTATGCTGCTAGCTCTTTGTACTCTGTCGGAATATGAACTATACTTTCTGTTTCTCCACGTAATTCACATATTTCTGTCCTATCCTATCTTATATTTCTATCCTGCTACTTCTGGTCCCCTCAAGAACATTGCTCCTATTCTAATCTAAGCCATTCCTCCCCTCTGCTGCCTGTTACATTGGTCTTTATATCTCTCTCTTCCTCATTCTCTCTTTATTAACCTATGAAATTTTAATGATTTTCTGTTTGCTAACCCTTCCCATATTTCTTGTCTTTCTATATCCTCCACTTTAGTTCTGACTATTTTCCAAAACTTCTCATTCCTGTTTTATAGTCTCCATAAATTGCCCATTCCTCTTTTTTCCGCAGTTTTTTCTGCCTCTGACCACTAACTTTTTCTGTTTCCCATTTTCTTTTGTGTAATTGTACATACCTTTAGGATTTCATCATCTTTTATCAAACATTTATAACATTTATACTCTTTCAATTATTATACCTTTTCTTTTGGTTTTTCCTGATTCTACTAAGGCTACTTCACCTAGAGCTCATCTAGGCAATCCCAACACCTCTTTAGCAAGTTGTCTGTATAATTGGTCTATTGTATTTGTTACTTTTAATGTCCCCGATATTTCTGCAGCATACAACATCCTTGTCTCTACCAGTGTTTTCATACATTCTCTCTAACCATCCATTATCATGTTAGATATTCACTGAGTGGAAGATTGAAATAAAAAGAAAGATTAGGATTAGGTTCACTAGTTCTTTTATCTTTGAGAATCTTCTGGTGCAGGTTTATTTTATTTTAGATTACTATTCATATACAACTTTATTAAGTGTTAACTGGAAATAGCATTGTCCATGGTTTGATAGTTTTACTCCTACAACATTTAGCCTTGGTATGCACTTACTCGGTAGCCTTGCATTTTTTTTTTGGGGGGGGGGGGGATGAGATTTAAAAAATATGATAATGATGTGATATTTATTTGTATAGTTTCCATTACAATGACACTACAGTAACATTATACATCCTGTACAAATACATGAAAGTTGCTGACTCAAGATTTCCTCGCTGACTCAGGTCCCCTGGCCATAAGCCTATGGTTTTCCTGAGCAGCTTGGTGTCATTCCTTCTTGACCTTCGCTTCTTTTATCCTAATCCACTTTTCTCTTAACCTATATAAGAATTCTCCTATACATCTAATTTTTTTTCTCATCCCCATTAGCATGTATAACGCGAATATCTCTTTATTTACTTACCTGTCCCATTTCTTATTCCATATTTTTCTCCTGTAATTTGTGAACTCCTTACTTAAAAAATATCACATAAGACACTATTTGAATATTTCAGTATACTATAAAAACAAGTATATAATATTTAATTAAAAGCAAGAAAATTCTATACAAAAGCACTGTTGAAAAACCACCAGTCTCTACTTCCCATTATGTCCTGCAAAAGTTTGTTATAATGTCTGAACATAATTACAATATTGCGTCCTATAAGAATTTACAAATATGACTGAAACATATAAAAAAAGTTAAATACTATCTAAAACTTAAAAAATACATTAATTCATTTGAAATTAAACAAGTAAAGTGCAAATGTACTTACTGTGCTTGTGTTGGTAACTGTCAACAGTGCTCCTACAGTCACCCTGCTCTTTGTCACTAACATTAAATGAACTGGCAAAAGTTAACAGCGATCAAAAGTATAACTAAACTATTATCTAGACTAATGTTTTAACTAAACCACAGGGTAAATATCCTGATGTTGTTAATCAACTCTTGAAATGAATTGGTTTTCCTGTTTTTGCTATCTAGGTAGACAGATAGTCATTAATACTCTTGTCAAAAGTACATCTCTTTGATTCTGTTGGATATCTCCCCTAGAGAAGCGATGCTGGAGAGATTGCCAGTACAACTTAAAGTTGTTAGTATGGAAATTTGTTCTTGGGTCCATAAAATGCAGGCTGTAAGGGTTCATAAAATGCAGGCTGTAATTTACAGTTAGCCATCAAGCCATTGTATCCATCCCAGCAGTTGTTGTGGATTGTTCTGGTGAACTCTACATGCTTCTTAATTAAAGCAAAGAGGTTGGCACCATTTCTTTGATTATTGGGGCATATTGTCGTTTGTACTTTGTTAGTGAGCACATCAATCACCCCAAGGATCCAGTTTACTTCCATGATGGTGTCACAAAGATATTTTCCACTTATTTTATATTCATCAATCTATATGAATGGCCGGGCCCACCTATTTTGCCCCTGATGTTGTATTTGTTTCCATTGAGGGTATGCACACCTCCCAACAATAGGCAAACCAATCAGATGTTATTCTGTGTCTTATGCTTGTGTCGTCGATGGAACAGTTTGTTTGTAAGAGAATGCATGGGCATAGCTCAGCGTATTTAGAAGATTAGGGCAGTTGACCTAGAGTTCTTGAACCAAGTTACCTTTGCCTCGGACTCTGAGAACTGTTCATGCCCTCACCTATACGAAATATCTAATATCTCTGATATGTTAAAGTGCAGCCGACATAACAGTCGACATAACATAAGTATTTTAGTAACCTTTCTTATATAGGAGCTGCATGCATTGTACCTCATCATGGCAAAATGGTGCAAAATTGGCAGTAATAAGGAATCTAGCCATAGCAGTGAAACACATCCTACACTTACAAAATTTTCTTTACTGAATGGTGGGGACCAAACAGTATTTTTCCAAACTAAACAGGATGCTCATTTTCTCTGTATGTTAAGGTAATTTACTTCTAACAGTGATAGATGTACATTTTATTATTGTTGCAACTCATATGTCTGTGGCATTGGTGCCGAGGATGGTATCTAATGACAGCAACTATTGCGACTACCTGCACTGCTATTAATGGCAACTTAAGTTTTGTCAACACTCGTTTCAGCTGGTCTGATGGACTTAGAAAAGATGTCTGCAGAGTGTAATTGAAGGAATAACCTAACCACAAATACAATACAAATGTGGTGGTAATTTCCTGTTAATGCAGCTGAGTGACTCTCACTTTGTCACGTTCTGGCTACCTTGTCGCTATATATAGAGAAAATCTCACTGGAAAGAAGTAACTTGAGTAACATCAATAAAACCTGGTTCATACTCAGAAGCGTACACATACAAAACAAAAGACAACAAAGGAAAGGCCAAATTTTATTTATTACTCCACTGGTGTTGAGTAGCTATTATATGAACTCACTGTTCTTTGTTAGTTTGTGGGATTTATGGTTTTATAGTTTCCATTTATAATGATAAAATCTTAAATCCTGGTGGCCTACTATGGTAGGTATGTGATTTAGCAAGTTGCTCGCTGCCATTACACCCGTTACCTCCCATGAACTGTGTCACTTCTGTTTACTCTTTTGTCAGTACTCAACTTCTTCCTCTTCTAGATTTTATCATGATTATTAATTTGTAAGGTCCTAGGTTTATGAACTCCTGACCAGCAGAGATCTATCCTATCTTCCTGGTTCTTTCCCGATTTCAGCATGGCTTCTGACATGTGTGCTCTCAGGGGGTCTCAGCCGCAAAGATTGAGCAGATGTTTCACACTGCCCCTATATGTAGCTTAAGATGTGAAGCCTGTCCACACTATCATGAATGCTCATGTAGCTCCTTGAGACCCAGCTTGTGTTAATTCCCCAAGAGCAGTGTGCCATTGGGTTAGTATCACAGGCCAGACTTGTTACCACTGACAATCCTGGTGTAATCAAGAAGTCCCCTGCAGCCTAAATTAGGGAGCTGCAGGTGTTACATGTGTGGCAGGGGCTTAAAGCGAGAGTGTGCATTGTAAATGGTTTACCCATATAGGGCAGCAGTGGAGATTGAAGGATAGCTCTTCCGAGGTATTTCCAGCATTTCTTAAACTCCCGGATGGCAAGGCAAGGCAGGGCAAGGTGATGATGGTTCCAGGTGGAGGTCAAGTTCCAAATGTATCTGCACAAACCCCTCAAATTGATTGTTTTTCAGTAATTTCTTTGGTGTATGAAAGTAAAACATAAAGGACCTCAGCCCTTGTATATAAACATGAAATTAACAGGATTAGTGGCTCGGTGAAGAATGTGACATGTATTGAGATGGTATGTTATTAATTGAAGTTTGTGTGGCAGACCAGTACCAGAAATTGCAAAAAACCTTGTTTGTTGGGTTCTCTCGCCATCTGGGTAGCCCCACACAAATCACTGAACACATGTAGCAGATCTATCCAATAAAAAGATAGCTACCTGACTCTCCAATCAATGAGTGTGTCAGGCATACCATTTAAGTAGCAAGCAGGGAGGAAATGAGCGCCCCTTGTAAACAGTGTTTCTTACATTCAAGGCTATTATAGTCTCCAAATATATTTTCTGTGCTTATGAACATGCTGATGTTCGCCAGTATGTACTGAACCTCTTGCACTACTGTTCGCAGTGCTAGTGGTTTGAACATACTAAAGCTTCATGCAACAGTGCTGCTGTTTGGAACATTGTGTCCTATCAGCACATTAGGATCCAGCTGCACTTGAGCGTCTTGCTGTGTGAACTGTGGAGGAACCATCCACTTCATGCTTCAGCAGCCCATCATACTCTGATACCACTATGGGCTTACAATACATGTCTTGTCATTGATGCTTCCACTTCAGACTTGCTGGTGAATACTGTCTCAATGCATCGTCCCATACCTGCTACACAAAATACCTCTTCAGCCGTGCAGACTCCAGCATCCAAACCAAAGATTAATATCAAAATCATGTTGCCTATAAGAAATCATTTCAGACCTAAGCATAGATTGGGCAGTCACACCCACTCTGTAGGTATGACATCTCTGTCTTGCTCCAAGGGCTGCCAGGGATCTTAGGATTCCTAAAATCCCAGGAGTCACAAGGGTATCACAGTTTTAGAATCACAATTTTAGAGTCATCCAAACCAGAAAATAAAATAAGGACCATCTGTTAATCTCTTTACACACTCTAACTTGTATTTTCATTTTATGAGGGTATTTTCATTTTATGAGGTTTTAGATTTTTAAGATTTCTTGTGACATTTTTATTATTTTACACTTTTACAATTTTAGTTTTTATTTCAATTTTGATTTATTGTTGATAAGTTTTGTCGTTTTTTGAGCTTTTAAGTGTGACATCAAGCCCAAATAGCCTAGCCATCGATGGGCCCTTAAACCCCGTATATTCAGTCACTTATCCACATTGGTTTTAAAAGTGCAGAGACTGATCTGTCAGTTGCTCAGTTGCGGACTGGGCATTTTCGGCAAAGAGGTAGATGCAGTTGTTTAGTCCCCATGCTGTTTGGCCCTGTGTTCCATGCTACTGTGCAGATGTTCAGTGCTATCTTCGTCACCATTTGTACTTGGCTTGGCAGCAGTCCTGGAAAGTGTTGGTGAGCACTCAACTCTGGGAAGTCAGGCGGACAGTAGAACCCTGGCTAATATCCTGCAAGGAATCCCAGTGGTCTAAGTTCATTCTTACCCAAATAAAAATAGTCACACATGGGCGACACAAAGCGTTCTTCTGCATATATGCACTGTTCTACTTGACTGGCTGATATACTATGCTCTATATTAGGTGATGTCCAAGTCACTGTTGATAAAGCACTGCAGTTTGTCACTAATACTAATTAACTAATGTAACTTGTATTATAATTATGAAAGCACTTTTAATTTGTAAACCTTTATTTTTTAATCCTCTGACATTTTAACATTTGTTTTTATCCTTTTTCATCTTATCTGTAATGTTTTAACTTTTCTCCTGTTCCCTTTAATCCACAACATTTTAAGATTTTAAATTTTGACTTTGGGCCCAAATGACGTAGCTGTTGATGGGCTCTTAAGCCCCACACACTCACTTACTTAAATCCTGGGACTTAAGTACTCGTGAATTGTAGGTCACCATTGGTATATTTGATCTTTTTGAGATTTCCTTGGTGGTGTACAGAAAAATACAAGTCCATTGGTGAATTTAATTTTGCACTGGCATGTTGCCATGGTAGCTCAATGGTTAGAGCTGCTTCATGTAGAGCAGAAGTTCTTTAATAAAATCCCAGCTATGGCATTGAATTTTAAGTTTTAGTTGCACTTCTTAGTTTGCCTACAAAGGTTTTGTGTGTGTTAGAATAAACAATTGCTATTGATTGGCCTTAAAATTGGAAATTACGATAAGCCTACTAGGCCTACCAGGAGCCCAAATGATCTAGCTGTCCACACACTTATCCTCTACCAGGACTCACAAGTGGGTGCCTGGTGTCAGAATGTCTTTTAAGGTGCAGAGGGACTCTGGATCCGAGAGAATGTTTAGGATGGAAGATCAGTCTATTACCTGGTATGAAGATGAAAAAGTAGATATCAAGTAGGGATACAATAGAAGAAGGAAAAGTGACTATGGAGTGATTGGTTGAATAAATGTTGGAGAAAGCCTACCCAGATCCTGTTTCGTTCACCACAAAGAGTAGATCTGTGATTCAAATTCTGCCTGTGGCATCAAATTTTTCAGTTTTGATTTTTCCATTCAAAGTTTACCTACATATAGTTGGTTTGTGTGGTTTAGGACATGCAGTTATCATTAATTAGGCTTATAAATTGAAAGCAATAATAACTTGAAATCCTGTGAATTGTAGCGCATAGAACATCTTTGGTTCAAGTCCAAACTGTGACATTGAAATTTTATTTCTGATTCTGTCAATCAAAATTAATGCTAAAAAGCATGTAACAAAACATTTATGAGTAGTGCTGATTTATATATGAATTGCATACATACCTTCATATAAATGCAGTTGAATAATGCGTAGCAACACACTGTTTATAATTTTATGTATTTTTTTATTACAGGCTGTATATAAAATGCCTACAGAGAGTGATGATTCAAGTAAAAGTGTGGCTTTGGCACTTCAGCGAGTGTTTCATGAGCTTCAGTTCTCAGACAAGCCTGTAGGAACCAAGAAATTAACAAAATCATTTGGTTGGGAAACATTAGATTCCTTTATGCAGCATGATGTTCAGGAATTCCTTAGAGTGGTGAGTTTTACTATTCTAGGTCATACCTAAAATTTGATGTTAATGTTTACAAACTTATTGTTCAACCATTGAAGTGGATTATTTATATAACAGATTAGTTTTTGGAAAGTCTGAAAGCATTCAAGCATTTACAAACTCTAATCTCTCCACTGATGGTAAATTAACTGTTCCATTACATTTATGGCATACTGAATATTAATTGCTAATTATTATATATCTTTTTCAGTTACTTGACAAATTAGAAAGTAAAATGAAGGGTACCTGTGTGGAAGGAACTGTACCAAAGCTTTTTGAAGGGAAGATGGTGGTAAGTGTTCTACTAGTCATGGTATTGGAAGAAAAGCAGTAATTAAAATGTATAGCATAGCAATAGTTCTACTCTTTTTGTGCTTGAGGTTACTATGCTGACAAACAAATATTCTTTTTCAGTCCTTCATTAAGTGCAAAAATATAGACTACACTTCAACACGAGTGGAGACGTTTTACGACATCCAGCTAAACATAAAAGGAAAGAAAAACAGTAAGTAATTGAATAGAATATGGATTGCATATATTTAAGATAGACTCTGTTCTTATAACAGGAAATTTACATAATAGAGCATTACAGTATTCTATAGAAAATTAATACTACATTTTAGATTAGAATTTCTCCAAGAAAAATGAAACATACATAAAACACCCCAACAATCATGATCCTCTTCTGGTTTTTAAAAATCTAATATCAAAATATTAGGAAACTAGAGGGAGAATGATTTTGTTATTTACTCCTGAGTGTATAAGGAAGTGTGAAAATTAATGGCATATGAACACTGGGCAATGCTCATGTGAGGTGCTGTTGACAAGTGTAGTGGATATGCCTGCAGTAACTTTGTTTATCAAAGAAACTTTTTTACATGCTGTCATTGCACTACCCATCGTTTCTGTGATGAAGACACACATTAAGTATGTGTAAAACACTAAAATCTTACCTGGATGTTGTTAAACTAGAAAATGTGTTTTTCAGAATTCTCTAAACCAATACAAGTTTTTACAACTTTTCAAGTTTTTCTCAGAGATTAAAATGGTATTTTTGTTTAGATGATGCTGCTTCACATTTAATATGTAAAAACTGACACAACAGTGGAGCAATACAAATATTATAATAATATATAATAATTTATTAATTTTTAGATGAGTCGTATTTCTTACACATCTGCTTCACTTTCGTACCTATTTTGAGGACATGTTTCGCAAATCATCGTTTGCATCTACGGCTCTTATGCGACTAAAGCTTGGTCCCATCTTTGCAAAACATGTCCTCAAAATAGGTACGAAAGTGAAGCAGATGTGTAAGAAATACGACTCATCTAAAAATTAATAATTTTTCGCTTCACTGTGGTGTTCCAATACAGTTAAATCTCGATATATAATAATTTGTTACAAACTTGTTACAATCTTTGTTATCGTATGCCAAAAGCTTTAAATACATAGCTATTTAAAACTCACACATCAGCTACTTAGTAAATTAAATATAAACATAGAAATTGGATATGTTACACACACGCATGCATGCGCGCACGTGCACGCGCGCGCACACACACACACACTCACATACACACACACACTCATATTTCGTATTCAGATATTTACAAGTCTTGTGAGGTTGCTCTGCAAACAAAAACTTATGGAAAGTAATTAGCTTATATCTATCGAGATTTAACTGTGTAATAAATACAACACATCTATAAATTAATAGTTTATATCTGTTTGTACATCTAAATTGTTACATTAAAGCAAAAGCTTGTCTCTGATTTCTGGTTGGCTAAACATTCTCCTTTTTAATGGGTTTTTATCAATGTTCTTTGAAATGTTCATCCTTGTAACTTGCCATGACTTTAATGCTATTTTTGTAACTTCCTGTGCATTTGGGAACACAGTACACAAAAACCATTGCTGAAAACATGTTGTAAACCGCAACTATTATATCTTAAATCAATCACCCAAATAATTTTCACTACATACTAAACGCTGCGGTAGTCTCTCTTATGCATAGCTTAACTGAAATGGTCATTTTGTTTTACTTGTCTGTCCTTCTCTCTTGAAAAGAAAAGCTACTGGTCAGAGACACTCAATCTTACCTGAACTGTTTGTTTCATTTATAGGAAAGCCTTGGCAATTAAAAGTATCCTATTTAAATTTAAAGCTGTGTAGAAAGCATTAAAATAAAACATTTTTGGCTGATTCCAAATAGCAAAGTGTTTTTAGTCATTTATGATGGAATGGCCATGCACAGGTAGTTTCTATTATGCTCAGAAGTTAGATTGTTCTCAAGGCTATTTGAATTAAGACAGACTCATTATTTGTTACCAAAGCAACAGAGATTAATTTCATTCCTTGTTGACTTGAGGCTGAGTATACTCGCATATTTTATTAGAATTAAATGACTTAAATCTTTCTATATTAGATAGCAATGTGTTTTCCTCAGTAATTATGCCATAACTATTTCAAAGGAAATGTAGTTTGTGAGTTGTTCATTTTCAACCTTAGAATCCATTTTAGTAGAAAATTATCTTGGTATAGAAAAAAAATTAGATGAAATGTTCTCGTCTTGAAACTTTGTGGTATTGGACTAGCAATGTTTTCATTGAAAGGAGAGTGATTAATTGAATGATAGATGTCATCAATAGATAAAATGTAAAAATTATAATTTAGTTAGCTGCTACATGTCTTTGTGAGAAAAGATTGTCAACTACCGAAATACCAATGTATGGTATTTGTTTGATCTCAGACTTTTAACTAATTAGCCTATGTCCAAATATTGAAGAAATATTTGTCATTAGTCTCTCTCTCTCTCTCTCTCTCTCTCTCTCTCTCTCTCTCTCTCTACTGGTGATTTACTGGAAGTACCATTTTATTTGTTACTCTTCTTTTTAAATTAGTTTAGGAGTGAAAATTCACTCCTAGAAGTAAAATAATAGATTTATGTGTATTTTCTTATAATATAGAATAAAATAATATATAATGAAGGAAATTGTAATTAATATTATTTTAAAAGTATAACTACTAACTGAAAAATATGTAATTAAGACATTTAATAGAATAATAAACTTGGTTTTAAACAGAAGTCATGCAGAGTAGTCTGCAAAAAATTTCAATTTATAAACATGTCTATTTGAAAATATACTGGTTGCCAAACTAGAATGAGATTGATGTTTAGTAAGCACATGGAAAAATACTTTGAATAAATGGGAGGGGATGAGTACATCATAATGGTTGTGATAGTAATGATTAAAAGGTTCAATTAGAGGTGAGATGTTTCTTTGACATTAGACGCTAAACCTTGGTTGCCAATATTCTAACACGTGCTTAGCATGACGTGTGGGTGAGCGAGTTACGCAAACGCTGCATTAAACGTAATGCTTACTGTTCTTATTTTTTTACACAACAATTAGAGATCCTGTACTGGCAAGTTCCTTTGCATCTTACTTTGACAATTTTTCTTGGTTTACGTGTTTCCTTCCGTGTATTTGTGCATGTGTTGTGATCATTTGCAATTGTGTTTTAATGAATATTTAATTATGTCTGAAAATAGAGACAAGCAAAATCCTGAACATGCTCGGGAACCAAATAAAATTATATTTGGTAAAGGTATTCCAATTAAAGGACAGGCATGGGAAATAATATGCTCTTTGAGATATAAGTGGCATTTCCCCACTTCACTAAGCATCAAAATTTTGCAGGTATGCCTCTTTTATTACGATGATCTTTACATTGATATGTTCTTGCATGTTCTATTGTTTGCGTGTAGATCCATGACTTTACTATTATCTTTGTGTATAGCATTATAAATAAATAGGATGATAGTATACCTATTGTAGTTGCAGCTGAACCACCTTCGCATGCATAAACCTATCATGCTCTCCACGTGGCAGCAATAAGTGGCAACGTTGCCTCTCTTTCCATACGAAACGTCAACCACTTTCTAGATCGGCGACTAGTATAGTTTGAGAGATGCTAATCAAATTTATCTACTCTTGCTGTTGTTAATTTAAAAATTTAACTTAATAATTTATCTTTCTCAAACCCTAAATGGTATGCTCATTTAATGCACTTTGCAGTCGATGAATCATTCCGAGATTACATCACAACTGAGATGCTAGATGGTGATAACAAATATGATGCTGGAGAACATGGGTTGCAAGATGCAGAGAAAGGTGTTATTTTTGCCTCTTTTCCTCCTGTTCTACATTTACATCTAATGAGGTTCCAGTATGACCCAATCACAGATTGTTCTGTGAAATTCAATGACAGGTAGGAACTATAACAAGTTTGACACTATTATCCAGAATATTGGATCACTTTTTTCATGATAAAGAGGTCGTAGTGATTAATTGCTTACAGTATAGAAAACAAAGGGAAGCTTAATATGGGAAGTAGTAAGATTTAAATAGTTCTTACTGCTTCATAAACCTTTCCATTTTTGATCATGAAACTTGACAGTGCTGCCAAGAATTAAGTGCAATGTTCAAAATTTTCATTTTAGCCTTTTGCAGGAAAAGGAAATATAATGCTTATAAATATACAGTGTGACAACTTAAGATATATTGTATCTTACATTTGTGTTTTATTAAGATTTAAACTTATTTATGAAGCATGTTAAAGCACCTGAATTTAAAAAAAAAATCAAGACATTGTAACGTAAAATATTGAAAAAACTATTTGTAGTCTGTTTTTTGATACTTCGTCACTTATATTTTTATATTATTGAGGGATTAGTTTCCATTTTCAACCTCTATCCAACTAACGTCTGTTCTTTGTCAAATTATTTGTTGGCAGGATTTCGAAGTTCATTATTTGGTCTTTTTTGTAATTTACGTCCTCCAACGTTAAGTCATATCGAACGGTGAATGAATTGGGTGAAATGATGCTCAAATGAGTCTGGGGTCCATGGAGCTTAGAGTTACCCAACATTCATCTTGAAGGATAAGGGAAAACCCCAGAATAAACCTTATCCAAGTAACTCACCCTGACCGAGATTCGAACTCAGGACCTCTTGAACGTGAGGCAGACATGCTACCATCACGCTACCAAGGCGGGCTGTTTGGTCCTTGTTTTTCCATATGAATATGTTCTCTCATGTTCAGTTTATTTTGGTTTATCACTCCTTTTAGTAATTTTGGATTTGAATCAAGGTCATGGTTTTCATACAAGAAATGAAATGCTAATACTGGCTTAGGTTCTTGTTTCATTTTGATGTTTCTAAAGTGCTCTTTGTTTCTGGTTTTTCAGCTTCTTTTAGTTAGACCTATCTAGCATTTTTCACAATTTTTACAACTTATTTGGTGTATTCAGATCTGTTAATTGGTGGGATTTCATCCTTTGTTTTGACATTGATCCAAATCTAAAATTTCTAAAAGGTGTGATAAACCAAAATAAACTGGCATGGGAGAACATATTCATATGGAAAAATAAGGACTAAATAATAAACTTTGAAATTCCACCAGTAGATAATTTGATAAAGAAGTTCATTTTTCCGCTGCCAGAGAGAAGAGAGCAGACAACAGACGTTAGTTGGATAGAGATTGAAAATGGATGTGATGGCTTTCGAAACAAGTTCCTCAATAATATAAAAATGTAAGTGACGTAGTGTCAAAAAACCGACTACAAATAGTTTTTCAATTAATTTTGAGGTCACTGTTACTAAATTCCTCCGATCATGCATAACTTAAAATATGTTAAATTTGAAGAATTGCACCCTCTTGTGTATGTTTAGAATTGTGTCTCATTTAATTGTTGTACCATGCATTTCATAATTAAAATAAGAAAACCTTTAGCATATAACTAATTTTTATGTTAGACATAGGTGAAATACACATATTTTGAAGTTCCCAAATGGGAACATTGGCATTAAGGAATATCTTTGCTTCTCATCTTCGACAACATATACACATTTTACATTGTCAACAGCAAACTTTTGACTATGCAACTCCAAACAATTTAGAACAATGAGGAGAGTCTTATTACTTTGTCTTTAGTAAACCAAATTTTAGCAAGTTTTTAACCCTCTGTTTAAGAAAGCTATTTCTGCATGTGTGAAAGGAAATAGCATTCTTAAACAAAGTGTTAAAAACTTGAGTAGATTTCTCTGATAACATAGAAGATTACATAGTTAACATTGAAGTAGCTACTGAGGGTCTAAATACTGGGGAGAAATCAGTGATTAGAAACAAATGTGGCAAGATATTAGAAAAAAATAGAAAGGGAAAGAGATAAGCCCAAACCATATGGGAAAATACTTAAATCACGAACTAAAAAATATGTTATAATTTCCTTTTACTGAAAACAGTATTATTGTAATAAATTAAATTTAAGGATGAGTCGATTAATGACACTATACAAAACTTTTAAATTTTCTGGAACATGTTTCGGGGGCTAATTTCCTCCATTGTCAACCGGATGTCAAATGGTTCTCTCTGGTGTAGCTGGCAATATTTTGTCAGAGGTCTCCTCTGGTGGAGGTTCAAGGAACTTGCTGAACAAATCTTTCTTGGGGATGTCGAAATGGAATACTTTGTTTCTACTTTTTTATTTGTTGTTTTCCTGTTGTGTGTTTGAGTAGTTTTGATTCTGATTTTATGTTGTGGTTTTTTTCCCAAAAATGTGTGGCAACTGCTGATTTTTCTAGTTGTTTGTATTTTAAGTTTCTAAAGTGTTCTTGTTTCTAAATTTCTTTTGGTTTTTCTTATATAAATTTGACTTAAGTTACAGCATTCAATTTGGTATATACCAGAATTTTTGTTACATGGAATGGCATCTTGGATGTTTGAGCATATTAGGTTTTTTAAGGAGTAATGGTTGACTGAATGCTAGTTGAATGTTTTGGTTTTTGAAGACATTTTCGAACTTATGAAAGGCACATGGCTGGTAAGTGAATTTTTTGAAGGTCATTTTAGTTTCTGTAGCTGAGAGGGTTGTGGTTCCTTTTAGTTGCTTCTTTTCTGCTAAGTTCACTTTTTTGTCTACTGATTTGGGAAAGTCATTTTTTGTGCTATTTCAATTATTTTTTTGTATTCTGTTTTGTACTCCTCTGTTGAGGGATGTTGACCAGTCTGTGTGTTAAACTATTGATGTCATGTTGGTACGTTGACTAAAGGTTGTGCAGCAGAATAGGTGGTTTCCATTCATATTTTCCTTAAGTATACAGAAAGGAAACAGGAGAGATTTCACTATACTAATCTTGAATAAATATTTGAGACAGTCAAGGCCTATTAGAATTCTAATGCTCGATTTCACCAACGGATGTTAAGACTTAACACAAATTTAGCAATAGTTAAAACAAATATACAAATAAAAATATTTAGTAATTATTTTCCACTTATCTTAAGAAGTTGATGACAATACTTCTATCTTCTTTAATCGAAATTAATTTCATGGACATTTGCCCACATCTTCAGTCAACACACTTCGTTGTCAAGGATCCAAATAATTACTAAGTATTTTTATTTGTATAATATTTATTATCCAGTGTAACTAGCTTCATTTTCTGTGTAATCAGTAGTTAAAACAAAATTTGCATTTCACCAACAAATATTAGCTTAACACTCGTGTTAAATCTCTTGTTAAACTAACAAGCCAAATTTCTGTTGTTAAGTACTTAACAACTGTAAATAGTCAAGATGGCGGGTGTGAACACAGCTGTTGATGATGATTTGCTGTATTTAAGACCATCTAAATGGCATTCGTAATAGAGTACAGCCTATGAGGAGAAATGATTTGAGAAGCTATCAGAAGAAAATTTTCTACAGAGGTATAGACTGTCGAAACAAGCTACTATGAAGGTTACTGAGGAAGTACAAGAGAGGCTAGAACATGCATAAAAAGAAATATGCCAATTTCGCCATTGCTTCAAGTATTAATAGTTTTGCTATTTTCTAATTCACTGTATTATGTGGTTAATATACTGTCTACCTCCCATCTTGGAACGTTCAAGTCACTTGTCCTTCTTCGCACCTCTTTTTAAATTTACGTAATACGAAATTGTTTCGTGCTTGTAGTAGTGACTCATGCACTTGAATTAAATTCATTTCCAGTATTTTCCCACATGACATTTTTCTCTTTTACATTCACCGCATCCGTCCTCTTATTTTCCAAAATATCCTTACACTTCATCATCAATTCGATTAACAATTCTTTCTCCATCGATGAGAAATTTTTCTCACGACTTTCATTTACGATTTTGTTCACTCGCCATTTTTTCAGCTGTGTGCAGATGAAAATGAAAACAAAAGCTTATCGCAGTACGTTCAGAAAATAATACAACTCATCCATAGCCTTCTATAGCTGTAATATTTACAAGTCTCTTGGCATTTACACGTGTTTGTTAACATTTTCAGAAAACATGGTGAAACACAAGAAATTTAACAGTAGTGTTAGTGCTGTGACAATTGTTACGTTACATTTGTTAATGTCAATTTTAACATCTATTGGTGAAATCCGGCATAAAGGTTGCTACAGAGGACTTTCTTGGTAGTATATTGGTTCTAATCATGCTGTTACATAAATTTTCCCATAGTTTTCCTTTTGTTTGTAATATATTATCTTAAATTTTTTGATTATATGTTGATATAATTATTCTTTTGATGAAGTTGTTTTGTATTTTAAGTCCTTCACTGTTAGGTCATATCGGACGATGAATGAAATGATGCTCAAATGAGTCCGGGGTCCATGAAGCTTAAAGTTACCCAACATTCGTCTATCAGGAGAAGGGAAAAACCCGGAGAAAACCTTATCCAGGTAACTCACCCTTACCGAAATTCAAACTCGGTGCTTCTTGAACGTTAGACACACTATCACTTACACTACCGAGGCGGGCTTTTTGATGTGATAAATTAGTGGCTCAAATGAATTTGACCTAATTTTATTGCCTTTTTTTGCTAGAAAGTCAGCTGGTTCATTACCATGTATTCCACAATGAGCTGGTTTCCAGTGAAATATTAATCTTTTATTTAAATTAACCCGTTTTATGATTTCATGGCATTTGCAATATTTAGGTTTGTTCTGTTAGTCTGGCTTCCAGTTTCTTTTCATTTTGCCTGGGTAGTATTTCTCAGATTCCTCACAACTGATCTGATAGATTCTGTATTTTGATACCTCAGGATTGTATTTTTATTCGCCATTAAACTTAGTACTATAACTTTGTGACCCTAGCACCAAATGGCAGCATGATCAGTCCCAGCAGGAAGGGGGGGGATAAGAGCTTCAATCACCATATCTGATGATTTCAGACAAATGCCCTTTGAAATGTTTCAGTTGTTTTCTAATATTTAAAAAGTGAAGAGGAGTGTAAATATGTGTGACTTATTTATTCTGAAAAATACTCCATAAGATGATGAATACTTCACTGTTAGTAGTCTTCTGATTTTAATATTTACTTGCTGTTGTTCCTGATCCCTTACAACTTGAAATATGCTTTGTTAATTTCTTCATATGACTTGCTGATGGAATTGAAAAAAAAAAAAAAAAAAAAAAAATTCAGTGCCAGAGGGTCTGTATGAGATGGAAGGCTCAGAAAATGTCCTTTGTTTGACATATCCTGAAGAAGGGGAGGGGTGTTTGTGATTACCAATGTGATGCTGCAGGTGGAATAATAATGCTGTAGTTACTCTGGCCTGAAATCACCAAATGTGCCGGTGGGAAATACAAAACAATTTTTGTTGACCTTAACCACCTCTTATCAAGCCATTGTCCGCAATTCAAAAGCAAGAAGTGGTGGTGAAATCTCTTTAAAATGGTTTGAACATGCTAGTTGTTTGTGCTGTGACTTACATGGCAAGAAAGCTAAAGATAATCTGGAATTTAGGAGAAAAGTAAACATTGTGCTGCTAAAAGGTCAGCCAAGAGTACAAGGTCTGTTAAAAAAATTCAGCAACATTTGTAATTTTGTGCCAATGAAATGTTGGAGCAAACCTGTGTTTAATGTGTAACTGCTGGAAGTTTTATTGTTCTAGTCTGTTAACTATTGATCAGTGCTGTATTGAGAAGAATGTTGTGTCGCACAGTTTGTAAATTTTGAGATGGCAGAGTTAGAGGAGCAACATGTCACTTTGTGTGAAATGTACATTTTCTCATTTAACAGCTTTTTGTTTATTGATCATAAAGGCTCTATTGCATAAAAGACAATGTCATAGATACATTTTTGGGGAAAAAACCACAACATAAAATCAGAATCAAAACTACTCAAACACACAACAGGAAAACAACAAATAAAAAAGTAGAAACAAAGTATTCCATTTCATCATCCCCAAGAAAGATTTGTTCAGCAAGTTCCTTGAACCTCCACCAGAGGAGACCTCTGACAAAATATTGCCAGCTACACCAGAGAGAACCAGTTGAGTTGGGAAAGACAATGTCATAGATACATTTTCCAGAAAGGAACTAAGTATTCATTTAATACACAGATGAAATTACCTTGAATTTTGGGTGAATATGTATTATCTATAACATAATTATATTTTTCTCCTGTGAACATTTGTGAAATAGTGTAGTGAAACTTTGAGTACTGCTAGTCCAACCTGAAAAATATCACTGCACATCACTGATAATGGAATAGGTGATAATAGCAGTTCCTCTTTGATGTCCATGTTTTCTTGGTATGAGCATATTGGCTAGAATATAATGTAGGATCGTTGTGGGTATCCTTGAATTTTTAGGGTGCAAGATTACTCTGCTAAAAGGTGTCAGGCATTTCCTGAATGGTATGTTAGAATTCTTAACCTGTAGGGTGAGATTTTTGTTAGCTACTTTTCCTTCACTGTAATAAATTTCTTTTTCATTAAATGCATTATTGCTACTGTCTGCCTACCACAAGAAGGCAAGTGAGACCTGAGGAGGGAAAGGGTTTGAACTGTTTATCTACTCGTAGTGGATATGTTAACTACAAATGAGTGTATGAGAGAGTGCATATGAGTCACCCATGCTGCCAGACCTAATGTTAATTTCAGTAACTGCAGTGATAGGTATATGCATGGATGAGTTATGTGCTAACAGTGTGTATTTTACATGAACCTAACATCCTTATATTCAGATGGCGAGCATAAACATCATGTGGACAGCAAAAGTGAATGTTACACATTCTTCAACCTTGCCTTCTTGTGTTGGGTGGACAATACAGATATTTAATAGGCATAAATGTTCAATTCCTTTCTTGGAAGTGTTGAAAACAGTGTTGTTATGATAAATTTAAATTAACTTTAAAGAGAGTCAATTAATGACACTAAAGTAAGTGTTGTTTAGTGTCATTAATCGACTCTTTAAAGTTAATAAATGTTCAAGCTTTCTTTTTTCTTCTCATCTTCAGAAGTTAAAAGCGATCATATCTTCAGTTATTCCTATTGCAGTTTGAAACCAATAAGGAGTTTTGAAAACAAATTAGAAACCTCAAAAGCTGTATATTGCATTAAACTTCACTTCATTTCAGGTTTGAATTTTATGAGAAAATTAACCTGGAACCTTATCTACAAGCTCCTGAACCAACCAGAGCAGATTATACTCTACATGCAGTTCTTGTACATAGCGGAGACAACCATGGTGGTCATTACGTAGTTTTCATCAATCCAAAAGGTGATGGAAAGGTAGGAATACGGACAAAAAACTACATAACATTGTAATGTATTTGTAATACACATAACTTATAATTACAATATATGGCTCTTCTTTGTAATGTATGATGCGGCAATTTTTTCTAAGTCCTTTGCACTTTTTATATAACTATAGTGTTTAATATTTCTTTACTTTTTAGTGCAATTTTGTGCTGGAGGGCATTCTTTTAACGTTACTGAAGTCATAACTTAATTGTTTCATTTACTTACTGTGTATGTTGCTATATTGAAGAATTCAGTGCAGCCAAATTATTCTTGTTTCTTCACTGAACACAATGCTGTCAACAGTCTTATTTGTCCCTATATTAAACTATATAGCAAACTACAAAGTACCTAAATTGCACTACATAGCTAACTAAATACACTAAACACACACAGTATTCCATAATTTACACTAACTAGCTAAATAATTACACTAAACACACACAATAGTCCCTAATTTACACTAACTAGCTAATTACACTAAGGGCGGCATTGCATTCGGAACACAACATCCTTGTCCTCAGCAGACCCTTGTCAAATAATAATTCAGGGCAGACCTCATTCTTAAAATAAAAGGACAAGTCCATTTTACTGATTTGTTGAGCCATTTCCCGATTTTCAACAATGTACCTACTGAACGAATCTTAAATATTCAAACAATGCAGAGAACAAACAACTTTCACTTCTAACAGTACAATAGGTTTTTTAGTTTGATTTATGAGTCACTATGTTTACACTCAAACTTCACTTGTTTTATAATTGAAACATTTTCAAGATCATTCGATCTCATCCTCAGCTGTTTGGTGACTAAATGAACATTCCTCTTCTTCCACCACTACGGTGCTCCGATCCCTCTGTCATCTGGTGTTAGGGGCACTAAGTTATTTAATGCCAGCATTTCAAAATGTATAACTTTATCACGGTTTTTGTTTATGAATATTGTAACGCAAGCGCTGGAACACCCTGTGAAGCAGCTGAGAGGGGGAGACAGGGAAGGTTCGGTTAGCCACGCCCTCGCCTCGTTTGTCCTATAGTGGTGACAGGCTGTGGTCAGGGGAAAAACATGACTGTGTCGTCTGTTTCTCTACACCTGTTTCTCGAAATTACGGAATCGGGAACATTCCCCTGGTCACTAGAAACCGGCGATATTCCTATATAAAGAGGGTTACAGACGGACAGAGTAGAGTTGGTTTTGTCAGTTAGTGAGTGAGGAGACAGTCAGTTCTTGGTGTAAGAGTTAGTCAGTGACGTGTTAATGTACGAGAAGATTGTGCAACGGAAGACTGTACGTAACTGTGAAGGTGTACCGGAGCTTACGTGACCGCGAGTACAAGGAAATTGTAACGGACGAACTGGTGAATTGTAACTGTGTGCAGCACGAAATTCTGTGTAATTGGCAAGAGTTTAACTGTAAGTCGGTGGAAATAAAGAACATTGTTGAGTGGTGTAATTGGACTCTTTATTTCACGAACCCACAAAGTCACAATATTTTTTCCCAAATATCCAATTCTATGGGTATAATTAAAGATTTTAACAGTTTAATGTTATGGCCAATGTTGTGGTTTTCTGTCCAAAAATGGTGTGACACTGCAGATTTTTCTGTTTGTTCCAACTTTATGTTCCTCTGGTGTTCTTTTTCCCTGGTTAACAAGTTTCTCTTAGTTTTTCCTATGTAGCTTTTATCACAGGTTGCACAATTTATCTGATAAATTCCCGATTTCAAAGTGTTGGAGATTGAATTTTTTAGTGGTATATTTAGCAGGTTCTTCAGACTGAATTTGTTTTTGGGTGCTAGTTTTAAGTTTAGTCTTTTGAAGATTCGTTCAAATTTTCTAAAAGCCCATGGATGGAAGGTGAATGTTCTATATTGCCAATTTGTGTTTTTAAGTGGTGTGAGAGTGGTATTTTTTGATATTATCTTGAGTTTTTCCTTACTTTTCATCATGTTCCTTATGATGGCTGGGTTGCTCTTTTGATAGCCATCTGTGCAGTGTAAACAGATAACAGATTTAGGTATCTTCCTAAATGTCCTGGGTAATAAATGTGTTTTATTTTTATCTTACCTTGTTATTCTTTTTTCCCACCCCTTCTCTCTGCTAGTCTTCTACAGCATTGTCCTAAACATATTGGTCCTTATAATTTCTAAATCTATCAGTGTGATCCATAATGTGTGTTTCTGACCTCTTATCACATCATGATGGAATTCACTTCATCAACAGTGTTGAAAATGGGCAGGCACTATGATTTTAGTGTTGAGTTTTTCTCCAGTTTTGCTTACTGTTGACTGTACATAATATCCCCCCCTCCAGTTTTGTACATTTCAACCTAAAATTCAAATAGATTTCTGATACTGGTCTAGTTCCTGCCTTTCAATTCACATAAAATGATTTTACTTCTTAAACATATAAATTATCTTTTCTTTTTGTAATTTAAACTGAGATATACAAATTCATGCTTTGTTAGTCTTAGTTTAATTTTATACAGTATGAATAACTGTTTATGACCAATTTCTTGCTAAATTATGACTAAAACTAAACTACTCTTAGTGATCTTTATACAAGCGACCCTGGTACAGATAAAACAGATTACTTTTTGGGGAAAAGGACATTTTTAGATTCATAGAAGTCTGTATTCTTGACTGTAGAATGAACTTTTACAATAAATGCAATCAATTTATTTTCAGTGGTGTAAATTTGATGACGATGTAGTTTCGAGATGCACAAAGCAAGAGGCTATAGACCATAACTATGGAGGTCACGATGATGACATGAACATGACAGTAAAGCATTGTACCAATGCTTATATGTTAGTGTATATACGCGATTCTGAGCTGAAGAATGTACTGCAGGAAGTAACGGAAGAAGATATTCCACAGGAGGTGAGTCGACTGGCTTTGTTAAAAGCGAAACGTGTGTTAATAAATATATGTATTTTTCAAATTTTTAATTTAATTGTTCATTATGTTCAAAGTTGTTTAAAATAAATCTGTTATAGTCCCTTATTCATTATTGATTTTAAGGAAAGTGGTAGTAATGATATTACTAGGGCCCAGATGTAGTTTTACATACAATGTAAATAATGTTTAATATTTACATAGTTAAAACATTTTAATTTCTGATCTAGATCCAAGAAATATATTTGCAAAATTGTATTTAACAAACATATTTTGTATGTTTTACATTTTTCTCATACTTATTTTAGTACTACATGAATATAACTATTTGCAGCATCATGTAAACAAGGGTTTATGAAATCGATCTCATCAATTAATAAGAAAACTTTACATCATTTTCTTAAGATAAGTGAAGTTTTTGTTCCAAATAGTTATATTTGTGTAGTATTTGTTGCTTCACTGTAACTAGCTTAATTTTTTACGTACTTATTTTAGTACTTTTCAGTTATTCTATAAATTAATATTTTCAATAATGTTGCTACAGCTACAAAGATTTTAGCACTTTACTCATTCTGTTTACAACACAAACCATTTTCCATAATTTATTACAGTCAGAATAATTCATTAGACATGCCACGTAATATCTGCTGAACATGAACATGTGCAAAATGGAGAACTACAAAATTGTACCTTGAAATTATATCGTTCATGTGTGTTAAATCTGGCTTAACAGTAACATAATATATGTGTTCTTTGTTTTTTGTATCCTATTAACCAGATTACACAAAAGCAGTTGGGCATGTTCATTAATAGTGTGAATTAAAAATACCAAAAGTGAAATTAAGTGTAATGTGAACATTTATATCAGCACATAATAGAGCTTGAAAACCCTTTCACCATGGATGG
Organism: Mantis religiosa; assembly: GCA_030765055.1. Taxonomy (NCBI): domain Eukaryota; kingdom Metazoa; phylum Arthropoda; class Insecta; order Mantodea; family Mantidae; genus Mantis; species Mantis religiosa. The sequence continues at coordinate 49,031,597 of CM060957.1, forward strand.
GAAAAGACTATTTTGCTGGCTTTGTCTATAATCTAATTATGCAGATCAATGTTCCCAGGTAGTTGCATCATGAGCTATGTTGAGACAAATTGTTATAAGTGAATCAACATCACTGTATTGAAAAGCAATAAAAAAAAATATTCCTCAATAAAACTTCTTGCTAACCTATAAAAACTGCCAACTGCAAATCATATAACCATAGCTAGCATAAATATTAAAAGCAGAAGCATTATTAACAGTGAAGGATTCTTCATATTTGAGTTTGATTTATGAGTCACTATGTTTACACTCAAACTTCACTTGTTGTTGTATAATTGAAATGTTTTCAAGATCATTCGATCTCATCCTCAGCTGTTTGGTGACTAAATGAACATTCCTCTTCTTCCACTACTACGGAGCTCCGATCACTCTGCCATCTGGTGTTTGGGGTACTAAGTTTTAATACTTCATTTAATGCCGGGATTTCAAAATTTATAACTTTATCACGGTTTTTGTTTATGAATATTTTTTCCAAATATCCAATTCTATGGGTGTACTTAAAGATTTTAAGTTTAATGTTGTGGCCAATGTTGTGGTTTTCTGTCCAAAAAGGGTGTGAAACTGCAGATTTTTCTGTTTGTTTCAACTTAATGTTCCTCTGGTGTTCTTTTTGCCTGGTTAACAAGAGAAAACTAAGAGAACTAAGAGAAACACCAAACAGCTGAGGATGAGATCGAATGATCTTGAAAACGTTCCAATTATACAACAACAAGAAGTAAGTGAAGTTTGAGTGTAAACATAGTGACTCGTAAATCAAACTCAAATATGAAGAATACTTCTACAACAACAAGAAGTAAGTGAAGTTTGAGTGTAAACATAGTGACTCGTAAATCAAACTCAAATATGAAGAATACTTCACTGTTAATAATGCTTCTGCTTTTAATATTTATTTAAGGCCTTGTTTGAAAAAACCATGGTTACTAATACCTCAGTAAAGTAGCTGACATTTTGGATGGCAAACACAAGTGAATATTTGAAAATGTGTGTGCAACTGATAATTCTCCCCTTGAAGTATGTAATGACATGTGATTAGACATGTGATGTTGAACATTCCTTTTTCCAATATAAGGCATTACTCAAAAATATAGATATGTGATGCACAATCTGGAGATGACATTTTTGTGCACTGCAACTCCAATGTGGTGTTTAAATCTGATGTTTAGCTACAAATTGGTGAGTTCTGATATTCATTTTTCTGTAAGTTGGATGCTTTCTTGCGGTTTGTCCAAATATTATTTTAAATATTTTTAAATTTTTAGGACATACTTTTAGAATCATTAGCAGCTAAAAATATTTTTAAAGTTTTTAGTATATACAAATCTGGGCCCTAGTTATTACATTAACAGAAAGTATAATACTAATGTTCGCAGACAAAATTATCTGCTGAAATTAAAGGATTTTATGCTAGATTTCCTAGATGTGAAGATGTCTTTTAATGCCTTTTGTTCATGGCACTTCTCACCACTAGTAATGTTAACTTCAGTTGATGCTTATGAGAAAGCATTTTCTTGCCTGTATTGAAAATGTCGTTTGTCATACTCTGTGGTTATTGGTACATTTTCCTTCCACTGGTCAACAGAAACAAAACTCAGAGTTGCATCACTGCAAAGAGCTGTGTGACATCACTTGGCTTGAAGGATATAGCCAGTCATTTGGATAATAAAATTCTCCAATTTCTAATTTCAGTGTCAAGTACATTGAGAAGATAGATAGCAAATTAAGTTTAATAATTTCTAAGCTTATACTCGGCTTGTTCGGAACATTGCAATTTTTTTCTGTTGCGATATTGTATTTAGAAAACATGTGAGATATGTACAACCACAAACAGTTACACTGAAATTGCTTGTAGCAGTACTATGTCTTTCAAATGGGAAGATGTTCGTCCTTGAATGCTACCAAGCCAACAACGAATTAGAGTCCTACAGTGTTGTCATATTGCATTCCCCGCAAGTGGGATGTGACTTGCACCAGTGAATCCATCTCTAATATGTACTATTTGGGCTTAGACAGAAATTCAAATTTTGCAAAAAGTAATTCATGAGGAACGTAGAGAGTAATGTTTCCAGCATAACCGTAAAAACCCCATATTTTCAGTTCAGATAGTTTTCATAATACAAACAAATAAAATACCAATATATTATAAATGCTTTGCGATGTAAGCACCATAATCACCACATTTTTGGTTGGTGTGTATGTTTATACTTATATTTGTAATTGGTTAGAAGTGAAGTGTAAACTACTGACATGATGTGCTAAAAAATTACTTTTAAGAATCCAACGTGTTTGTGATATTTGAGAGAGAGAGCAAACAGTCACATCTTGTTAGCCTGCAGAATTCTTTGTCTGCAGAGCATGAACTATCACATGTTTATGAATGCTTTGTCTATTTATTCTAGAGAGTTCAAATCAGTATTATTCATCTGTTTAAAAATCTTGAAAAAGTGTATCAGTTAGATCAGTTTTGGGACAAGAGGTAATCTGCCTGTGCCCCTATTACTACCAATACTATCCAATTGAGTTAGTGTGAGTTGAAATAAAACAGGTTTGCAAATAGAAATAATACTTTTATACTGATGTACATTGAACAACTTATTCACAATGAAATTGAGAAGGTAACACATGAAGACTGGGAAACCTGCGTGATTCATGAAGAAAAACTTTATAAAGATGACTTTTGGAAAGAAATAGCATTTGACAAGGAGCCTATTTTCATAAATTTGTAGACTCAGAAAATGAAGACAGTGACAATGTCGAATTGTCTCTTGACGTAAGTGACATTCATAGCCGATGGATGAGCCACTGGCAATTCCATTGGATTGAAAAAATAGTAAATTCCTAAACTGTGATTATAATTATAGCATTTAAACCATGCAAATAAGCTTTTTCAAATTTTGATTTTATCAGCTGCATTATTATAAAAGTTAGGAAAATTCAGTTTTGTTTCCCTTATGACTAGCACCAAGGAGACGTCATGCCTTAGGATAGTGTGCAAGAAACGGAAATATGAAAACAGGGGGTAATGAGATGACAACACTGAACACACAAACATCTCATTTGCCACAGTCCAGAATCTTCCCATTTGAAAAAAATAGGTGCAACTCAAAGCATATAATGTAAGAATAATTTTGATTAAATATGTTTAATTTTAATCAGAAGTATTACCTTGAACTGACCAAGTGTTGATAACTGAAGAGTGGATTTGAAAGAAGAATGTAGTTCAAATATGCCTCTTAATTGCTGAAGAAAATGAGGAATGATAGCAAACTATTGCATCATTGTTCACATAAATTCCAAGTTCTTGCTAGATTGGAATGAAAAGGAAGTCCTGTAATAACTTCAAAACTCTAAGCTGTGTAAAAGCATGTTTAAACTTGTAATTAAATAAATTATTTTGAATTAATAAAGTTTGTTGCTATTCCTCTGAAGTGTATCATCACATAACATCATAATTTACAGTATTACAAAAATCTTGTCATTTTTGAGTTGGTACAAACTTGACATTCTGATTTTATTAAAACATTGGAACATTTATTCCCATTATTTGATCTTTATAATTCATGGTAAAAATGTTGTGCTGATGCAATAAAACCAGATATTGTAAATACGAGGGCCGTTCAGAAAGTAACCTCCGGTTGATTGCAAAAAATTCACCAAGTTAAATAAAAATATTTTAATATATACATCTTAAAACTACATCTTTGCACTATTTTTCTACATAGTCTCCATAACGATTGAGGCACTTATCGTATCTGTTCACAAGCTTTGAAATTCCTTCTGCATAAAAATCACCCGCTTGTGCCTGGAACCAGCCTGTGCCCACATCTTTGATTGTTCTTTTGTCTCAGAGTTCTTGTACTTAATCCAGGTTTCGTCCCCGGTCACGATTCTTTTTAACAATGGTTCACCTTCGTCCGCATAACGTGACAGAAAGTCTAATGCAGAGGCCATTCTTTGAGTTTTGTGGTGGTCGGTAAGAATTTTGGGCACCCATCATGCACAGAACTTACGGTAACCCAATCTTGCTGTCACTATCTCGTACAAGAGAGTCTTAGAAATCTGTGGAAAATCAGTAGACAACTCCGACATTGTGAAACGTCGGTTTTCACGAACTTTTGCATCAACTGTCTGAACGAGTTCGTCCTTCACCAATGATGGTCTACCACTCCTCTCTTCATCATGAACGTTTTCTCGTCCACTTTTAAATAAACGTACCCATTCACGGACCACTCCTTGGTCCGTACACGGCACAAAGCTCACGATGAATAGCTGCTGCGGAATATCCTTTGGCTGTAAAAAACCTTATAACAGCACGCACTTCACATTTGGCGGGGTTTTCTATTGCAGCACACATTTCAAACGGCCACAAACACTAAACTAGCGCAGATACGACGTTCACTCGACCACGGCTTGATGCCGACTGACCTGCTGAGTGTGTGAATGCACAGATGGCGTCGCTAATCCCCCCACTACCCTCACTGTGAGCGATCGGAGGTTACTTTCTGAACGGCCCTTGTACTATGTGGAGGAACTGCTCTAATAACAATATATTATTTTTCTTGGCAGTGAACAGTAATCAAGTCTTCTCTGCATTCTTTATTAAAGTTGAATCACACTTTTCACCCTTCTTACAACATATCCAAATTTATTGGCCTCCATATTAATTTTATACTCCTATCATAAAATCTCTTTATTTGCAGTCTTCTCATATATCAGAGAAACAAACTGTTTTTATGGTCATCAAAGTTGTAACTGCTTTTCAGATATGCAACTGGCATAATACCAAATTCAATTTTCTTCCAGACTTGTTAGACATAAATTTTACTGATTTCATGCCCATATCATACTTCATATTCTACTTCCTGTAACACATTCCTCATAGGTAGAGGAAGTATTGCATTCTGCCCAACAATTATTCAGTTTCTTCTTAAGATATAAGTTTTTCAAAAAGATCATTTTTGTCATTTTTATTCTTTCCAAAATGGGTCCAATAATTTGTATTAGAAACGTGTTAATAGAACCTTATTTATACGTAATTTGCTGTTCTACATATTAAATTTCAGTGAAATACAACCGAGTTTTACATAATTAAATGAGGATATGGTATACGCTATCTTAAAAGAAACATGAAACACGTTTTTCTTATTGCTGCTGACAAAGATACAAGCTTGTGGATGCCTTTTGGCTGCGTAAACATAATATAAAGACGTTTGCCGGTAAATGTCTTTCAGCACAACAACTAGAAAATATAATTTTTGGTAGATAGTCAACATGAAAAATTCAATGCCAAGGCAGGGATTTGAACCACGGATCTCCTGGTTTCCGTTCAGTCGCTCTTACCCTTTGAGTTACCATGGCCAATGTGCCGTCCCGACATTAAATTCTTCATTTGACTCATATTTCCCCGGTAGACCACTAAGGGCTCTCGCATCCAAGATACACCATTTGTGGCGACTTACTATCATAAGTACTTGAGTCCCAGGCTTCATCATTTAACTCTTATTATTTTAGTTAATTGATGGAAATTAATCATTTCTCCACACTAGCCTATATAGGCTAGGGAAATATATGAGTCAAATGGAGAATTTAATGTCGGGAATGCACGTTGGACATAATAGCTCAAAGGGTAAGTCTAACTGGACGGAAACCAGGAGATCCGTGATTCAAATCCTGGCCATGGCATTGAATTGTTCATGTTGACTATCAAAAACCTTAGCCTATATAGGCTAGTGTGGAGAAATGATCAATTTCCATCAATTAACTAAAATAATTTTTGGTATCTGGAGTTGACTGTTGAGCAGTGGTTTTGTTTTTCAGTTCTCAGTTTCTTTTAGTCAGCCATGGAGAAAAGAAAAGAAAATGTTATACGCTAATCAGCAAGTAATATTTGATGAGAGATGGCACTTATCAGATACAAAACCAAAACTGCTTCAGACTTAGGAATTGCTTAAATCATGCTATGTGCAATCATCAGTAACAGAAATGGTATATAGGATGAGTTTTTAAAATTGGGTGCAAAATCAACTAAACTTGCATACTACCATCAGCAAACAGGGAGATATACTGATTTGGAAATGGCACTTTTCACATGGTTCAGTAGAAGTGGGCTGCAGTTCTACCAATAGGTAACATACTGGAAGCAAAAACGATAGATTCAGCTAAAATTATGAACATAGTGGTTGATTTCAAGGCTTGATCGGGATGGTTGCAAGGATTTAAAAATCATAGAATTAGAGGGGAAAACAATTTGGAGCAAGTCGAATGCTGTGAATGACATCACAGTATGGCACTGTAAGAAAGAGTTTCTACCAGGAATCCTAAGTGATCATCAGCTCCAACTCTGATGAGGCTCTGCTATTCTACAATCTCCTTCCCAGCAAGACATTAGCTGAAAAGTGTTACTTGTGCCATAGTGATCCGTGTCTAAATTCCAGCTATGGCATTGAATTTTTCAGTCTGACTCTACTTATCCATATCTTAGCCTATACACAGCTAATGTGGAAGACTGATTAATTCCCATCAATTAACCTAGTAGTGGTAACTGTGAAGCCTGGGACTTCAGCATTTACAGCATAGTAGTTCTCCACAAATGTTACTTATCTCATTGCATATAAGAAACTCTAGTGGTTTGCCGGGAAAATACGAGTCAGATGGAGAATTTAATGTCATGCCGGCATGTAGGCCATGGTAGCTCAATGGTTACGAGCAACCGGATCGAGACTGGGAGACTTTTGCAGTCTGACTGTACTTATCCAAATTTACAAGTTTTACTCAATGTTTATTTTTTTATACTGATCTAGTGACACCTGTGTAATTTTATGACCTCTTTTTATGTGGTAATAGTGTTCCTCCAATTACTAATACCTGCCTACTACAAAAATTGATAAATCTTTCTCTGTTATTTGTCATTGTTCATGTGACTTCCAATTGATAAATTCATCAGTTGGAAGTGACCTATTTAGTACATTACAACAAAGATCAATCGAACTATTACTAAAAATGTTGACAACCTCAGTACCATAAAAATAATATATTTTGCTTATGTTCAGTTGGTACTTTCATATGGCATTATTCTGTGGGGTAATTCTGTAGATGCTCATACTCTATTCATAACTCATAAGAAAATACTTCGCAAAATCCTTAATCTAAATATGTCTGCACACTGCAGGGCACACTTTAAGCAAAATAATATACTCACCTTATCCTGTCTATATTTCTAGAAACTGTATGTTTCATAAATATCTTTCTATTTAGCTCCAATGATAAAATTCATAACTACAGCACTAGGTCCAGCAAAATGATAAAACTCATAACCACAGCACTAGGTCCAGTAAAACCATACACCTACAGGCAGGTAGTACAACTAAGAAAATTACCTCAATATGGCATACTGGCATTCTGATGTACAATCTGATTACTGAGGAAAGATCGAACATGCACCCAATTCGTTTTAGGAAAGTTTTTGATAGATCAGTGCTTTTATACTGTCACCCGAACATCGGAACTCCCTATAGAATCGGCCGGCGGCAGAAGGAGACGGTAGGCTTCGCCACGCCCCCTCATTTGTCTTACAACGGTAACGAGGGTTGGCTGGAAAAACATCACTGTGCTGTCTCTTTCCGTTACACCTGAGTTCTCAAACTTATGGGATATTTCATCTAATCCAGAACCTTCTAGATTGGCCAGCTGACCCTATATAAGCAACACGTCGGGCTGGAGGAAAGTCAGTTCTTGGCGAGCAGCGAAGCAGCGTCGTGCTAGTGTACGGACGAGAAGACTGTGTACGTGCGTCGGAGGAGTTTACGTGATTGCGAGTGCAAGTGGAACTGTAACGGACGAACTGGTGAATCGTAATTGTGTGCATTACGTAATTCTGTGTAATTGGCAAGTGTTAAACTATAACTATAAGTCGGTGGAAATAAAGAACATTTTTGAGTGGTGCAATTGGACTTTTCATTTCACGAACCCACAAAGTCACACTGGTGTCAGAAGTGGGATGACATCACCGAACATTACAACCATGGACGCGGTATTAGAAAAGATTTTGGAGAAGATGATGGAAATGAAGGCCGAACTGACCTCGGAAATGAAAGCAGCAGATGACAACCTCGCTGCGAAAACAGAAGCGGCAAATAACAACCTGGCCGCGGAACTAACAGCAAAGACGGAGGCGGTAAATAACAACCTGGCCGCAGAGTTGAAACAAATGAAGACGGCCAACGAGAACCTCACCGCCGAGCTGAAACAAATGAAGACGGCCAACGACAACATCACCGAGAAGATGGAAGAAATGAAGGCCGAGTTAACCACAGAAATGAGAGCAGCGAACGGCAGTCTGGCCACGGAGATGAAGGCGGCGAACGAGGCTCTCGCCGCAAAGTTTGAGGAACAGTTGGCCGGCGTAAAAGAGGACGTCACAGAGTTAGGCGAGCGATTCGAAGACCTGGCGAGCCGCGTTAATGAGCTGGAAGGAAAGGCCGACAATAGCGTCAAGTCCCTGAGCGCCATGGTGGAGGACGTCGTCAGCAGCAGGTTGAAGGATTTGAAGGCCGACGCACCGGGACGCGACACAATGGCGCACGTCAAACCTCCGAAATATGACGGCGCGTCAACGTTTGAGGTCTTCCGCCGCCAATTCGACGCAGTGGCCAAGCACAACAAATGGTCACCAGAGGAGGAGGCCACACAGTTAATAGCCAGCCTCCATGGACGGGCCGCGGAAGTCCTAAACGCGGTGCAGACAACGGCGGCGCCCAAGGACATCTGGGAGGCCCTGGAGAATCGTATCGGAAACCACCGCTTAGCCGCAGCGTACCGCAGCCAGCTAAAGGCAAGGTCACAGCAGCCAGGGGAGACGCTGCAGGAGTTCGCCCTGGCAGTTGAACAACTGGCAAGCAAGGCCCTAGTCGACCTCCCACCAGAGTTCGTGTCCCGGGAAGCTGCCTACACCTTCGTTGACGGGGTACGAGACACGGAGATTCGTCAGCGCCTAATGCTCGGCGATTATAAAACCATCCACGAGGCGCTGACGGCAGCATTAAGGGTGGAGGCGGCCAAAGTAACAGCTATCCCGACATCGAGAACGAGGAGTGTCCGCTACACTGGAGACAGAAGACCAGCCGAGGGACGCCGGTGAACACCTAGTGGCCTGTGTTGGGGGTGTGGACAGCCCGGACACCTGCAGAGAGACTGCCCACACCAGGCAGAGCAGCCGGAAAACGAGTAAGGGCCGTCGTGGAGAGGGGCACATCGGCGCCATCACCACCATCCCCTCGAGTGACACTGCGCGCCGTCAGCCGGCATATGGATGACAGCCTCATCGCGGACGGTTGGGTGAGAGGGAAGACGTGCCGCGTGCTGGTGGACACCGGGGCAACCGTGACCATCATCAGACCTGACGTGGCGAAGGGTTTGCTGACAAGGAAGCCGAATCGACCATAGGAGCTTGTCACGGGATCGGACGACACCTTGCCTGTGGAGAAGGAGGCCCTGCTGGAGCTGACCTTGTGATCCAAACATTGTAAAAGCAGTGCAAAGTGATACAAACATAAAATGAGTGCAATATTTGCAGAATATTTCTATTACATTGCCTCTTTATATTATTTTTGAACCCCAAATTTCTAGTTTTATGATATCTGTATCATTGAATGGTCCAATTTTCATTCATAAAAGTGCCATGTTTCAAAACAGTACGTGTAGTAACACAGTGAACACTTTGTGCTAAGTAACTATCCATTCTTGCTACAATCATTCTTCAGAAGCTTTTAGTGCATATAGCAAAGGATGTGGCATCGCACTGCACCAGAACAAGGTAAAACATTGTTTTTATTTGTATTTGCATGCTCTAATATGTATTGCATTACTTTTAAATAATTTTTATATTTTAAGAATTGTCTCCTCTCCTCAGCCAAAACTACAAAGGGTTAATGTTTAAAGAAGAAATAAACTTAAGTTTTTGGCAATTTGTTCACTAGTTCCTTTTCTATTGACAACACGCTTTACTTAAAAAATAATGCTCTCTCAATCATTTTAATAATTCTACATAATTTTGCGAAACTTAAAACTAACCCAAATCTTTTGCCTATCTATAACTTCAATTCTTTTTCCTTCCTAAACCCTGCTCTACTTTAATCTCTGAATTTCCATGGTTTCCCCATCCCAATTTCAGGTAAAATTTTCATACTTTACCCATCTATTACTTCTCAACTCATTACTTCTATTTTGAATTTCATACACTCTTTAAAACTTGTGTCTTCTTAATTACAAAGCCAATAGTTATAAAATTCACTCCATTACCAAGCCCTCCTCCCTACCCTACCTAACACAGCTTTAGGCAATCCCAATACCTCTCTACAAAACATTCCACCTCCCTTTGAAGGTCCTCTTATTTCTACTTTATATAACATTCTTAATTCCGCTGTCAGTTCTTATAATTCCTCTAAGCACTTCACTAATAATCTTACTTGGAATGTTATTCAAGCATATTCTAATTGATTTCATGGCTGCCATCCTTTAGCAGCACCATTATTTCCTTTTGGTTCCCAACTTCACTTTTGATAATTTCTGTAAAGCAAGAATTACGGGAAAAATGGACTGCAGAGATGATACATAGATAGTATCATTGTGCTAGTATGCTGCTATTTTAAACATTTCTGAAGTCATTGTTTACAAGCTAATGTTTAAACACTTTAACCTCAAAATTCATAACCCAATATGAAGACAGTTGTAGAGAGAGATATTAGAAATTAAAAAAATATATTCTTTTATTTGATCATAGTAATCCTTTTGAATTACATGGCAAAATGAAATTCAAAGCATGGTCTTAGTTCTCGAAGGGAACTAACAGAAACATTAACAAACTGGCATTTGCTACAGCATAGTTCAAGAGGTTGTCCATTGTCTGTAATATTCTGGCATTAGAGTTCAAAAGTCAGTGCCTTTATGGCATAAATGGTAACATTGAGATAGCATCAACCTTGTGCAGGACATTAGAAGTGTGCTTCTTACAATCAAAATATGATAAATAGCCTTTGGATGAGGTTGTTGTTTCTTTGCATTTTGATTGGAAAATAGTTAAATGCATATGGAATTTCACTGCATCTTCTCCCTCCGCAAGCACTGCGGGCCATTCACAAACACAGTAGCGCAAGAGACTGGTACCTCTCTGCTTGCTTGCAAACAATGTACACATGTATTGGAAATTAAATTAACCTAAAGGCATTGATCCCAATGCCATAGCCCAATTAGAACTACCAAAAAACAAGGATCTGCCTTTCGTTAAGCACGATTTTGATTTCTTTACCTGTAAGCATTAATTCTTGAGTTGTAATATAACCTCTTAATTATCCATTATTCTACTTATTTATTATATAAGGTGCATTCAGAAAGAAATGAGCTGAAGACATAATTTCAGAAACCAGTACCTGTATGTTAGAAGTATTGGCCCTGCTGTTGAGACACTTGTCCCATTGTGACACAAGGTGGTGAATGGCTGTCTCATAAAAGTCCCGGGGCTGCGATGGGAGCCAGTTCCGCATGTACAGCTGGACGTCATTGTCCAAGGTGAATCGTTTGCCACCCAGAGCCTTTTTAAGGGGACCAAAAAAGGTCTAATCACAGGGAGAGAGGTCTGGACTGTATGGAGGGTGGCTGAGAACCTTCCATTTGAATTTCTGCAGGAGTGCTGCAAATGTATTGGCCGTATGAGGCTTTGCAGTGACATGGAGCAGAATGACCTCATAGGTGAGGTTGCTTGGTCGTTTTAATTTGATCACTTGGCGAAGGTTGGTCAAGGATTGCGAGTAATGCTGGGCATTCACTGTTGTCCCATGCTGCAGGAAGTGTATTAGAAGGGGGCCATCTTGGTCAAAGAAGAATGCCAGCATAACCTTTCCTGCACTTCTGTGGATGGCCTTGGCTTTTTTTGGTGGTGGTGACCCTGGATACTTCCACTGGGGACTTTGTCGTTTTGATTCTGGTTCAAAGTGATGACACCATGACTCACCTCCAGCCATCACTCGTGCCAGGAACTCATTCCCTTCCCTAACATAGTGTTGCAGATGACCAAGACAGTGGGCCATTCTACATGCTTCCTGGTGTGGTGAAGACTTTGGGGCACCCATTGGGCACACACTTTGCACAAGAGCAGTTGTTTCTTCATGATGGTGTGAACATTTCCGACACTCAATCCGACCTTGGCGGCTATAGCTTCCACTGTACTTGACGGTCTTGGGTAATGAGTGCCACAACCAGCTGGACGATGTCATTGGTAATGCAGTGTGGTGCTCCAGACCATGCATCATTGGCTAACGACACCCATCCTCCCCTGAAGCGCTTGTGCCAAGCTTTGACCCTTGCAAGGGACATGATGTGTTCGCCGTACACTTGTGACATTTGTTGATGAATGTCCGTTCCCATTACTCTTTCCGCTGTCAGAAAACAAACAACACCTCTTTGCTCTTCTTTTGATGCCTCCATTTCATTGTCTGGAATGTGACTGGCAGCATTGGATGATGATGCATGCTGCTGCTAGCTTTGTATAGTTACATGACGTGCACGCGTGCCCTCTAGCCATGGGCTGTGAAGTTCCACGCTCTGGTCGGAACAACACTTCGTTACACATGCCATGATATTACCATCCTGTCACCGATTTGGACTTACCAGACTGGCTTGTTTCTGTTTGAAAGTCCCTTATACATTTATTATGTTTATTTACATCTTTCTTTATTTAATTTCTAGAATAATAGATACATGATTATGCCCACATTATAATTTATCTCTGTGCGATAGGACTACTTTCTTAAATTGCAATTTTAACAGAAATTTTTCTCACAACTTTATTATAAGCTTTACATTCCAAATATAAAACAGAATATGGAAACAACTCCTAAAACAAAAATGTCAGACACTTTCCCAACAGAGAAAAAATTAACATTTATAGATTTTTTTTATTTTATTTTAAATGCTGGAATTGTGGGGTCATATCAGCGCCGTTAATACACCAGAATTTCATCCTGCAGAAGCTCTTTTACACATGCCAGTTAATCCACTGCCATAGGGCTATCACTTTTAAGCACACTTAAAAAGCATTGATCTGGGCTGGATTTCAACAGCTGGCCTCAGGATCGGTAGGACAGCACCTAAAAACTGAGCCACCCAGGCTGACCGACTCACTTCAGTGGTACATATAATAAATGACATTGACTAAACACTGTTGATGAAAATGTATATGTAATTTAAACACTGTCTAGCAATTACACAGAAAATGAAGCTATTTACAGTGGAGTAACAAACACTACACAAATAAAAATGTTTATTAAATATTCTCCGCTTATCTTAAGAAGCCGATGACAATACTTCTATTATGTTTTTGCGAAATTAATTTCATGAGCATTTGCCCACATCTTCAGTCATCTATGTCTTCTTCCTTGACAACGAAGTGTGTTGACTGAAGATGTTAGCAAATGCTCATGAAATTAATTTCGCAAAAATATAATAGAAGTATTGTCATCGGCTTCTTAAGATAAGTGGAGAATATTTACTAAATATTTTTATTTGTGTACTGTCTAGCAAGATTGTATCCAAGGGTTTAAACAACTTACTATTTCTGCTGCAAACCACAATTGTAGTAAAAACGTATTTCAGACACTTGTTTCCATTTAACATATAACACTAAAAATTTGGTTCTCTATCAGAGTTTTCGTTCTCTTATTTCCTCAATCAAGTTGCTGAATTGTGCTAGACCAAGGATGAATTTATAGAATTTTACTGTGAAATTTCATTTGTTTAATATAATATTACATAAATTATTAAAAATTGTTTTAAATCAAAAAGTTATATTAAAACAACATACATTAGCCCAATATAGCAAGACTATAAACATTCTAAGAAATATGCAGTTATTCAATTACTTTATTTTGTAAATTATGTAAATGCATAACTTCCAATTTGAGAAAGGTATTGGAAAATACAACAAATTATATGAATGTCTCCAAAATGGTTCACTGCACACACAAAGTATTTTACAGAAATTGTGTCTCTTAACAAGATTTACATTTTTTGTATAGAAAGATTTTGTCTATCTCTTACGTTTACCAGTTATACAAGTCTCCAGAAAAGAGGACTTCCTGACACTGCCAGTAAATTCAAGATATAAATTTCCTTAATCATGAAAATATTTTAATCTGCTGATTATGATGCCTTTAAACTCATCCGTTTTTGTTGTGGTGATCTCTGAGATCATTTTGTTTTAAAATTACTTTGAAATGTGTATTCTAATCATCCGAAACATAGATTCTGCCATAACTGAAATAAAGTGAAAAGGTGTTTACAAGAACAGATGTATTGTACAAAAAAGAAATTTGTTTTACAGCATTAGCATACATAAAACAAACATTACTTAAATTTTTAAATAGTGCAAACTACTAAACAGTTGCAGTTACTTAAATCCTTTGCAGTAAAAATGGTACACTTTTGAATAATAGATTTGCTTCATATATCTTTCTCATCTATTGATTCGCAATCGAATATACATTTCATCCTGAAATGCTGAAAACAAATGTGTCATACATGTACCATCTTAGTCATCTTCTTTTTTCACATTTGCAAACTATACGAGCAACCTTTGTATCTGATCAGCTTAGATGATAGTACTCACAAAAATTTTCTCCTACTGATGTTTTTATTTTTTGTAAATACAATATGGCTACTTATTGTACCAGTGTTCAAAATTATGAAAGAAAAAACCATGGGCCAAATTTTGTAGCCTATGTCATGTCAGAGGCCACGCCGCGGCTCAGTGGTTAGACCGCTTGGCTCTCACCAGGGCGGCCCGGGTTCGATCTCAGGTGACTGCAAAGTGAGATTTGTGGTGGACAACACGTCGCTGGGGCAGGTTTTCTCCGGGCTCTCCGGTTTCCCCCGTCATCTCATTCCACCGCTGCTCCATCTTCATCTCGTGTATCACCGGTGTCATCGCCTGCGGTGCCGTATGTAGTAAAACTGGGCGTTAAACACTACACACTACACATAAAAGATGTCATATCATTCAATCCATGGTATCCATACCCCATTTTGTCTTGTTATAAAATGAGATAATCTTGAGTTCTCTCACCCTCATCTCTTCTCGAAAATCAATCAAAGAATGTTTTGGTCCCCTGATGTTCTTTCTAAATATTGAGGTATTTGAGGTTTGTTTACTTCATTTTACCTATCATGAACAGTTTACGTTTTTTTAAGTCACACAAGTTGAAATCTGTGAACCAATTTTCAAATGTAATGTTTCAATCCGTTGTTTTGATGGGTTCTACCACTGCTTGGTTGCACCTGAGGGTTTATTGCTCAATGAATATGGCCTGTGAGACTGTGGCTACATATACCTCCAGATTGTAAGTATAGTAGATTATAACCTCTACTAATTAAAATACTTTTATTCATAGCAAATTAGTTTTTTCTTTCTTTAACTGCCCTCTTATACCACTACGTGGTGTCAGGGTTTTCTTGTTCCTCTTAACCCTTATGCTGGTAAGTGGCAGGTTAAGGAATGGAATCTCAGGATCAGTGAGGGAGAGAGAGAATCCAGGATGGGTGATAAGCCTGATACCTGGTACGAGAGTGGGAGAAGTGGAAGACAGAATGAGGACGAGATGAAACAACAGGAAAGATGATGGAGCAATTGGTGGAATGCGGGGAAACCAGAAGATTCGTAGAAAACCCACTCCAGCACCATGTTGTCCACCACAAATCTCACTTTACAGTCGCTTGGGATCGAACCCAGGCAGCAACTTCTTCTTCTTCTTCTTCTTCTTCTTCTTCTTCTTCTTCTTCTTCTTCTTCTTCTTCTTCTTCTTCTTCTTCTTCTTCTTCTTCTTCTTCTTGCTCTACTTCACATTCCAAAATGAACTTTTTCCTGTAAAACCAACCAGCATTTCATACGTCAAATTCTTACCTAAAGATAACCGGACACATAATGCTGAAAAATATCTCTTATTAGTGTCAATGTTTCTTTCTCTTTTCATGTCTATCTTCTACTGACATTGAATCTGAGACATTCTCCCCCCCCCCCCTCAAAAAAAAAAAATTAATCTTCAAAATCCTATTACTAATTTAAAAGTTTCAATTGCCATCTTTCAAATCGAATGTTTAGCTCTGTATACACCTCTCAGATATACAATAAATTCTTTTATTTGTATTAGATCTGTGAGTTTAATATCACCGGATCTCTAAAAGTTGTTTTGAAGGTTTGAGGCATATATATAATGTACTGAATAATAGTATTTAGCATACTGTCGTGTACGAGAAGATTCCAAAATATTCTAACATATGTATATTTCGCATCATCTTTTATGCAGGAAGAAAGCAGTATATTCTGTGATTCACAATTCCTACTAATTTTTGTTGGTGTTTTTCTCCATTTCCAGGAACTTAACTGTGAAATTCTTTTTCTGAGATACAATGTAACCATAAAAATTATTTTCAACAGAATAATCTTCACCTGAAGAAATTTGATAATTATTTCTTTGCTCGTTCCATCCCATCTTTTATCTTGTTTCATCTGGAATATCAGCATCTGGCTTGATTCCTCTTCACTTTAAAATTCACTGAGAGTGAATGGTAACATTCTTAACACCTCCTGTGATCATTTTTGTTGTTTAAACTCTAATTTCTGTTTGGATTCATACACCTGAGAGAAGATAAACAATTCGATATTAGTCGAGGCTGTTTCACAGATTACATTTAGTTTATAACACAAATGCTGAACTAATTGGAAATATAACTTATTTGACATACAATAAATATATTTCAGGTGTTATAATTATCGGAATCTGAAATAATAGATACATACCTTTGTAGTCACGGTGATCTGTGAGACAAAGGCAAATGTAACATGTACAATACAGCAACTGCAGAGATGAAAGAATCACTGGACGGTCGCAACATTGTTGACAACACAGTACATTAGATACAAAAAATGTATTTTCGCAATCTGTGAGATCAGCCACGACTTTTGCAGGTTAAACACATGGTATTTTAATCAATGTTGTTAAAACTATGTTTAGAAAACAAGAATTTTCAAAACAAATTCATTTAAAGGGTAGTCTGAGATGGGGCAATATCCTTGAATATCTCTGTGTCCCATCCTTGGAAAATGCTGAACTTAAATACCAAGTTTGGTAATTAACTAACTTTCTGTTTTTTGGTTATGTTAAGAGACGCACGCACGCACGCACGCACGCACGCACGCACACACACACACACACACACACACACACACACACACACACACACACACACACACACACACACACACACACACACATTCTACTAAAAATACCAAAGTTTTGGGTGGAATGTAATACTTTGCACACTTATATGTAGTAGAGAAAGTAATAAGACAGCTATAAACATTTTAATCTATTTACAGTGAATCTAAGTTAATACCATAAAAGCACTATGAAGGTTGGGTATGGCATTTAGATTGACGTTAATGCTTGTTGTGCTGAAACTGGATAAAGCATTTGTAATACATTGAGTAAACAAATTGATTTTATTGATAGTATCAATAAAGTAACTCAGTTACAATCTAAGAGACAGGAGTGGATGTTAGAAGGTCTGGAAGACAAATCTTTATCTCATACCAGATTAGGACTAGGTCCTCCGCTGTTGGTGCTTTGGGGGGGGGGGGGCAGGAAACTTTTGGTGTCTTGCAAATCTAATTGCATCTTAGTTGCATCTTTTTTCTTTGGCAACTGAAACATTGCATCAATGGTTTGCCTCATTTCCTGTGCTCAAAGAAATTTACTGCTTTGAATATGCTAATCATGGATATTCTTACTTTCCCAAGAAACTATAATTACATGTTTTGCCATTTTCATTGTTATTTACATATAATCCATTGAAATTCACTCTGCTCAATGTTTTCATGTATACCGGTTTCGGCATGTTCATGCAATCATAATACAAGAGGTCCACAAGACAAGCTAGAGCAAAATAAGTAAGGAAGTGTGTGCAATTTCATTTGTTATTAACATCTTTCTGTAGTTTTTCCGATGCACACGCAGCAGTACAGAAATAAAAGATTCATTCACAGGAGCAGGCAGGGTAGATTATTTCCTAACATGAAAAGATAATCATTGGTATTGTTCCATGCATCTCATGAGAATGATATGGATTATTTGCAATCAATTTGATGCATTCACAAAAATTTTCTGTAACTTTTTTTTTTTTAAAAAATTGCAGAATGTTACTAAAATTAGGCAAGTGAGTCAACCTTGTATATACTTTTCTCCACTTACAAGCTTTTTATGAACAATGGCACTCCACTTTCTGAAATACTTCTTTTTATTCTATATATTGCAGAATGTTATTCTTGTAAAATGCCTAAATTTACAGTTACACAAATGCATATTTTGCTTGTGATCATTCTGTCATCTTACTGATTCCAAGGTTGCAGATTCAAGTAAGGCCTAGATCAGTGGTTTTTAAATGTACTTAAAATTGACTGTCCCATGTCAGTAAATTAATAATAATAAAAAAAAAAAAAAACTCCTGTGAGACAAAATTCAGACACACCAGCAACTCTGATATGATCCTAGTAATTGACACTGACGTTAACAGTCAAATATTATTCCTCTCACATTAGATGCTTCCTTGCCATGTTGACTGTACAAACCTTTTTAGTCATGTGTATTGTCTATGGTCACTTTGCAGAGCATCAAATTAACTCGGCTATTTCTTGCAGTTAAATCTATCCATAGTTAAAAGGTATTTATATAATCAGATAATTTATTTGAAATATAACAGTACAATAATAGGCTACTCTCAGTCAACTAAGTGTTTATTGCAAAGTACATGTTTAATTTGATGTTGAGTCTTCTTAGACTAGTTCATTATAGGAATTACATAACAAATCCACAAATAGAATTAGATGGGGAAATTATAAAGTATCAAAGGAAAACACAATTTCTGGGAGTACAGATAATTGAAGATTTAAATTGGGGATCACACATAATATGTTAACCAAAATGCTCAGTACAGGATGCTATATGTTAAATACATTAAAAATGGTCACCAGTACACAGGTTCTCAGAAATGCATATTTTGCTCAAGTCCACAGTCATATTCGGTATGGAGTAATATTTTGGGGTATAGCAACTGGCTGGGAAGAGGTATTTAAAATGCAGAAGCTAGCAATAAGAATAATGATTGGTAAGACCAATAGAACGTCAAGTAGGGAGTTGTTTAAAACCTTAAAGATTATTATTTGAAGCAAAAGGTTAGAAACAGTGATGTATTTAACAATTTGAAAGTAATGAGTTGGTAATTCAAACTCAAACATCACTTAAATTATCCTTACTTGGACATGTTTCGGAGAACGGTTTGTCCCCATTGTCAGCAGTTATCCGACTGATCAGTCATCTGACTGACCTAAAGATTATGCCTGTGGCCTGTATATACATGCTAGAAGTAATATACTACATTCGATCTCGTAAATGTAAACTTTCCGAAAATTCACAGATACATGACTATTGTACATGGCAGAGAGATGATTTACATATTCAACACTGCAGGACTAACCTAGCCAAAAAAAAGTGCACACCACATTGGAATAATTCTGTATAACAAACTGCCTACCTTGATTAAAAACATAAAAGATCTAAATGTATTTAAAAAATCCTTAGGTCATTCCTATTAGTTCATTCATTTTATACGGTTGCAGAGTTCCTGGAAATGGGATTATGTAAAATATGATAGTGTAATTAATTTATACTCTCTAACCATGAAAATAATTGTATGTTGTATAGTTTTAGTTAGGAATAGGATTTTACTGTATGTGTTCTTGTAATTTTTATTTGTTTTTTCTTGATGAAGCCATAAAAATGTAATTTTTTGAAGTGCTGAATAAATAATAATACTACTACTATAACCAGTAGATAATTTGTGCTTTAATTGTTTTTAATAATTTTTGCAGTTGATAGAAAGGCTGCAGGAAGAAAAGAGAATGGAACAGATTAGACGTAAGGAGAGAAATGAGGCACACCTGTATATGTCTGTGCAAGTTTTGTTAGAAGATAGCTTTGATGGGCATCAAGGAAATGATCTGTATGATCAAGACAGAGCACTCTATAGGATATTTCGTGTTCGCAAACAGACAACTTTACAAGAACTTTTAGAACAGTTGGCAGATAGTTTGGTAAGTTTCCTTTTTTGTATATTATTAAAGAATAGCAGGTAAAAACACTGCTTGTAGATATATACTGATTGAAATCTTATATGTATTTACAGTAGTCTGTCAATTGCATTTGTCCAATATAACCATAAAATAATAAACCTCATTGAATAATTTAAAAATTTGGTTGATGTGAATAAAATTCAAATACTTTCTCAAAGTTCACACACAATATATTAGCACTTTCTTTGATTGTATACTCGGCTCAGTGAGAACATGCTCATTTTCATAATAATAAAAGCTTTTCATCTCATGCAGGCCATTTTCACAGCCATCTTGATAATTTAAATGTAAGAATCATGTTCATGTTATCTGAAGTCTTTGACCATATAACTTAGTTGATCGTGTCGTATCATGTTGCTTAATATTTTGGCATCCTTTGTTAATGGAATAAACCTTTCATGCTCTTTTGTTGTATTTGATTTTGCATCATAATAACTTTTGCAAAACTACTCGAGCCTCAAGAAGAATGTAACATAAATATAAAACCCTTCAAAATGAAAATTGAATTGAAGCAACATACACAAAAGTGTAACTGGAAGTTATTTCAAACTGTTATGCTGTGGTCTGCTGGAGTTCCAGACGTTTCGTCCACAACTGTGATGAATCTTCAGTGGCGCAGTTGTAGTTTTCTTGGAGAAGCTTGCATAGCGTCAAAACAGATGTGAACCATAATGTGACATTCAAAGAATGAGATATAAGTGAGATCTTCTACAATGCAGCACTAAAAGTTACTCCACAAAATTGGAAAGCTTCTGTGAACATGGGAAGGGGGTAGAAGAAATGTACTTAGAGAAGGATGATTAATTGATGATGTGTTGGACAATTTAATTATAATTGAGAAGAAAGTGACTAAATTGAAGGATGACTTTAAAGACTGCAGGTGTAATCCAGCATCAAATGTCAGTTGAGCTGAGGGTACTAGCAGTTTGCCAGGATCCTCCAAGAAACCTCTAATGGATGGTATATCTACTACCGCCATCTACCATGCACTTAAAAGTGTTTCACTTGAAAGTATTGAAGGGATTAGCTACAATATAATCTTGCAGAGTCAATCAGAACGTTGCATGGAAGTGATGTAATGTGGAATTAGGCAGTCGTGAGTTACCTGCAATAGTGCACTCTCATTTCATGTTTCAAGATAAACCACACAATCTGTGGTTGACTTAATATTGGACATGCAAACAGACTGCTCGTTCTTCAGTTATGAATGGCATTGGTGTGATAATACACAGGAACCTCAGAGTCTTGGAGTTCTGCATGGTACATTAAGCAATAATACAGATGCTACTACTCCCGCTGTTGTCTATTGGCTGTAGATGCAAGGCAACCTGACAACCACATGCTAACATCTTGCCTCTGTAGCACTGGATAAGGTCTTTCCAAGGTTTTTCCCTTATATTACAAGATGAACGTTGGGTAACTCCTAAGCTCTATGGACCCTGGGTTCATTTGATATCATTTCACCCATTTCAACGTCTTATATGACTTAATGTTGGAGGAATTGTTTTTTAAAGAAATTTGCTGACATACAAGGCTGAAGAGAAATTGTATTTTTACTACGCGAAAACTGTGTTTCAGAGGTTTTATTGCTTGTAATTTCTTGCTGCCTGGCAGGATATTTAATAGTGTAGTGTTTAGAGTTCATGTGTGTTTTGAGCTTCAAGTTGAGTGGACAGTGGCTGTGTAGTGAGCAATTGGCAAGCAGTAAAGCAGTTTGCGAGCAAATATCAAAGTTGTTGGTTCAGAATCTGCATGCAGCTTCATATAAGACGTGAACTGTGTATGCATGTCTTAATGTCTGCTTATATGTGTTATTGTTGCTCACTGTCTTCCTCCCTTCCTGAAAGTCATTACCACAGTTTTGTCTTCATTTAAGTTTAAATAATTTTCTTCTGTCCATTTAGTCAGTTTGTCAAAAGCTACATGTAGATTTTTTATGTTTGGTGATACTAGACCCATATCATCAACGTACATATATATTTTTAAATTTTCGTTATCAATGGCTTTCGAAATTTCAGCTGTAGTTATTATATATAGGAGGGGACTGATTGGGCCTCCCTGTAGTACTCCATTTTTTTGCTCGATTGGGTCAGATCTTGTCACCACATTGTCTATTTCAGTGAAGTTTCTTGCTAGTAAGTTCTTTAAGTCTTGTTTTGCATGTTCTTGTTGTTATCTCTTCTACTTTTTCCATTATTAGCTTACTGTTCATTAGGTAAATGCTTTTGTGTAGTCAATAAATACTGAATGTGGTTTCCCTCCTGTATATTGCAGTTTGGTTTGGATATCATCCTGTAGACATTTGTTGTTGTTTTCAAATGCTAGGCTTTGGCAATGAAGGCATTAGCTCTCTTGCTCTCCAATATTTCTATGTAGTGGGTCCGGCAGGTAGGGCTTCACAGGTTAGAAGATGTTCTTCAGCCATTTCCTCTTTGTTGCTCAGAGGACAACTTGGACTTGTATGAATTCCTATTCTGTGTAGGTGTTTGGCCAAATAATTGTGTTCCGTAAGTAATCTAAAATTTGCTACTGCAGCTTTACATGGGATTTCTGGAATAATTTCTGGATTTTCAACTTAAATGTTCCATTTTTTATCTTTGGCTTTGTTAGATATTGATTGGTTTTGTTTGTTTTTATATTCGTTTTTAATTAATCTTTTTATGGATGTAAAGGGCAAGTTTTTACTTTTGTTGTGAATTAAATTTGCACCTTTTTTGGCAAGAAAGTCAGCTGATTCATTTCCAGCAATTCCACAATGTGCAGATGTCCACTGTAATATAATTCTTTTCTGTAGTTTTTGAAGTTGTTGGATCATTTTGTGACATTCTTTAATTTGGATTGACCTTATTGCATATAATGCTGCTTTTGAATCAGCAAGTATGACAGCATTTTTAAATTTATCTATTCTGTATAGAAGGTGATAGAGTGAAATATGAATAGCCGTTACTTCTGCATCAAAATTTGTTGTGTGGTATCCTGCTGGTTGATAGAATGAGAACAGTACACACTTAATTCCTGCTCCTGAGTTGTTGTCCAAGTTAGATCCATCTGTGTAGATATGTAACCGTTCTTCGAGTGGGTATCTATTGTTCACAGTTTCTAATGCTGTGCTTTTAGTACAGGTTTGGAAGTTTCAGATTTTGTAACTATTTTTTCTAAATCTAATTGAATATTAATTGGTTCAAAAGTATGTGGGTTTTCTGTAGACATTTTACCGCCTGAATTGTTGATCGTCCCCTCATGAAGCCAAATTGTTCTTCTGGAATAGTCCTGCTGGTCATATTATATAGATATACTAGACTTGTTAGGATCTTGAAAGCTATACAACCAAGGTATGGGTGTACACCCCTGTATGAATTAAGATTTCCAGCATCTCCTTTTCCTTGAGGGTGGTGTATCACTTTTTTTTTTTTTTTTTTTTTTTTTTTTTTTATAGTGCCTTTTTGTAAGCATTCATTAAGTAATAATGTCCAGCTTTCTGACAGCGAAGGGGCTGTGTCTTTCAGGTACTCATTAACTATATTGTCAGGCTTGCAAGCTTTTTCTCTTGTACGTTGAATTTCTTGTACTTCTTGATAGGTAAAGGGTTATATGGGACAGTGGGCCTCATTTTCTGATGTTGGTCTTGTGTCCTTGGCTTGCAGTACTTCTCTAAAATGTGTTTCCCATCTAGCAGTAGATATGTCTTTAGGGAAGTGGGTTTGTTGAGGTGTATTAGCCTTGTACCATTTTTGTTCTGCCAGTTGAATTTTTCTCTTTTCTTCTTCCGTCTGGTGTTTCTCTTTCGCATGTTTGACTGTTAGTTTGTATTCCTTTTATTTCCTTCCATACATTTCAAGGTCCTGAATGTCTTGGTGTCTTGGCATGATGTAAGTCTGCTATTGTTTCTCTCCTTGCTGAGTAGTAATCTCTGTTGAACCACTGTTGGGCTCTTCACTGTTTCCTTTGGGATGGCAGCTTGTTTCATGTACTGTTCTATTGAGTTTACAGCTTCAGCAATTCTCCTGTCTTGTATCATATTGGTTAATGTTGAAGGTTTCTTTTGCATTTAGTCTCCCTATGTTAATTTTCGTTGTTAACTTGTTTGTCTCCCTACAATTCATGTTTTCTATGACGGTAAGTCAGTTCGGCAGTTCAGGTCACCGGCTAATAAAATATTTTTGTTTCTGCCTGCTGAGGCTAATTCTCCTATAATTTCTTCTGCTTTATACTCCGGTTGAAAGTATGCATTCACAAAGGTACAAGTCTGGTTTTAACCATAAGTATGTTTGATGTTTTGTGGATTATCTCAAACAGTGCTAAATTCGGCTTTATTAGAATTGTTATGCCTCCTGATGGTCTACCTCTTTCCCTTTGAGATGCATAAGAATATACAGAGTAGAAATAATTTTGGTTCCATTGGGAAGTTTCTGTCAGGGTAACTATATCATATGTGTCAAAAGTATTATCAAGCATAAGATTTATTGCGTTGTGAAGTCCTATATTCCAGAGCATAATTTTAATGCTCCCTTGTTTCTCCTTTTTCATATTCTGGTTCTAACGATGGCTTTGGTTCTGTCTTAGTTGAGCAGAATTCCTGTGTTCCTGCGCAAAAAATTGGAACTGTCTGATGGTTTTTCCTGTAGACCAAAAATCTCTTTTATTTACTCTTTCTAGACAGCTGAATGGGACTCCACTTTAAACGATTTTGTGTTGTATTTTGTTTCAATTTCTTCACATATTATGTTTTCTTTAATTCCCTTCTTTGCAAGGAAATTCTTTATTGCCTTTGCTGTGGTGCCTTGTTTCAATGTTCCCATGAATAGCCAGACCTTCTGTACAGCCGCTTGTAGGTCCTCTTCTCCCGGTCCCGTGTCGATCTTGGGTACACGTTGGACCCAACATTATATATTATATGCATAATAAACCTTGAAGTTTTCTGCTTCAAGAAAAAAATACACTCCGTATATTAAGCTCAATAGACCTCATTGATATGCACCTGGTTATAACCGTTCATTTTAGAGCACATATTTAATGGCTATGACTCTTTGTAAAAGCTGCCAGGAGAACAAACCTAAAGGCATGCACCCTGAGACACTGCTATGAACTTGCCATGGAAAAAAATGTAGATTTCATTAAATATATGCTTCAAAAGTCTGCTCTTTTTGCTTTTCTTTCTTTTTCTTTCTTTCTTTTTTTCTTTCTTTCTATCTTTCTCTCACTTTCTCTTTCCTTCTCTTTTGCTCTTCCTTTCACTTTCTTTTTCTCTCTTTCATTCTTTCTTTTTCTTTCTCTCCTTTCTCTCTATCTCTTTCTTCCTTTTGCTGTACATCATAGGCATGATTATAAGTGATATCAGATATGTTATGGCATAGGCTTTTAAAGGCTACAGTGAAGGTATGAAATTATAGATGTCGTAAGGTCAGTGTTAATGTTTTAAATACACGTTAGAAATGTGATTGTTAATTTAATGTGCTAGTTCTAGCCATTACATCCTAGCACATACATATGAGATAGTTTTTGAATGTTAATATGTTCAAATTATTCACGTTCCAGAAATATCCCATTGAGCAAATAAGGCCGTGGCCTTTCAGCTATCGCTCCAATCAAACGTGCCGCCCTACACTAATAGATTTGGAAACAGACTTGCATAAACCAATATTGGATGTAGCAGAAAACCAGAATCCATGGAATGTCTTTGTTGAAGTAGTACCACCAGACTCAGGTCTCCAAGCTCTTCCTGCATTTGATAAAGATTCTGATGTACTTCTTTTCTTCAAACTCTATGACCCAAAGACAAAACGAATACATTATTGTGGTCATCATTATATGCCAGTTGCAGCAAAAGTGCGTAAGTAGTATTTATGTTATTATATTGATAATCAGATTGAGGTACTACAAACTTGTTTGCTAATAATTGTACAACTTTGATATCCAATTCGGTTAACTCCAAGAGTGGTCAAAGACTAATAAGAGGGTAAGTAAAGCATAAAGTAAGCACATGTCAAAAGTGATCTTGTAGCAGATACCATGTCTTAACGTGTACAAATTGGCAGAAATCAGCAGTAAACTTTTGTCCAAACTAGAAATAACCAACAATCTCGCAACTTGTGCACACTATTATTATTAAAAGTAATCTTGGCTGATGCAGTAATGCAAATAATGAATTCTCTTTAAATGACTAATGGCTGGTTATATGAACTCAATTTGACTCTTGGAATATTGTATCCAGGATATAAATGAGGGGACAAATTATACAGTATAATTTTATTCCTTAGATAGCTGTTCATTTATTTGCAGATTTAAAACTAAGTTGGCTAATTTGCGTGTTATTCATTAACAGGTTGATACTTAATCTTGGCTTAGTTATTCCAACTGCCTGCAATAGGATAAGAGTATGCTTACATTTTATGCAAAGTTGTAACTTATACTGATATATGAGTTTAAAATAACTTGAATAGATGTCACTAGGAAAGTTTCAGGTCTTATTTTAAAGTATCTTATTTTCAATGCTCAGAACAGCTACTATGCTTAACCTGGCTTCTGTCATTTTATTCCTTAAAATATTTCTTTAATTTGACTTTTGAAAATTATATTTTAACTTACCAATGTGGCTATCAACTTGAGGTAAAACAGAATTACTGTGCAGAGTTTAAATACTCAAATAATTAACTTTAAAGAGAGTCGATTAATGACACTAAACAACACTTACTTTTAAATTTTCCCGGAACATGTTTCAGAGGCTTTGCCTCTATCCTCAGCCGGCCATCGACTGCTTCTCATTGGTGTAGTTGACGATATTTTGTCACAGGTCTCCTCTGGTGGCGGTTCAAGGAACTTGCTGAACTGCCACCAGAGGAGACCTGTGACAAAATATCGTCAACTACACCAATGAGAACCAGTCGATGGCCGGCTGAGGATAGAGGCAAAGCCTCTGAAACATGTTCCGGAAAAATTTAAAAGTAAGTGTTGTTTAGTGTCATTAATCGACTCTCTTTAAATTTAATTTATCATAACACTGTTTTGAACACTTCCAAGAAAGGAACTCAAATAATTGTTAAGCAGGTACTTATCAACCAACAGAAATATTAAGATCCTTCATAAAATTTTAGGAAACACTCATTACATCTCACACTGCTGAAGCAATACTTAATGCAATGACTGGAAATGTGCAACCAAAGCGGTGACCTTGAGAACATTACTTTTTACTAACAGTGCTTTCCACTCAACTAAATCTTGCTTCTAGTGTCATTCATCTCCTTGCATAACAAATTATAGTGTTAAAAGTTTATGTTTGCATTTGTTTGGAGTAAACTGATATTGTAAATTAGCAAAATAGATCAATTTGTCCCAAATAATTTGAACTTTTGTCTTAGATTGGATATGGGAGCTCTGAAGGCTTCTACTTATTTGTGAACTTAACCCCAAAATATTGAATATTGCACAGTATTAAGACTTGTACTACATTTTGCCATGCTAAAGACTTGTGCTACATTTTTGGTTATTCTACATTTTGAATAATGTTTTTGGTCTTAAAAAGTAACTAGTCCTTTGTGTTTCATTAATTATAACTATATACATCACTCTGTGCTGTAGTAGTTAATTACTTCACTATGCAGACTTGCATAGTATTTAACTTCACTATTCTCATAAAAGTATAATCTGTTCTCTGTAAGAATAAAGTGAATGTCAAAGAAGCATGTGCTGGAAATAAATCACATTGGCTGGTGTGTTGTAATGCTCCCCTGTTGCTCTCAATAAACCATTCAAGTTTTAATATAGAATTAACATAAAGTGATTATAGTAAGAACAATGTCTCTTAAAAGTTCAAAAATGCACTGGTTGATGTAACAACAAAAATGGCAGTTAAACTCTGGTGACGGCATTGCTGTTTATGTGCTCAGATGGTATGTTACTGACGTACTAGACGTGGAGCTCATTACGAAATGTGGAGTAATATTTTATTCTAACAGCGAATGGATTATAGTTGCATTTTGCTGATAGTATTCTAGGCTCATTGTACTGTTTTAAATAGTAACTTTAGTTCATTTACCTGACTGTCATATGTTCTAAATAAATAACTTTAAATTTAATCGTAAAAACTATTTGTAGTCAGTTTATTGACTTTTGTCACGTTACCTTTTTTATATTATCGAGGTACCTCTAATATATAAAAAAGTAAATGACGAATGTCAATAAACCGATTACAAATAGTTTTTATGATTAATTTTGATGTCACTGTTACTAAATTCCTCCAAAACACACATATCTTTATATTTATTTATTTTGAAAATACATTTTATGTTTTTTCTACTGGTTCAATGAAAGATTGTTAAACTTTTGATTATTTAAATGTAGCAAGAAGCAATTAATGGGTAATAGGACAGCTCTTCAATGCCTTTTACATACTTGATATGTGTTTGGGCCTTTTAATAGTAATTGCTTTCCCTTTCACATGTCTATCATGCATTAGGTTTTGCTATTTGCCAAACTTTTTTCTACCCCTGTTAATGATTACCACATGTTTCAACTTCTTATTACTATTGGATCTGGATTTACATAACCTCACTTTTCACTATTTCTCATTTGTACATCTTCCCTTATTTTGCATCACTTTTCCCTAATACAAATTATTAAACTTTACCAGGCACTTTTTGCAATCCTTCTTCCAGTTCCTATTATTTCATCACACGTTTTCAAATTCTCATCTCTACTTCTCACAAACCCACTCTTACATCTCTTCCAGCTGTATTAATTTTTGTTGTATGCAAAATATTAACTTCTCCTGAACATTATTTACCTTTATTTCAACTTACTACTATCATTTCACTCAGCGTGAACTTACTTAACCTCACTTTTTTATGATATTACTTATATGTCTCCCCTTTTCTTGCCTCTTTTTTTTTTTCTTTTTTTTTTATCCCCCCTCCAATTACAGTTATAAGCTTCTTGCTGATTTTCTCCTTCCCTGATAATTATTCCATCACATTTGCTCCTATCTTTTGCTCTTTTAATCATGATCCATTCTATTCTTTCTTTCCTGCAATGTACTCATAAGAGCTATGTTTTTACCTCACCAATATATCCCTAGAGCTTGATCTCCCCTGCCTTATTCTCACTCCTTTCCTGATACCCTGTGTTCCCACACTTGTTTTACTCTGTACTGGCCATAGTGCAATGTTGTCTTTTCTAGTTTCCTTTTTTCATGCCTGTCATTCCTTTTCCCCCTCTTTTTCATTTGCACTGTTCATTTTCCCTCTGTCAATGTACACTGCATTTACTCCAGGTGTATTATGTACATTCACACCAGATATTGAATATGTCAAAGTCAACTCGCTTATCTCTGCTGTTTCAGCACTTAGATTATCTACTTCTCTGCTCAGCCACTTGACCATCAATGCACACTTTGCCTTTTCATATAAATACATTATTTTCTTCTTTCTTCACCTTGCTCCTTTCTTCAACTAGCCTCCTCCCTTTTTCTCTTTGCTCGTATGATGATTCTTTTTTATATAAATAGATGTTCCTCATAACACTTCGAAGCCTCTCATGTTTATTTCTAACATCTTCATTAATAATTCCCATATCTCCTGAATGCTCCAATTCCTTTTCACTTTTACACTTCAAAAATTAAGTTGCCTTCTCATATGGTATTCCACACTTTCCATTTTTATTCATCTTAGTTTTTATCTTCTCAAGCTCTTTAATTTTAATCTCTATGTTATCCCACTTCCTCTATTCTTGTTTAAATTTCTTTGCTGAGACATTAGTATTTGTCGTAACTTGTCCAGTGTTCTTTACAATTGCTATGTCACTTAGCTCCGTTTTCCTCACTTTAATGGGAGTAATCTACTGTGTTCTCCGTTGCCATTTTAGTACTGCCTAACCAAGGAATAAGTCTAATAGAGGGTTATTTGAGTTTTTAAAACAGACATTTGCATTGAATGTGTCATAATTCTTTGTAATTATTCTAATGCAAGTCTCTGTAACTCCCGAGTATATAAGCACCATACCTCATGCTCACCTGGGTAGCGTAGATGGTAGTGTGTCTGCCTCATGTTCAAGAGGTTCCGGGTTTGAATCTAGGTCAGGGTGAGTTACCTGGATATTTCTTTTTTTTTTCAGTGTTTTCCCTTATACTGAAAGACGAATGTCGGATAACTCTAAACTATATGGACCCTGGACTCATTTGAGCATCATTTCACCCAATCCATTCTTCGTCCGATATGACTTAACGTTGACGGACATAAATAAAAAATATAATAAATAAATTAAAAAAAAAACTCATTTCTGCAACTTGATTATTGAACTTCTATCCAACATTGCAGAAATGGAAATGTCTTATGCTAAGTTGTGTTGCTAAAGGGCAGGACTGTATTGGCCGCAATAAAATTCTTGTAGTGGGTACTGCTTTGTCTTTTCCTAACCTAATCAATAACAACCCATTCCCCCATAAAACCAGACTTTGGGATTACCATTGGTCAAATATGTGAGGACATTTTTGGAGTCATGTGCCTATAAGATACAATCCAGGTTTACAACTGTATAACTCAAAAAGGCACTGCTGAGGGGGGGGGGGGGGAATAAATGAGTTTAAGCCTGTAATCTTTTCTCTAGAAATGGATGGGGAAAATATGAATTGTTCAGAAAATAAATAAAACTGGCTGAGTAGTTAAAACTAACTTAATCAAAATTGAATTACTTTTGTAAATAAAATAATTAAATGACTAACAGTGTAATTTAGTTTTAATAATCAGATCTAATGACAATATATCAATAATAATTGGATGTTTTTGAACAGTGAGGTTAATCATACTATTAATTGAGCACCAGTTATGTTTATAAAAGTGAGATACTGTAAACATAACCGATGTTCAGTTAATTAATATTTTTAGTTTAACAAATATAATCATTTTATTTAGTAAACCCCCAGATATTCAGAAACAATCTTGAATCTTAGTGAAGTGCTTAATTTACTTACCCTACTATCTAATATGCACATTGAGTAATTTGCATAACTTTACTCCTTACTGCATTTGAATACCTGGTTTTGACACACCAAAGATGATGATTATTATTATTATTATTATTATTATTATTATTATTATTATTATTATTATTATTATTATTATTATTATTATTATTATTATTATTATTATTATTATTATTATTATTATTATTATTATTATTAGTGGTGGTGGTGATTTCTAGTATTTGTTTTCAGAAATTCAGCTTTTTTATTCATAAATTTAGCATTTTGTAGCATTTGATATTTGCAATTTAGCATTTCATAACAATTTAAAGAAAGCCTGCAACTGACAAACAGGTAATGTGTTTCACGTAAGGTTACTGTAAAATTTAAAATCACATTTGTAAAGGATTAATAGTGAATATAAATGAATAAAGTTGTGCATGTTTTTAAAGCTAGTGTAGGTTATAACAAAGATTAAAATGGAATTGGTACATGATAACCCATAATAAAGAAGGAAGGAAGATTCTGATATACAACCTGAATAATTAAAGCAAAAAGCACAATATCTACTCAAATCATACAAGTTCAGAAATCATTATTGCTTTTGAAGAAATCATGGAACATACTTCTACCTTTTATCTTGTTCATGTTCTGCTGTCAGTAGAATTTCTTGCGCTTACTGAAACATCTTCAAGAGTCAATGCTATGCATAGAATCCCAAATACATTGAACAAATGTTTAAGTAAAATCTGGGTACAATTTGCAGGTAGTGTATATTTTTATTTTACTGTATAGTTTGTACTACAGTTGAGAATGGATTCTAAAATATTTGTTCTATTCCACTCAGATGACTTTCTCTATTCACTCTTATGCAAACTATTCTTACAATTTCTTGTTAATTTAGATAGATATTTGTAGAAATGGGTAGTCAACCTGAAAAATTCAATGCGACGGCCGGGATTTGAACTGCGGATCTCCTGGTTTCCATCCATTCGCTCTTACCCATTGAGCTACCATGGCCAATGTGCCGTCCTGACATTAAATTCTCCAATTGACTCATATATTTTCCCGGTAAACTTGGTAAAGTGGAGACAGAACATGTTGATAGAAAATTTGTGGTATGAAGTACAGAGTGTCTCAGTTAATTATTCCATTTTTCAGTGTTAATTCCAATTTAACTTTTCAAATTTAATTTTCATATTTATTGTACACTTAGGAGCTGTACATTTTTTGCAGGATTTGTTTTTATGTGTTATGGTTTACCAGTTGCTCCCCTCAGTCACTGGATATATTTATACTTCATTTTTTGGTACTTTTTCTTGCTTTAATGAGTTTAAAGTAATAACTGCCAATGATATATGTCCTTCTGCTGAAATCATGGTAATAATTTTTGGGGGAATGCAATTTCCTCATTCCATAACATGTTTTAGAGAAAGTAAAAAGTTTTCACTTGAGCAGTACTCTAGCATTTTGAACAGATTTTTATTTTAAATTGGATAATTTCAGATATCAAGGATGTCATTTGGCATACACAAAAATGTTTTAGAAATAAAATTGCTGGATATGCATTAAAATTTTATATAGGGAAAATCTAAGTGGAATTAAGAGCCATTTATAATCAGATTATAATCATATCTATATATATATATCAAAATATCCAGCAACTTTAATTGTATATAATTGACGACTTGCCTGTTTTCAACAATGCTTGTAAAACATAAGGTGATAAAGTATTATTATTATTATTATTATTATTATTATTATTATTATTATTATTATTAGAGAGATATTAATTATAGCAGGTAACTGTTCTGTAGCAGAGCAGTTTTGGTACGAGGTACTTTAAACTGAGCCTACATTGCTGTGTTTTAAAGAGCATATCCAGCAACAGGCTGCTGCACTTGGAAAATATTTTTACTTGAAATTCCATCAGTAAATTTCCTGTTCAAAAATCTAAGTTACAAAATCCACCTTCCATTGAAATCAAATTTTCTAATTCATATTAGTGTCCTATATTGTGTCCTAACATATGTATTATGTTACAAAGGATGAAATAAATACAATACAATAATCTTAGTTAAGAAATGAGTGACTATTTAGAAACCTTTACTAATACACAGTTGGTATAATAATAAACATTGTTGTAAGTTCTCCCTGTTTAGTTATTGAAAATTCTTCTGACCCAATCTTTCAGAATGTTGAAAATGCCACGTTTTTTAATTGCTTAGAAATGCTTGGGTTAATATCTATTTGACTTTTAGTCTAAAATAAGACCTACATGAAGCTGATCCTGCTTTTGCCAGATCTTTGACAAAACTGTAGTGGAAAATCAATGTTATTAATTAAAATAATAATAGTAATAATTAAAATAAATGTGACTATTGCATGAATAATCATCAGCCTCAATTATCTTTGCATTAACTTTAACATAAAGTTACACCAAGGTGACTCATTTTCTATGCAACAGACTAATTTAGTGAACAGTTTAGCTTAACATAATAATACTTAATTCCTCATTCAATTTGTTTTAAATCGTCATTGGAATCAAATCATTTGACAGCCAGCTTCTTGTTTCAGAGGAACTCATTCCACTACTAAATGATAGAGCAGGATTTCCTCCAGATACAGAACTGGTTCTGTATGAGGAGATCAAACCAAATATGGTGGAACGTATTGAGAATTACAATGAACCACTTGAAAAGGTTTTAGAGGAACTTATGGATGGTGACATAATTGTATTTCAAAAAGACGAAAGAGATGACATGTATGAACTGCCTACTTGCCGTGATTATTTTAAGTAAGTACTCTCTATTAACACATCTACTATATTATCTTTGTGGCAGACATTTTGCCCAATTGATACTCTTTTTTTGCTAACAGATGTAGCTAACAGCATCTCATCTTAGAATTTGTAAATCACCTGTGAACATTCATCTTCTAAATAATTAAAATTTTGAGTTGATCATTGTTGGTCTACTTACATAATTAATTAAGCTATATTTAAGTATTTAAAAGAAATTATTCCTAGTTTTTGAAACATCAAATAAATAGAATCTGTAGGTTAAAGTGATGAACAAATTAAAAAATGTTTCTGGAAAGAAGTTCTGTCAATTCCAGAAGTTTCCACGTAACATATTTATTAATGTTTGATTGCTTAAATGTAATTGGTTCCATAAAATATAATGGCAGTTACCCACTACAGTTTAGCTTTTTAACAAACTTAGTTTAACATACGGCATTAATACCAATAACTTCACTATCACATTATAAAAGAGCCACTACTTTATACAAAGGATTACTGATATTTGATGTTGTTTACCAGGGCCTTCAGTTTACATATATCTTATAAATCCTTTTGTAGTGTGTGAGTGAGCTTTCAAAAACAGTTTCTAAATGGAGAAAGCTATCGTAATGGATATGCTGCAATTTGAATGTACTACATTGGCATTAATGCAGATATTAACCAGAGATATTATACTACCCATGCCATTCAAATAGTTACTGAGACTTGTTTAATGTTTGCAATGTAACAGTTTGTCAAATAGACACACTGCCCTTTAGCAAGCAGTTAATTAGCAAAATTTACCAAAAAGAAAAAGAAAAATCTTTAATTATTGTTTCTAAATTCCACAAGTATATCAATTCTAAGTCTCAAACAATGCAATATTAATGTATATCTTATACAAATTCTCCTTACAAATGCTTATTCTTGTAACTACTTTATATTAATAGAGATAAAGATTTGCAGAAATTATTTGATTACATATTTCTTAGTACACAATAGAATAAAATACAGTAGGCTTAAAGTGAGTCAAATCTTAAAACAGCTCATTGCTATATGATGGCTTTGAAGTTTCATTCTCATCTTGTGCATAGAGGTCCTGCGCTGTGGAATAGTGGGCTAAGGCATCATGCTTTGGTTCCCTGCCGTGGAATCGATCCCACTCCTGTGGTTGCGGATTTTAAATCCCGGTTATAGGACCGATGTCCAAAGCCAACTTTCTGGCTAGGGATACCGAGATGCAGACCACATTCCCTCCCCATATCGGTTTGATGATCGCCCACCTCTACCTCTTATATGTGGGCGTGCGGCTGGCAGTCGGGTTGGCAGGCCTTGACCCTCTATGGGCTGTTGCACCTATTCTTGTGCAGAGAGAAAAAGTGACTTCTATTTGAGAAAAGCAAAGGTATTGGAAAACTCTGAGAAATAAATAATATCTTGAAAATGGTTCACTCTATAAAAAAAACTGTATTTGAACATAAATTGTGATTTAACGAGATCTACACTTTTGTACAGTAAGATTTTGTCTATCACAATTTACTGGGTAAGCAAAAGAAATTCAAGATATGCATTTCATTTGTCATGAAAATACCTTAAATGTATGGTATTTTAATCTAATTGTTAGAACCATTTTTAAGAAAATCAAAATTATTGAAAAATGTTCCATGTAAAAGATAGTCTTTAATGGTGGGGAGCGATTTTCTTGAACATTTTTGTGTTGTATCCTTACAAGATACTGAACTTAAATACCAAGTTTGATTTACACTTAAATTCCATTAGTTCACACACATTCTTTTTCAAAAAATATTTTTTAAGGGATCCAAAATATTTATTGCCAGTGAAATCTCCCTTTCCATTCGAGATGCCTAAGTTTTGGGTATAATTAATGCTTCCTCTAGCTATTATATAATAGTAGAAAAGTAAAAATTATGTATAATAACATCAAGTTTATTTTTTCTCTCTTTTGCACATAATCTGTTATTCAGAAGTTTAATTGAAGGAATACTGTGTATTTCCATTCACTGTTCCTGTGCTGTACAGTGGTTGCATCAGTGCTTTGGCAAACTGCTCAGGATTACAAAAAAGAAAATCCTAAAGGTAAATTTTTGAAAAGTGATGAAAAGCAGATCTAGTTAAACATGTTTCACAAGTTAATGGAGCATAAATGGATACTTAACAGTAGAAAGGTGCTAAGTGCCAAATTAACTTAAAAAGGTATAAATGCATTGAAAGGTGCAGGATTACATGTGAAAAGGGCTAAGTCTATTGAGATTTTCGAATGGTTATTAAAACCGCTACCAGATGGTAATAGTGCTAAGTTCCCTTATTATTTCATAAGAATGATGCAGTGATCCATTTAATTGTTTGTGGTTCTCTTTGGTCCCAAGATAAATGTATGCATAGACTGTCATTCTCTCCTGTTTAGTTAATTGTTTGTCTTCAAATTATAAGGGGTGTGTGTAAATATTTCTAAATTCTATAAGCAAAACTACTCCACACAGGAAACAAGTTTCTCGTTAATGGGCACAGCTTTCTTTCCTGTGACTCTTGAGTTTGCGTTTATAGAGAGAAGGAAGTCATTGACAAAGGCGTTTGTACCCAGTGACCTATGCAAAATGGTCAAGCAAGCAAAGACTGTTAAACCTTTCAAAATAATTTCCATGACTTACTTGACTTATGTCCTTTTACTCATTTGCAGAGCACAGGCCTTCAACATAGCAGTGCCAGCTTATCCTATTTTGAGCCAGGGTCTTGAGTTCTTCAAAAGTCTTCCCTTGTCTTATCTACTCCATCACACTGCATATCCACGACTTTGGGTCTACCTCTCTTTCGTTGTCCTTGGGAGTTCCAAAGCACAGCCCTTCTCTCCACTGCATTCTGCTGTTTCCGCAGTGTGTGGCTGATGCAGTTCTACTTCCTATGCTTTATTTGTATGCCTATGGGTTCTTCTTCTGTTTGTTTCCAAAGATCTTCATTTGAAATTCCTTTTGGCCAGAAAATGTGTTTCATTCTCCAGAAGCATCTATTTGTGAATACCTACCTGTGTTTATAAGTTATCTCTGAAGTAACTTTCCAGGTTTCACAACCATATAACAGTACTGTTTAAGTTATTTGATGGAAATTAATCATTTCTTCACACTAGCCATATACAGGCTAAGATTTTGGATTGATAGAGTTGACATGAAAAATCCCGGCCACGGCATTGAATTTTTCATGTCGACTCTATCAATATAACAGTACTGTTTTAACATTTGATCAAAAAATGCGAAGTTTGGTTTTCATTGAGATTTCTGTGGTTCGCCATATTGGATGAAATTGTATGAATGCGGCATTTGCTTTGTGGATTCTTATTTTGACATCAGCAGCTGCTCCTCCGTTCTTCGTAACCACAGTGCCAAGATATTTAAATTCTTTGACTTCTTGAATGTTTTCGTTACTGTCTATTTGCTATTTGCTACTGATGACTATTTCTGTTTGCTCTTCATTGCTTTTGTTTTCTGGGCATTTATTCTGAAGCTCACTACTCCTGCCTCTCTCTCTCTCTCTCTCTCTCTCTCTCTCTCTCTCTCTCTCTCTCTCTCTCTCTCTCCAGATAATTTCCATGAGTAGTTCAATTTTTTTTTAAAATTCAATCTGTGGCAGGTGAGATAATCTACACCAAAAATCTGAACATTTCTAAGCTGTAGCATCTCATATGATTCATCAAATGTAGAAAGTGTATCAGTAAGTGTTACATGGAGATAGAAAAAAAAGGTGAAAGTCCTAAAAAAATGGAAACATGCAAGAAATATACAATTGGCTATCTTGAAATCTTGTTACTGAATAAACTCAGTTACAAATGAAAAAAAAAAAAAAAAGGAGGAGGAGGAGGAGGATTTATAGACCATTATCCCTTACCTGAAAAGGAGTGAGCATAAAGAATATTATATGAAGATGTGATGAATGACTGAGGAATTAGCTCCTTGAAAGGCTTGACAGGATTTTGCACCTTTCTTGAAAGTATATGTGTGAATTGCTTTCAGCACCAAACAACTCCAACTGTATCATGAAACTGGCAATAATCTATAAGAAATTCTCGTCTATAACTTTGAAAAGTTTGAGGAATAAATAATTAAAGCACTGCATTACAGAGAATTTATATATATATACTTATGTTCATAAATTTGGCACTTTGCACCTTTCTGCTGTTAAGTATCCAATTGTAAAGTTGCTGTAAATGACATTACAAAATTCACTCTGAATATACTGACATCGGAATAGATTTTTGTGAATGCTCAGAGAGAATTCAAAAGGACTGGTACCATTAAAGCATTCATGTAAAATGAGAGAAGCATAACAGTTTTGAGAAAGATGGAAACCTTGCTGAATGTGCAATTGATAGTAAACATAATGCATGTTATCTCGTATGAAGAGAAGTTAATGCAGCTAGAGAATATTATGGCGATGTTGGCAGATTCATGATTAACTTAGGTGATAAAAGTTCAGCATTGAGCTAATTCTTGTTTGGAATTCTTGTTTGGGAGTTGCAGCATTTCCTACCGGCAATGGCATATCAGATTAATGTTAGTGTGCAAATTTATTTCAGTGCATATAATATATGCCAACTTATTTCTATATGTTGTATCATGTTCAGTTTTAATAATCATTATAATGAATGTAAATATATTGATCTGAAAATAAGGGCACTTATATTAATTAGCCCGCCTCGTAGCATGGTGGTAGAGGGTCTGCCTCACTTTCAAGAGGTCCCGAGTTCAAATCTCGGTCAGGGTGAGTTACCTGGATAAGGGTTTTTCCGGGGTTTTCCCTTATCCTGAAAGACGAATGTCAGATAACTCTAAGCTCTGTGGACCCTGGGCTCATTTGAGCATCATTTCACCCATTCCATTCATTGTCCGATATGACTTAACGTTGGAGGACGTAAATTACAAAACAAACATATTAATTAATATTATTTCAGAATTTTTTCTCTCCATTAAAATGCATATATGGCCATGATATTGACTGGTAACTCAGGCACAGAATGTATTAATATTTTAAACAATCATAGTAGTAGTCAAATGGGCATAGTCATTTGAGCATTTTAAAAGGAGGAAGTAGAGCTGAGAAAAAGGGAAAAGTTAGCTTCCATTGTGTAAGGACTATGATACAGTGAAGCACAAAATTAATATAATTTTGAGTCGAACTAATACTCAATGCTCCACTTATTGCTAGTATTTACCTAGAACGCGTTTCATTAGGATCTTCCTAACATGATCAGCTGTTGTCAAATAATGGACGTCGGTTCAGTGAACTCCTAGGAGGTGATAGGTGCATCTCTGTCAGTATCTTGATGAACTTAAAATTTAGGTTTTCTTCAAAGGTAGTGTCGAAATTAAACAATTTTCTTTCATGTTTCTTTATGAAGATTTTTTCCCATTTGGTTAATGCAGCTGGACCTTGGACACTTTTTAATAAGTGAACTTCTCGTTCTATATCATGATTCTCCTTCCAAAAATGGTACGTTACCACCGATTTATCTATTTCTTTGTTCCTAAAGTACTCTTTAAGGCTAATGTTCAAGTTCCTTTTTGTTTTTCCAATGTAAAAGTTGTCACAGCCCTTGCAATTTATCCGGTACACGCCTGATTTTTTGTCTGTATCTCCTTTGTATTATGTGATTTCAAAAGGTGTTGTACACTAAATTTGTTCTGTGGGGCCAAAGTAATATTGTGTTCTTTGAAGACTTTTTGGAGGAGGTGTGTAGCTCTGGGATGATATGTAAATTTTCTGTATGAAGTTTCATTGCTGATTGGGGAAAGAGTAGTTACTTGTTTGCATCTTTGTTGTCTTTTGAATTTATCAATTTTCTTGTTGACCAATTCTGCAATGTGAATATATTATTGTACTCTTTGATATATTCTATCTTGTTTAAAGGTACATTAACAAGCCTGTAAGTTAAACTGTTGATAACAGCATGCTTGTGTTGTCTTGGGTTATATCCATCTGCTTTTATGAAATTCTCTGTGTGTGTTTCCTTTCCATGTATGCCAAATTCAAGTTTATTATGTTTTCTGGTAGGTTTCAAATCTAAGAAAGGTATTTCATTGTTTGTCTCTATTTCTATGGAAACTTTGATTGCAGGATTTTGTAAATTAAGTAGTTTTAATGCATCATCCACTTGTTTCTCATTTACTATTGCCCAAATGTCATCTACATATCTATACCAATGTTTGAAAATTAGTGGGAATGCCTTTGTGATATGGGTTTCCAAAAAGCTCATCAAGAGGTCTGCCAAAAATGGGGACAATGGGTTGCCCATAGATAGTCCTGATATATGTTTGAAATTTTTTTTATTGAATCTAAAAAAGGACTGTTCAATGCAAATATTAGTTAATTGAAGGTATTCCTCTATGATGTTTTGGTCTAATTGTCGGGACTGAAGCCATATTTGCATGTATTCTGTGAGTTTGTCTCTCGGAACACTTGGGAACAAAGAGATTACATCAAAAGATACTATTCAGTCGGTGGGAGAAAATTGTAGATTTTTAGTTTCGTTGATGAATTCCAATGAATTTTTAATACTCTGGCTTTTAAATTTTGGTAGCTCCTTAAATTTTTTGTTTAGCCATTTGGATAGTGTATAGCAAGGTGTGTTTATGTTGTTAATGATTGGGCACATTCTAGGTAAATACTAGCAATAAGTGGAGCATTGAGTATTAGTTCGACTCAAAATTATATTAAAAGTTAGCCCCCCCCCCCTTTTTTTGTGGTAATTTACGTCCTCCAATGTTAAGTCATATTGGATGATGAATGAACTGGGTGAAATGATGCTCAAATGAGCCCAGGGTCCATAGAGCTTAGAGTTACCCGACATTCGCCTTTCAGGATAAGGGAAAACCCCGGAAAAACCTTATCCAGGTAACTCATCCTGGCCGAGATTCGAACTCGGGACCTCATGAACGTGAGGCAGACATGCTACCACCACGCTACCGAGGCGGGCTTGTTTATGTTGTCATTAAATACTGACAAAAATGTATGATAATAAAATAATAGTTGTAATAACTATAATTGTAATATCTTTAATGCAGTTTTATTGCCTCAATTTAAATAAGGATTAGGAAGAATAAATAAAGTTGAATACTGTCACGTTCTCTCGGAGGTCTGTCCAGTTCCCGGTGTGACGATCTGTTACTTTTCGTCGTACTCGTCAATATTGTGGCTTAGGAGGCACTATAATCTCAGGGTCTGCCTCAATGAGTATCTGTATCACTGCTAATTGCTATGGAGCTGGTGCTGTGGTTGGAGAGGCAATTGGGATGTTTTTCAGGGTTCTTCATAAAATAAAGTCCTTCAGCACTGTTGTGTCAGCATTAGTTACATGGATGTCTGCAGATTTTCAGTAAATTACATGCCACTTGTTGAATGTAAATATACTTGCTCAAAACTTTAATATATTTAATTTTATATTAATATGATCAGATGCACCTTGCGCTTCACTGGATGCAAATTACTTAACGCCAGTTGATGATGCTGCTGCAGCATAACACTTCCACACCTGAGACTTCGTCAAACTGCCTCTAATTTCACCCCAACACTTTTTCTACAACTCTGGGAAGTTTCAGCATTTTTCAAATTAAAGCCAATATATTTAACTTCCCGTTGGTTAATTTAGTTTCATCTTTGCTTTAATTGGTTCCTTCTTTGAACTGGAACATTCTAATGGCATTCAAAAACAATTTCAGTGGCC
Source organism: Mantis religiosa (assembly GCA_030765055.1). Taxonomy (NCBI): domain Eukaryota; kingdom Metazoa; phylum Arthropoda; class Insecta; order Mantodea; family Mantidae; genus Mantis; species Mantis religiosa. The sequence continues at coordinate 49,073,325 of CM060957.1, forward strand.
GACACTTCTGCTCCAGAGAAACGGTAAATTCTCTCTCACTACCCAAAAGGGAAGGCCAATAACCTTTATGGACCCCACTAAGGGTAGCAATAGATTTGAGGAAATTTTCCCATTACTTGCACCGAAAACTAGCTCTTCCCTGAGTTCTAGTCGGCCATGATATGTATGCATTCGGCAAGAAGAGTAACTAAACAGATATGTCACAAGTGGGCAGTGTACCGTAGGTACAGTTCCGATAACACAAACATCGACAATACCAAGATGCTTGCAATGTGAGGTGCAAACACAGCTCAGTTCAACATGGTGCTTCTTCGAAACTTTTCTTGTGCAGTTAAAATTCTAATAGTGTAATGGCAGTTGCAGTGCTCGTTGTGATAAAATTGGTGTGTGCTGGTGAAGAGTTTAATTACAGAGGCACCTATGAAGTTAAAAACAAGAAAAGTATCCCATTCTGATGAAAAACATATTATATATCAGGTTATATAGTTCTGTAGACAAGAAAAAGAAGAGAAAAAGTTACCCATACCTCTTGGAAAAGCAACAGTTAGGGCAGCAAAAATAATGAGAAAGTCCGGGTGAACCATCATAAACATAATACAGGATTAAATTAATTAGGAGTCGATTAATGACTCGGGAAAATTTAAAAGTGAGTGTTGTTTTTTGTCATTAATCGACTCCTAATTAATTTAATTTATACAACAACGCTGTTTTCAACACTTCCATGAAAGGATTTATAATACAGGATTTTGAAAATGCTTGAACAACTGGAGTCAAGGTTAAAATTTCGATGAAAAATCGAAAATCATGCAAAATCTTATCTCTTGATGAGTTTGATAAGTGCATTTGGCGTAGAAAATTTTTGGAATATTATGAACAGAAAAAGGAAATTCCTACTTTCAGAAAACTCCTGTACTTCACTAAAGAATAAATAAATTTTCAAGGTGGCAAAGAAACATTTAGAAAAATGTTAAGAGAAATGGGATTTCAATGTAAGAAATGCAAAATCAAATTATCTGTGTGAATGGAGAAACCACAAATTGTTGCAGAACTTGTACAGCACTTAAGGGATATTAGTGTAAATGAAAAAGAGCTGCATAAACCAGTAGTTTATACAGACGAGACTTGGGTCCATACTCACTATACTGTCAAGAAGTGCTGGCAACACGAAGTTCCAGGTGTTTTACTAATACTAGTGCTGGTCAGAGAGTAACTATTGTTCTACATGCAGGGGGATCCATGGGATTTATTGAGGGACCTGAATTGGTTTACTATTCAAAAGCCAAATCAGTGGATTACCATGAAGAAATGAACAGTCAAAATTATGAAAAGTGGGTAGAAGATAAATTAAAACCAAATAATCTACCTGAAAGCAGTGTTGTCAATAATGCACCCTACCATACCGTACAGGAAAATAAATCCCCTAACACATCTCGAAAGGCACAGGTTATTCATTGGCTAAAAGAAAAAATTAAACATGATATGCAACTGACAAAAACTGAGCTTCTAGAGATAGTGAAAATTAATAAAGAAGAGCCTGTTTACTGACTTGATAGAGTAATGGAACAAAGGGTTTTAGTCTTATGTCTTCTTCCATACCACTGTGACCTTAACCCTATAGAGTCGTCTGGAATTTAATGAAGCAAAAGACTGCAGCTAAGAATTATCATCGATTATTTTGAGTAATCTGAAAGCTCTGACAAGCTGCATAGCTCAAATTACACAAAATGATTGTATAGAAGCATGCAAACATGTGAAAATAGTTGGGGAAGATTTCAAACCCCGAGATGGGTTAATGGAGGAAACAGTTGAAGATATAATTATAAACGTGGGTCTAGAGAGCAGCGATGATGACAAAGATTGCAATCATAATGAATGTTATTTCGAGAATAAGGATATTGAAGCAAAAGGACGCAGTGACATGGATGATGTAGGGACTGCTGATGAAGGGAACCGTGACACGGATACATCAGATGAAGGACCCAAAACAAACTTTCCCAGATGTGTAGCTTCCGAGAACTAACGTGAAGACATCAGCAGATGAGTACTGTTTTAATTGTACATTCCCAGTATAACCTTTCCCCTCGCTCCGTGTGGTTCCCTAAGCTTCATCTAGTAAACAAAACTGTGGTGCCCTCCTTCAAGTGCACTCATATCGTGGCCGACTAATAACTACACCTATATTTATTAGTAACTAATAAGTATTGAGCTTTATACCAATGCATACATATTTTCAAGAGCTTTCCCATGATACATTTTTACAAATACTAGTATAAAATCCATGAATAATACATAATTGTTAATAACTTCTGAATAATATCTAATAGTTCGTTTTTATACAAGAATGGGTGGGCAGAAGTATCACTACAATACTATCAATTTATAACTGTGTTCACTTATTCAAGTTAAGTAAATATTTGGAAATGCCTTATTGAGAAAACTGATGTTGTGAGATTCAAAACTCTTACTTCCAAATTCACATGTACCCATACCCATACCCTCAGTAGAAGTTTGCAGAGCCAGCCACATAATAATTATGAATAGGATAGATGATGAATCTGATGATCATAACAGCAAGTTAATGCTTTGAATAATTTTTCAAGTTGGCTCGAATGACCCATCTCATATGTGCATTTTCTGCTCAGACTATTATGAACACTAGACATGGATAAAATGAAGTTATCTGTTGTCTGCTTGTCAGTCACTTGTTCATCTGCACTTGAGCACATGTTGCAGAGAGTAATACAAAAGTACAGTGCTTATAGCAGATCCAGTATACAATTTGTTCTCTAATACCATTTTGCAACAATTTGTGTTTGAATAGCTCCATTTTGTGGTTGCTGGAAAAGACTGTTGCAGAAGTATCCCATATCAAATGTAGAGATTTTTTAAGCCACAATTGACTGAGGAAAAATTGTTGCATTACATATGAGGATTCCTCCCAAGAGGTCCTTAATGTTTTAAATACTTGTATTATGAATTATTAACTAACTAGATACATATAATCAAACTAGTGTGTGTTGGCATTTTCAATAATAAAATAGAAAATGAAATAGTTCTGCAGTGTAATAGTAGATATTACTGGCACACTTTATCTTGAGCTCTCAGATGGCATCAAAATTGCAACAGGACTTTTTAGGTATTTAAAATTGTTATTTGAGTTGGTTTAACACAAAAGTAAAGTAGTATGTTAATGCAAAGGAGCAATAACAAATTTTTTATACAGTGAAATCTATGGATGGTAATGTTGGGGTATGGACAACTATTCTTGGTTGTTGCTTTGGTAAAGCACAGGCTTTTTGACTTGGGACTGTCCATAGATTCCAGGGATCAAGATAAGATGTGCAAATAGTACTGATGCTTTATGTATCTGTATCATGATATCCAGAATATATATAATATGCCAGCATAAAAGTATTAAGCATTAAATATTATTTGGTGTAATAATGAATTTCCTGCTCCAATTTATTTTACAGAGACCTGTTCCATAGAGTGGAAGTGACGTTCTGTGATAAAATGATTCCTAATGACCCTGGCTTTACTATTGATCTGTCCCAGAGGATGACTTATGATCAAATGGCGATGGCTGTTGCACAGAGGGTCGGCACCGATCCTTACTTGTTACAATTCTTCAAGTGCCAAAAGTAGGTATTATAATACTAAATATCAAACCAACACCACCAGAAATTTGTGGCTTATATAATTTAAGACAGTTTAAGTAGTTCATGATTTATAACTCCATCAATAAATTCACTTTCAGCTATAAGGACAGCCCAGGTCATCCTTTGCGATGTACATTTGAAGGTACATTGAAAGAATTGTTAGTTTACTGCAAGCCAAAAACACCCAAAAAAATTTTCTATCAGCAGTTGAGTATACGAATAAATGAATTGGAAAATAAAAAGCAATTCAAGGTATGTTTTTATCTGTTATGTTTTCAATTACTACCAGATTATTAGCATAGTTAAAATTAAATATATGCACATTAAATAATATCTTTTCTTTCTTAAAATGTTAGATCTTAGAGTAATCATAACAGTACACCAAGCATATTTAAGGTAATGTGAATAGATTGAGCTTGCAAAATAAAGGTGTTCCAAATAGCAGGTACACAGAATATTACTACTTATGCAGTCTTTATGAGGGATCTTTTAAGAATATTTTAATTCTTGAAACCTTACATTTTAGTTCTATTTAAGGTTAGCTAATGCTTCAACTTCAATCTTCAAAATTTACCAGTTTTGTTATTTAAATGCATACATTCCCTAAAAATATTTTAGATATAAAGCTAAGATTGTTTAGTGTTTTTAGTATGAAAACCTTTTTTTCTTTTTCTTTCTTTTTTTCCTTTCTCTTCCTTTCTTTCCAACTTAGGATAGAGCATAACATAAAGGCATGCGAGTCAAAATTGTTTTAACTCTTCTTTCTATGATGTCCCACAACATTTTTTTTCTTAACTCTGATAGAGTGGATAGGAATAAGATACTGCCCGCCTCGGTAGGGTAGATGGTAGCATGTCTGCCTCACGTTCAAGAGGTCCCGAGTTCAAATCTTGGTCAGGGTGAGTTACCAAGATAAGGTTTTTTCGGGGTTTTCCGTTATCCTTCAAGACGAATGTCAGGTAACTCTAAGTTCCATGGACCCTGGACTCATTTGAGCATAATTTCACGCAATTCATTCATCGTTCGATATAACTTAACGTTTGGGCGGACGTAAATTTAAAAAAAAAAAGGAATAAGATACTTTAAATTTTAATCTAAATTAAAGTTCCACAGCAAATTATACTTAATATATGTAAGAAAAAGTGACAAAATAAACAACCAATGATGATTGGCAAGAAATTATAACCAGTGTAAGACAAGGCTGTGGTCTCTTACTCCTATTTATAATGTATATGAACAAAATTATTCATGAATGGAGAAAAACACATCCAGAATTCCTACAAATAGAAATATACAAGTAGATGCGCTCCAGATGATTTGGCACATATGGAACTTATAGAACTTAGAGAAACTGATCTTCAATATTCTGTTCCTAATTTAAATCAAGTTGATGAATTGTATTATACGAAATTAATATTAATAAGTCAAAAGTAATGGCATTTTACGGAAAATACCCAGTCCTTAGTAAAATCTGCATATCAGACAAATTACTCAAAAGAGTGAATGAATTTTCATATCTAGGATATAAAGAATCCTTTTTGAATGAAATAGATATACAAAATAAAATTCTTAAGTGTACCAGAGCCATGGGGATAATAAATAAAATACTGAAACTCTCAAAAGTACAGTGGCATACAAGACTACAAAACTGTAGCAAGAATTATGTGGTATAATAAGCTAAAGGAAATAAATACAATTATGGAAGTAAAGAAGTTAAAAAGAGAACCATGTAAATATTTAGTAAATAAGGCAAGCTATTCATTTGAAGAGTTTATGGGTAACTGATATATGCATTTATTTCTTTGTATACATTCATATATTCATATTTAACTGTAATGGCAAGGTCTTATAGATTTCTGTAATCTCCAGGATAATGAATTGACATCATTTATTTTTATAAAATCTACTTTGTCTTACTCAGCATTTCTTTATTCTTTTTTATCTTTGTATCATAGTTCTTATAATTATCATAGTTATTAATGCAGCAAATATGTAATAATTATTAATTTGAAAACACAATGTAAACGCCTCATATAGTTTATTAGTACTCACAATCAGAGTGTACCTGGATGCAAGCTTTGCATCTAAGCTGTAAGGAGTAGCAGGATTTTTGTTATACAATAGTAATAACTTTCTGGAAAAAAAAAAAAAAAAAAAGAGTAGTACAAGATGCTTGTAAATTTAAGCATACCTTTTGTCTCATTCTAGATCCACTTTCAGTTTACAGTGCACAATAATAATTGCTGTTTTTAATAACTTGTGCCCATTGCCCATTTATTTTTATTATTTTAAGAATAAAATATTGTTAAATTTTCAGAGCTGAATCTTAGAATGTATTTAATTCTTACAGTGTATTTGGGTGGGTCCAAAGCTGAAAGAGGAAAAGGAATTAATTCTGTATCCAAACAAGAATGGAAATGTGGCAGACCTTTTAGAAGAAGCTAGAAAGCAGGTTGAACTTTCTGAGAATGGCTCAGGTAAACTCAGGTAAGTTAAAATTAAATTAGAACCAGTAGAAATGTTAACAATAGGATAAACAGAATGGAAATTTATTCAGAGTATTTGACTATGTTGATCATGCCATTCAAAGAATGGTGCTACTGAATGTAATATGAACAAGGAAGTCTAAGCCAGCAACAGAGGAGAGAATATTTCTAATTAATTGCAATTTTTATAGTGAAGGACAAAGTAACAATGGTGTTGAGTGTTGAGGTGCACAGAGTAATTATAATTTTCAGTAATATAAAATAGAATAAATGTAAAGAAAAAAAGAATGGTGTGTTACATTCACATGACTGTCCATTCAGTTTTCTACAACTATTTCTACAAAGGTTTATTCTTTTATTGCTTCATATTAATCCAAAGAAGCATTTGTAGGAATGATTATACTTGAACTTGCTTTATACATAACCAGTTTTACGTAATTCATATTTATAAGTAAATATTTGCAGATCCTTGACAAAATGTTATTTAGGAACATATTAATAGAACCACATTTATACATAATTCACAGTTATACATATTAAATTTCAGTGAAATACAATTGAGTTTTACGTAATTAAATTAGCAAAGGCATATGCTGTCTTAAAAGAAACTCAAAATGCATATCGCTTATCGCTGCTGACAAAGTTGCAAACTAAAGAGATGGCTTTTGGCTGCAGAAACAAATGGCAAAGACTTTAGCTTGTATATGACTTCCAGTGCAACAGTGTCGCAACAAATGAGAAATGAAGATAATTTTCAATATCTGGTGTTTACTGTTGAACAGGGGTTTTGTCTTTTACTTCTCAGTTTTTTTTAATCAATCATTGAGAAAAGAAAAATGAAATGTTATATGCTAGATAGGGAAATAAAATGTATAAGAGTGGTGGCACTTACTAGACACAAAACCAAAACCTTATATGCTTCCAACTTAGGAATTGCATATACACACTATGTATAGTCATCAGTGATGGAAAACACTTATCCAGTTAACTCACCCTGATCCAGATTAAAACTAGGAACCTCTTGAATAGAGGCTGTGTAGGCATTACATCAGTGCAAAAAGCTATAGTGAAAAAGCTCAAAGTTCATTAATATATTTTGTAAAATGAGTTTTACAGTGGAGCTTATCAATAAAATCTTTTTAAACCACCTGTCAAACTATAAAAACACTTTAGCCCCACTTACATTTAAAATTAGCAGCTGAGCTGATGATGGGGGCGCGTGGTCCTTGAAGCATGTCCTAATTTTAAATGTTAGTGGAGCTAAAGTGTTTTTATAGTTTGACAAGTGGTTTAAAAAGATTTTATTGTATATAAATCATTTTATAAAACCTTCATGGTGTAGCAAGTTAGGGAATATTGAAAATAGAAAACATTGATTTTGTCTAAAGAATACATTATAAGCTGATTTTGAACATGAATATAGTGATTGCAGGAACATTTGAGTTGTAAAAGTTAACTTTTTAGGGTATCAGTAATGTTAAAAATAATTAAGTATCTTGGTTTTAACTATCACCTGATATAAATGTACTCAAAATTTGAGGTTTTGGGAAGAAAAGCTGGGAATTCATTGTTAGAAGGCATTGGGGAGAACAGTAAAAAAAACCAGAAAACAAACTATTCAAACATAAATGTAAAGATAATAATTAATAAATCTTTACCTTAACAGGAGAACAAATTTGGCAACAAAAGTGGGACAGTTTTAGGGATGGGGGGGGGGAGGTATTAATAAAAAAAATGTTATTGGTGAAAGAAGAAAAGAATGTAAGAAATATAGGTGAATATCTGGGGAAAGTTAGAGAGAAATGGTTAAGATTGATGAAGAATAAATAACAATTAAGGGCTGGAAAACTAGAAAGAGGGATACAAGGGAGAGGAGGGTCATCAACACACGGAAAACCAGGGGTTATGTGTATTGAGACTGAGACTCGAGGCAAGCAGGTAGAAAGGATATGTTAAATGTGAATAAGCTATTTCGTTATTGTGTGAAAGAAATGTTATAAATGTCAATGTATCAATGAAATTGTATGTAGAAGAAAGATGAGAAATAAATACAAATACAAATACCTTAACAGAGGACCAGGTGGTGTCAGTATCTGACTAGTCATCCCTGAGCTTTATAATTATAATTTGGTGATGTCATCCCTTTCTTTAGCAAAATTGTTCACTTGCAAATGCTCAGCAGGTGCAGCTTGAAATTCTCAATCCTTTATGATAATCCTATCAAGTGCCTTGTTCATTAATCACTCAACATCCACAAGCCAAAGTTTAATATTTAACTGTGCAACTTAATCTCTTACTTTAGTCCCAATAAGCTCAATATGGTTGTATGGATAGTGATGGAGTGACAACCAGATAACTTCATGACCCCGTATAATTTTCATGAACTGGTTTTGGGCATCTACAATCATAGCATGATAGCGGGATTTATCCATTATGATTATGGAACTATCCTCCAAAATGCTTAAAAAACTCTTTTAAGGAATCTGCATTTATATCATTATAGTAATTAGAATACTTGTTTTGTACTTGCGAAAAATAAACTTATTTGCTTTCCAGTATAAAATTCATCTTTTTAAGAATCTACATGTCAAATGAGAAGCCTTCCACCTTTGTCTATAGGTACTCTTGAGTCCTGACTTTCCAGTTGAATCTTGCCATATATTCTCCCTGCAGTGATTTTCATCCAAATAAAAGATGTGTCCAGAATCACCTGCACTTCTAATGCTATACATTGTGCACAGAAATATTAGTCTTGCAGCAACAGTATCACCTCTGTCAAGCAGAAATTTGCTGCCTACATTTGTTGGTCATTGTTAATTCTTGACTTTGAGTGAAATTTGTACTTTCGAAGACATTTTAATTGACAACTGTTTGAAAAATGAACACATGAAATATAATATTTTTAGCCTGCTTATGTAAAATTATACAAATTGTCTCACAGTCAGTACTAGGTACAATTGCACTAGGCTTGCTAAGCAACATATTAACTTTGAAAAGCATTATTAAATTTTAGATGAGTCGTATTTCTTACACATCTGCTTCAGAAGCAGATGTGTAAGAAATACGACTCATCTAAAATTTAATAATTTTTCGCTTCACTGTGATGTTCCAATACAGTTAAATCTCGATATATTTGAAAAGCATGTTTGCACCGTTAAAAGGTCATAAGTTACAAAATGCATCAGCATGTGTCTGTTTTTCTTCACAGACTATTTTGATTTTCTTTCTGGTCAAGCATCTTATTTTCCCCTATCTCCAAAGTCAGATGTCTTAAAATTATTGGGTTTTCAAATTCACTCTCAGAAAAATAGCTCGGTGACTGGGAAAATTAAAATAATTCTGAATAAGTAATTTTTAAGTGTGCAAAGAAACTAGCTGTAGGGTTTGACAAAGTAAGTCAGTAAGCATGTTAACCCTTTCACTGATATGGATGTCATATGACGTTCAAATTAAAATGCCGCAAACTGATTTGGACGTATATAGACATCCCGTCCACATAGACATTTAATGCTTATTTAATGCTAATTAATTTAAACTATGTTTTACATAAATTTAAATAAATTCTATAAGAAGTAAAAGCTTGCCTTTAAAAGTTTCTTCTTGAATACACCTCAAAACAGAGATAAACACATAAGGGCACATCTGCACATTCACGGCAAATCATACTGGTTTCCTTTCAGACACCTTTCTTGCGGCACGCCAGACATTTTCTAAAGGGATGCGACTTTTTTGCAATGGGTGTTCCTTTAAGGAAAGTGTTTTCCTTCAAGTCTGAGGGATGCTGGGTTGGTGAATTTCTTACCCCCAATATGGAGAGGTCTGTGAATTTTATAGTGCTCAATTACGCTCTAAGTTAATGATATGTGGAATTCCAAGTAGGTCAGTGTCTTATGTGGGTTTAGAGCTCTCCAAATTACTAAACAATTGTATATGGTTATATCCTGTTGGTGTAAAACTACTGTTTTATACCATTTGATTGTTTTTCGCAAAGAGAGATAATGCAAGTAATACCTGATCTACTAAATCCACACCACCCAGATACATATTATATTCTTGGATAATATCGGGCTTGAAAATTGAAATTTTGTTACGAGCATCAATTTTTCCGGTATCAGTCTTCAAAATCTTAGAGCTGCAATTGGATAATGCTGTAACTACCCTTCTGTCCTGCCAAGCAACATGGATCAAGGGTGGGAGCTGACACATTTGCATTTCTCCTCTCGTTAGAGCCTTTGTATTCACATCTTTTGGCAAACCAATACGATTTCAGCATACTGTTCCAGTTGCATTTTTTTTTTCTTTGGTGTAAGGCCATGAATAATTTAGGGGAACTGTACCAATTATCTAAGTATACAGTCCTACCTTGATGAAGTGCAGGTTCCATCAAGTGCATTACTATGGAACCTGATAACCCCAAATCTTTGTCTCCGGTGTCCCTTGGCCATTGTTTATGCAGCTATAGTAAAAGAATTCTGTTTTACTGTCACATACATCAAAACTCTTTATGCCAAATCTGGCCCTCTTTGTTTCGATGTATTGTTTCCAACCTAAGCGGCACTTCCAAAACATCAGGCTTTCATTAACATGGAAGTAAACGTGTTATTTGACATGCATTTCCCAAAAAATGGGATAGCTGCATGTCACCTGTAGACCAGTACATGTGTAGCATAGGTTTACAAATAACACCCATGAGAATAATTAGATCAAGGTGTCTGTAAATCTCATTCATTGTTACTTCTGTCCACTTCTGAATTCTACTCTTAGGTCCTAAATTGCTTTTAGAAATCAGGTCTTCCTTTACCTTACTGGCATATACATTTGTTTCCAAAACAATGAGAGATAGTAAGTTAGTAGTAAAAAATTTTGTGAAAATGTCAATTCATTGGCTGTCAGAAGTTAGCTGTGTCTGCGGTTGTACACCAGAGATTGTGCTCGTGAAGGTATATATCTATTTGTGTTAGTTATTTTGATAACTCCATAATGTTGATTCTTCACGAACACCTGTAGGAAATCGGTAATTTTCTTCCTCACTGCTACCTATAACCTCAACACCCCTCTCAAAATCTAAAAACTCGCCATCAGTATCCAAATCACTGTCAAACAGCAAAAGATCTTCCACTTTTTATGAATTAATTTCAGAAGCCCGTACACTTCCTACACAAGCTAATTTATTTGCTACATTTCTAGTTGAAGCCATGATTAGCACTGAGGTAACAATTTCAAATGTGGTTTAGCTAAACAAATTGCTCGGAACTCTGACATAGTCAAAATTATTGTATGAACTGAGCGAAGAAAACAGCTACGTAAGTCTACCATGGACTCCGGTTGTGAATTACTGCAATAAGAGTTACATACAGAGGCTGATGGAGAGATTTGTTTCTTTCCAGTGTGTGTGTAACTCAACATATACAATTATTATTGCATGGTAGTATAAACTGAAACCTATGAACCTTGTACCCAACACTTCGCTTATGCAGCTAATACATACGTATAGTTTGTATGCACGATAAAACAAAATTACTCACAGTTAGTTGCATTCTATGCAAAGAATGGCTTTCTCTACAGTGATACAAAGTAATAAAATTTCAACGATTTTTTAATATAGGCTCTACTTTAATGATACCGTAGATGTATACTGCCTTTAATATGCTTTAAACTAATTTTTTATTTGCTAAAATAACTTAATAAATATGGAAGATACGAATATGTATTTACGAAGCATTTTTACAGCATTTAACAATTTAAATGTTGTGATTGTTTATTGGGTATCTGTTCCCGGTCCGTGCAGGGTTTAAATGGCCATTGGCGAAGCAGTTAAACTCTACAACATCGCACTACCTCACTGACTGGTCAGTAACAGATCAGCCTGGGCCTTTGTTAGTTCATTCCTGTTTTGTAGTTGCTCTGGGGGTATGAAGGTAAAGGAAAATGAGGGAGAAATATTTTATGGGATATATGAGCAATTTCGGAGTGAAATGAAAGTGAAAAGGCAAATTGCTCAACTGTGCAAAAATAAATTACGAAAGTTGATAGATGTGGTTAAAAAGAAGTACAGAAAGTTTATGAACAATAATAATAATAATAATAGTTTACTTTTCCTTTTATTCTAGCTTAATATCCTAAGTCTGCAAACTGGTCTGAGTTAGCCTAGAATTACCTTAGCTGTAAACAAATGCAACTGTACCTAAATTAGGGAAGATTGGATAAGCTGTTAAATTTGTTTATTGAAAAACAAGCCCAAAAGCAAACAAATATGATCATTTATGTCCTCTATGCAAGGTGTTAATAGCCAGAAGTAGCAGTAGTAAAAGTTTGTCTTATGTTTATTGGCCTACAATTAATTTATGCAGTTTTCTTAAATAAAAATTGTGTTGGAATTAACAAAGCTTTCCTCTTTGTTTTTTTTTTTTTTCAGGATATTTGAAATAAATTGCAATAAAATTATAGGTGGACCAAAAGAAGATGCCCCCTTAGAAACATTAAATACTGCAGGCACGAAAGTATACAGGTAAGTAAAGGCAGAAGCTCTCTAGGATAATCAGCAGCTATCTCAGTTGTGACATTAAACATGAGTGTGCTGAGATAATTATTTCAAATTACTTGGAATCTGAGTATTTATAGTGCTTTAGAATACTTTCACAGTTCTGTGATACAGAAAGTCACCATAATGATGTAGACATATGGTTTTAACTTTATACATTATGCTCAAGTTTAAATTCTGGTTAACTTAAGTCGGGCATATCAGAGCAAGTCCATTGACACTATAGTATGTGAGGTTTAACTAGTCATGTGCCTTTTAGAAAGAGAAAGGAATACTCACTGTTTCACTCTATGACGTAGCAGGATTCCAAGTCTTTTAAATTTATAACTAATCTGTCTGTAATTTCATCTATCAGACCATCTTTTCCCCGGTAAAACTGTTCGGTGTTTTGTACATGTTCACACGCGCTTTTCCACTTTTCTTGAGTCACTTTTCTAATTGCATTATGAAACAAGGCTCTTACATTGACACTTTTAAATGAAATGTTATGTTTGGCATCAACATTCTTCACTTGTGCCCTTATAAGTTCTATAGCATCAAAGCTGCAGTGTGGCAATCTTATTACGGTATGACCGTGTACCTCTGCAAGACTATTTCATACGCTTTGAAATTATCTTTTAATTAATTCGTATAGCACCGGATTTGTTGCTCGTGGATCAAACTCAATATTCCTCTAACGAAGCCATTCCTGCATATGGGATTTGAGTGAAGATGAAGTGGGTGCTTTATTAATTTCTATGGAATGATAAGGGGCATTGTCGATAATGATGACACTATTAGACGGGATGTTAGATAGTAATGTATTAACAAACCAATCCTTGAACATGTTATTATCCTGATGTGTGTTTGGAGGAATTTAGTAACAGTGACGTCAAAATTAATATAAAAATTATTTGTGGTTGGTTTATTGGCACTCGTCACTTACTTTTTCATATATTTATGAGAGACTAGTTTCAAAGGCCCTGGCCTCCATTATCCTCAGCAGTAGCATTTCATTTTTGGAATGAAAACCATGACATTGATCCAAATCCAAAATTATTAAAAGGAGTGATAAACCAAAATAGATTGACAACATGGGAGAACATATTCATCTGGAAAAATAAGGATCGCGTAATGAACTTTGAAATCCCGCCAGCAGATAATTTGATGAAAAAGTTCATAGTTCCACCACCAGAGAGAGCAGATAACAACAGTTGCCAGTTGGGAAGAGATTGAAAATGGAGGCCAGGGCCTTTGAAACTAGTCTCTCATAAATATATGAAAAAGTAAGTGACGAGTTTCAATAAACCAACCACAAATAATTTTTATATGTTATTATCCATTTCTTCATGGTAGTCTTTGGTCGAATTTGACTTAAAAGTTAGCAAGGCATTAGGAATAAATCCTGCTGAATATCCATCATATTCAACTATAAATCGCTGTCCTTTGCCAATTGGTGTTTTAAGAGCGAAATCACTTACATTTTCATCAGTGATACAGTTCCACACCGTATTTCTCGTATGATGTATATTTTCCCATGTTTCATCAAAGTACACTATAGGCCTACCTGTAGATCTCAGTTCTTTCATTTGTCATAAAAATTTAAATCGTTTAGAATCAATATCCATTTGTTCCATTAAAAAGTGTCTTGTGAATTTTACTGTAACTGAAATTAAGCTTTTTAAGAATTTTTCTTAAGGACCGCACCTTCCTTTAAGTAAGTTTTTTGTTGAAGCCTCATATATGTCCAGAAAACTAGGCAGAAAGTCTGTACGATACAGCGAATAGATTGTTCGCTTAATAATAGCAGCTGTGAATTAATCAATTTCTGTTTTACGCTGTCTTCTATTAGGGCACTTTTTGCCTGGTGTTTGCAGTCTACCACTGCTAGCTTCTGCATTTTTGTGTTCTTTTTAAATTCGTTGGACAGAACGAGAAGAAATACCTGTAGCAGCAGCAGTTCTCTCAATGATACTCGTCACTGAAATAGTCGGGTTTACACATTTAAAAGGTTCACATTCATCACTGAAGAAACTGTGAACTTTGACTACAATTTCCCTAGAATCTGATTTTAGAACTTTCCCTCGGGACTCAACTTGAAACAACACAAACATAACTAAAACTACAAGAAAATAATTCAATATTATATCCATATGTTGCAACAATGAAAACCTTTTTTCGTGTCATGTAAATCCACGAAACAATAAATTCACAGTTCTATCGCTCATACGCCACTGACAACCTTTAATCAACACACAACGGAGTGGGGTTTGCAAGCGTCTATTTTCCACAAATCACAGCAAAGCAGTGGTTGCTGACCCGCCCTCGTGTGCTAGACAAGGACAGTATTCTGTGTTAGACAAGGATAGTAGAGAATACACCAACTTAAACCTCACAGACTATAAGAACTCACTTTGCTAAAAGCATAATTAATACAACTTAAAATACTAAATTTGCCTTGTGATAATAGCTATTACACTTGTGCAGGGAATCAGATCAAGAAACTGTGTGTGTGTGTGTGTGGGGGGGGGGGGGGTTGCGTGCGTGCGTGCATGCGCTTTTTTAATTTATTCCAATTTTCGGATTCTGAAAAGGAATATCAGAGCAATCTGAATTGTTTTGTTGAATTTTTAGCCATTCTCACTCTTCAGTTAAGTCTTGCTTCTGTCACTAATTTCACATATGTTTTAAGATGTGCCAAAATGTATGATTAATTTTGAGTATTTAAATCAGTAAAATAATTAACAATCAATAAGATTTTTGCCATAAAAATCTCGCAGCATATATAAAGTTGGTAGAAATGATGTTTAATGTCACATATATTTAATTGCCTAAACAGTAGAAGAAATTATTAAATTATAGACGAGTTGTATTTTTTACACATAAGCTTCACTTTATGTATAAGAAATGCCTAATTTTGATGTTATTAATTTTGTTTATTAGAAAATACATCTTTTATTCCTTTACTAGTAAAAATACTGGGTGGAGTTTTGGTAAAACATCAGTTTATGGATGTTTGTTTATTTTAAAGCAACTACAATGTTTGTGTAAGACAGCACTTTTGATGTTCTTTAATTTGATCATTTCAACTTCATTGTGTCCAGTTTCCTATTTATACTGAAAATCCCCTAAATTGCTTTCCATTTAACTTTTTTTATCCCCAATGAAGAAATATTCCTATGTATGATGTGTATAATTGCATCTTTAACTTACTGTGTTTTGGAATAAAGAGTGATCTTTTACAAATAAAAGAAGTATTATTTCATGAATAAAGGTGAGATAAATCATTGATAAGAGACCACAACAGAGAATTTAATCGTCAATGCTTGCCAACTGCAGCTAGGTTGGGAAAAGAACATAAAAAGCAATATAATACCAACAAAATTTTATCAAATCAGCATCTTAACATGGACAAATATAAAGATTCATTAACAAATTGACATTCCAATGCGTGGCTGGCAAACTTTTTAATCACTCCCTTCCCTTTCCTTCTTTTTTACATCAATTGCATTTGTAGCTCCATTTCATTTTTGAAGTGTTTCATGGTTCTTGTGTATCTTCCACCTTAATTCCTGCTCCACCAGTCTTGGTTCTGAAACATTCCTTGTCAAACCATCCCTTACATATTATTTGACCCACATTCTTTTGTGTCATTCTAAACGTTTCTCAGTACCCACTTTGTTTTCCCTGTTGCCTCATTCATGTTTAATAATTCATTTATACTATCCTTTTAACATCTTTACCCGTGAATAAATTTTACCTACCTAGATGTAACTCTTCTTCCCTTTTTCATTTAAATATTGCCAATTTCTTTTCCAATCTAAAAATGTTTTCTTCCTCTTTATACTTTATTTTAAAAGTAGCTTCCAATGTGTAGCAGCTATTTGAAAAGATGTTTTCTCTTGTGATTCCGTAAATTTTCAATTTATGTATTTTCTTTTAAATAAATTAAACAATGAAAATATGCTGACTTATTTGTGAATTAGGATGGTGTATAATTTTTTCAAAAATGTGTAATATTTTATGACATTTAGAAAAGTTTAGATGCATGATCATTTAGGACAGAAGTTGAAATTATGTCTAAAATTGTCTCCTATACTTTGGTAATGTGAAAACAAACATTGTGGATTGTACTTCTCTATGGTTGTTTAAGTAAGTGAAGGGAGCTTTCCAAATTAGTAACTTAATTAAGATTGGTATGTAATTTCCCATTTAAAGAGCACTCCTCAATAGGTTATTCTGACACACATAAACCATGTGTAGGTAAGCTTTAGAAGGTTAGAATCAGGACTTATGAATTCAGTGGATTTGAACCAGAGATCTTCTACTCTATGCACCGCTGCTAAATCACTGAGCTACAATGGCAACATGTCAACATGACATCAAATTTTGTAGCTGATTCACATCTTCCTGGCAGAGCATCGAGGAAACCTCAATTTGAGATCACTTTATCCCAACGGTAACTCACAATTTGTAAGTGTGTAATTTCCTGTTTTTTTTTAACATTTGTTTATTATAGTTTTCCATTTATAAGGGTAATCAGCAATGCAGATTATTCTTACACACACAAACCGTGTGCTGTGACAATGAAATTTTTAGTTCCAATTCTAACCTTCTAAGGTTATGCAAGTTTCAATCTATTACTGTTTACTGAGACCTTGAATACTATTCTGGACATACATATTTCAAAAGAAGTAAATATACCCATAAACAAACATAGCTTTTATATCTAACATTCAGGGTGTAACAAAAAGGTATGTCAAAAATTAAAGAAAACATATTTTTGTGGATAGAGGATAAAAAATGTGGAAATTTCATCAATTTTCTTAAAACGATAAGTGAAGTTTGTGACAAATAATTATATTTTAAGTAGGATTAGGATTACTACGGATAGGTTTTGGCACTGCGACCAGTCTTGATCTGTTGTACCTATGCCCCCAAGTGGGGCACTCCCGGGAGGAAGGATGAGGCGAGAGGAGACAGGGGGCAGCTGTCCCAAGGAGCCACAACAGTGTAGAGGGCAGGGCCCCTATTGTTGTTAGCTTCTGTTTTTTATGTATTAACTGTTAATCCAATTACAGACATTTTCAAAATTAATCTTTTATAATAGCTGTTACAATTGGAAATACAATTAGTGAGGTCTCCTGTACACTACTTGAATCCATCAATACATCCTCCAAATCTAATGAATAGAGTAAATAATTCCCATTGTTATTTACAAAAGTAAATTCCCCTATCTTATTTCCTTTTAATCCATTACTAATCCATGTTAGTTTCTTTAGAAAGTTGATAGTTTTCTCATTCCTTGTTGCCAATTTTATCTCTGTTATATATTTTAATTCCTGATTACATTTTTGTCTTCCTCTTACTTTACCTGCGTTTGCTTACAACCTATGCTAATATTGAAGTTGCCTACCAAAATTATTCTTATCTCTGTGTGTTTATTATATAACACTTTCATGGCTTGATTTAATTTGAAAAATAAATTAAGATCATAATATTCAGGCAAATTTGCTGGTTTAAGTGTAATGCCTGTAACTACCTTATCTGTTTTTCCTATTAATAATAACCACTCTATAGGTTAGTCTGAAAAATTTTCTTCTTTATAAAGAAGCAGTATCTAATAACCAGTGATTAACAATTGATATCCAAGGCATTATACATTAAAGGTGTTTTACTTTCGAATTCCTTTAATATAATTAAGAGATTCTCATCTGTCAGGTCAATATGCTTTGGCACCCTCGCTCTGAGGGAACCCAAGCGACTCTTAACACTAACATTGGTGAGAAAGGGAGACAATAAAAAAAACAATTAAGGGATTTAACATGTATTAAGTACTACACAAATAAAAATATTTAGTAAATATTCTCCATTTAACTTAAGAAGCCGATGACAATACTTCTATTAAGTTTTTGTGAAATTAATTTCGTATTAAGTATTTTGTTATTCTACTGTTTCAGGATAGAGGAAATTCCAAAGGATGAACTGAACCTAGCAGATGATGAGATGCTTATACCTGTAGCTCATTTTTATAAAGATATATTTTCAACGTTTGGAATTCCTTTTTACCTTAAAGTTAAGCATGTAAGTGTACTTAGAATTATTTAAATAATTCATTCGTATAAAACATTTTTTGCACAGGCTTATTTAGTTCAATATATTGTGTCATGTTAACCCAACTTAATGATGAAGTTTCTCACATTCTTATCATTGTCATTGAATTTTGAGTAAGTCATGCTAATAAGATTTTCACCTCAAAAGTGGTTTTCTGGAGGTGGGTAAAAAGCATAGCTATGGATTAGGTAACATTTGAAGTTGTAAATTAAGGGTTGCAGATCCACTGTTGGTTAAAGTAATGCTGTGAATACTATTCTATTATTTCCTGCATATTTTTAAAACTTTCCAGTCAAAAATTGATCCTGAGGTACCACTTCTATGAAGTGAACTGGCTTTCAGAATATTGAAACAACCAAACCTTTTCTCATATTGCAATCTGATAGGATTATTTTCATGCATGGAAAATATATAGTTTAATTGAGGAACATTTTTGTAAAAGTTGATAGATGGAAAAATGTGTTATATATTGCAATCGTAAGATTTTTACCATCCAAATCATACTACGGAAGCAGATTTTGCATAAGTTAATAAATATGGTTTTTGTAGGCTACCAAACTTCACAAGTTTTCTTTAAAACTTGATAGATGCAGTTACATAGTTAAAGTAAAACTCAATAGATGCTTAAGCCCTCTACTGAAATCCATACAAAGTCAAGAAAAATATAATTTGACATTGTATTGGAGGTACTAATTTTCATCTCAGACTGTACTCTTTGCCAGGAAGACTTTTCGCCAATAGTTGTTAGCTTTCTGGTGACAATAAATGCACACAGCATATGTTCAATCTTGTTGTGAAATTCTTAAAAGTAACAGACGTTTGTTTGAGTGAAAAAAAAAAATGGATACTAGTGGTGAATTTGCTATTTTAATTGAAAAAGTGCCAAGAAAGCCATTATACCACATTCAAATCTTGTACGGGGTACCTACCTTCAGAACTTTTGCTTACAAAAATGTGGAAAAAATTTGTGACAAAAGAAAAACCATGGAACTTAATGCTTTCTCCTTTTCAAAGTGTAAATATATATTTAATAGCTGTTTGAAATTGTCTTTTGAAACACCACATACTGATACTAGTTCAACCTGCAAAGTAGGCCTCTTAAAGATAAAAACCGAGAAAGATCTGATGAAAAAAATAAGTGAACTCCAAACGCAGTACAGGTTTGATAAAATATGAGCAAGTATATTTTATAGCATTATGAAAGAAGACAACCCTAATGTAGTGCAGATATGTTTTAACATGCAACAAAATCAACCTCTACCCAACTATCTGTTGGCAAAGTTTTCTATATACAACAGGTATGGGAATGTAATATTTTGAAATGACGGAAGAGGCAAATGACTTTTATAAGGATCTTATGGCAGAATAATTTTCCTCGCAGTGATTTGCTGATTATTTGTTTCTATTATAGTATTTTTCCCCTTTGCTGAAAACCTTGTAATGGTTATCCTAAGAAAATTGTCTGTATCAATCGAGTTTTGCAAAAATCTTTGATTTTAAGGTTCCAAATAAAGCAGAAGAAAGGAAAATATCTGTATTTTGGATTATTATATTAGTTGTCTCTAGTAGTGTTTAACACCCACTTTTGCTACATACGGCACCGCTGGTGATGACACTGATGATACATGAGATGAAGATGGAGCACCGGTGGAATGAGATGGCGGGGGAAACCGGAGATCCCGGAGAAAACCCGCCCCAGTGCCGTGCTGTCCACCACAAATCTCACTTTGCGGTCGCCTGGGATCAAACCTGGGCCGCCTTGGTGAGAGCCAAGCGGTCTATCCACTGAGCCACGGCGTGGCCTTAGTTGTCTCTAAATGACCAATAATATATTTAAACATCATTTACTTAAATGTGAAAGGTTTATCCTCAAATAAAAAAAAAAATCTAATTTATGTAAAATTTGATTTTGAGCATCAATGAACTATTGCAAAAACACTCCACAAGAAACCAGTATGTAGAGGAATCATATTGAACAGCTAAAATCTGAGAAGAAATCTAAAATATTCCAGAATTAATCTAAAATTTCATATAAATCCTTAAATTCACATGCATAACACAGGCAGCACTTGTTAACTTTTAAATATGAGGAGGTTCACATCAAGTTTTTATTATAGTATTACCCTTCTTTTACGTTTGATAGGATCAAAGAAATAGTGGGGGGAGGAGTATAAATTGTGGGAAACCACACATAGTAAAAGCTGCCTGGAGTAAGAGGTTTCCAAAATACACATTGTTAATTATATAATTGTGCTTTTCTTATTCTTAGCACTTACCTCAAATATCCAGAGTATAAATAATTATTGAAAGTACACTGCCCTTTTAATTAAACTTGTTCATGGGCTAAGTGAAGACCAGTTAAGTATTGTGCAAATCTACATTCTTTTAAATTGTTTATTTTTATAGTATTGGTATGGAATTACCTAAGATCACCTTTCTTGCCTAAACATTTAAATGTTAATTATGTAGTATATAAAATAATAGCAATATGAAGAGTAAGTTCATATGGATGATCACAATTATTTTCATTCTTCTCATCCCTCCACAACAGTACAAATATCTATGCAAAACTTTTTCCAATGCACATACCTCAGCACTGGTAGGCATAATTTTACTTCCACGTGTTTCCTCGTTTCCATCAGTGATTTGAGGATACAGCTGCCTTTCATTCTGCGATGAATCCACATATTTTTAATTGAACATAGGCTATGTTTGCATTACCTCACTTACTTTTGTAAAATTAGTTATCCTTTCTTCACTCCATGTGTCAGGGTGTGGAAAGTGTGAATGTAAGTTTTGTCCTTATATATAATAGATTGGTCCTTCATTACCCTTCCTCCATTTGAAGTCTAACCTCAGAAGTATTCTTCTAAGAGTATATAAAGTTCCTACAAAACTGATGGCATCACTTTGACATGCACTTCCTTAATGTAGGTCTTTGCTTCTCAGTAGTATAGAACACCTTGACTGTTCACAAACTAGAGCCTAATTAAAACCTTTTAGGGCTGTTCAAAACAATTTTTAGGTCTTTACTCATGGGATTTAGTAAAAGAAGTAGAAGCACCGGAATTCACATTTTGGTCTCCTTAATCATTCCCCTAATGCTGCTTTGCAACACACTTATTAGTGTGCCTCAGCTATACTTTTCCCAACATTTCTTATATAGAGCATACTTCTCCTGAATAATTTGCCATTAAATGATATATATATATCTATATAAATAAATAATAATAAGTAATATTGATCACTGTAATGATACGCTACATGCATTTCAAAATTTATGTCGCAAACAGAAGCTTAAAAACCAATAACTATGCTGTTCTCCACCTCTGCTTATGTTACCACAAGTGCTTTGCAATCATAACTGTTGCTACCTTCCCCCAAAACGGTAGGTAAACTTGTCCAATTTTGTGCACATCTATCTAGAGCTGCCAATTTGAATTGAACATTACTAAACTGGCAATGGAGCTGAACAAACATATGGTAGAATTGCTCATTTGGACAACCGGAAAAAGGAGCTGTGTGACATGGCAGCTGTTAAATAAATAAGAATATGTATTATTAACATGAGAAAATGGCTTGGAAAAGAGGTTTTATCCAGAATGGAGGTGAGAGAACATAAAGATAGGTATTAAAACTAAAGAGTTGGAGATAATACAAAGATGATAAAAATGTACAGTATGAAGACAATATGAGATTGGAAGTAAATGTGAGAACATTGAACTATGGTACATACATAGAATTGGGAAATTCTATGGCCAAAATTAATACTTTTTTTTTTGAATTTGTCTTCCAATGTTAAGTCATGTTGGGCGAATGAAATGGGTGAAATGATGCTCAAATGAGCCCAGGATTCTTAGAAGAGTTACCTGAAATTCATCTTACAGGTAGGGAAAACCCCTGGATAAAACCTTATCCAGTTAACTCGCCCTCACTGAGATTCGAACTCTGGACCTACCTATTGAATGTGAGGCAGGCACCCTGCCATCTACACTATTGAGGCAGACAATACAAAATTGGTAACTGAAGTGCTAAAATAAGTAAAAAAGTGAAGGAGAATGTCTTTTTTATACTAACAAGGATTTGTCATATGAATTAAGAGAACTGAGGAAGAAGCTAATTAAAGAAAGGAGTTAGACTAGAAAACAAGGACTAAGTGCATTCCTACGAAACTTCAAATTATGGATTAATGGGCGAATGATTGAGGTAAGAAGTGGGATAAGCAACATTAAGAAAACAAAGCAACATCCAAATAACGACATGGCAGGAATATACATGGAGCAAAAAGACTGACTTTGACACCAGAAGAAAATGTTCAGAGAGGAGACACAGGAGAGGATAGTAGAAAATAAATAAATAGAGAAAGGAAGAAAATAAGGAATGCTCCTAAGTGAGAAATGTTTAGCATAAATAGCCTGGAGGAAGCACAAGTACTATCCAGGAAAAGAGGGCAATACTTAATTGGAGTATGGAAAGTGCAGAGTGAAACAAGCAGGGAAACCCAAGGATTTAGAAAAAAGCAAAGTGAAATAAGTAGGAGTGCGAGGGTTTAGAAAAGAATGAAAACTAGGCAGGGTACTTCAAGAGGTTGGGATGCATCACCAACAGTAATAATGGGGAGGGGGAAAGGTAGGCAAATTGCAAAAAGGGAAGAGTAAAATGAAATAATAGGTAATCAGAATTATTAGAAAAAAGTGGCATATAAAGTTTAATAATTGTAATAGGGAAAGGTTCTACCCTTTCCCTATTAAAGTTGAGAAATATTGAAAAAGTAGGATTAAGAATATCCAGGCCAAGAAGTTGAAATAAGAGGTAAATAATAAACAGTAAGAGCAAAAAACTGATGTAGGATGAACAAGTAAAGGAAAACCAGTAACCTTTATTCATAAACAATAACACTCTAGAAAGGGAAGGGGGGAAATAAAAACTAATAGTAAAAAGGATCAGACACCTACCACGCATGCAAATGTAATGAAGGGCTGCCCTTAATGGGAAGAGGGCAGGGCCAAGCTCATGGATAGCCCAAGCTGTACAAGGCAGTTTTAATTGAACTTCACCTATTTAACATGTTCTAGACAGAAACTAGGTATAGTATGAGTACCAAATTTGGAAGCATTACTGTTCACATTTTGGGGCACAAGATTTCCATGCTTCACAGCACCACTAGTACCACAACTGGCTTCATCATTCATAGTTATGCTTATCAGACCAGTGTTAATGCACTTGATGAGTCAACATGATCCTAGACAAAAGAAGCAGAGCATTATTGAGGAGGCTGTTTTATAAAAACAATAGTAATGCTACAGCTGCATTTCAGTATTATCGACAGCTGAAAGGATTATTGGAAGGGTCCTCTTTTTCAAACTGCTCAGTGAAACATGAAGTTTGAATCAGCTGGAGAACCGGGTGTTGCTCCAGGCAGAGGCTGATGATCGGTTGCACCATGATTGCTTGAAGAAATCACAGTTGCCAATTGTTAAGCAGTGTACAGATGCATTTTTTAGACGTGGCATATGACGTAATGTTGCGAAGTAGTTTATGGTCAAGCGCACTTGTTTATTTGGAAAAAAAGGGGTGTCAGGGTAGTATCTGCCATCTAACCCACTAGCTTTATCAGCAATCTGCTGGTGAAAGAGATCTTACCCCTAACATTGATTCGCATGACGTCACTCACGCACATCCAAGCAAGTTAATGTGCCATGTCTAAAAAATACATCTGTACATGCTGTGTTACAACAGTTGGACACTCCATGGTGCTTCAAACAGTTCTCAAATGGTATCTTATAAGGTCCATATCGTACAGAAGCTTACACCACAGGATGCACAACATGTTGACTTGGGCTATCCTATGAACAGATGAAGCACATTTTTCCCTGAAGGGTGAGGTGAACATACAGAATTGCTGAGTGTAAGCATTGGTCCATTCTTTTTTGAGGAAGCTGGCTCTCAAGGACCAAAGACGTGCAGTATGACTGGCCATATTACTGTGTTATGCCTTGCCAACATGTCATACCCACCCTATAGGAAAGAAACACATTGAACTCAACAGTTTTCATACAAGATGAGGCTCCACCACGTATCACTCATCAATTTCAGCTGCTTCTTAACACATTTGGTGACGGATCAAATTGTCACCAGTTATTTCCAAATGCTTGGCAATGACGATCACCTTTTCTTACTCCTTGTGATTTCTGGTTGTAGGACTAACTTGAAAAACAGAGTTCACCTTAACATTCACACACTTGCTGATCTAAAGAGAAGCAGATTGTCACCAAGTGCATTTGTTGCAAGGAAGCGCAGCCGACGCACACAGACAGATAGTGCCGCGCAGAGATAAGGGGCAGATAAAGATAGCGCAGAGATAAAAGGGCTTGCCAAAACAGATAAAGTTAGATGACCAGAAAGTTCGTGTTTCTTCTGGTGCCATCTTACAGAACATTCCACAGACGTCTGGAAATATCAATGGGCATATAAAAGGAAGCCGCGTTGAGTTGAGTGGAGAGTCGTAAAGAGAGTGGTAATGAGAGAGTCTAATTGGAAGTTTAGAATCGTCCGCATACAGCTGTATTTTGAAAGTGAACCCTTTTGTTTGTGGTCAACGACCTTGAGCATTGTATTGGTGTTGTTACGTAATTCTGCTGCTGTAAGGGTTGACCAAAGTTTATTTCTACAGAAATAAAGAGCATATTGGAATTTCTGCAACAGGACTTTTAATTCTATGAACCCACAAAGTCACAATATCAAGAGAGGTGTCAAGCATACTCATGGAAGTGCTTCGTGGTCTGTGCAGAATGTCATTCTGCGCTTCCAGACTCTCCTAGATACTGACAGCTGACATATCGAGCCTGTTCTGTAGCAGTACCCCTAGTATTGGTATGATGTAGCAGCACATTAAAAATGTTTCAGTTGATTTAAATAACTATTTCTAGTCGGTTTTTAATGCTCCATCACTTACACTTTTATATTATTATTTCAGCTGATTTGATTATTATTATTTCTCTTCCCCATGTCCTTGACAATGATCACATTAAGTTTCATGAATATGTAGTCACTCACTTTGCAAATAGATGCTGTTAAGTAGAGAAAATTTAATTGTAACCATCCTGTATTCTGTTAAGTACTCTATAAATCACATCACATCGTAATTGGTAAACTGTAGGAGTTGAGACAAAATCTTACTAAAGTATGCAAAAATTGTTGAGCTTCTTAAAACACATAATTGTTGTGTCATTAACCATTTCCAAGTTATTGTTATTGATAGAATTTTCAAATTCAGAATTTTGAAGCCATCACATTCACTTTTAAAAGAGTTAACTATTGCTTTTTTTTTTTACTGTATTGTTCTTATACCTACAGTGAAATGTTTAATGAAAGTTATATGTGAAAACTTGTCAGATTTGTTTATCTTATTTTACTGGTTAAGTTGCTAAGCATTATTAAATTTTAGATGAGTCGCGTTTTTTACACATCTGCTTCACTTTCGTACCTATTTTGAGGACATGTTTCGCAAATCTTCGCTTGCATCTACGGCTCTTGTGCGACTGACGCTAGATCCAGCGGTGTGGGTAATTCTGGGGTTGTTGCTGCCATCTGTTGATTTAGTGATGAACTGAAATGTGGGATTCTCTTCTAGCGGGAT
The DNA here is from genome assembly GCA_030765055.1 of Mantis religiosa. Taxonomy (NCBI): domain Eukaryota; kingdom Metazoa; phylum Arthropoda; class Insecta; order Mantodea; family Mantidae; genus Mantis; species Mantis religiosa. Next base: position 49,099,743 of record CM060957.1, read on the forward strand.
TTCAAAGTTCATTAGTTGGTTTTTATGTTTTTCTATGTATATCCTCTCCCATATGACGAGTTCACTATGTTTTTGTACGTATTTTAGTAATTTTGTGCTATCTTCAATTTCATGATTTTCAGACCAGAAATGAGCTGCTATTGCGGACTTATCAATATTTTTGTATCTTAAGTGCCTGAAGTGTTCTTTCTTTCTAGTGCCTATGTTCCTTTTTGTCCTTCCTATGTAAATTTTTTCACAGTCTTTACACTTAATTTTGTAAATGCCTGACTTTTCCTCTGGTTTTATCTTATCAGTATTATTACTGTGAAGTAGGTTTTTAATGTTGTAATTGTTTTTTGGTGCCAATGTTATATTGTATTTCTTGAATATTTTTTGGAACTTTTTTGTGGCCCAGGGGTGGTAAGTAAATTTAGCAAATCTAGTTTCTTGTTTTATTGGTGTGAGAGCTGTGATCTGTTTTAATTTCTTTTGAAGTTTGAATAATTTTAGTTTTTTATCTACAAGGTTTTTTCCATATCCATTTTTGATTGCAGTTTTTAAGATTTGATGGTATTCGTTTTGATATTCTTGTTGGCTGAGAGGTAGATTTACTAATCTGTGTGTTAGACTGTTGATGGTTGCATGTTTGTGTGGAATTGGGTTGAAACTATTTGCTTTGATGTAATTATCTGTGTGTGTTGCTTTTCTATGAATGCCAAATTCTAGTTTTTCATTGCCTTTTTTGATTTTAAGGTCTAAAAAAGGTAGAGTACAGTCCTCTTCAGTTTCTACTGTGAATTGTATGCTGGGTTCTTGCAGGTTGAGTAGTTTCAAAGCATCATCTATTAGTTTGTAGGGCACTATTGCTTTGAAACTACTCAACCTGCAAGAACCCAGCATACAATTCACAGTAGAAACTGAAGAGGACTGTACTCTACCTTTTTTAGACCTTAAAATCAAAAAAGGCAATGAAAAACTAGAATTTGGCATTCATAGAAAAGCAACACACACAGATAATTACATCAAAGCAAATAGTTTCAACCCAATTCCACACAAACATGCAACCATCAACAGTCTAACACACAGATTAGTAAATCTACCTCTCAGCCAACAAGAATATCAAAACGAATACCATCAAATCTTAAAAACTGCAATCAAAAATGGATATGGAAAAAACCTTGTAGATAAAAAACTAAAATTATTCAAACTTCAAAAGAAATTAAAACAGATCACAGCTCTCACACCAATAAAACAAGAAACTAGATTTGCTAAATTTACTTACCACCCCTGGGCCACAAAAAAGTTCCAAAAAATATTCAAGAAATACAATATAACATTGGCACCAAAAAACAATTACAACATTAAAAACCTACTTCACAGTAATAATACTGATAAGATAAAACCAGAGGAAAAGTCAGGCATTTACAAAATTAAGTGTAAAGACTGTGAAAAAATTTACATAGGAAGGACAAAAAGGAACATAGGCACTAGAAAGAAAGAACACTTCAGGCACTTAAGATACAAAAATATTGATAAGTCCGCAATAGCAGCTCATTTCTGGTCTGAAAATCATGAAATTGAAGATAGCACAAAATTACTAAAATACGTACAAAAACATAGTGAACTCGTCATATGGGAGAGGATATACATAGAAAAACATAAAAACCAACTAATGAACTTTGAAATCCCGCTAGAAGAGAATCCCACATTTCAGTTCATCACTAAATCAACAGATGGCAGCAACAACCCCAGAATTACCCACACCGCTGGATCTAGCGTCAGTCGCACAAGAGCCGTAGATGCAAGCGAAGATTTGCGAAACATGTCCTCAAAATAGGTACGAAAGTGAAGCAGATGTGTAAAAAACGCGACTCATCTAAAATTTAATAATTTTTCGCTTCACTGTGGTGTTCCAATACAGTTGAATCTCGATATATTGCTAAGCATTGTTTAATTTATCAGGTCATTACGATAGATTTTTAGTCATTCATTTTTCAAAATTGACACAAATTTGAATTTTGCATTCTAGAACCTTCATCACAGACATTAAATTGCAAACATTATTCATAGGTATCTTACTAGATGCCTTGTAGATTTGTTTTCCAAAGCTTTGTAAAATTAGTCTGCCCTCTTTTTAAGAATATTTTCACCTGTTAGTGCAAGATTTAAAATCAACTTATAAATAAAATGTGCTATAGTTAACTAATTAGTTATTCCCTTTCTTTCTTCAGGGTGAACCATTCTCCAAGGTTAAGGATCGGCTGTTCAAAAAGTTAGGTATTCCAGAAAAAGAATTTGAAAAGGTATGTGCATTAACTAATTGTGTTATATTCGTTTAATGGCCTTGTTAACTTAAAACACTAACGTAATTTTTTTCTTTCAGTTCAAATTTGCTTTAGTCATTATGGGAAGGCCACAGTTCATCAGTGAAGATACTGAATTTTACATGAACTTACAGGAATTTAAAAATCATCCAAATCAAGGTAGGAATTAATGTTTGTTTAATTTTAAAAACTCATTTTAATTAACCCTTTCACCGATATGGACGTCATATGACGTCCAAGTTAAAATGCCCCAAACCGATATGGACGTGTATAGACGTCCTGCGCATACATGCATTTAGTGCTCATTTAACGCCAATTATTTTAATCTTCCTATTTTACAATAAATTTAAATTAGTTCTATATGGGATGTAAACATACCCTTAAAGGTTTCCTTTTGATTTGTACACCTCCAAACCGGGGTAAACACCCAAGAGCACATCTGCAGATTCACACCAAATAATATTGGTTTCCGTGCGAACTTCTTTTTCGCAACACACTAGACATTTTCGAAACGATTGCTGCTTTTTTGGTTGTGGGTGTTGTGCTTTTAGGAAAGTGTTTTCTCTCAAGTATGAGGGATGATGTCGTGGTGAATTTCTTACCCCTTACCTCTGAGTATTATAATACTCACTTAGGTTACGAGCTATTTATACGCGCAAGTACAGGTAGATGAATATCTTGCATGAATTTACAGCTCTGAAAATTACTAAACAATTGTGCATGGTTACATCCAGTGGTATAAAAATACTTTTTTTACCATTTAACTGTTTTTCATAAAGAGGGATAGCTAGTAATAGCTGATCCACATGACCCATATTTGACCCGCCACTTCCCCCAAACAATGGAGTAGCTAACATGCCATCTGTAGACCAGTACACGTCACTGCTAACTATATCCTAAACATCTCCTTCATAATTGCACAACAAATATTCCAGATTTTCTACAGTAATATCAGAAGCCTTTATACATCATACGCTTGCTACATTACGGGGATAAGCCATGGTTAACATTGAAATTTAACAATTTCAAATGTGTCATGCATTTAGCGCTTGATAGCTATAAGAAATCACTCTGAACACAGACAGAGATAAATAACTAAAATGCTGAGCGAAAACAGCTGCATAAGGCTACCAGAAACCTTGGTTGAGAAACACTGTAATAACAGATGCTGACTGTTTTCTTTTCAGTGTAACGCAACATATACTCGTATGACTATCGCTTGGTATAGCATAAATAAACTAAACTTGAATCGGAGAAGTCGCTTGCTTAGCTAAACATGCATACATACATTGGTTCGTATACACACAAAACAAAATGATTCAAATATTAGGTGCGTCCGGCGCAAATAATGGCTTTTGCTACAGTGAAACAAAGTAGTGAAATTTCGACGATTTATTAATGTAGTCGCTACTTTATTGTTACTGTAGATGTATACTGCCTTTAATGGGTTTTAAACCAATTTTTGTTTCGTTTAAATAACTTAATAAATACGGAAGATACGGAATTGTATGTATGATGCATTTTTACAGCATTTAACAATTTAAATGTCTTGTTCTGTTTATTCGGTATCCGTTTCCAGCCCCTGAAGGGTTTAAATGGCCATCGGCGAAGCGGTTAATATGATAAGAAAGGAGATTAATTAACTTGTTTATGTTAATAAGTAGAATGTAATTAGTATTATACTTATCAGTTAATGTGATACACAGTAGAATCAATGAAATATTGGGATTATAAAAAACATTTCTTCAAATAATGTTTGCATAAATTGATCATTATATTACAGTAAATTATAATTGTGACAAACTTCACTTATCTGTTTGAAAAATTACAAATACTTCAGGACTATGTGTGATTGGAGGAATTTAGTAACAGTGATATCAAAATTAATCGGAAAAACTATTTGTAGTTGGTTTATTGATATTTCGTTACTTATGTTTTTATATTATCGAGGGACTAGCTGTGAAAGCCATTGCCTCCATTTTCAACCTCTCGCTAACTAGCGTCTATTGTTGTCTGCTCTCCTCTCTCTGGCGATGGAACTATTAACTTCTTTGTCAAATTATGTGGGAATAGATAGAGCAATTGGAGCAATAGATAAATTTTGTAAGGAATGGAACCTTTGAATTAACGTAAACAAAACCAAAATTATGGTATTTAAGAACGGCAACATGTTAAGAAAAGAGAAGAAATGGTACTGGCACGAAATACTGGCACGAAAGAGAAATTGAAGTGTCAATATTTTAATTATCTAGGAGTACGATTAAGCAGTAAGGGTGGTTGGAAAGAGCAGAAGAGAATGGCAAAAGGTAAAATTACATTAAAAGCTATTAATGCATGCCTAGAATAAATTACCAGAATGCAAATAAAACAGCTGGAGAGAATTTACACAGCCGTAGCAGATGCAAAAATGCTGTATGGTCTAGAGATATGGGGTTTGGAGGAGGAGGGGTGGTGTAGATATGAATGTGATACATAGAAACTTTTGCAAACAAGTTTTGGGTTTACCACGAGCTTCACCAAATTGAGTGGCGCAAGCAGAATTGGGAAGACCAGGAACTAGAGGGATAAAGATTCATGACTGAATAAGATAAAGGAAATTATGTTAAAAATAGGGTTTGGTGTCGTGTAGGAAAACCAGGAATTATTGCAAAGTGGATTTTGGAAAGAACTTAGGTTAAGAACGGAAGATATTGAAAGGCAAGAAATATTAGGGAGCTTCAACTTGAAAAGCTCACTGGAAATTTATAGAGAGATGAAAGTGATGTGGAACGAGGAAAAATAAATTCATATTTGTGATAAAGCAACAAGAGAAGGCTTTGCATGAACCAGAACAGGGGTGGTGAAACTGAAGGGTTTGGGAAGAGGGAGGGATCAGGAGAAATGCCCACTGTGTCACCAAAGGGATAAAGAATGGCATTTGCTTTTAGAATGTGAAGAATTTAGGTTGCTTAGGGAGAAGATAGGTAAAAAAGAATGGGCAGGGCTACCAAAAGAAATTCAAGCAATGAAGTTAATGAGTGTAAAAACTAGGAAAATTTTAATTGAAATTGGGAACTTTTTGGGCAAAGTAAGAGCCAAATGGTCGGTGAAGAAGTAAATATGACGAAAATGAAGACAAAGTTATTTTAGATAAGATGCCAATAGGAACCCATTAGCTCGACAACCTCAGAGTTTGAGTCTATTGGGTCCAAGGGTAACCAGCAACTCAGTGCAGTAATAAGTATGTAAATATATAATAGTACAAAAGTGAATCGCGAAGATATTGACACATTTCTTCACTCACACTGAAACAGTGAAACAGTGTGAGTGAAGCAATGTGTCAATATCTTCTCGATTCACTTTTGTACTAATTTGTGCTTCACTGTCCTTATGCTTCTTCCAAGTTTATACTTTAAATGTATAATAATTTGTAATTGAAATGGAAGTAAAGATTACTTACTTGTTAAATTATCTGCTGATGGGAGTTCAAAGTTCATTACACAGTCTTTATTTTTCCATTTCAAAAAGGACAATGTCCAGGCTTCTGTCAGAGGACCTTGGACTAAGGGCTTATCACCAATGTAAAGGACATTATCTTGACACATGCCTAAAGAAGCTGAGAGTGCTTAAATTACAATGTCTCATACAGCGTTACACTCAAAATGGTCATCGGAACATCCTCTTCACCAATGAAAAAGTTTTCACTATTGAGGAGTGTGTCAATGTGCAAAACGGCAGGGTTTATTCATCATCTCGGGAAACCAGTAATAAGGTTCCTAAAGTTCAGAGGGCCCATCATCCCTCTTCAGTGATGGTGTCATGGGGGATGAGTTATTCTGGTACCACCCAGCTACATTTTTGCAAAAAGGGCGTTAAAACCAGTGCCAGAATGTATGAAAGCATTGTTTTGGAGCCTATTACATTTCAAAACCAACCATGGACTTTCCAGCAGGAATCTGCCCCTGCTCACAAGGCTAGGTCAATGCAAGCATGGCTTCAGCATCATGTCCCTGACTTCATTTTGCCTGAAGATTGGCCCAGTAGCAGTCCGGACCTGAATCTATTGAACTATCGACTGAGGTCACTGCTTGAGGGCATCGCCTGCAAGAGGAGACACCCCACCATTGAAAGTTTAAAGCGTTCCTTGTCTGCAGTGGTAGATTTTCCCCTGGATGTTGTCCATTCCGCCATAGATGAGTGGCCACAAAGACTCAGAGCCTGTATCCGTGCAAAAGGTGGCCATTTCAAAAAGTGTTTGGTGCAGTGTGTAAGGAGTGCCTGTAGGTACAGCATACTAAAAGCCAATTAAAACATTTTGCATGGTATTTGCATTTTTCACTTTTCAACTTGTAACAGGGTTTATGACTAGACTAGGTATACATGTTATGTAAAAACTATTATTTTCGAAATCATTGTATTTGCTTCCATACAAGTAGCCTGTTTTCATCAAAACTGGAAAAGTGTAGCAAGATGGTGTTACTGGCACGGAATAATCTACTGTTCATCAATTTAGCCATTTTGTTGCTAGTGCTCTAAGAGGAAATGCGATCTTTTGGTTAAAAAGTATATGAAATCACTTATAGCCAGTCTGCCAAACTAACATGTAATGCTGCATAATTATTATTTTTCTCTAATATCTGATCTTATCTTAAGTACTTAATTGTGAAATGAGCATTGTACTGTACAGTGCTGTTCTTTTATTGATTGATAGCCAAACATGTGAGTAACTTGTGGGAAAACCCATTTACAACATTTAGTAATAATAATCCATAGTAAATCAGCTGAAACAGGCCTGAGCCTGCCAACCCAACTGCCTGTCTCATGCACACATACCACGGCAGAAGGGGCAATCCAACTGACACAGGAAGGATATATGCCCAGTATCTCTGCATCCCTAGCCGGAAAGTTGGCATTCTTGAACGGGATGCACTACAGCTCCTTAATCCCTCACAATGCTAAGTAGACACCGGTTCTATACCCAGAACTTAAAATCTGCACCCTTCCAAGGTGAGAATCGAACCCAAGCGCATTCCATGGTAGGGAACCTGAGTTCAATATTCCAGCCCTCTACATCGCAGCACACCACTTTCAGCATATTAAACAGCATGTTAAGTGACAACTACATTGTGTTCATCTTATTCGTCTTATGCATAGGAAGCGTTGTACGGATCACAGTGCACAGCAATTCGTACAGCAAACTTATGTCCATCAGCACACTCAGAGTTTCAGTAATGGTTGCAATAATTGCACAATGACCCAAAAAGTATCTTTTGCTAACTGCACAAAAAAAAGGTATTAACCAACAGAGGCAAGAGAGTTCTCAGAAATGATGGACATAAAGTAAAGAATATCCGTGTTTTTATGGTCAGGTTTGTGTCTTTTGACATTATTTCCTGTTAATGTTGCTTTTGAAAATTCTATTATACCTATTCGTAATTAAAAGTGCACCATGTATTCATGTTACTGGAAGCATTTACATAGAATCATCTAAGTGCTTGAGGCCCACATTGAGATTACTCTGTTGAGATTAGAAAAATAAACGTAGCACAATTATAATTAATTCAGCAATTTGGACTGGCTTCAAACTCATAAATTGCTAATAATAATCTCACATAGTAGAATGATGAACCATAATCATTGCCTGGGCTTAGATTTTAAATTGCAAGCTCTAGGGACATAAATCGCTAAACTCTTGTTTTATATTTTAAATCAATGTATGAAAATATCTTTTTGAGCATTAAATTCGATTGGTTACAAATAGTTTTATATCAGGTAGTCTAAGCATCCTGCTCATTATGAACAAAGTTACCCTAATACTGCATTTACATTATGTGTTTTCATTGCAAATGGGACCTAATGGCCCAAGGAGAAACTGGTATGGTATGACGTTTTATTTTAACTTCAAATAATATTTTTTATAATGATGACAAACATATTAAAATATTATGATCTGTTAAATATAATACAGAGAAAATGGAAATCACACAGAGAAAATATTGAGAATACAAAATCAAACGCTCAGTGGGATTTGTAAAATTAAATGTCAAGTTTGCAGAAATTCAAAATGCTCTTTATTTCCGTAGAAAGACACTGTTGTACAGCCTTGAGCAGCAGGATGACGTAACATACACCAACACAATCTCTCGTGACTTCACCATACGTACACAAACAAAAGAATTCACCTTCAAATCACTACACAATTATTAGTTCTCGACTCAACTCGGTACAGTTCAAATGTCTACACACACAATAGACGGCTCACTAACGAATCTGTTTCTCATAGCAGCTTCTTGCTGACATTGGCTGTCGAGTCCAATCCAGTCGCTTTTATAACAGAACCATTGTTTCTCGAAAGTTGACGAAGTCTCTCGAAACCTCACGAAGCTTCACAGGCTTTCGTAGTGGAGCAAGAATCTCCACACTATCTCCGTCTCTTTCTTCCTCTGTTGCTATCTCACTCTCTCGGCAAGTGTTCAGCGCTAGTCAGTCCACGGTCATGTCTTGTGCGCTATCTGTCTCTTTCACTCCCTGCTTCTCCCTCTCTCGGCAGCAGCCAAACAATGCCTCGCGACAATATATAACCTTATGATCTTTCCCATAATCAATTGTTTCTATAAATTTATTAAAGGAGTTCCTAGATCCTTTAAGGAACTTTGTTGATTTCAGCTAATTTTGTAGAAGATTCATGTTTATCTTTTAAGGTCTGAGTCTTAAGACCAAAAGGGTTTATAAATTTTAACTTTTCCTGTAAGGATGTTTGGTTGATGCTGTGTGTGTGTGTGTAGGAGGGGGGGGGGTGTTTAAACGTTCTCCAATGTTAAGTCGTATTGGACAGTGGATGAAATGATGCTCAAATGAGCACAGAGTCCATAGAGCTTAGAGTTACCAGATATTCATACATTTTCCAGGATAAGGAAAAGCCCGGGAAGGGGGGGGAGAATCTTATTCAGATAACTCACCCTGACCAAGATTTGAGCTTGTGATCTCTTGAACCTGAAGCAGACATGCTACCATCAACGCTACCAAGGTGGGCAGGTATTTTTTCTCAGTATGTGGTAGAAGCTGGCAGAGATTGTGATTAATTTTGTTAGAAGAAATAATATTGGTTTTGATCATACAGTGTATTAATTTCTCTAATTCTATTTGATATCCTATCCAGTTACCTTTATTGAAGTTCCAAGAGTTAGTTTTTGTCTTATTTTTACTCATTGTTAGCAATTTTTTTTGTAATTTACGTCCTCCAACGTTAAGTCATATCGGACAATGAATGGAATGGATGATATGATGCTCAAATGAGCCCAGGGTCCATAGAGCTTAGAGTTACCCGACATTCGTCTTTCAGGATAAGGGAAAACCCCGGAAAAACTTGTACAGGTAACTCGCCCTGACCGAGATTCGAACTCGGGACCTCTTGAACGTGAGGCAGACATGCTACCACCACGCTATCGAGGTGGGCGAGCAATTGTTTGATTTGTTACTTTAAGAAATATTATGTGACATTGTATCCGTTAATTATTCTTGTTTTAATGTGCCAAAGATTCTGTGCATTATATTAGAATATAATGTGTTTTTGGATTTTGGTTTTCTTTATGTAACTACAACCTTGGGTGTTTCTGCATTAAATTCTAGATTCTGACTTATTGCATGATTTGTAATTTTTAGGTCCAGAAAGGCAGACAACCATCTTTTCTCTTTCTGTTGTGAATTTTGATTGATTGGTCTTGTGAATTCAAGGTCTTGAGTGCATCTATCTGTTTCCTCAGTACCATAGCAAAGATATTGCAATGTATCAAAACCAAATTCTGAATAAATAATACAGGAAAACATCTTTAGAACTTAAGAAAGTGTATTGCTTTAATATGTTTAATAATGAAATCCATACCAGAGCTGCAAAATCAGAACAAAAAAAAAAATCTGAATAATCATATTTTTGTGTACAATAGTTGATCTACTGTACATAAAAACAGTGAATGAAACACTCATATTTCTTCTGCAAAGTATAAAGTCCAGAAGCTACCATGCTGATTATATTGCTCTCTTGTCTACATTTGTTCATTATTACAGAAGTACTAATAAGATTTTCTGCAAATTTGATATTGAATGCACATACCTGTTTTTGCAGAGCAGTGGTAAGGTTATTTTGAACAATATGTATTTACACAGAATTAAAAATTACAAATTTTATTGTTTCAGCAAGTTCAACTCCAAGGCCTTGGCTAGGATTAGAACACGTCAATAAGGCTCCAAAGCGGTCAAGATTCAACTACTTGGAAAAAGCCATTAAGATATACAATTAATACTGTATAATAGGCATATTCAGCGTGGTGATAGAATTTGCACTGGTTGTACCTCTGCATTGAAGACTATCTTAACGAGACTTATGTATAACAAATAAGGTGACTGAATCAGCAAGCCAGAACAGGAATCTGTGAAGTTTAAATACTGGAATGACTTTTTGACTCTTAGGAATTTTTGAGCATTTTGAGAGTTGGATAATAGTACCAAGTCATTTTGTTGGAGACTTCAATACTTGTTCTGTCTGCTTCCTGCGGACATTGCTATAAGCAGATGGCAGGCAGTGCATGTTATGCAAGCTGCAGTGATCTTTAGTGTGTGAAGCTGAAGAAATAGCAACTCTGGTGATTTAGACAATGATGGTAGCTCCTCCCAATTCTACTCTTGCTTTTTTTGTTCTTATTTTGCTCTCACTGTTTTAGCGCATAAAACAATTTAAAATTATAGAGGTGGGAAAATCCTTTATTAAGGTATGATTCATTTGTAAAAGGCATTGTAAATTTAACAGATTTTCTGTGGGGTCATTCTGCTTCCATAAGTGAGTAAATAACACAGCGTGTGAATTTCAAGTGGTTCAACATAAGAAGAGAAAGAAGAATAAGCTGATAATGTGAATAATCTTTAATTTATCTGTCTACACAAATTAAAAATATTTATATGTAGTTAGCATCAAGGTGTTTTCCTTCTGTCCTTTATTTCTCAAGAAAAAACCAAAATTCACTATCCAATCCATCAGTATTATTGAGGGAAATTGGTACGAGCAACGATGGCTTGAGGATATCTTTGTATATAATATTTGATTTGTACATAATTCCTAGTATATAATTGTTAAATTAAGCATTATATAATACTATGGCGCAGTTATTCATCGATAATGAAATGACAAACCAGTGTTTACACAGGTTCTTGAGCGTTTGTATGCCATATGACAGCTATGCGAATGTGTTAACAATTTGCGCTGCTGAATGGTCATGTTTTACTTATTCTTGCTCAAAGCATCTTGTGTAAAGTGCATAAACAGTGTGAAAAGGTGGCATGGAGCTGGTTATCAGGTTGTGCAAGGTAATTTGAAGGATTTCTTTTGCAGATACACCAAATTTTATTAACATTTGAGTTATCTCATAACTTTCAGTGCTGTAAATTGTTAAAAGTTTCATAAGCCATACTTCATTTAAATCACATAAGAAAGAAAATGAACTGTTAAAATCATGTGTCGTGTGTGTATAATTTTACACCATGTGAAGCCTGAAAAGGTTTTAACTTGGTATTTTCAATACCTGTACCTGGTAGCCCTGTGTGGTGAAAAGCGGAATCTACCCACATTGTTTTATTTTTTTATTATCCTATACCGGTGTTTATTTTGAGGAGCTAATGGGGAAAAAAATAAGAGTTGCCAAAATCACTAATCTTGTTACATTTGACTTCCTTGTAACAAACCCTTGTTAATCTTTAAAAAGGAATATAAGTTAAACAGTTACTTTACATATTTGAAGTTTTCAGTGTGTTGCAGCTTATTAAGAATAATCTTGTTTTTATTGAACATATTAGCAGACTGACTCGATAATTTACTTTGCTTTTGCAATTGTAAGAGTGTTTAAATTATCAGCATAATAATGGAATGTCTGGAAGTATGTGTATACTAAAGGTGAATGTGTGATAATTTCCGATATAATCAACCTCCATAACTATTTGTTATTGCCTGATTAAAATTGTGGTTATTTTAACTTGGGATTTGTTTAGGAAATAAAGACTGTAAGTTCCAAAGCAAAAATGCAAATGTATAATAATAAAAAGAATTGAACATTATGTACAATAATATTTTGTTTTAAGTATTCTAGCATGTTCAAAGTCAGTGTGTGGCTTGCAGATGGAATAAGATATACTAAAACATGGCAGGATGTGATGTAGGATTTACTTTTATCTTAATTTGAACAGTTGTTAAATAAGTTAATTTCCAACAAAGGAGTTCATTTAAAAGAGAGAGAGAAAAAGCAAAATGAATTTTGTGTTGTAATTTGCATTATCTTCGGTTTTTCACAAGAAAGAGTTTTAGCAGGTTGTACTAATATTTTATCACCAACATTGTAGCTTAGATAAACAAAAATTAATTGTAATTTCTTTCAAAAGTTAAAATTCTAAATACTCTGAAAGGCATTTCTAACTTGGAACTGCTTTAGCAGTTATCTAATTTATGTTGCCAATGTCCTTTATTGCATCTCCAAATTTGGCATATCATTGCTGAAGAAATAATGTTACATAACTGAGTTGTCACATTTTTGTTCTATTATAACAGTGAAATCATATGTGTCTTTAACAATAATGAGCATACTGTTTTTTCCATTTAAACCACTGATGTAACATTTAAAGTAATTCCTTTCTTGGAAGTGTTGAAAACAGTGTTGTTATAATTTAAAGTAATATTGCACAATTACGTATTTGCTTTAAAACCAAAGATTCACACCTTTCAAATGGCATTGAAAGACTTTATAAACACAGGTACTCAAAACATGTGCATCTAACAAAAGAACTATCACTATACTCAAACCTGTGCACACCTGTAAACTTGATAGGTTCACCCTTGCTATATATAAAGCATGCATACCAAAATTCAGCTGTAACTTACAACTACAAGACCCAAAAATAAAGCTTGCTAAGTATTTTCTCTGATCATCCCTCAAGTTAGCGGGGACAACCACTTGCTTCAATATGTGTATGCAGTGCAGCCAGCTGACCATTAGGGATGGACAATCCCTCCCTTACAATGTCATGTTCTTATTCCTGTAGTTCCTACGTATTCTGGACTTATTTTTGGGTACCTACAGCTACACACCCAATTTTTGGTGCATAGGCTGCACATACAGCAGGGATGATGTCATCAAATTCCCAGGTTCATACAAGTGTGAACATAGGATAGTTCTCTGAGTATTTTATGTCAAAAATTTAAAACAGAATTCATTGTTGGTTTTATAAAGCTAATTTCAGTGTTATAGGAACTTACATGTGACTTCTTTCCCTTTCCTGTACAATTAATGTTTCATCAGTTATATTCCATGTATCAACAGTGATATGCTTATTTAGTTCAAATAATTACAGTACTATTCAGATCTACATTTGAAAAGCTGAAATACAATGGAATGAATGCAGAGAAAAGGAAGAAAAAGATATTTCTTATTTTTTCAATATGATTTATTTGCAGAATACTCTTATCACAAAGTCGGAAAGAGAAAACTGTAATTTAAACCATTAAAAGCAACTCCAAAGGAGGAAACAATTACATACTTTGCATTATGGTATTGGTAATTTTAATATAAAAATATGTTTCGTAGTTTTAGTACCTGATTCATTATATATTTCAGGTGTGTTCTTTCGCACTTCAGTGATTGGCTGAGGCAGAATTTAAGTTTTTCATATAGCTGGACTATGGTCATTGTTGTTAAAGATCACGGTTGAAATTCCTTTCCTTTTGGCTTTTATATATAGTTTAGAAACCTAATTCTTTGTGTACAATAACCGTTTGTTATTGTTACTAACATGCTCATGTTTCAGAGGTTAGTTTAATAGTTTTTGAAGTATTAGAGATTTTCAGAAGGAAAAAGGGGGATTAATATCTTTTAAAAAATATTATGTCCATATAAGTCACAACCACAAGATGAGAAAATGATGATAAAGAAAATGTGTATAGCATTTCTGACATGCTATATAATCTAATAGAGCATACATTCAGTATTGAATGTATGAAAGATTTGCACGCTAAAAGAAGGTTAATTTTTTTTTTTTCCCTGGTTAGCTAAATAAAACATTTTATTTAATTTGACAATTATTCCTTTGGTTCAAAATATAATACTGTAGTTTTAACCATAGCTTTCAGAACATCCATTGCAAATTGACTGCTAGCATGAAAAAGTAGCATCCTATAACGTAGAATAACAAATGTGGCACTCATAGAAGTGAAGAAAAATTAAAAAGTATTATCATGCTACTCAGAAGGTTACTATGGCAGTATCAAAGGATGCAATGAGGTACAGATATTCAGTGATGCAGAGATAAAGATGTCTTAGTACGGTTGCTATGGAGAAAGCAACAGTGTCACATTTTCCCAAGTTATGTCCACATTGCATGCATGGACATTTATTTTTTTAGAATATTTACCAAGTGAACAATAAGATTAGCAAGATTCTTTTTTTTTTATTAGTATTATTATTTTAATGTAATTTTACGTCCTCCAACTCCATTCGGACAGTGAATGAATTGGGTGAAATGATGCTCAAAGGAGTCCAGGGTCCATGGAGCTTAAAGTTACCTGACATTCATCTTGAAGGATAAGGGAAAACCCCGGGAAAACCCTTATCCAGGAAACTCATTCTGACATAGATTTGAACTCGGGACCTCTTGAACGTGAGGCAGACATGCTACCATCTACACAACTGAGGTGGGCACAAGGTTCTTAATAAGTGCAATGAGAATATTGACTACACAGTGCTAATAATATCAAACCACATTTTCTACTTATATTATGCTGTGTCTTTGCTTTCCTTGCTGTTACCATTTTCACTCATGTATAATGAATAAAGCATTGTCATTTGAAATATACCTCAGTTGAAATTTTGCTCTTGTTGCATGGTGTGCTGAACACATATTTCCCATATACTTGAATCTATATTCGGTACACATTCTCTCAACACTTTGCACATGCTGTCACTTATAGGAGTCACATTCTGCTTTCTTAGGGCATTTTAAGGTCCATACGTATCAGCTCAATTGGATTGAGAAAACAGTGGTAGCCTGTGACTTCATGACCATGATATTTTCCCATTTCATCTATTACATACACTTTCTGTATATTGGCTTCTCAAATTTTCTCCAAAAGCACAGCTTTTATAGAAACTGGACTGGGTTAATTCTAAATTATTTTCTAACATCTCATCTTTTCGTTCTTTTTGCTGAACATGGTGGAAATTTTTATCTTTAGCCGGGAATGATAACTAACATTATCTAACAATAACACAATTAGGAGGAATATTCCCCAAAAGTGTGTTCTTGAACCAAGCTTCAAATTTAGTCATTCAACTTTTGATGAGAATCAGCCAAGGATTCCTGAATATTCCTAGAGGACAAATATAAGCAACCCTTATTATCGCCTGCATGCAAGATCATTATTTTCCATGTGACACGGGCTGGAAGGCAGCAAGAGCAACTACCGTCATCCCAACCTTTTCTTATGATATCATGAGTATTTACCAAGACTCATCTAAATAAAGTATATGATACCCTTCCAGCCTTAAATAGTTTAGCCTGCTCAAGTACTTATATTTCCATGCAAAAATTTTTGCTGATTCCATAATCACATGCTTCTTGTTCAATGTTTGAAAGCGGAAACCTAACTTCACTAACAATTAAGAGAATCCCTTCTGTAAGAAAATTGCACAGGGTTTGAAGTTAATGCACCAATTCTAAAACTGTTGACTGCCCTTTTTTATAAAATCTATACACCTCTCTAAGAACAATGTCACAGGTGAAATTATCAACCTTACTCAACTTTGGTTTTTAATGCAAAGTCTCCTCACTACTTTACTGTTTGCATGCTTAAGCCTACTGCTTTAGCAGTTTCAGTAATAGGTCCCTTTCCTATTTTATTGGCATCCATATACGTTTTACTCATGCTTCATTTGCTGTCCCACTAGCGACACTGGAAGTAGAGCTAACATTGTTACTGGTACCACTAATGTTATCACTACAAGATAAACTGGCTGGATTATTGACAATATTTCTATTATTTTCACCATTAAAGCTAGATACGTTCTAAGGCCTTCACATATTTAACTCTTTAATTGGCAAATGATTTTGTTACGTGTGCCGCTCTTGCTGTACTTGCTAAACTGTTTCTCATACCACTTTCTGCGGTGCCTCACCGTAATCAATTCGAATAGTCATCAAAGCAATATACGAGGGCTGTTTAATAAAGAATGATCACAATTTCATTTTGACAGTGTACCTTTACTCATCCTCAATTTTGATGGTCCTTCTCAAAATAGTCTCCCCTGAATGCGATGCACTTGTCTCAGCGTTTCTGCCAGTCTTCAAAGACATGCTGGAAACCATTTTTTGAGAGATCCTTCAAAATCATCTCCGCAGCCTTCACCACTGCTTCTGATGATGGATAATGCCTCCCACGAAGGCGTTTCTTCAAATTAGGGAATAGAAATAAATCACATGGGGCTAAATCCGGACTATAGGGAGGGTGAGGGATGCACTTCACGTTGATTTTTGCAAGATATTCAGCAACAACATTGGCAATATGCGGCTGCGCATTATCGTGGTGCAGCATACAGCCTACTTCACAGAAATGTGGTCTTTTGCGCCTGATATGGACTTGCGATGTATTCAGGACATCCCTGTAGTGTTGTCCAGTTACCGATGTGTGTGCAGATACAACATGCTGATAAACCATTCCATAAATATCAAAGAATGAGATGACCATAACTTTCCCAGCAGAAGCAACTATTTTTGCTTTTTTGGGGGTTGGTAATGAAGGAGATTTCCACATTGAGCTTTGCTGTTTGCTCTCGGGATCAAAATGATGTAGCCAAGTTTCATCAGCAGTGATTACATTTGAAAGAAACTCTGGATCTTCCTCTAACATCAACTTTAACTGCATGTTACTTCCATTGCAGCGGTAGACGATACTGAACATGTCAGAACTTGCCTGGTTCTCACAGGCGGGAACCAGGAGTATCAACAATGAAACTACTATGGCGTGTTTGTTTCACATTAAGCTAACAGAATATAATAAGATTGAATTTTAGAGCGAAAAATTATGACCATAAAAAAATTATCATCATTCTTTATTGAACAGCCCACATACAATGGGCTGGCCACCAATTCAAAGCTAAGCATCGTGGGTTCGAATTTCGGCAAAAAAGTGCCTGTGGTAAAGGCGGGAAAGCCCGAGTAAAATGATTGGTGTGATGGCATGCTTGGATGTTAACAGGGTATCATTTGACTGCAGTTGCTTGGATTTTGCCTTTTTATACTAAAAAAAAAGCACTAAAATATAATTATAAAAATAATGTAATATTTACAGTTGAAAAGACAACATTTTTCTAGTATAACCAACAAGGCCAGTACAATATTATAATAAAAAAGCCGTCCTAAAATATTTTTAAATTGAATACGGCATAATGTTGCCCCAGGGCAATACCACCAAATAAAGGGTTAAGAATAGACAGGAAATACCACTTGCACCTATGAATGAGATGAATGAAAGAGAATGATGAATTATAGAGAAAACACAAAGGCATTGCAACACTTTTTTTGCTCCACATGGGCATAACATCCATCTATCATTTGTAATTTCTGCTCATTCATTGGCTGAAGTGATGCGTTCATTGGTGCTTAGCAAACGTCTGAGAAATGCACCAGTACCCCTCTCACTCTTCCAGGAATAATTGATGTGTTATCTGAGAGGTTTCTATCAACAAAGAGAAAGCCATGTTAATCTTTTGAGTAGCATAATAATAATTTAATTGCATAGGCATTTAAATGTAATTTAATAAAGTCTATTTCCAAGCATTGTGAGACTGAAATTTTGCAAATATATAGAAAGTTACTAATTATTGTATATAAAAACAAATCCAGAGCTTTTTCTGAAAAATAAGCAAGAACCCCCCCCCCCCCTTAAAAATTATAAATATACATTCATGCTTACTCTTAACTTGTTTATATATCAGTGGGTGCAAGCGGCAAGCAGCAACTCAAAATACACTAATTCTGAAGAGTTGTCTGTGTTGTGTAAATGAAAACAAATTTTGCTCTTATCTCCTAGCAGCTACTCATTGATCCTGTTAGTTAAGTTACTGCTCAAGATTTGGCATAATTAAAAAGGCAGTTGCTTACAGTTGCTTACAGTTTCTTGAGAAATCAGTTTGTAACCATTGCTGAAGTATAGTTAATAGCTCATATTGACAATTGCTGAATGGTAAATCAAAATTTAGGCTTACGTTCTTGGATGTAAGGAGCTTTAAATAATTGTAGATATTTAAAACAAAAATGTCGATCCATTTGAACATCATTTTCTTCCTTAGTCAACTGAAGTATGGTATTGCAAAATGCAAATTTTTATAAAGGTATGTATTTCTTTTTCTTCTTTTTTTAATTTATCTATTTGTTGATTTAGTACTAAGCTACTAAACGATGACATCTATTTAAATTGCCTAGACCAGTAGGTAGATGTAATGCTACAAGCACTTTAAACAATCTCCTTTCCTTCAACACCCCACAACCTATTATTTACACTAATAAACTCTCATTCTTACCTTTTTATTAACTGATCTGTAAATATTTTGTATTGCTACAATTATTTTGTTTCTCATCCAGATTCCCTTATTAGTTTTTTCCTCTATCTGTTCTTCTATAGTCTCATAAAATGTTTTTCATCTTCATTATCCCTACAGATCAGAAAGGTACTTTGCATTACATTACCCATAAGACTTTCTAGTTTCCTCACCCTAGATGGTGTACATATTTCTAATCAACCCACATTGTTGGTGCAATTAGTCAAATCTAGTCCAAACTTCATCCGTTCACCCTATACTATGCTGTCTTTGTACCCATGCATCATCTAACTTGTTCTTCTTCACTTGTTATCCTTTATTCTACTCAACCAGCTGGCATAATTGGGATGATTTTCTTGATAGTTAAGAGAAAACTTCAACATATTTTCCTCTGGCAACTACAATTACCCAGTACCACTACTTCACTACTCTATAAGAAAATGTAAGAAGTATTTGTTTTCAGCATTTCCATAGTACTGCAGAGGATTATAGTTATATAGCTACAGTCATTTGTAGGTGTAATAATTTTATATTTGTGCTGTTTTCACATGCGGCAAATACACTCATAAACATCGTTCAAAACAGCATCTTCCATTAAAGGTGCAGACATGAAATCTTACATAAGTGTATTCAATCTAACAACCCTAGTTATTCTAACAAGAATCTTTACATGAAGCTCAAGTGGGATCATATCAGATGAGTGAGTTGGTCATGACAGTCTCTAATCTTTGATTCAGTTTCTGGATAAAGTCTATAGTATTCCAACCACCTTGTGAAGAGTGAGCTGTTGCTCTTATGTTGGAACCACATTTTTGCCATGCAAGTGGGAACCATATGTCTTGCACGTGGCATACTGGGCTAGAGCATGTGCTTTGGTTCCCTGCATCTGGAATGCATCCAGGTTCGATTCCACACCTGAGGGGTGCAGATTTTCAGTTTTAGGTATAGGACTGATGCCCACTCAGCATCGTGAGGAAATTGAGGAGCTATACTAAATAGCAAATCCTGGTCTATAAAGCCAACTTCCCAGCTGGGGGTGCCGGGATGATGACCACATCTCCCCAAATCGGTTGGATGATTGCCCACCTCTGTCTTGCATATGTTGGCGTGAGATTGGCAGTCAGGTTGGCAGGCTTGGGCCCACTGTGGGCTATTAGGTATGCCTTGGGTGACATTAAGTGGGAACAATGTTCCAATAAGCCAGGTAGTGTGTTCTCAAAAACACAGTGTACACTGGTGCAGTTAAGAACAATGGAAAAAGGATATGACACTATTAAGTAATATGCCCACCTACACACAGATTGATTACAAATCTGTGTTGAATGGTACCTACCAGTAAGCACAGAAATTTTCAGTAATACATTTGATATTTCCAACTGTTGAGCACTCTTATGAAACAGGCTTCATCATGAGAAATAAATATACAGGAAAGTGAATCAATCTTGCAGTACTCTAGAAACCATTGAAGAATGAAATTTCACTAGGAGTTAATGCATGTATATTTCCCACATTTCTTTCCAAACATACTTGAAACAATTACCTATTTCATATGCAGCTGATTGAGAGTATATCAAAGCCACCTCTGCTACACAAACATTGCTTCTTACTTGTTCGAAATCCCTAAGCTGTCTTCTCAGTCAGACATAATACCAATTGTCCTGTTTCCCTTAACCAATGTAAAAGTCTTGCAAAGATGATGCAAGTTGGTTATGTGCTTCATAGGTACTTGCTCCAATAAAGCATTTCTTCTTCTCCTGCTATTGCCATTTTCTAGTTAACACTTGCGCATTATCTCTGCAAATGCGGCAACCAAGCATACATTTCAGTAGTGCTAATCAAATGTTTTAGAATACACAACACACTATCTTTTAAGTTTAATAATGTTCCATCTGCATAGTATTGTATTGCATTAATTGCCTACCCTGACCTTTGGGCTAAAAAGTAACTCTAACATTCATTTAGGTAATATTGGACTGAATGAATTGAATAGATAACGCTTCAGGTTTATACTCCATCCCTGAAGGTATCACAGAAACATCCTATATGCTATATTAATCATATATAATGTGATTCTTATTATCCTCATTCAGAATATTTTTGCTAAAGATATGTTTTAAATTAACCAAGAAAAATTTAAAATATGGAAACAGCACTCAAATGTTTATTCATGAAGTTCATGCTAAGGAAAGAAAAGAAGCAAGGAAAAAGCAAGAATATTAAACTTTCAAGCATGTCTGTTAACAGAACAATTCGGAAAGTTGTAAATTTATAACATGGAATATTTGAAAAATTTTATTTTATACAGAAACTGTAAACTAATTACCTTCTCTTTTTAAATAATATATCCTAAGATTTTCTTATTAATTTCATTGAAAGAAGTTCACAGGATATTCATAGAAATCACAGTGTTACATTTACAGTTATGTTAGTATTTTAATCAAAGTTATTGTGTCTCTTGGATATTACTATACTTTAAAGATTAGCTCTAAAAAGGAGTCTCAGGTGAAAGCATCTGAAGCTTGCATTTAGAATTCAATTCCCATTAGACTGGCCATCTTGGTTTTTTTCATAGTTTCGTCAAGTTAGTAGGCTAATAAAGGCATGTATTTTACATATTACCATAAATTTTTCTACTGCTTATTTTCTTTCACCTTTGGGGTTGCAGGGGTTGATATGGAGGTTGATGAATGTGCATGGAACCTTCAACCTGGACTGTCCAACCTTATATCTAGTATGGGACATCCAAGATGTTCAATCTGCAATAATAGGAACTCCACCGACATATCTGACCACCTTTCACCTATCCTTGCAGATTTAATTTGCAAAGAAATACAAAGCAATAAGCTATTTTAGAAATATAACGCTTCTATATGCCTTTCAAAATGTCCATAGTGTTATTGTTGTTTAGATTCCCAAATGGAATCACACGTGAGAGAGAGAGATTGTGTTGGTAATGGACAAATTCTCAACGCATCTCAGAGAAGCCTTTTTCCCTTTTCTTATATTAAATTTAATACAATTGCAATGTAATTTCTACTGATCTAGTGCCCATTTTATACAAACCCTTAAGGTATTAATATTTGATTACCCTGAAATTGATTTAAAAGAATGCTACTGTGATTGAAGTTTTCTAGATCAAAGCTAGGTTCTTCTGTATTACAGTAGTACATATTGTAGTTTCCAATTCCAATAGTTCTGGATTCTTTTCTTACCTGGGATGAGAGATTTCATTTAATAACATCAATCTCTATGCTCCACAGATTTCTTAACATAAGAATATGAAAGAATGTATTATAGTATTGTAAAATAAATAGCAATAAAATATATTTTAAAGTAATTGTAAATATTTCATGTATATTGGCTTGTAAGTTTTTAACAATGAAGTAAATGGCAAACTGAATTGAGCAAACACATAATGAAGCATCACTTCACTTACAGTTTTTGAGAAATTTTACAAGAAAAGAACCAAAACAAAAGGGATAAGTTATTTTCTCCACCCATTGTCATATCAGAGGTGTCTCTTTTATTTATTATGTAAACCATAATAAAAGGATTCACCCATTAGTGATTTTAAATTAGGAAATTACTTTGTTCCATGAAACATTGAGCACATGAGAGAGAAAAAAAAATTCTCTGTTTTCCTTGAAGCCAGGCTTTAACAAAATTCTTCAAGAATGAGAGGATTTTAATACATAATAAAGATTACTAAAGTTACACCAGTTATGAGTAGTGAAAACAGGGACATATTTGTTTTCTTTTTCAAGAGCCGTTTTGAAAAGAAGGAACTTCATCAATTTGTCTTGTATTCTTGAAAGGTGCCCAGCTCTGTGACATTTGATTTGCACGGACCTGTGCATATGGATTTTCATCTAAAAATGCCTCTATGTTGAGATGTTTAGGGATCTCACATTTTCCATTTCTATTGAAATTTCAATATTGTAATAGAGTACAACACTGTCTTTGTCTACCATGGGTAAGTAGTAAAGAAATGAAGTCATGTGCCAATATTATTCCAGCTGTTCACTTAATTGATTATGATACTGCTATTTAAAAAACCGAGTGTTATGCTAGCACAACTTTATCTGAAACAGGCCCTTTGATGTTAGGTACTTGAAAGTTGGATATGTCATGAATAATTCTGCTTGGGTAGAACCTGTTTAATATCCCATAACCATGGATATTATGTTCATACAGGCTTCCTTCCTTGGTTACCTTATTTTGGTAACATAATAATAATGGTTTTAGAACAGTTTGTTGTTTTTAATTGTATAAATATTATTAGCTTCAAATTATTTCTTAAATATCTCATTCTGAAAATGTACATTGCATTGAACGGGTAGGTAAATTAGGTACTGTCTCATATATACTCATTCCTAGAGTCCGGATTTGTAAGCATAATCAAATGGTGAAGTAAGCAAGCATATAGGCACAAAAAGTGAAAAAAAAAAAAAAAAGCACAAAAAATAAGCAAATAAAAATTTTGTTGAGTTTGATTTAATCATAAACATATTGTTTTGTCGAATTCTTACCCTACGTAAGCTTGTTACAGTACACAAGGGAAATTATCTTGAGATTTTCTTGTGTGAAGCTTCTGGTTTGTCAGTGAAGAATTTTTTATACAGTGAAAAGGATCTCAACTTCGCATGACGTTATGGAACATATGAAAAGTACGACAGTTCTTGAGTGAATTCCTCTTTGATGTATGTTTCTGTACCAGATAGCTTTTTAGAAATTTTATAGTGTTTTGTAAACAGGGTTTTTGGTTAATACCTTACAGAGTTTCTCAAAAATAGTTTTGGCAATACCATGAGTCTCTCAAGATCAGGTTACTGAAATTTCATCTGTCAAAGAAAGTGAATGTTCCAAGGTGGTATTTCGAGCTTCCAACTGTGTTATAATAGCAGGTATTTTTGGAGAAACAGTTATGGATGTATTCTATCTTATCTTGGATGTCAGTATTAGCAAATCACTCCTTGCTGCTTGCATCTTTTGCATCTAAGGAGTACAACACTGTTTATACTTCATTGAAATGTTCTGCATAGTATGGCACAGCCTTTAATAAAGAACCCCGTCGAGTTAAAATGGCTGAGGAAGTAAAGACAAATTTGGAAGGAGACTAGAAGATTCACATCGTTATATTGGCTCCTGTTTCAGCAAGACGATATAAACTGCCTGAATGATAAAATGATGGGTATGGTATTGAAAGCTTACTTTTAAATTTACATGATTTGGATAGAATAAGCTATTTTAATTAAAAAAACATAAAATAAGTAAGCAAATTCTCTACATAAAATTTGCTACAATGTTCTGTGACTGATGACCTAACTTTAAAAGTAGCTCTTGGCTGAAATGAATTAATAGTCTTTAACTAATGGTGAAAGTGTTTTGAAGTATCCTCTGTGGTGGCTTCTGAAACTTTGAGTTCTGTGTCATAATCCAAAAAGCTAGGATGTTAACTACTCAAAATAATTTTAGATAATGTAGATAATTCCTATAGAAGGAAATTGAGATAGGTAGTGTGTGGTCCTTCACTTCATAATGCAGTTTTATGGTGTTAATTATTTTTATTTCGGATGCTGATAAGTCAACTTTGAAGCCACGACAGGTGAAAAATTGTCTTAGAAACTCCTTTACAAGTTTAGAAATGTCAGTTTTTAATAGTTTGTCACTTTTTCAAGATCTAGGACCATAAGGCTAACCATTTGAAATATGACAGAACATCAGTTCAGCCTACTTTTGTATCAATCTAATCCAGATTTCAAATGTGTTGATTAATTTTCTTCACATTTAATATTTCAACTCCACCTAAAAAGGTAAGCACTTTATACTTAATGTTTTCAGGCACCCACAAAAAATTGATACTAATGTGGGCTCAGGGGCTGACTATCATTAAGGACTAGAGGGGCTGTGTCCCACCAATAATATGCAACTTATAGGCATTTTTTAATTTGAAGAAAAAAATTGTTTTATATTTTATTCAGTTTTAATAATCATCGCAATAATTTATTATACCACGATTCTTAATGGTTATCGAAGCTTACAACCTGCAGTTTTGTACACGATAACCTTGCCAGTCTTCTTATCGCAAAGGGCCAGATTATACGCACCTGTGGTCACTCCTCGCCTCTCTATACACTTTGCCAATCACTTATCTATACCTCCATCATTCCCCTATTCTCTTCTTCATACATTGCATTTAAAAACACTGGAGGCCAGCTGGTTGTGGCCTATTTAGCTTTCGTGTAATATTTGTTGCAATCTTAATTGTTTAGTGGACAAAGTAGTGTAGTTTTAAAATGAATAGAGTGAATTATGAAAACTCACCTTCATTCACTGAAGGTAGAAGAAAAACTTTAAATTAAAACGATTTGATACACATCAACCAAATAATTTTACATTTGCACAACAAGAAGGTAAAAAACAGTACTTTCTGTAACAGTGTAGTAATAAATCATGCTTTACAGTATTTTGAATCAGCTGTGTCTGAAATTCGTAAGAAAAATAGAAGATACCAGGTTGATGAAAACTTTGCTCCTCCCTCCAGAATGCAACTGAATTACAGTACTGAAGTGAACCTGAATTCAGATGCCAAAAAAGTATGTGACACAGTGGTGAACCAAATGAAAGGACAGTTCCAATAGTCTCATTCAATACTTTAGGGATTATTGATCTAAAGGAATTGATTACATTCAGAGAAAATTTCCCTGCTGACTATGTGAGAAAATTTTCTTCAAATTACAATTCCATGATCTCGTATGAAAAGTTCAACAAGTAACTGAACATTCAAAGATATCCCTTCAGTCAGTGAACTCTTCAGATTTTTGAAACAACACTCCTTTGAGAAAGGTTTTCTGAAATATACAAAACACTGCAAATTGTACTAACTCAAGTTTCAACAGCTGAAGTAGAGAGAGAAGTTTCAGTACATTGAAAAGAATTGTCTTTCTTTAGGAACACTATGGGCCAAGATAGCTTTATTCCTTGTCTGTTTGTGCCATTTACAAAGAGGAAATTGGTGAAATCCCTTACTTCAAATAAAGAGTGATTGAAATTTTAGTTAATTGATGGAAATTAACGAGTCAAATGGAGAATTTAATGTCATGACAACAAGTTGGCCACGGTAGCTCAATGGGTTAGAGCGGCTGGACGGAAACCAGGAGATCTGTGGTTCAAATCCCGGCTGTGGCATTGAATTTTTCATGTTGACTCTGTTTATCAAAAACCTTAGCTTATATACGGCTAGTATGAAGAAATTATTAATTTCCATCAATTAACTAAAATAATAAGAGTTAAATGATGAAGCCTGGGACTCAAGTACTTATAATAGTAAGTCACCACAAATGGTGTATCTTGAATGCGAGAGCCCCTAGTGGTTTACCGGGGAAATATACAAGTAAAATGTAGAATTTAATGTCATGACAAGTTGGCCATGGTAGCTCAATGGGTTAGAGCGACTGAACGGAAACCAGGAGATGCGTGGTTCAAATCCTGGCCGTGGCATTGAATTTTTCATGTTGACTCTATCTATCTAGTGATTGAAATGTTTGCTGCCTAGAAGAACTGACATACTCAGCTCTTATGCAAGTAACACTGCCACTGGGTAAGTTCCATTTTATCTTTTATTATTAGTTACGTACCTTATGTTTAAAAATGTGTAATGTTTCACCACATTTCTACTATTACAGTGTTTTTGGCAGAGCATTTTAAAAGGTATAACTGCACTTTCATTACAAGCATCCTTAGCTGTGCCCCCCCCCCCACCACCCTACCAAGAAAAATGCTCATGAGTTGCAACGGTGTGGGCTCCCAATAACATACATATTTAAAAATTAGGACTATATATATATATATATATATATACACTTCTATTATATATACTTCTTTTTTTTATTTTGCATGACCATGAGAAACAAAGGGATGATACTTGCACTTTGAAATATGAATGTTGAAGTAATGAAAAATCCAGACAAATACAGGAAATATCTCAGAAATTATTAATGTTAGTTTTAAGGAGACCTATATTTTTCTAGTAGTTAATGTTTGCCTATCTTTAAAGTTAATTTATAATAAAGCTTTGGAAACTATTCATCCGTACATTATTGTACCAACTCATATGTGAGAGCCAGAAATAGAAGGTATGTAGGGCACTGTGTCTTAAACATGGTATTTTAACCAACCCAATTAGAGCTATTTTGAGGACAGTCAACACTTTCCATGTAAAGAATATTTTGGAGTGGGTGCCGAAGTACCAACTCATATGCAAGAGCAAAAAAAGTACTGTTTTTGGTGAAAGCCCTGAATCTTAAAATAATTATAGCCATTTTGGAGGCAATCAAGAATAATTAAGCACTTTTTATGTGAAGAATGATTTTGGGGTAGGTGCCAAAATTAAATATTAAGTTGGTTTACTACATCATTTTGCTTTTTTTTTTTCCTCACTCTGTCTCACTCTGTATACTTTCATGTATACAGATAGAGGAAGTTGTATTCCAGCCAAAACTGTGATACAAGATTTTGCCAGAAATAAACGTTTTGAAATTCTCTGAATCCACATTTACACAGAATAGTCCCTATTGTGTGACTTTGTTACTTAGGATCAATTATAGTTTACCACAGGAAAGAAAGTCTCCAGGGAATGAGATGCAGGAGGTTTGGACAAGATTCGTACACCCTCCCGCGACAGGTTTATGACACCCCATGTCAGTTCAATCACAAACCATTCAAAAACAATCTGACGGCTTCTACTTTTGTGAATAAATCTTCTCACTTTTAGTGTACAGAGTTAATAGGGCACATGTTTTTTTAACAGTTCTGCTGCTTGTGTAGCATGTGTTCTCTGTCACACATATTTGCTGTCTTTGGGTAAGGGTGGCACATTCCCCTCAGGGACTTACTTTGCATTGGTGGACAATAGCTGTTGAGGTGTTATTCTATTGATCCCAAGGTCACAGGTTCACATCTGCCCCAGATCAATAGCATTTGAGTCACAGCCACATACCAGTGGTTTTACTGGCATGTGTGTGAACAGTGTAATCCAAAAACAAAAAGTTGGAAGGTACTATCAAACTTTTCATTTAGTTTCAGTATAATCTAAGAAGTAACAAGAAACAAAAATATGGAAACCCATACTGCTCTTTATGAAAAATGTTCATTGTTATTTTATTTCCTTAAATGGCTTTATAGATTTTGAACTAAACTACCATGTGTTTTAAACATCTGCATTATCAATAAAGCATAATTCTGAAATTTTCCATAGAAACCCTGTAAAGTTCTCTTTGTCTAAATGTTGTGTAAGCAACTTGAATATAAGCTGGTAACAAGACACAGTGAAATACAAGTAAGAAACAAGTGCAAATGATGCAGGTAAGAAAAAAATCTGAGGTGTGTACTCAATGACTTTCTCTGCTCTTATACAAACTATTCGTAGAAACACTTATTCTCCTATCTGCTTCATGCTAATGAAAATTAAACTTTTGTAGAAATGGTTTTTATTGCATATTTCCTATGGATCCAGTGGGAATAGGAGAATTACACCTGTTAACAGCTGACTGTTATGTAACTTTCCATTCTCTTTGTGTAGCCAGGACATTAAGAAATAAATAAGGACTTCTCGTTAAGAAAAGTATAAGCATCTGAAAATTGAAACCAAAATAAGGTATACCTTGGAAAAAAAAAAAAAAAAACGGTTATCTCTTAAAAAAATTGATTAGATATAAACACTTGAATTAAAATAGAATCAAACTGATAAATTCATTGCCATGGCCGGAAATTGAACGACAGATCTCCTGGTTTTGGTCCAGTCAATTGGTAAAAGCAACTGGACGGAAACCAGGAGATCTGTGGTTCAAATCCTGGCCATGACATTGAACTTTTCAGTTTGACTATCTATCCAAAACCTTAGCCGATACATGCTAGTGTGAAAGAATGATTAATTTCCATCAATTAAATTAAGATTTTTGTTTTATCTAGTATTAAGGTTTCGCTAATAATGTTGCATGTAGGAACCAATCTGTGGGAAATTTAGTTCGAAATGCACTAAAACAGTACTAGGAATCTAATGCAATAGTAAAATTAAAGTTATTTGCATCAGAAAATTTTGTGAACAACATAGTAAAAGGTCATCAAGAAGTTGCTCTGCAACTCTTGTATAACCAAGATTCCCCTAGAAGTAGGAATTCCGGTGGCAGCACTGACTGCTGTGAGTTTATGATTATAACAAGTCAAAATGTTAATGCAATTCATGTTACAAACATGTTAATTACATGGCAGTATGTATTTACATGTTATAAACATGACAATGTTCCTAAGAAATTCATGTTATAATTACTCACATTACAATAACAACTTGTATACCAGCAACCAAGCAATAAACGTGCTGTAAACAATATCAATCTGTTGGTTGGAATAAAACAGGGAAAATCTAAGAGTATCAAAGTTATCTGAACGGGAATACGCTAACACTGCAGAGGAAGTAATTGATGACCCATTAAGATGTCAGCAGTTGCTACGTGGACAAAGTGTATTGTGCAATAAGTGTTGTATGTTAGGAATAAAATGCATTTCATGTATGTATATACAAATTCATTGGCAATTGTTAGGCACTCCATTTCAATAGGAGAGAATAATAAAATAATGTTTGTGTAAATGTTAAAGTTGATGTGATTCAGTTTCTCTGAACAGACAGAAGATTTGAATGTCAGTTAGGGTGAGTTACCTGGATAAGGTTTTCTCCGAGATTTTTCCTTACCCTGATTGATGAATGTCAGGTAACTCTAAGCTCCATGGACACCGGAATCATTTGAGCATCATTTCACCAATTTCATCCATCGTCCGGTATGACTTAACGTTGGAGGATGTAAATTACAAAAAAAAAAAAAAAAAAAAAAAAAAAAAAAAAAAAAAAAAAAAAAGGCAAGGATGAAATCAAAACACACTGAATGAGTTAACATTCATCCTAATCAATTAATGCAGAACAGAAAAAGAAGCATGAGGAAGCATGCAAACTATTGGACATATGTGTCAGGTTTACATTGAGGAATCAATAAAAGACATACTACCAATTATGTTTCAGTGCAACCTAATGAAACAACGGACATAGCTTGCTGCAGTCAAAGGGCATTAACTCGTTGAAATGTTTCTTTCTATTGATTCGTAATCGAACAGCCAGTTATCTCATTGATGTTTTGATAAAGAAGTTGCAGTCTTAAAATGTTGAAATAAAATTTGTATCTCAAGCATACAATGGTGCCACAGTAATGAGCGATAGGCAAGTGGGTCTTCCGACTTTGATTCATGACTTTTTCCCAGTATGTACATACTATACTCGCCAATTAAACTTGATTATATGAAACGCTTGTTCCAAAAACATAAAATCAGTTTATCGAGATTCAACTGTATTGGAACACCACAGTGAAGCGAAAAATTATTAAATTTTAGATGAGTCGCGTTTTTTACACATCTGCTTCACTTTCGTACCTATTTTGAGGACATGTTTCGCAAATCTTCGCTTGCATCTACGGCTCTTGTGCGACTGACGCTAGATCCAGCGGTGTGGGTAATTCTGGGGTTGTTGCTGCCATCTGTTGATTTAGTGATGAACTGAAATGTGGGATTCTCTTCTAGCGGGATTTCAAAGTTCATTAGTTGGTTTTTATGTTTTTCTATGTATATCCTCTCCCATATGACAAGTTCACTATGTTTTTGTACGTATTTTAGTAATTTTGTGCTATCTTCAATTTCATGATTTTCAGACCAGAAATGAGCTGCTATTGCGGACTTATCAATATTTTTGTATCTTAAGTGCCTGAAGTGTTCTTTCTTTCTAGTGCCTATGTTCCTTTTTGTCCTTCCTATGTAAATTTTTTCACAGTCTTTACACTTAATTTTGTAAATGCCTGACTTTTCCTCTGGTTTTATCTTATCAGTATTATTACTGTGAAGTAGGTTTTTAATGTTGTAATTGTTTTTTGGTGCCAATGTTATATTGTATTTCTTGAATATTTTTTGGAACTTTTTTGTGGCCCAGGGGTGGTAAGTAAATTTAGCAAATCTAGTTTCTTGTTTTATTGGTGTGAGAGCTGTGATCTGTTTTAATTTCTTTTGAAGTTTGAATAATTTTAGTTTTTTATCTACAAGGTTTTTTCCATATCCATTTTTGATTGCAGTTTTTAAGATTTGATGGTATTCGTTTTGATATTCTTGTTGGCTGAGAGGTAGATTTACTAATCTGTGTGTTAGACTGTTGATGGTTGCATGTTTGTGTGGAATTGGGTTGAAACTATTTGCTTTGATGTAATTATCTGTGTGTGTTGCTTTTCTATGAATGCCAAATTCTAGTTTTTCATTGCCTTTTTTGATTTTAAGGTCTAAAAAAGGTAGAGTACAGTCCTCTTCAGTTTCTACTGTGAATTGTATGCTGGGTTCTTGCAGGTTGAGTAGTTTCAAAGCATCATCTATTAGTTTGTAGGGCACTATTGCAAAGATGTCGTCTACGTATCTGTACCATGTTTTAAACATATGAGGGAAGGCTTTAGTAATATGTGTTTCGAAAAAGCTCATGTATAGATTGGCCAAAAATGGTGATAATGGGCTTCCCATAGCTAGTCCTGAAATTTGTTTATAATATTTTCCATCGAAGACAAAATAATTTTGATGTATACATAATTCAGTCATTGCCACATATTCTTCTATTGCATTGGCATCCAGGTTTATAGAATTTAGCCATTTTTTCAGTTGAATCAAAAGTTTGTCTAATGGAATGCTAGGGAAGAGGGAGCGGACATCAAAGGATACTAAAGTGTCATGAGGTTTTAGTTTAAGATTTTGAATTTTTTCTACCAGGTCTAAAGAGTTTTTTATACTCTGAGTATGGAATTGTGGAAAGGACTGAAATTTTTTGGTTAGCCATTTTGCCAGAAGGTAAGTAGGAGTGTTTATATTATTTACAATGGGTCTCATGGGTATGTTGGGTTTGTGTATTTTAGGCAAACCATATATTCTTGCAAGGGTAGGGTTGTCTGGTTTGATAGTTTTTTGTTCTGTAGTTGTTAAAATTTTACTATTAATGATGGTTTTTTGTACATCTTTTATGCATCGGTTGAGTGGATTAGAATCTATTTCCTGGAATTCTTTTTGTTGTAGTAACTCTAACATTTTTTCTTTGTATGTAGCTGTATCTAAGATTACTATTTTGTTTCCTTTATCAGCCCTTGAGAAGATTACATCCTTTTTCCTTAAAGATTTAATTATCTGGATTTGTTTCAAATGTTTTATTGGCTTTTTATTTATTAAGTTTTCCAATATAGGAGCTGATTTTTTCCTAATTATATATTTTTGTCCATGGTTTCCAAGCCTTCTACTGCTAATTCTATGTCTGCAATGAATTCATCCGGGTTGCTGGAGTATGTTATACATGTTTTTAGGCCTTGGTTAAGTACATCTATTTCTTCCTTGTTAAAATTTTGCTTAGAGAGGTTAATTACACTATCTGGGGATGTGTTCATTGTTGAAATTTTGTTATGTTTTGGTTGCCAATGATTATGATTACGTTTTAGTTTCTTATTTTGACGATAAATTTTCTCTTTGACTTTATAATTGATGTGTTCAAATGATTTGGCTTCTAAGTGGTCCCATGACGTGTTTCCTAGTAATTTTACAAGTTTTAGATGTAGGTTATACAAAGAGAGGTCTATATTCGTTATTTTTCTGTAGTGTATAGAATATAGACCTCTCTTTGTATAACCTACATCTAAAACTTGTAAAATTACTAGGAAACACGTCATGGGACCACTTAGAAGCCAAATCATTTGAACACATCAATTATAAAGTCAAAGAGAAAATTTATCGTCAAAATAAGAAACTAAAACGTAATCATAATCATTGGCAACCAAAACATAACAAAATTTCAACAATGAACACATCCCCAGATAGTGTAATTAACCTCTCTAAGCAAAATTTTAACAAGGAAGAAATAGATGTACTTAACCAAGGCCTAAAAACATGTATAACATACTCCAGCAACCCGGATGAATTCATTGCAGACATAGAATTAGCAGTAGAAGGCTTGGAAACCATGGACAAAAATATAATTAGGAAAAAATCAGCTCCTATATTGGAAAACTTAATAAATAAAAAGCCAATAAAACATTTGAAACAAATCCAGATAATTAAATCTTTAAGGAAAAAGGATGTAATCTTCTCAAGGGCTGATAAAGGAAACAAAATAGTAATCTTAGATACAGCTACATACAAAGAAAAAATGTTAGAGTTACTACAACAAAAAGAATTCCAGGAAATAGATTCTAATCCACTCAACCGATGCATAAAAGATGTACAAAAAACCATCATTAATAGTAAAATTTTAACAACTACAGAACAAAAAACTATCAAACCAGACAACCCTACCCTTGCAAGAATATATGGTTTGCCTAAAATACACAAACCCAACATACCCATGAGACCCATTGTAAATAATATAAACACTCCTACTTACCTTCTGGCAAAATGGCTAACCAAAAAATTTCAGTCCTTTCCACAATTCCATACTCAGAGTATAAAAAACTCTTTAGACCTGGTAGAAAAAATTCAAAATCTTAAACTAAAACCTCATGACACTTTAGTATCCTTTGATGTCCGCTCCCTCTTCCCTAGCATTCCATTAGACAAACTTTTGATTCAACTGAAAAAATGGCTAAATTCTATAAACCTGGATGCCAATGCAATAGAAGAATATGTGGCAATGACTGAATTATGTATACATCAAAATTATTTTGTCTTCGATGGAAAATATTATAAACAAATTTCAGGACTAGCTATGGGAAGCCCATTATCACCATTTTTGGCCAATCTATACATGAGCTTTTTCGAAACACATATTACTAAAGCCTTCCCTCATATGTTTAAAACATGGTACAGATACGTAGACGACATCTTTGCAATAGTGCCCTACAAACTAATAGATGATGCTTTGAAACTACTCAACCTGCAAGAACCCAGCATACAATTCACAGTAGAAACTGAAGAGGACTGTACTCTACCTTTTTTAGACCTTAAAATCAAAAAAGGCAATGAAAAACTAGAATTTGGCATTCATAGAAAAGCAACACACACAGATAATTACATCAAAGCAAATAGTTTCAACCCAATTCCACACAAACATGCAACCATCAACAGTCTAACACACAGATTAGTAAATCTACCTCTCAGCCAACAAGAATATCAAAACGAATACCATCAAATCTTAAAAACTGCAATCAAAAATGGATATGGAAAAAACCTTGTAGATAAAAAACTAAAATTATTCAAACTTCAAAAGAAATTAAAACAGATCACAGCTCTCACACCAATAAAACAAGAAACTAGATTTGCTAAATCTACTTACCACCCCTGGGCCACAAAAAAGTTCCAAAAAATATTCAAGAAATACAATATAACATTGGCACCAAAAAACAATTACAACATTAAAAACCTACTTCACAGTAATAATACTGATAAGATAAAACCAGAGGAAAAGTCAGGCATTTACAAAATTAAGTGTAAAGACTGTGAAAAAATTTACATAGGAAGGACAAAAAGGAACATAGGCACTAGAAAGAAAGAACACTTCAGGCACTTAAGATACAAAAATATTGATAAGTCCGCAATAGCAGCTCATTTCTGGTCTGAAAATCATGAAATTGAAGATAGCACAAAATTACTAAAATACGTACAAAAACATAGTGAACTTGTCATATGGGAGAGGATATACATAGAAAAACATAAAAACCAACTAATGAACTTTGAAATCCCGCTAGAAGAGAATCCCACATTTCAGTTCATCACTAAATCAACAGATGGCAGCAACAACCCCAGAATTACCCACACCGCTGGATCTAGCGTCAGTCGCACAAGAGCCGTAGATGCAAGCGAAGATTTGCGAAACATGTCCTCAAAATAGGTACGAAAGTGAAGCAGATGTGTAAAAAACGCGACTCATCTAAAATTTAATAAAATCAGTTATTTTTCGCCAACATTGGTGGATTCACAATATTTTTCTCGTCTTCACCAAAACTCAGTGATCTGTTGTGTTCAGTTTGCAACAAATGCATTCCAGCTGCTTCTACAACAAGATGGAACTTGCAGTCACGGATTGTGAACAGCTTTCATGAAAACAAACTTTATTTATTACAATGTTTTGAGAAGATTGAGCAGGAAAATAGGTGGGATGATGTAACAATATGGGAAGCTCTTGGTTTGAATAATGTATAAATAATGGTTAAACATGTATAGCGTTTTTGGCAATGCAACTAAAGGTGACCTGCTTTAAATGGTATAAACCCACTTTACAATCTGGCCCCACCAAGAAAAATGCTCATCAGCTGCCACTGTAAACATTTGTAAAAATTGGCTTATTGCTAATTGTCTTATAGGTGTAAGGGAAATATGGAATACAGCAGGCTTTAAGTGATAATCACATCTTTAAAGAGCTGGTTACTACATAATGGCTTTAAAATCTTGTTCTTGCATGGCCAAGAAATAAAAAACAACTACTAAGGAATATGTTGAAAATGATTCACTCAACAAAAACATATATTGTCTCTGTTAACAAGATCTACATTCTTTTTGCAGGTCACCGGGGTAGTACAGTGGTTTCATTCACGCCTCCCATGCAAAAGGTCCTGAGTTTGATTTTAAGTCAGCCCTATCCACATCTTCACCTCTGTCTAGCACATGTGAAGTGTCTCCTATGCCCAACGTGGTTCAGAATCCACGGTATAAGCTGTAGGTCCTCTCGCCTCACCCTCATCTTCACTATCACCCTATCATTTATATCTTTGAAACTGTATTTTTGAGGATGCCACGAGTCTGGCTGACTCCTACGGCAGATAAATAAATAAAAAAAAAAGGTAATGGGCCTGCCCTCTAGTGCCTCCACCTGAGAAATGGGTCCAGTCATCACGTGGAGCAAGGTTACCCCGAAGGCCAAGGCTGCCATGTGGGGAGTGTAGGTAACCAACCAACATTCTTGTTGCAGTAAAATTCTGTAAATCTCTTACAATTTACCATTTATATAAAAGTTACCCAGAATATTTTATTATATTATATTTATATATTTATTTATATTTATTTTATTTATTTTATATATTTTTTTTATTAAACTTATTAATAAACTTTTATTTATGACTTATTGTCATAAAATATCTTAATATATGTTATTTTAATCAAAATCATTAGAACCACTCATCAGAAAATAAAAATTTTCCAAAAATGTCTAATCTTAAGCATAGTTTGGGATGAGGAATTTCCAAAATTCCTTGTGTCACACTTTAGAAAATGCTGAACTTAAATACCAAGTTTGAATTTAACTGATCTTTTGTTTTTGAGTTATGTTTTTCACGTGCACGTGTGCACACACACACACACACACACACACACACACACACACACACACACACACACACACACACACTTATATCTAAAAATCTTTTTTGGGGATGGTGGTTCCTAGAGGTTCTAAACCTGTGAAAATTGGGCATCAAATATTTGGATTGAATTCAATACTTTCGCTACTGATTATATGTAAGAGAGAAAGTAAATGATGAATAACTTTCCATTTGAGAAAGTATAAGTCCTGGAAAGTTCAGACAAATTACAAGGAGTGTCTTTGAAATGGTTCGCTGAACAAAATAATATGTATTTGACATAAATTGTGTATTTTAAGGAGATTATATTTTTTGTGTAGTAAGACAGTCTTGTTTCTTACGGGTTACCAGTTATACAAAAGTCATCCAGAATGAAGAGGACTTCTGAGGATATTCTCAGAAAATCAAAGATCTGCATTCCATTTGCCATGAGAATATCTTAAATATATGGTATTTTAATCAAAAACTTTTAGAGCCATTTTTGAGAAAATCAAAATTTTTGAATATTTCATGTAAAGATAGTCTAAGATTAGATAAAATTGAAAATTGTGTCGCATCCTTAAAATAAGCTGAACTTAAATGCTAAATTTGGTGTTTAATTGACTTAAATGCTCACATGACTTTCTCTACTGACTCTTTTACAAATTATTTTTGAAAATGCTTATTCTTCTATCTACTTCATGTTAATCAATTACTTCATGTTAATCAATATAAACTTGCAGAAATTACATATTTCCTTGTAGATACAATAAGAAATAGAGGAACACTTTAACAGATGGTGGCTATGTGATGACTAGGCTCAGAAGTTGATGACCCAAACATCAGAGAAAAATGACTAATAAAATGCCCTTAAATTTTGAGGAAGACATTAAGTTTTAAAAAATGACTTTAATTTTAGTGTTCAAAATTTGAAAAGCATATATCATTTTTATCATTATAATTAGAAATGTTATGTAATGTGTCCCATACTTATTTACATACATACTAGGAAAAATGTATATATTTAGGCATACCTCTTATTCGGCATTGCAATAAAGAACGATTGCCATTCGTAGGTTTTCAGGTCTGAAAGATCACTGGTTGTCTATTACTTCCTAAAAACACTCCTTTCTATGGTAAGTGACATCATGGGCACATACTTGAAGTGACCAATGTTCCCAGTGAAAAACCTTCAAAACAACTAAAGTCATATTCTTTGTTCACCTTGCACAACTTTCTCAATTCTACACATTGACAACCAATGTTCTTTTCTAATACATTTTTCATTTTCTCACAAACTTCTTTACAAATGTTTCCAATTTTTGTCAGTTTTACGGCTTCACTTGTCATAAATAATGTTGACTGGCTGGTGGATGCAGTTGTAATAGGTGTTACTTTTTTTTTAATCCTCTCACAAAAATGCGTCTGTGAGGAATATGCTGACATAATAACTAGCGTTATCTGAGAAAGATGATGGCTCTACTTACAACATGTCAACAAGGTTTACAGGGCTCCTGTGAAACATTTGCTCTTGCACCAGTAACACTGTATACAAGATGCGAGCGAATGAAGAGAGATTGTTTTCAATTTACATAGTATTACTCCACAGAGCATTGAGGCATATTGACCTTCAGGTGACTAGCACTGCCTTCATTCCTTATCGGATCTTATCTGGTCGATTGGAAGAGTAAATGAAATATTAGTAAGTGTCAGTACAGTGAGTTACGAAACACAAATAGAGCGATTGGAAGCTGCATGTGTCTATATGATATGTTTTCTCGTGCTTGCCGATGTATGTAGTACTACATGGCAAAGCAATAAGGCGTATCGGAAAAAATTCGCAACTCAGAGATCTTTACCTCAGCTTATCGCACATACATGGCGAGTCCAGTGTATGTATAATCTGTTCGGATATAATCATGTCTTCTGGTCAGCAATGTGATATACATCGGCAGACACATCATCATCATCATCATCATCATCATCATCATCATCATCATGTGGTCTCATTAGTTAAGTAGGCTTTTTTACTTTGTGTTTTGGAAAATTTATTGGGTTTCTTTGGTTTGGCAATGCTATTTACAGAATACCATGGCTAGTATTGCATATGTTGCAAGCATGTATCAGTTTTCAGGTTTTAATAAACAATCACAAAATGGAGATAACAAGGTTTGAACTTACAGTCCTTTTAAAATACTACTGGAAACAAGATTATAAAGCCCCTGCTGCAGCACAAAGAATATCTAAAGTGGAATGAGAAGGTGTCGTTAGCAAGCATGTTACACAACGATGGTTCGAACGTTTCAACAATGGAGACGAGAGCAACTATTTACCACGTTCTGTAAGAGCTAAAGTATGGAATATTGAGGATACACCAGGGGTGGCCGGTGAGACATTGTATTGGTGGTACCATAATAAATAAATAATAAATGAATGAATAAATAAATACAAAATAAATAAATACATAAATAAATAAGGGTTGTTTTAAATATAAATATGCGTACCAATATCGAACGATTTAGGTAATCATATCAATAATCCATCCTATTTCATAATATACCTACTGTTCCAAACAGAACGTACAGGGAAACGGAAATAGATATTTATTACATCCGTACTCTTGTTACGCACAGGTATGACGAGTACAGTAAAAGTTTGATAATACAGTTCATGGAGAATGTGATACGAAGCGTTCGTGTAAGATTTCGCGACAGAGAGACAGTTATCTTAAGTCCCGTACTTTACTGCACTCTAGCGGATGAAGCGTAAGTTATGAGCCAGAGAAAACTCGGCACCACCTTCTCCCATAAGAAGCCGTGTATAAGCAAACATTCTAGCCCTTAACACAGGCGCTTATGAGTGTAGATGGTGCGGTTCTGGAATCGGCGGCAAGCCACGGAAAACAACCAGGACAAAGCACTTGTGTTTAACGCGTTTATTCACACGAGGGAGCAGACACTCAGAAACAATCTTTTTGCGCAATTCCTATACACTTCTCTTTCTTTCGTTTTCATACAGATGGTGCCATGGCACAGCAGCACTACCACAGAAGCCGCCCCTGGGATACACGCCAAGTTTTGAGAGAAAATCCGCAGAAAAATGCCCGTAGGCTTTCAGAAGAACTTGGTGTGTCAAAAGATACCTACATCGTCACATTAAGACATTTGGAAAATCATACAGAAGCTGTAGACCTGTAACACATGAACTGACACTTCAACAGGCTGAACGTCGAGTGTATATCTGTCGTCAGCTTATCCGTAATCCCATGGATAATAGACTCGTCAGGATAAGTTTAGCTTGTGATGAAAAATGGATATATTACCGAAACCCTGGTGCCTCGAAACAGTAGCTTGATCCCCGCCAACCTGCCAAAGACATCTTTAAAAAAAAGAAAACCAGTTCGGTCCCAAAGTAATGTGTGTCTAGTAGAATTTTTATGCAGATCTTTAATCTCAACAGCTGGAACGAATTCATGAACTCTTGAGACGGAGACACCCAGCATTAGTTAACCGAAGTAGAGTTCCATTGCCCATATTGCACGAATAACCATGGAAAACATTCAGGAATATGGAAGAATCGAACTGCTACCACACCCAGCATACAGCTCTGATCTCGCACCATCAGATTATCATCTTTTTCGAACCATGTCCCATATTCTATGTGGAAGTAATTTTGACAACTTTGAAGCAGTGCAAGTGGATGTCACCGAATTATTCGCATATACCAGAGACTGGTGGGATAATAAATCCTCGCTGAACAATATCTTAAGACCATAGAATCTAATGATCTGTACTTTAAAAATTAGTTAATTGTTTTTTGTTGTTGTAATTTACGTCCTCCAACAATAAGTCATATCGGACGATGAATGGGATGGGTGAAATGATGCTCAAATAAGCCCAGGGCCCATAGAGCTTAGAGTTACCCGATATTCGTCCTTCAGGATAAGGGAAAACCCGGAAAACCCTTATCCAGGTAACTCACCCTGACCGAGATTCGAACTCGAGACCTCTTGAACGTAAGGCAGACACGCTACCACCACGCTACCGAGACGACAGTTAATTGCTTGGCACATTTCAAATAATTGCTTTTCTTAGAAATAATGACGTTGCTTGTGATATTATATTATATATTATATAGTATATTATTATTATTATTATTATTATTATTATTATTATTATTATTATTATTATTATTATTATTATTATTATTATTATTATTATTATTATTATTATTATTATTATTATTATTATTATTATTATTATTATTATTATTATTATTGTTATTATCATTGTTATTATTATTGTTATTATTATTGTTATTATTATTATTATTATTATTATTATTATTATTATTATTATTATTATTATTATTATTATTATTATTATTATTATTATTATTATTATTATTATTATTATTATTATTATTATTATTATTATTATTATTATTATTATTATTATTATTATTATGATTATGATTATGATTATTATTATCATCATCATCATCATTATCATTATCATTATCATTATCATTATCATTATCATTATCATTATCATTATCATTATTATCATTATTATTATTATTATTATTATTATTATTATTATTATTATTATTATTATTATTATTATTATTATTATTATTTATTATTATTATTATTATCATCATCATCATCATCATCATCATTAGTGAATCTTTGGTGAAATATTGTAACGGCCGGGTAGTATGGAACCTACACTGTCGAGATTTTGACAGTAGACAAATGACGAAATTAGTTTGAAAAAAGTGAATAAACAGGTCTTATCTACTGACTTGGGGCTAGCTATAGCTGTAATTGCAGATGAGTTGCGAGTCCACATGAGGAGAGCCAGACCAGGGACGGGGCAAATGGAAAAACAAAACAGAAAGGAAGGAAAACAACAACATAACAGGGAACAAACAGTGGTTAGTGTAATAAAGTATAAGATATAGAAAGGAAAATAAACCGGTAATAGTTGCTCCTTGAAAACAAGTCAGTTAAAGATAAGAGTAGGATGCAATAAATGACTTCGCAGACATAGGATCTCGTATGAAATATAGTATTTTCTATTTAACGTCTTGCAACATAGATCATGTCAGACTGCATCGGACTAAGAAATGGGTAAACTAATGCTCAAATGAACCAAGCGCCCCTAGGGTTAACTAACATTCATCTTTCAGGAAAATCCCGGAAAACCTTATCCAGATACCTCATTCTGACCGAGATTCGAAATCAGGACCTCTTGAATATGAGACAGACACGCCAACCCCACATAACAGAGGTGGGCAAAATTAGTTTGTTTGCAATGGTACGACTCCAGTATGACAGTAATCTTTTAAAGATATGTTGGTTCAGGGTAAGCCAAAATGCACTCCTCAGGTCCTAAATAAATAAATAAAACATAGTGGTAACAAAGAGCTGAATAGCATTAACTCTCTAAAAATGGGAAATTCACAGATCAGTGGATTTGCGCCCCAATGTAACGATTTACCACAAGGAAGAAGAGAGTCTAGGACAGGGGTGGGAAGGAAGGCACTATAAGGTGTGAATTTAGCCTTCCTCTTGACCCCACTACTTTCTAGACATAGCTAGACTGATCCAACTAAACAGCGTGCCTTCTTGTCATTGCAGTGGCTGATTCCCTGGGCAAAACAAACTATTCCATTTTACATCTTTAAAATCTGTTGTGAAAGATTTTATGCATAATACTGAACAAAAATAGATCACTGTATTAGAGGAGTCATTAGAAGTATTCTGAGCGTAATTTTAGACGTGGAGTAGCGTTTTGAATGAACATCTTCAATCTGTTCTACGCTTAAGTCCATCTATTTGCAATTTAAATTGAAACACTAATATTTATAAAGAAACCAGCAAGGATAGCAATCGTTTGAATTAAGGGGGGCTACGCCACTGTCTTCAATGTACATTGTAAACAATTTCAAAGCACTTTTCAGATAAACTGTGTTGTTTATTTTTGAGAATACAGAATAGAAACCATTTTAATGTCTTTAACGGCAAAAGGAAATAATTAATACTCATATAGCTAAGGTTTGACTAAGGTCAGTATAATGGTGAGAAGGCGGTTTCTCACACAATGCCAATATCAGGTGTATGACATTGACGTTAACTCCTTCACTCATGTTCTCTATGTCATTAACCTTGTTTGTGCTATCCTAACCAAACCTTGCATTTCTATTCATTTGATTGCGACCTTTCATCCAAAACACGAATGACAGTCTTTGTGGCACACGTCACCTGTTTGTTTACCTGCAAAATAGAAGAAAAAAGGAAGGGTGAAGCATTTCGCACTTCGGGTGATCATCTTGCCAACTATGCGAAAGTTACAAAGGAAATGAAGTGCGGGCCTCGGAACTGATCAGCCCGGGAAGTCGGGACCAATAGTTTTTTATTTAAACATAGATGCTAGGTAAAGCATTACCTCAAAACAGTGTCAAGAAAGAAAAAAGAAAAGGGTGGGAGGACAAAAGCGTCATCTAAAAGTAGGAATTAAACCCAGTTCAGTACTGAATATGAGAGTCCCGCAGATAGCATTAGTTAGGTGAGAAGTCATAAGGTACTCATGTAAAAATGTTAGTGTTCTGGATGTTATGCAATTACAGAATAGGAATAACCGAGATATTCGAATGTAAAGGTTAAAACTAAGAAGAAACGGCTCACTAAAAACGGGGGGGGGGGGGGGGGGGGGGAGGAAATACAAAGTATAATCTTCCGTTTTGACAAACTCCAGCCTCACTCATTAATATCTTCTCTCAAGACAGCCGCAGCCTACGTGTAAAGAATGTAATAAAAATCTTACAATTTACCACCTTCTCATAGAATGCAATGAATACAAAAGAAACAGAAAACAACACGGAATCCCACAGGACATCTCCATACTGCTAAACAGTTTCAAACTACGCCGCAATTTGTTTGCTT
This sequence comes from Mantis religiosa, assembly GCA_030765055.1. Taxonomy (NCBI): domain Eukaryota; kingdom Metazoa; phylum Arthropoda; class Insecta; order Mantodea; family Mantidae; genus Mantis; species Mantis religiosa. The sequence goes on from CM060957.1 coordinate 49,142,980, forward strand.
ACCTAAAGGATATAGACATTTGGAAATTAATATAAACTATATGCAATATACTTTAATCAATTGTAATTCATAATCTACACAATGGTGTTAAAGCAATGAAATTTTTGTTTTCCAAAATAGTGTTGTTAACTTATATATGTTCTTGTCTTTGTTTTCAGTTACCTGTATTTAATGTAAATTGTTTTCATAATTAATGTTATTAATGTGTATATTTTATATGTTTGATTGTAATCCTGTATATTGAATGTAAATTTTATATATGTTACTAATTGTATTATTTTGTAAAAATGGTCGCGATATGACCCAGGAAGTTAAAGCGACCTTAAATAAATTTAAAAAAAAAAAAGAAGAAGGAAGGAAAGAAAACAAAAA